>CM024686.1:24132623-24811871 GCA_014182735.1 Corymbia maculata | reverse complement strand
AATAAACAAAATGGTAAATTAAAAGAATATAGGCACTCAAATAAGAGCTGGTAACCCAAAACTAATAGGTAATTATTTAATATAATGAATGCTGATAAGTCAATTTAATTTATGTCAGTAATTTTGTATAAAATTAATAATTTCAAGGCTGTAAGTTATGCAAATAAATTTTTGTAAGTTAGTACAAAAACTAGTTATTTACTAATTATAAAAAGATCGGTGGTTTCATAGAATAGTTGGTACGGTTTTAAAAGTTATGGCAAAGGAAAAGTTACTGATCTTTTTCATAACAGCTTCTGATACTTACGAACAATTATTGAAATTCACCATCACAAAAAAAGAAAAAGAAGGAAAACTACTTTTGGGCATGAAACAATAGAATTCTGCCTTCGGCTTTTGCTAATCCTAGCTTCATACGGGTAAGGTCCATAGCTCTTTCTTTTGGATCCTTGTTGCCCTCCTCGGAGCATAATGAAAGTTCTAAACGTTTTGTTTGTGGGCTATTTGAGTTCTTTCACATTTTATTTTGGTCAATTGAGTTCTACAAATTTTCAATTCAGGCCAAATGAGTCACCAAGTCGTTATCGGTGGCATATGGAGTTTGAAAAACCACATATAGCTAACCATATAATATTTGATAATAAAAAAAAAACATAGAATAGACAAGTGGCTTTTTCCCGTAAAAAAATTGGCAATAGGACTTCATCGCCTGAAAGTTTCGCTGACTTATTTGAACAATATAAAATGCTAAAAGTTGATCGATTAATGGTCAAGATCTTAAGTATGTGTTACTGCATTTATCTCATTCCTTTGGAAGGAATGAGAAAGTTTGCAAAGCTTGATATTGGATAATTAGTGTGTACAGGCCATGTAAGGCAATGACATCATGCTTCGTGGTATTTAGATAGTTTTCAAATCAAAATCTTAACCATCGTTCAAAGTCTTGCATAACTTTTTTTGATTAAGTGTATAAATAAATCACATATAACAGGTCAACAAGATATATTAGTAAATTGTCATGTATTAATCAAAAGAACATGAATCACTTGGATGACAAAAAGTTGACCCTTAAACTTGTTTTGATTGGTGTGGAGCTCTTTTGAGTTATAATTTGACTCGGTTGGATTACATTTTGTTTTGGCTATGTTTACGTGAAATTGTGATGCACTACTTTTGTCATTGTTGGCTAGTAACTACTAGTATTTGCTTATTCAAGTTGCTAAAACGATGCCATCATTTTTTTTTCAGAGATGAGTGAGAGCTTATACAAAGAATTGTGACAGATATCTCCACTCATCTAGACCGAACACTTTTGCATGTTGCTTTGCATCCAGTTGGGATAGTTTCCCAAGTGGTTAAGTTGAAATTGATGTTGAACCTTGAGTCTAATGACAATGTTCTCATGGTGGGATTGTGGGGACAAAGGAGGCATTGGAAAGACAACTTTAGCCAAAGCCATTTATAATGAGATTTTCAATCAGTTCAAGTATTCATGTTTTTTGGCAAATGTTCGAGAAGTTTCAAAAGATTGCAAGGATTTAGTCACTTTGCAAGAAAAATTACTACTTGAGATATTAGCACTCAAAGAAAGATTAGTAGTGTCCAATGTTGATAGAGGTATAAATCTAATACAAGAAAGCCTTTGTCACAAAAAGAGTTTTCCTCATCCTTGATGATGTGAATGACTTGAGCCAATTACATGCTTTAGTAGGAGAAGGTAAGTGGTTTTTAACGGAAGTAGGATCATGATTTCTACAAGAGATAGCCATTTGCTAACTTATCTCGGGATAGATCAAGATCATGTGTATGAAGTTAAAGAGCTGGTTTGCAGTGATGCCCATGAGCTATTTAGTAAGCCTGCTTTTCCAACACACCAAAACTTTGAAATCAGGACATATTTAGTGGATAGTGTTCTAAATCACACTAAAGGTCTTCCTATAGCACTTGAGGTGCTAGGTGCTTTCTTACGTAGTAGAAGAGAACATGAATGGGAAAGTGCACTAGATGAAATTTCTACGGCTCCTACAAAAGGCATCAATGATGTGCTCAAAATAAGTTATGGTGGACTAGAGCCAAAAGTGAAAGAGATTTTTCTCCACATGGCCTACTTCTTTAAGTGGTGGAATAGTGAGTATGTAAAGAAAGTTCTTCACGGTTGTGATCTTAACACAGTAATAGGTTTACAAATTCTCATGGAGGTCCTTGATGAGAATTGAGTTCAGGAACATACAGATGCATGATTGATTCAATTGATGGGTACACACACACACACACACACACACACACACACACACACACACACACATATATATATATATATATATATATATATATATATATATATATATATTTTGGTGCTGGAGGAACCACCTCGCCTGGTAGCCGAAGCGTAAACCCCCAGTGTTGATGGGTATGGATATTGTGAACCAAGAAAGCGATGATCCTAGCAGACATAGTAGACTATGGCTACATTATGACATTATCGATATTCTGTCAAGCAACATGGTAAGACTTATAAATACCATTGAAATTCTGCTCCTTATCTTTTTACTCTAATTACTGAGCATGCATAACCTAAATAGCCTTGTATATACAAGGAAATTGTGCTATAAAAGCTATAGTGTTGGAGACAACTAAGCCGATAGAGATATGTGTGGATCTTGAGGCTTTTACAAAAATGAGGAGGTTGAGATTGCTCATTTTACTTAATGTGCATAATATTTTCCAAGGTCCCATTTGTCTCCCTAATGAGCTAAGATGGCTTCAATGGGATGGAGGTGCTCCTAGATTCCAAAATTTTCCTCTGGTCGAAAGAAATTAGTGGGACTTGATATGAGGAATTGCACTATTCAAATAGTGCCAAGTCAATATAAGGTGAGCATTTACCTACATTGACCTTTTCATTGTCCACCTCATTTGTGTATTTATATGCATAGTGTATGTACTAGTACACAAAAAGGAAGCATTTTTCCTCTATTTTAGAAACCATTTCTCTATTTTCTTACAAAATGACGCTAACTACTCATGTCAAAAATATTTTTAAGTTTAGCCAAATCCACATTTGAAAAATTAAGCGAAGAACTAAAATACTCAATGGAAACATTTTTGTTAATAAAATACTCAATAAAAGAATTTTTGTACATATATGTGTAAAGAGAAAGATATTTCAACATCTGAAATTTATTTATGAAGGTCATTGCATCATTAAAAATTAGACTTTTCATATTAAAATATGTGAAAGATGAAAAATAAAATAATCAATTTCACGTATCTATTCAAGGTATAACATCTAATTTTAGGATAATTGATGGAAGGAATAATAAATAAATAAAAAAGATTGAAATATATTGACGTAGGAGTATAGATAAAGTTTACATACTTTCGAAACCAAATATCTCCAACTATTGACATAGATATATTTCAAAATCAGATCATATCTAACTAGTGAAGAAATTCAAAATGCAATTTGCTGTCGGTTCTTTACATATACACATTTTTATTTTATAAAAAAAATTGTATAGTGATTGAAAAAAAAAAGGGAAACAAAAATATAACAAACCTACTTGTTGACATGTGTATAGAAGTAAAAACACTCAAGGAGTAGCTGGTTGAGTGGTAGGCCACATAGTCATTAAGTGATAGAGCCTTACTCAATGCACATACCTAAACGGCGGGGACTTGTCCAGCATCAATAAAATTAGCCCAGTTGAAAGTCTGAATGTACCATTCTGTGAAACAAGGCATTTTTAATTGCTTAAATAATTTCTTAAGGAGTAGCACTTCTAGGTGGACATAATAAAGTATTCATTCGGAACTTTGCCAGTAGTGTGCGTAATGTCAATGTATGCACACCAAAATCAGTATAAGTGATCTAGTAGGGCACCACTAGTTTCTTAATAGAAAGTCAGAGCCAAATTTTGAATTGAGTACATGAAATTTTTATCTTCTTCCGAATGTTTTTCAGAGTTGGCTTCATTGTCTTTACATGAGTTCAAAGAATTTTAAAGTTTGTTAATTTTTACCCAATTACATAATGATACTATTTACATACCCCATTCATCTATGATATACAATTAAAGCTAGAACTAGTAGAATCTTCATTCTTGTGCTCGCTACATGGCACTTCACTTTGCTTTTGTGATTGCCACATAACATGACACGTGGAATAGTTTTGTCACGTGGTCTGCATCCGCACCAGCCACGTGGCATTTCACCATGCTTCTATGATTGTCACATGACACTTCACGCATGTCTTAATTTTATCATGTGGCCTACATTCGCATGCTCGTGACATGACACTTCATTTGAATTTTGTGATTGTCTGACACATGGCACAGTTTTAGCTCAAATTAATTTTGTTTGCTACTGGATGGTAACTAATTTTGTTTGCTAATGGATGGTAACTATGGGTAAGGAGTACTAGTTTAGGATTCTCTTATTAGAAGAAAATTAATTTGAGGTAACTATGTTATAGCGGTGCCAATTTATTATTATTTTTAAATGAAAATTAGTTTGGAGTAAATCTACATAAAGATTTTGGGATTTTCAATGGTATTAATTTTAATATTTTAAATAATTGTCTACACAGTTTTAAGTATGAAATTTTTTTTTGCTGTTTACCTATATATTATTAAATTCTTTCACATGGTATATATACCATATAGTACGAAAAAGAGAGAGAAGAAGCTGTAAGAGTGAGTGGAAGTTAAACCAACAAGCACAATTATATCTATACACGCAAACACAATTGTTATATATTATGTGATAAATTTAATTATGAGTATTGTCGTGTAGCACATATTTACTATTTTTAGGGTTGATAAAGACAAATGAGGTGCCCTTCCTAGTATGTTTTCTAAGGAAAAATCATACTGCACGTTATTTTAAGCTCAAAGGTACTTTTAGTTGTATAGACATTTTCACCGCATACGACAAGGTTGAGTAAAATAAAGATAGGATAGATTTCGAATATCCTATACATTGCTTGACAAGTGTTTATATAAAAATATGGATATAAATATATCATCCATATGAATGCTTTGTGTGCAAGGACAAAATTGAATTAACCATAGAGTATGAGAAAGAATTTTTTAAAATGGAAAAAAGAGGATAGCAATTTCTTGTATAACAATTTTTAAACAGGTCACTTCGTAAATAAGGATATCTTATTTTCTATATTTATACTGGTGTAACTCTTTCTTGCATTTCATAGTATGGGCATAAGAAAGAATTGTTTCGAAATTATTTATGAAAGAACTAGACATTAAATTGTGTGCATCAAGTGATGAGCCTACAATGGTCAAATGGCATGGACTTAACCGACTCACAGAGTAGAAGGGTCTTCAAATGGCTTTTGAACAATCGAGTCTTTATGCTTGTAACTCTAGATTATAGAAAGAAAAAAAAGAGGATTAGACATGAGTGATATAACTAGAGGCATGGTGACGAGTAATTTGAAAAGAATAGGGGGATACACAATGGAGAAAGTACGTAGGAGAAGTGAAAGGGAGAATGAGAGAGAGAATCGAGAATTATATATAATTGGAGATTGTAAAAAAATTTATGTTGTGTACCTATATATTATTCAACTCTTATCTAAAATGATAAGAGTTATCTCTAATTTTGCTAAAGTAATGATGGAAACTAAACCGCTAGGTATAGCTTGGTCGTGTGTGTGCCATGTGACACCACTTCATGCAAGCTTTGCCGAAATATATATACACACATACAAATAAAGAGAGATTTGCAATTACTGTAAAGTTAGGAAGTGTTGAGTCAAATCTCAATACAACATAGAATTTATAAGAAAAAAATTAAAAGTTAATTTATAGATTAACAAATTTTACTCAGACTGTGCAAAAAAAAAAATTACTCGGAAATCTTAATAGTAAGGTTCCAAGTTGCTTGATCTACCATTGCTCCTTGCTTCCTTCTGCATAAAGAGTTTTGTGGCCCAAGGATATGTAATTCGGTTTATCCTTTCCCTGATAAACCCAATCTGCCCCGTGCGTTGTGGAGCCAATTTTATAGCCCTTAATCAAACTAAGCCCCTACAAATAAATTATGATATTATTAATCATCAATATAGGAAAATTTCAAAATAAAGGCTTGAAGTGCCCTCATTTTTCAAATAAGAGCTGAAGTAAACTTTGTTTCAAATAAGGGTTTGAAATGGTTACGTTAGTCTCAAATAAAGGCTTGAAGTGGCTATACTTGTTTCAAATAAGAGCCTAAACTCGTCAATTATCAACCAACTAAATATTTTGACCGATCAAGGGTACTTTCATCAAAATACAATTTTAATTTTAAATATTTTTCCTTTTCACTTTTTTTTTTTCTCTTTTCTCTATTTTTCTTTTCTTTTCCCTTTCCAACAAGTGCCGGCAAGGGCCCGGTGACCATCCCTCACCTGTGGCTAGCGGGGGCGACCCTTGCCTAGACCTCTCTGAACATCACCCGCCGCCGGACCACAAGCCAAGAAGAAAGGGAAAACCAGAAAAAGAAAGAAAGAAATTCAAGAAAAATGATAAAAGATGAAAATGCCCTCAACCAATTGAAAATTCAGGTTTATCTTTGAAACTGACATAGTCATTTTAGACTTCAGACCTTTATTTAAAATAGAATCCACTTGAGGCCATTATTTGAAAAAATAAGGGCACTTGGGGGCTCTTATTTAAGAAAATGAGGGCACTTTAGGTCATTATTTGAAATTTTTGCTCATCAATATTATAAAACTATGGACAATGTGAATGACATCTGATATTAAATTACCATCATGTCACAAGTTTGACTCCCCTGTCTATGCACAACAACTTACATAGGTCAATTTGTGGACTCCACAACGGATCACCTCTACAATAAATAAACAAATTGCTTAGTATATACGATCGACAATCTAAAATATAATAATTTCTTGAAAGATCAATACTGGATATGCTTCAGTAGCATCCTGTTCTCGTAACGGGAATTCCATGGTTTAAGGAAATAACATCATCGTACAAGCACCCCCTTTTTGTCCCTTTCAGAATGTTTATCAAACCTGATTTTGTTGTTTTTGCAGGACTTCCAAAATTTGAAGTCCATTAATTTCAGTCAATGCAAGTCACTGGTTCGCATGCCCAACCTCTCATGTACTCCAAATCTCGAGGAATCGAATCTCCAGAGCTGTAAAAACTTGATAGAAGCCCACAAGTCCATCGCATATCTTGACAAGCTACAAGTGTTGAATTTCCACTAGTGCTCTGAACTTAGAGTTTTTCCAAATGAGCTCAAGTCAAAAAGTCTGCGAACTCTCAATCTCAAAAAGTGCTCAAAGTTTGAAAGGTTCCCAAATATTCTAGATAAACTCGAAGCCCTAAAAGAGCTTCATTTAGAAAGAAATTCTATTAAAGGACTTCTTGCATCAATAGAAAATCTTGTCTCTTTGGAGTGTATGTATCTAAGTGATTGCAAGAACTTGATGAGTCTTCCATCTAGCATTTACAAGTTACAAAACCTTAAAGACTTGGATCTTGATTATTGCACAAATTTAATCAGGTTTCCAAAGTACGAGGTTTCGATTGATCCCTGCATGAATATTGTACTTTCAAACTTACATTGTTTAAACCTTTTCGGATGTAATTTGTCTGAAGTAAACTTTCTTGAGAATCTCTCATGTTCTTCATTCTTGACATCATTAGTTCTATCAGGGAACAGTATTACAAGCCTTTCTACATCCATCAATAAATGACATCGTTTGTCTTTTTGGCAATTGAAAGTTGCCATCAATTGTAGGAGATTCCCAAGCTTCCACCACTTTTGAATATTCTTCGGATGGATAATTGCGAATCTCTGCAAAATTGTGGAGATTTAACTTCAATTCATGATTTTGTCCATAGAGGGTTGACCATGGCTAATATTCGCTCACCTAGGCATGTTAGATTCTCTCTCATGAACACACGTGCACACACACATGCATATCAAAGTGGAGCATTTGCCAGGTACAATGTGTGGTTGTATATTGCAATAGTAGAAAATGCAAAGATCCGAGGCTTGAGAAAATTGAACAAATATAAAGTGATTCTACACATGTATGCATATGTAAAGAAATTGACTACCGTACTTTTATGGGAATGATGTTTATCACACGAGACTTGTATCTTAATGCAAGCAATGATTAATGGATACTTTCTAATGATCTATCTTTATTTCAAGCTTTGGTATACTCTATTATTCTCCCTCAAGGAGAGATGCCAGAGTGGGTTCTCCCTGTTGAAAAGGATTCCATATTTTTCATGGCTTCAAAACACTTGTATGACAAGTTTTTTGGATATGCCCTCTACGTCGTTCTCGATGAGGTTAATCATGAGGAGCATCGAGGAGTCATATATCATGTGGTCACCCATGTTAACGGCAAAATAAAGAGAAGTTGTGTATTCGGATTCCAAGCGTTGGAGTTGGATAATATCCAGCTTTATTATCTCACACCATCAAATTTGTGGGAAGCAGTCGATTTCAGTCGAATTGATGAGAGTCATGTACAATTCAACGTTATGGTATTCGGTAAATACATAAAAAAAAAGTTGGGATTCCGAATATTATGCAAGCAACTAGAAGACGATTTAAAAATTATGCTTCAAGATAATCGACTAATTGATCTAGCTTTACTCTGCGAGATTGATCATGAATCAATATATTCAGGACTCGAGAGTTTATTTATGCACAAAGATAGTCCGACCGAAACAGATCTACATAAAGAATTGCAAGATTGTTCAAGAAGAATGGATAAATATCTTCCAAGAGTACCAAAAGAGAAAGCGTGGGTTTATTCTCGGTCAAAGCAAGCGAATCAAGACTATGTCGATTTCCAACTTGACCGATGGAGAAGAGAATGGTGGAGAAACTCGCTTAGGAAGCAATTCGTAGGTAAGTGAGCTCGCTCAAATTTGTTTTTTTTTTTCTTGTTCTTCTCGTTTTCTTCTCTTTTTATCTCTTTTCTTTGTTTTTGCTAAATCCTTATTTTCTCCGCGATAGGCAAACTTTTCGAACTCCACCGACGCCACTTTCAGCATCACGACGGATCATCTTCCGTCTGACACCACCACCGACGGAGGCGACGAGTGGAAGAAGTACGTCTTCCTGAAACAGAGACCCCGGCGAATCGACGGCGGCAGAGACCGGCGAGCGGAGGTGACGGACTACCACCGCCGACCGAAGCCATGGAAACTGATAGAGCAGCTTGGGGCGGACGATTCTCTCCTGGGGTTCTGGGCTTCATGCAGATAGCTAAAGATCGGCTCGATTTTGAATTCGATTTATACGGTGCTACAATTGCGCGGGAACTCTTGAAGATTGTGTCCATGAATTTGTTCGAAGAGGTGTTTCTCTGTAAGTTTTGTCTGTGGATGCTTGGTGGTGAATTCATTGGCAATCGACATCACACGTTGCAATGTGAACATATTGGTTGTGCCCATGGATAACTGGTTAGGTGGTTTTTTGTTTTTCCTCCCTCTTTGGCAAAAGCTAACTTGATGATATGAAATGCTTCGATTAAATAATAATAATAATAATAATAATAATAATGAAGACTAAACAGATCAAAGCATTTTCCCCGAAGTTGGTATGCAGCCTTCAGTGAAAATAAGTCAATATGTTTATACCTATTAAATATCTTTGTCCATGCTTAAGCATCATGTTTTTCCAAAGTTCTATTATTATTAATAGATCTAATATTATCTGTCGCTTGTACACTTGATTGTGCATGTAATTATAGATCTCTTGAGTGGTTATGTGGGAAATTATTATATAGCACAAAAGAAACAACTTCTTAGAAGTTGGGGATGAAATTCTGAGGAAGCTAGCAAAGTTGTTTTTAACGGCGAACCTATGACCTAGATCACTAGAATTCACCACCCTAGTTATTTGTCAGTTTGTGCAATAATCAAGTCCATTCGGATTAGTACTGATTTATACTATTCACTACTTTTGTTAACCACGGAGGAGCTTGCGTCACTTTGATAGTCTGAATAACGCAGTGGTATGTGGTTTTCAATGAAAATAAGTCCCAATGTCACAACTTTAGATGCGTCGGTCCAACCTTAAGCACCACCTTTTACCAAAGTACCAAAAAAAGTCGTTCATCTCTATCCTCTAGTGTGAGAATAAATCAACAAGAAAATCAAGTGATGAATGAACTACTTAAAAACACCATATCAAATCTTAAGCTAATAGTTGTTCTTGATTGGGGGACCCATCGTCTAATAGTTGGTTTTATCAGCGAACCCATTACCTAAATTATGAGAATCCCCCGGCCTCGAGTCATTTGTTAGTCCATGCAATAATTGAGTCCACTAGGGCTGGTACTGATCTACCTATGAATTGCCCTTGTTAGCAACAAAGAAGCTTGTGTCAATCAAACAATTCAAACAATGTAGTGGTACGTGGTCTTCAAGGAAAATAAGTCCATGTGTTCCCATGTGTTCCCACCTTTATATGTCTTGGTCCATCCTCAAGCAACACCATTTACCTAGGTACCTGCAAAAAGTCACGCATCTTTGTCTTCTAGTACAAGAATAAATCAATAAGAAGATAAGTGGTGAAAGAACAACCTAAAAACATTATATCAGATCTTAAGCTAATAGTCTTCTTGATTGTTGAATAGGAGGAGGCCAGACCTCATTAGCCATGGCTCGTGATTGGGGCCGGTGCTGACCACCGGCAAAATGAATAGGAAACGAAAAAAATTCAAAAAAGGTTAATAAAAATATACAACAAATGTCTACAAACAACATGTTCGGCAACTACATTAGCGGCACCTATGTAAATTAGTTAGATGGACCGAATTAGTATTTTTTGTAAATATAATTTTTAAGATTTTTTTAATTTTTATTTGTTTGATAATTTATGAAAAGTGATTTCTTTTTGCTAAAAATGAAACTTGTTTTCTTTTAATTTAAATTTGTTATTTTCAGTTCATGAAAAATATTTTTATAAATTGATTAATTTTTCGTTATTTAACCACCTAAAAGTCTGAAAATAATTTCTCATAAATAACTTTTTTTTAGACAAAGGCCCTTACTTTATGTTTAAGGCAGAGTAATTTCCTGGTGCATATGGACTTTAGTTTGAGTCGGTCAATTGGTCTTTGCCAACGCCTATATGCAGGTCAAGTAGGGTTTTATAATTTCCAAGTTTGAACGTACACTTAGCAGAAGGTCGTACACTGATTTTCTGTCTAGGCAGGAACGCATAGCACAGCATAGACTTCAGGCTCTAGCTTTTTTTAATTATTCTTCTTTTTCCCCAATTTTGATGGGGTGTCCATGCAATAGCAGGTGGCAATGTTTTACAATTTTAAATGCGAAATACTGTTTAGAATGTATGAAGCGCAACTAGCTAATTTCGTGACATGTGCATACATTGTCCGTTGAATTTATGACTTAAATAAATGCAAAATGATGTGCATTGGTCCTACCTGCAGCATAAAATATACGAATAAACACAAATGACATGCACTTTCTGCAATTGAACTTATTGCAAATATTGTTGTCCGCGAGATCATTGTGAGAGATTCCGGCTGCATTAATCTTTTTAGGACTGGCATTTGCTCTTGTTGGGATAATTGGTAGCAAGGGCATGAGGTTATTCCTCCTATCATGAACTTGTAAGCATCCCAACATTGCTTATCGCGTTAGGCATTGCTGAGAGTGGTTAGAACTTGTAAGCATCCCAACATTGCTTATCATGTTAGGCATTGCTGAGAGTGGTTAGCAGCTACACCAACACTATTTAATATGGGCTTACCTTTATTGTTGAGGTAATAGATAATGAATTCATGTGGAATCCATGGCTTTTATATCGGCTCTTGGTTTAGTCTAGAAGGCCAGGCATGTTCAACTATTTCTCAGCTGTATGAGTTGGGCAGATGGAAAGTTGGGAGATTGGACAGGAAATCTTGCTTTGGACATGGGCTCTATGCAGGAATTTCTGTTTAAGAAGTGAGAATTTATCACTTTGGTTATGGATGTGACCACCCACCAAAGATAATACAAATACGCAAGATATCCTTCTGAAGAATTATATCAAGTGAGAAAATCTGGACTCTTGGATATAGCTACTTTCTATTTCTCTCTAGTAGAAAGATAGAAATAGGGGCATTCAGACCAGCCTCCTCTCTTCTTTTCTGTTGCAATTGAAAGTTGGTCCTTTTATGAAAAGTCCCGTCATGATCTAATTCGTAATACAACTTTCTTAATGTTCATTACTTGCTAACATACATTAGATGTTTGTAAGCGGCATACAAGTATGTCTTTGTGATATCCTTCTTCATTGCCTCAAGCCCCATAAATTACAGTAGACCCCTTTCAATGAAGTGGTTCACAAAATAGTAGTACATGTATCATTCTCCAAATTCACTAACTGTCCTATAAAGGATGAAGCCTTTAACCATGTCACATAAATTTAACTTCATATCTAAATTTTCATCAGGTAAAATTTGTATTCGTAAAACATATAGATATCCAAACCATTTTCAAAAGGAATTCACATGAACTCTTGATTTCTTTGAATTTATTTGGCAAATGTCATTTTAGGTCACCTTAGATCACTCTCCACATACCCCCATATCGTCTCCTTTATTCTTGTGACATAGAATGGTAATAGAAGGAGAAAGCAAAATTAGGATCAAATGACAATCATTGTTTGACCAAAAAAAAAAGTGAAAATTATTGGTATGTGGATGGCATTAATAAATGATTGATGCCGTTCTATAAATACATATCGACATAATGAATCGTGGAAGTAATACCGATAAATATTCTCAAATAACATGACTATTCCATATATTCTCCATAAGTCAATACATCACATAATATGCATTAATAACCTAAACCATATAGTAGGCATCAAATATCAATGTCAACCACTCATGTCAAGAAACCTATGGTCACATTTTCGCCAAGTGACAAGATTTGACATCCATATATTTTATATACATACTTGCCCAGCCCAAATTAAAAATTTTCTCAAGCATATTGTCACAAAAGCCTTCGAGCTATTGCATACAAATTGCTCTATATCGAAATTGCTATTACAATTCAAGGCCTAAATTTAATTTTTCATAGCACTTGTAGGTGTTTTATGGGTCTTCAAGATAGCTAGGCCTTTGTGCTTATGCTAGTAATTGTATGTATAAAAAAATGAAACAGGGTTAGACCTATTATATACTTATTTGTGCATGTAATTGTATATCTTTTGAATAGTGATGTGTTAAATTATTACTGATCATACAGTAACCTATTATATTACCGATCATCTTGAGTTTGAATCTTCTAAGTCCCTATTTGCTTCTCTAATTAAATTTCCATGCTCAATATTAGGCAAAAGACTAGCTAAGCGTGAGGGGTAATGTATAATATCTAAATAATAAATCATGTTTTCATCTAACGGCATAAATTTTTAGAACAGTTGACAGCAATCTTACAAATTCAAATATGGTATCAAAACTAGAGGTCCTGAGTTCGAATCTTTTTAGGTCACATTTGTCTCACTAATTAAATTTTCACATTTAGTATTAGACAAAAGACTAGACTAAGCGTGAAGAGGTTGTTAGAATATTTAACGCCTTCTTGTAAAAATTTAAATTTTTAGAACAATTGACATAATCTCACCCAAATCCTGCAAGCAAACAACACAAACCTACTAAGAGATTGAGAATGCCCTTTTGTGGAAGCCAGCAATTAATTAGTGAGCCTATGACGCCTACTTGGTGATTGGGATTGCCCTTTTGTGGAAGCCAACAATTATTTAGTGAGCCTGTGACAAAAGCTGACTTGATGACATGAAGTACTTCAATTACAAAAAGAAAAACGAAGACTAAATAGATCGAAGCCATATCCTCGAAGTTGGTATGCGGTCTTCAATCAAAATAAGTCCATATGCTTGTACCTATCACATATTTTGGTCCATCTTTAAGCAATCATATTTTTCCAAAGTTCTACTATTATTAATTGATCAAATATTATTTTTTGCAGGCACACTTGATTGTGCGTGTAATTAATCTATCTCTTAAGTGGTCATGTCGTAAATTATTATATGGCAAGGAAAAAGGAACTTCTCAAAGGTTAGTGATTAAATTTTGAGGAAGTCACTAGGTTGATTTTATAAGTGAGCCTATGGCCTACAATTGTTTGTCGGTTTGTGCAATAATTGAGTCCACTATGTCCAAAGACTCGATCTACACCATTCACTACTTTTCTCAGCCACTAAGAAGCTTGTGTCAATCAAATTGTCCAAATAAAGGGGTGGTACGCGGTCTTTAGTGAAAAAAGTCCATGTGTTCATACCTTTAAATTTCTTGGTCCAACCTTAAACACCACTGTTTAACCAAGTACTAAAAAAAGGCATGCATCTCTATCCTCTTGGTATAAGAACAAATCAACAAGAATATTAAGTGATGAACGAACTACTTGAAAACATTGTATTGGATTTTAAGCTAATAATTGTTGCTGACTAGGTAGCATTGATATAGACATGCAACACAACATGAGATATTGATATGTCATTTCTTTAAAAAGTAGAAAATTCCGACACATTGAGATACGTCGTATATTAAATTAATGTTTATATATACATAATAAATTATCATTTTTATAATTATTTTAATTAAATTAAATTGATTTAAATTTATAAATAAATAAATAATAAAAAGTTCAGAATGAACTTTCATTAATAATTCAATTTATAAATAAGAAAAGAGCCCTGAATTATCATTATTCAACTTTCATTGCTTTTATTTTTCGAAATCACTTTTTTAGTCTCCCATTTATTTCACCCTCTCGTTTCTTGCCCACCTAACGGTCACTTCCTTCTTTGAAATCACCCTCCACCTAACGGTTCCTTTTTGCTCTTCTTCCCAAAACTAAAAGGGACCCCAGTAAAGTAGAGCGTGCAAACCCAAAAACCCTAGCCACCGCCTCCTCCTCCTTTCACGATCTGTCTCCCCATCTCTGCTCTCTCTCGATCGCCTCATCGCAATTGCTTGCTGCCTCCCCTACGGCCCTCCTCCTCATCTTTTTCAACATCGCTGACCTCAACACCCTCGTTCTTTGCTCCTCCGTCTGTCGGCACTTCTGCCTCGTCGTCCCCAGATCGACGCTGTCTCCCTCCCCCTTGACAACTTCGATCGCAGTGCCTTCTCTTGAGGGAGCTCCGCCCATGCCTTGAAGCAAATCTTCAAGAGCTTCTGCACCAGGTTGATCGGGCCGAGGTTGTCCGCTTCGGTTTGCTGCTCTAACAGCTGCGTCGCCTCGTATGATGAGCTCTCTCACCTCAAGTACTGGTTTCGTGAACTCGGAGAACTTTGCGTTGAGCTCTAGAACTCCACGAGGTCACACGGTAGTGATGCAGTCTGTAGCTCCCTCGCCCTCACTTCTACCCTCCATCGCCTTCTTCAACGATTCTCTCTCCCTTTGTCGTGCGTGTCGAAGTCGCGTGTCGGATTTCTGAACTTGTGTGTCGGGGAGAGTTGACCACGTGTCAGAGTATATTCAAGCATCTCAGAGCATCAGTCTCCAACACAATACGGAGGCCTCTCGAGTGCGTTTGCACTTCATTGGTTATTGATTGTCAAACTCCATCATCCAATGGCTTCTTCATCAAAACCCAAAAGGAATTACGATGTCTTCTTGAGTTTCAGAGGCACGGATGTGCGTAACAATTTCCTCGGTCATCTCAACAAAGCGCTTGACCGGAATGGAATATACACTTTCATTGATAGTGAGGAACTAAAGAAGGGAGACCAAATATCACCGGCGCTTATGAAGGCCATTGAAGAATCGTGCATCGCAATCATCGTTTTCTCGGAGGACTACGCTTCCTCATGGTGGTGCTTGGAAGAGCTAGCAAAGATTATGGAGTGCAAGCAGCAAAAGAACCTCACTGTTTTACCAGTTTTTTATAAAGTAGATCCCAAAGAAGTGAGAGGGGGTAGAGATAGTTATGGGAGAGCATTGGCTAAGCAAGAGTCCAAGTTTGGGAAGGATTCTGACAAAGTGAAAAGATGGAGGAAAGCTCTTTTTGATGCTGGTAGCTTGTCCGGGTGGCATTTGAATGACGGGTAAGTAGATGGACTCTATTTTGTGCAAGAAATTTATCTTTAAAAGTAAGAATTGAGACTTTCGTGAAAAAGAAAAAGAAAAAGAAAAAGAAAAAGAAAGAAATCTCCTCCCACATGATTGCAGTAATACGTATGGATGCTTCATTCTATGCTTCCTTAAAATTCCTTAGTTCATGCCCAATTGCCGAGAGATATAATTTCCGTCAACTTCATCTTAAGCATCAAATTAATGATGGTTAAAAAATATCAGTCACTTGATTTCCAGTAACGTATTGGTATTTTGATAACATTTTCATGAAATTGCTAAATTGTTTCACAGATTGTAATTTTTTATTTGTCTTTCTTACTAACTGCTTGAATTTACCAATTCATACATTAGTCTATCAAATTTTCTTTTATTAACTTCTTTCCTATTAAATTGCCAATTAATTTTGAATTATTAACTCTCATTTTAGTTACTTACCCACATTTATTTGTTTTCTTGTAGATATGTTGATTTATGTTATTGTTTAAAAACTTTTATCTATCTTGCTTTCAAATACCTTAAATTTATCAACTCTTATATGTATTTTTCAACCTTTATTTGTATGACTTACCACTTTTTTCTATCATTAGTCACCAATTTATGAATGCTCATATGAGTTGCTTACTAAAGTGTATTTATTTGCTTATTCTCTTATTTCTAATAAAAAAACTCTTTCTAATATGTTACCAATGTCTATTTACATTTCTTACCAACATCTTAAGTATGCCTAATTTGTAATAATAACTGAGCCTTTTATTTTGTTTACCAATTTTTCTCTGATTAAGTTATTGACTAGTTTCAAATTCAACTCTGAATTTAGTTTCTACCGAATCATTTATGTTTTTCTTTTTAATTTTACCAAATCTTCTATTAAGTTAACCAGCTAGATTTGTATGGTGAACTCATATTTAAGTTGATTACCAACATTTATTATTTTTTAATTTACCAACTTCTCTTTAGACTAAAATAATTACCAACTTTTATTTAACTTTCGTGTTAATGCCTTGAATTTACCCACTACTATATGAGATTATCATTATTCAAACTACCCACCAACTTTTTTCTCAATTAAGTAACATAATAAAAATTTTGGTAATAAAAAAGGGGTTAGAGTCGGTAATCCAAAACTAGTTAATAACTTGATTGAAGAAAAGTTGATAAGTTAAGGTTAGTATTTTCATATAAGAAATGGTAAATAGTGTAAGTAGTCAAGAAAGATTGATAATTAAAAGGAACTTAAACTTGAGAAGTAACTCAAATAAATGTTGATAACCACAACTAGTTGCCAACTTATTCGGAAAAAAGTTGGTAAGTCACTAATTCAAAGTTGGCAATTTCTAAAAGGATTAATACTATAAGAAAACCAAAATTGGTGCCTCGTGACATATTCACCTTAGATTAATTTTTATGTCACAAATAATCTCAAATTGATACCACAATGATGCATATATCCAAAAATAATTTTTTCACCTCAAAATATCCCAATTTGGTATGCTCAAGGCACATTTACCCCAAACTAATTTTTGCCACACAAAAGATCCAAACTAGTTCTAACCAAATCTACCTTATGTTACTATTCCATCCATATGTGTTGACATGTGACAAATGATTACAAGATGGATATGGCATGGAGAATGACAAATCTGAAGTGGAAAATACACATGCATTGACATCTTTACATTTTAATAGATGGTAGATTTCAATTAAAGTTATTAGATAGGGTTAGAGGTAAATGTGTTATGGAGTATACGATTTGGATTTTTTAGGAGACGGAAATTAGTTTGAATAAATGTGTCATGGGTACTAATTGGAGATTTTTTGTGAAAAGGAGAAGGTAGATATGATATTTCCCATTCTAGTAGCAATTACATCATTCAAGGCTATCTATCCATGTTCTAAGACAAAAGTGCAAAGTCAAAGTGAGCGCAAGAATAAGATAGTGCCAGAGAGCAAGTTGAGGAAAAAGAAAAGAAAAGATAAAACTTAAGCTGTCGAACACAGGAAAAAGGAATTACTGATCAAGGCCTAACCATTAAGGTGTGGCTGATCTTTCTTGGGAGGGGTGGGCGTGACGGGATTGTTCTTGAGCTTATTGATGTTAGCAGCCTGAGCCACCCGTCTCCGGTATATTTCCTCGAGCAGCTTGTCCTCAATAGAAGTGTCGTACACTTTCCCAGCCCCAAACCCAGGCGGCTTGTTCTCGTGCCACCTGGTCATCTTCTCAAACGGCGAGTACATTTCTTCCTCCTCCTCCTCCTCCTCTTGCTCATCATCATCATCATCATCATCATATCCCATTACTCCACCACCCCCTTCGAGACCGTCCACATCCAAGTTCCCGCCTTACCTACGCCTCCGCAAGGCGTCAACCTCAAACCTACTGTGTCTCTGCCCCGAAATGACATGAACGTCAAAGTGGGTGGGTCAGAAACGCAGTGAAGAAGAGATGAGGGGACGATGGAAAGGGCCGGCGAAGAGCGATGTGGACGGCGGTCGTTTGAGTGTCGTTAAGAGACTTAAGTCCTGAATGTTGAAGGGACTAACACTAAAGAGGAGGAGGTGCAGTTGCATCGTTGGTAATCCAAAACTACTCGGTATTTAATATCATCAAATATGTTAAGGCACTCAAATTTGTGTTAGTACTTTCAGATAAAAGTCAGTAAATTCAAGGCCATAAAAATGCAAATCAAAATTGGTATGTTATCACGAAATGGCAATGTGCCATTTATAAAAAGTTGTTGGTGATTTTATGAAACTATTGAGAAGTCACTAACAAGTTATAGTTATGTGAAAGAAAATGTCACCGATTTTTTTTTTTTTACTGACAGGTTTTTTTAGAATTACCGATATTTATTAAAACTCACCAGCATGAAAAGAAACCTATTTTTGGGCATCAGATAATAGAATTCTGCCTTTAGTTTCTGCTAAGAACTGTTTCCTTTGGGTTAGGTCTGTAACTCTTTCTTTTGGATCCCACTTGCCCTCGTCAAAGCGTAATGAAAGTTCTAGACATATTATCAATGGGCTATTGAGGTCTTCTCGTTTCATTATTGGATTCCACAGATTTTCGATTTTCGTCGATCAAGTCCTAAACTCGTTACAACTAGCATTTTGAGTTTGAAAAATCACATGCAGCTTTCCATAGAACAGACACTTGGCTAAAAACTGGAAAATCAACATTGGGACTTTATTGGCTGAAAAATTTGACGGCTCATTTGAACAGAATAAAAGATTAAAACTTGATCGACCGATGGATAAAATGTTAGGTAGTATGATTGCACTTACCCCGTTTCTTTGGAAGGATCGAAACTTGATCACCGTTTAAAGTCTTTAGGAGCACTTTTTGATTAAGCGTATAAATAAATCACGTATAACAGTTCAACAAGAAAAATAAGTAAATCGCCATCTGTAAATGAAGAGAACATGAATCCATTGGATAACCAAAAGTTGAAACCTCGAACTTGTATTAATCAGTGTGGAGCTCTTGGAGTTCTAATTGGACTCGGTGGGAATATACCTTGTTTTGGCTATCACTATCCAAAAATTATGAGTACTACCTTTGTAATTATTAGCAGTATGTTCTCGTTATTTGTTTATTCAAATTGCTAAATGATTCTATGATTGTTTTTCTATTTTTATCGAGATGAGTCAGAGCTTGTACAAGAAATTGTGAACAAGATCTCCACTTACCTGGACCATCCTTTATGCATTGCTAAGCATCCGGTTGGCATAAATTCCCGAGTTATTAAGTTGAAATCAATATCAAATCTTGAGTCTAATGATGGTGTTCTCATGGTAGGATTATGGGGACAGGGAGGTATAGGGAAGACATGTTTAGCAAAAGCTCTTTACAATGATCTGTTCAGAAAATTTGAGGGTGCATGTTTTCTAGCAAATGTTAGAGAAACTTCAAAAGATAGCAGGGGTTTGATTACTTTGCAAGAAATAATACTAAATGATATATTATTACCGCGACAAAGATTGACAGTGTCCAATGTCAGTGAAGGTATTAATCTAATACAACGCAAACTTGGTCGCAAGAAAGTTCTCCTTGTCCTTGATGATGTAGATGACTTGTGCCAGTTAAATGCTTTAGCAGGAGAATGTTGGTGGTTTGATAATGGAAGTAGGATCATTATTACTACAAGAGATAAACATATGCTAACTTGTCATGGGATTGATCAAGATCATGTGTATGAAGTTAAAGCACTTGATGATAGTGAAGCTCGTGAGCTGCTTAGTAACCATGCTTTTCCGACATACCAGAAATTAGAAATCAGGACAGATTTGGTGGACGGTATTCTAAAATATGCTAGAGGCCTTCCTTTAGCACTTGAGGTGCTAGGTTCTTTCTTATGTGGTAGAAGAGAAGATGTATGGGAAAGTACACTCAACAAAATTTCTAGGATTCCCAACAGAACCATTAATGATGTGCTCAAAATAAGTTATAATGGATTGGAGGAAAATGAGAAAGAGATTTTTCTCCACATTGCTTGCTTCTTTAAGGGAAAGGATAGTAACTACATAAAGAAAGTTCTCGACAGTTGTGATTTTGAGACAATCGTAGGATTTGATATTCTTATTGAGAGGTCCTTGATAAGCATTGATAACGGACCGCTACGAATGCATGACTTGATTCAGGCAATGGGTATAGATATTGTGAACCAAGAATGTCGAGATGATCCCAAGATACGCAGTAGACTATGGCTCTATGATGATATTCTCAATGTTCTATCAAGTGACATGGTAAGACTTGCGAATACGATTAAATCTTTTTCTCCTTGTTTTTGACTCTAATTATCAAACATGCATAACCTGAAGTGTCTTGTATACAGGGAGATTGTGTTGTAAAAGCCATAGTGTTGGAGTCACTTGAGCCGATGGAGATGTGTATCAATCCTGATGCTTTTACAAAAATGAGAAGGTTGAGATTGCTCATTTTGCACAATGTGCATAATTCTTTCCATGGTCCTATATATCTTCCTAATTGGCTAAGATGGTTTGATTGTCCCGGTGCTTCGTGGATTCCAGAATTTTCATCTGGTCCAAAGAAATTAGTGGGACTTAATATGAGTGAAGGCAATGTCATGGGAGTGGTAAAACAATTTAAGGTGAGCATTCACCTACATAAACCTTTTCATGATCTACATCATTTATATATGCATATACATATTATATGGGCTAGCATAAAAAGGGAAGTGGTGTTCCTCTGTTTTAGAAACCACTGTTCTGTTTTCTTTCAAGATGAAATATTTTTACGTGCAGCAAAATCGACATTTAAAAAATAATGCGAACAAGTCTATCAGAAAATTCACAATGGAAACAATTTTTGTTAAAAAAATACACTATACAAAGAAGTTTTATACATATATGTAAAAAGAGAAAGATATTTCAAGATTTGAAGTTCTTTTTATGGTCATTACATCATTAGAAAAATTCGACTTTTCATATTGAAATATGTGAGTAATAAAAATACAAAATAATCAATTTCACATCTCTATCCATGGTGTAATATCTTTAAAATAAGTAATTGTAATTGAGGATAATTGATGGATTGAATATAGAAAAAAAATTGAAATCTTATAAATTATAATATCATCTTTACCTTATATAATAGTATAGATAAAGTTTGCACACTTTCTAAACCTAAAATCTCTAACTATCCACATGGATATATTTCAAAATCAGATCAAATCTACCTAGTAGAGAAATTCAAAATGGAATTTGATGTTGATTATTTACATATGAACATATTTATTTTACAGAAAAATTGTGTAGTGCTCGAATAAAAGGTACAAAAATATGACGAACCTACCCGTCAACATTAATATAGAAGTAGAGACACTAAGCAGTGGTTGATTGAGTGATAGGCCACGTAAACATAAAGTGATAGAGCCTTGTCAATGCACATATCTAACAACAGCGATTTGTCCAGCATCAATAAAATTAGCTTAGTCAAAGGTTTGAATGCACCATCCTGTAAAAGAAGGCATTGTGGAATCATTTCTCAAGGAGCAACACTTCTAAGTGGATATAATAGAGTATTTTGTGAAGGACTTTGCCACTAATGAGTGTAATGTGTGCACAACTCAATCAATATAAATGATCCAGTGGGGGTATACTGCTAGTTTCTTAATAGAAAGTCAAGGCCATATTTTGCATTGAGTATATGAAATTATTATCATATTTCCGATGTTTTTCAAAGTTGGCTTCGTTGTCTTGACTTGAAAAAATTTTTTTTTTATTAAATTTACGCAAATTCATTACGATAGTATTTATATTCCCCATTCATTTATTATATATAGTTAAAACCAGAACTAACAGAGTCTTTGTTCCTACACAGGGTACCTCACTTTAGTTTTGTGATTGCCACGTGATATGACCTGTGGAATAGTTTTGTCACGTGGCCCACATCCGCACTCGTCATGTGGCACTTCACTATACGCTTTTAAGGTTGTCGCATGGCATGATGTGTGGCATAGTTTTGTCATGTGGCTCACACCCGCACTAGCCATGCTTCTATGGTTGTCACATGGCATGACGCATGGCATGGTTTTATCATGTGGCTCGCATCTGCACTCGCCATGTGACACTTCACTATATGCTTCTATGGTTGTCACATGGCATGACGAGTGGCATAGTTTTGTTATGTGACCCACATTTGCATTCTCACCACGTGACACTTCACTTGAATTTTGCGATTGCCACATGCATGACATGTGGTACAATTTTATTCTAAACTAATTTTCGTCTGCTAATGGGAGGTAGATTTGGGTTAGGAGTACCAGTTTGAAATTTTTTTATCAAAAGAAAATTTTGAGGTAACTGTATCATAGCGGTATCAGTTTAGGATTTTTAATAAAATAAAAATTAATTTGGAATAATTCTCTATACTAATTTGGGATTTTTAGTGCTATTAATTTTAATTTTTTAAATAATTGTCTAACACAATTTTATTTATGAATTATTTTAATGCTTCCCAGTTGCTTGATCTACCGAAGCTCCTTGCTTCCTTCCACAAGAAAAGTGTTATGACCTACATATGCACCAGCCCAATATAGATTATATAACAGTTAAGGATATGTAATTATGACATATCCTTTACCGGAGAAACCCAATGTCCCCTATGTGTTGTGTAGCCAATTTTATAATCCTCAATCAAGCCATGCCCCTACAAATTAATTATGATATTATTAGAGATGAATATTATAGAACCATGGATAGCGTGAATGACATCCGGTAGTGAATGACTCCCTGGTTTGTACAACAACTAGCGCATGCCTATTTGTGGACTCTGTAGCAGATCACCTCTACATTAAATAAACAAATTGCTTAATAGTTATGCTTGACGACCTAAAATATAGTAATTTCTTGAAAGATCAATACCGGATATGCTTTAGTAGCAACCTCTTCTCAAACGGGAATCCCACCATTTAAATTCAAGGAAGCAACATCATCATACAAACACGCCTTTTTTTTTTTTCCATTTTAGAATGTTTATCAATAATTGTTTTTGCTGTTTATACAGGACTTCCAAAATTTGAAGTACATTACTTTAAGTTACTGTGAGTCGCTGGTTCGTATGCCTGACGTTTCATGCACTCCAAATCTTGAGCAATTGAATCTCCCATATTGCAAAAACTTGGTAGAGGTCCATGACTCCATTGCATATCATGACAAGCTACAGGTGTTGAATTTACTTGAGTGCCCTGAACTTAGTGTTTTTCCAAATGTGCTCAAGTCAAAAAACCTCCAATCTCTCCGCCTTGAAAATTGTATCAAATTTGAAAGGTTCCCTGATATTCCGCATAAACTTGAAGGCCTGGAACAACTTTATTTACAAGGGACTGCTATTAAAGAGCTTCCTACATCAATAGAAAATCTTGTCTCTTTGAATAGTATGTATATAAATCATTGCAAGAACCTAGTAAGTCTTCCTTCTAGCATTTATAGGTTACAAAACCTTATAAACTTGGGAGTTAGTTCTTGCACAAATTTAATCGGGTTTCCAAAGTATGAGGATTCAGCTGATCACTACATGAAGACTGGACTTTCAAGTTTACGTTCGTTGGACCTTCAAGGATGTAATTTGTCTGAAGTAAAGTTTCTCGAGAATCTTTCCTGTTTTCCCTTCTTGGACTCTTTATCACTTGGAGGGAATAATATTATTAGCCTCCCTACATCTATCAATAAGCGTGATCATTTGCTCTATTTGAATGTTAGAGAAAGCCATCAATTACAAGAGATTCCCGAGCTTCCACCATTTTTGAATCGTCTCCTGGCGGATGATTGTGAATCTATGAAAAATATTGGAGATTTAACTTCATTTCATGATTTTGTCTGTAGAGGGATGACCTTGCCCGATATTTCCTCACTTTACCCGGTTAGTGTCTCTCTCTCTTATATCGATCTGGAGTATATGCTACATTTTGTATGTGCTTGTATATTGCCATAGCAGAAAATGCAAGTGGAGGCTTAAGAAAAGCAAACAAATATGAAGTGAGGTCAAACTTTTTATATCAATGCGGATTCGAACAATAGAAATTATAAAAAAAATGCAATAATTTTTCTCTTTTAGATTAATGAGGTATTCTAGAGTTTTTTGAGTACCCAACTAATCTCCACCAAATGAGACAGTCTCTCCTTAGGCATATCAATAATGCAAAATTGGATAGAATAGTATGCTATGCCTATTTCGTGTGTCAGACATTCATTGGCTCCGTTTTCCTCCCTCAGCATATCTTTCGCTAAAGGAAATAAAAGCAGTGTCAATTAAATAGACAACATTTATGTTGTCTAGGACTATAACTTAAAAAATTCATTTCTATAGTTATACACAAACTTTGTCATTTACTTTTTTTTTACCATTAACTATTAATTAAAAACAAATAAAGTTAGGAAACATAGGGGCATAATTAACTTACATAGCAATTAATTATTTATAAATTGGTAATTTACATAAGTAGTATAGTTATTATGTAGCCAAGAAAAAAATTTATTAATTAATCTTGTTTAGATGTGCATTAATTGATAAGGCTAGATCAGATGGTAAACATTTATTTCAAATGGCGTCCTTTAAATCAGTTATCATGTGGATGATATAAAATGAAAACCATTACATTACAAAAGTTAACTAAGAAAGAGAAATGTCACACCATATAGTCTATATTTTAGCGTAAATAATCAGTATATGGCATTGATTTGAGACTAACAATACGAAGAACGAGGAAGATATTGCATATATGTCACTGGCTTGAATAGTCAGAGGATGCCAAATGCATTGTAATGGAGGTGGCTATTGTCCTTTTATGGGAATTAATTTTATCACATGAGACTTGTGTATTAGTGAAGAAAGGGTTATTTGGATTTATAAAGCGCCAATTCAAAGTGGAATTCACTAGGATTACTTACTAAATTGAAATTGAATTTCCTATTTGGGTGCTGATAATAGGTTCGGTACTTTCTAATGGTCTACCCTTATAACAGGGTCCTCTTCGTTACCCTCATTACCTAATTACTCTTCCTAAAGAAGATATGCCAAAGTGGGTCCTTCTTGCTCAAGAGGATTCCGTATCTTTCATGGCTTCAAAGGACTTATATGGCAAGTTTCTTGGATTTGCTCTCTATGTTGCTCTTGGAAATGATGAGAAGAAAGAGGGACAGCCTTTTGAGCTTGTAGCATGTGTTAATGGTGAAAGTTGGGGTTATTGGGTACCAACTTTCGATAACTTTTTCTCGGATTTGGATCGTATTTGGCTTCAATATTTCATGCCTCGTCAGCTGTGGGGAGAAGTTGATTTTGGTCAAATTGATGGGAGTTATGTACAATTTAGCATTACCATATCGGGTAAAAATGTGAAAAAGTGGGGATTCCGAATAATATGTAGGCAATTAGATGATGATTTAAAGGTAGTGCTCCGAGATAATCAACTAATAGATCCAGATTTACTCTATGAGGTTGTTCTTGATTCAACAAATTCGGAAGCCAAGATTTCACTTATGCATGAAGATGGTTCGATCACAACAGATCTACAAAAGGACTTGCAAGATTGTCAAATGTGTCCTGAGGAAAAAAGTCAAATAGTACCGAAGAGAAATCATAAGCTTATTGTCCCCCGAGGGATGCAAACCAAGACTATGCTTGCTTCCAATTCGATTGGCAAAGATGAGAATGGTAGTGTTGGCTTGCAGCTTTTGTTGTTAGAATGATCAAAACATGCTAAGGAAGCAATTCGTAGGTAAGTGAACTCAGCTGATCTTATTTTTAGTTTTGCTTTCCCATCTTCTTTCTTTGGGTATTAAAACACAAGTATAATATATCTTTTCTTTTTTTGTTGCTAGATTCTCAGTTCTCCGCCATCGGCTAACTGCGAACGCCACCAACGCTACTTTCAGCATCATCTTTGCTCATCTTCCATCTGACACCACCAAGCTTTGACTAATGTAAGATCGCCACCTACCAATGGAGGCAACGAACAGAAGTAGTTTGCCTTCTTGAAACAGAGTCCCTAGCAAACCGATGGCAATGAAGAACGGCAATTTGAGATGACAGACTCCAACTGCTGACCGAAACCATGGAAACTGATGATATAGCTTCGGGTGAACAATTCTCTGCAGAGGTTCTGGGCTTCATGCACCTTGCCATAGATCAGGTAATGCATGACACATCCAAATTGCATTAGTTGATGTAGTACTTGAGATTTTGAATTTGATCCTATGATGATACAATTGCCTGGGAACTTGAAGTATGTGTTGCTGAATTAGTTCGAGAGAAATTGAATAAGTGTTTCTTCGTAAGTTTAGTCTGCAGATGCTTGGCAGTGAAGCCATTGGTAATCACCATTACACACTGCAAAATCAGCAATAATCCCTAGAAGGTATAGCTTTTCTTTCTTTCTTTCATAGGTGGCAATTTATTGTACGAAGTAGGTGAAGTCTAGGTTCAAAGGAAAAACAAGCGAGGGAGAGTTAAATAATGGGAAGGAGGGTGTACATGGGTTTTTTTGGGTCTCCATTTCAGGCAAAAAACTGAGCCACGAAATTAGTGAATGATTTCAGATTGTACTCTTTGATTGAACAGCTGTGTGGTTGTTGAGGATGGGAACGTAATTGCGGTAGGAAGAAACAGGACTAGGGGGACACGAAATGTATGTCTATCATTGCTTCGCCACCCCCTCAAATAAATTTTGGCCAACAGAACTTTGTTATTGTACTGAATTGATACCCTCGAATTATCCACTCCTAGTTTCTTGTTGATCATTTTATGTTTCTCCCTTAATATTTCTTTAATAGATGATAAAATAATATATCTGATAAAATCTGTCAATATGTGGAATTTTCCATGGACTATTAGACTGCAAAGGGTTTTGTTCCCATTACTCTTCATGAAATATGGCTATGGCTAACAATAACAATAAGCTTGCCTTATTATGTATGATGTTTTACGTTTTTCATTTGCCACTGTGCTCTGTTTGGAGCCATATTATGGTCTTTATCTGCTATTGTGAAGTTACTAACATTGATTTCTTAGTCGGCATGTTGGCTAGATTTTCGGTATACTTAAATGGTATAAAAATGCATTGTGGCCATTTTAATTCCGATGTAAGAACCTGTTCCTTGGGCATATTTCATCGTAAAATGACACAAATAGTTTAAGCCTGGTTTCTGGTAGAGATCATTGTTTATCTAATAGTCTATTTCTGCAATCATTTATGGTCTTACGGTGACAGTACACTACTATGAATGGATTTATGGGTAGTAACGAATAGTTGGTGTGTAAAATATTTGGCCCTTGGTACAAGGGCATGGATAATAATACTGTTAGAAAAGGTGGGGATGGCTCACACAATAAAAAGCCTCTTTTTCCATGTGGGATTCTTAGCAACTTCAAGCAAGCAAAACTTGTTAACTTCATGTGGTGTACGCCTCGATCAATCTTATATATACTCTCAATCGGTTAATTTGAAGGAGAAAACCTTTTTCGTGAAATGCATCTCTTAATTATGTTGAAAATACACTAAGAGCAATTGTCTCCCTGACAAAGCCCTTAAGTTTGATTTGCTTACTTTGTTTTTCTCCTTGAGCTTTCATAGGCAACAAGAACTGCAAGATGGAAGCTCTTTATGTTCTTCTTGAACAGTGGCAGAGGACTGAATTTTTGGCTGCAGAAGTTGCAGAGGATTTTTAGCATGCTCCCTTTATGTGACACGTGAACAATGCGTGCTGTAGCATTACCGATCATTGGTACATCTGTTGATCATATTGAAATATAATTAGACTTTCCTAAACTATGTTTATTCATGAATGATTAGATGACTCTTGCCCTTTTTAGGTATAAAGGAAGTATATTATGGCTGTGCAAATGACAAATTTGGTGGCTGTGGCTCAATACAGTCGTTGCATTCAAGTAGCTCTGAGGCATGCATTATGTCAATTTTTGAACTTGCTCTTCTTGCTGATTTTGTATCTACATAGATCCACTTTGAAATTGAGAACTATAACAATTGATAGCTAAAGTATACCACGATTCCTTAGGCTGATTACTGATGGATGTGGTTTCGGAGTGATTCTGTATGTTGTCGCACTTTGAATATTGCAACATGAAACCATGAAAATTAATGGAGGTTTATGGAACTAATTTTCCATCTGTTCTGTCCTTAGTCTAAATGGGAGAAAGGGGTAATTCCAAAAGCGTCAAGAAGTGAGCTTTATATTAATTTGTCTCTTTCCCCACTTTGTTTGCATTTTCTTAAATTCTTTGCGACTTGTTACACATTTCAATATCCTCTATCTGCCCTAAAAATTATACACTTATGGGAAGTGCTGCAAGTTAAGCTAAAATTAGTTTCTTCCTCCTTTTTCGCTGTCCTCCTTGTTTCTTTTTTTTTTTTTTTGGTAAGGTAAGTATATATAATAACGACCAACAATGTACAACAAACGTGAGACGTGGTTAGGCACTCAACTTCATGACGGGCACTCAACTTCCTCCCTATTTCTTCATCTCTTCTTCCCCACCTTTTTTCACTGCAGTGAGATCCTTTGATGTCTTTAATGATATCATGTTTAAATCCAGAAATATAGTATCTTCAGAGAAGTATGATATTTTAACTACGATGAAATTATGCTTTCAGATATGCCATGGGCAATGTACTGGATAAACAAATCTCTTTTCTTTTTTAAGAGTTGCTATTGTCTCTTCTTGAATACATGAGAGCATGTGACTGCTAAATTGTGGCGTATGGCTTGTGTTTTTAGTGTGATTTTTCATCTGTCTGATGCTGCCGTGGTCTAACATATTATGTTTCCTAAGCTTGTTGAGAACTCAGCAATTACTACTCCGACTTTGTGACATAAAATTCAAACGTGGTGAATTAGGATCTGTTTCGTTATGATATGAGCAGTAAATGAAGTAGCCAATCTAGATTATTGACAATGTTTCTCTGTTCCAAGTGTCAGTTTGAAAGAACAAGCTCAAGTACTGGGTTATGAAGCAAGAGATGTACCAAGCATGCATCTAAACAAAAAGGTTAAGGGAAAAAAATAGACCATGAAAATTCATACAAGAGTTTTATGTTGAAGCGAAAGTATAGAACAACCCAAAGATATCGGTGAAGTTAAAAGTTGTAAGCCATAGAGGTGGTAATTCCCTACAAAAATTTAGTAAACATAACACATGTAAGCTCCACAAATCAATATTGGTGAATAAGTAAAATCGGTGGTAATTTTGAAACAATCAAATAAATGGTGGTAACTCGCTCAAAGAAAAATTAGTAAAGCATTAGTAACTTCACCTCCAAAAATCCGTGGTTTGCAAGACAGCTATATTTACCAGAACATCACTGCAATGGTGTGTCCCAGTTAATAGATTATATGAACCATTCTCATTTACTGACTTTGACCATCCTTTGGAATTTAAAATGAGGGCATAATTATATGGTTGTTCAACAGTCTCATTATATTGCTTAAATATAGAGGAAGCAGGGAAACGCACCATCTTTCTTCGAAATAAGTGCTCGTAATTTGTCTCGGTATAAGAATTTTATGCCATGTAACCACGTAAAATAATTTTTTTTTCCTTTTTTTCCTTTATTTTCTGTCTTTCTTTTTGTCCTTCTCCGTCCGCACATCTCTCTCACCGATGTTTACCTCACTCCCCAAGTAGCTACAACGGTTACTCTCTCTCTCTCTCTCTCTCTCTCTCTCTCTCTCTCTCTCTCTCTCTCTCTCTCTCTCTCTCTCTCTCTCACACACACACACACACACACACACATCTATACGGTCATTCCTTCACAAGTTTTTTTTCCTTACATCTATGTCCATTTGTACTTAAATTCTACCAAGCAAATCACTTCCTTCTTTGGTTTTAGTAAGTCACTTTTATTCATCGACTACATTGTAAAATGTTTTTGAATTGGATTAAATAGATCGAGATTAGATTAATTTGTTTATGAGACCTTTATTTTGTTTTCTTAATTTAAGAAACTAATACAAATAACCTTCAAATAAGGGCCAAAGATGGCACTGGCCGAGTAGGGTTGGTGGTGGTTTTGGACTTTGGTCCGTGGTGCTATAGATGTTTGTAATCACAACTCCAAAAGAATAATATGAAATACTAAGCTTTTGCAGAGTCTCCGGAGAGCAATATGAAGTAATTAGATTTGGTCATTTTAATACATGAAACCATATACTTTTGGAACAATCTGAAGAAATCAGATTCGTTTTTTTTTCCTTATTATTCATTTTTTGGAACTTTTTTCTCATTTTTTGCTTTTCCAACTCTCTACTTAAGTTTTTGACCAAAAAGAAAAAACTTTCTACTTAAGTCTTGCTTCTGAAAAAAAAATTCGATTATGCAAGTCGCACTAGTAAGAGGACTCGATTGGAGGAAATGAGAACTTAAAGGATGAAATTGCATAAACAAGAAAAGATAAGGGACACGCACAAATGAATTAGAACTAACAACCACTATCAAATATTCTAAAAACTTGAACTATTAGATGAATGTGTGGTTTATTATTTAAATATTCTAATACTCTTCCTCACACTTAGTCTAGCCTTTTGCCTAATACTAAACATAGAAATTTTAATTGAGGAGACAAATAGTGTTCTAGAAAGATTCGAACTCAGAATTTCCAAATTTACTACCATGCTAGATTTTGTGGGAATCACTGTTGACTATTAAAAAATTTAAGTTATTAGATAAATGTATAATTTATTATATAAATATTCCAACAAGAACAATGTAGGATTTGCTCCGATACAAATTCATTTTATCCTCTTGGAATATATCTTTAGTGGAATGAGGAGTTATTCATAGTATCCGTCATGCCGTGAGGCCAAACGTTTGATGTCCCAGGCCAAAAGTTTCTCCTTCACTCAAACTTCCGTTTTCCTCGTTCTCCATGCTCATCTTCATCTCCGCTGATCATTTCCTCGCATTTGCAAATGAAGCCGAAGGGCGGCCAATGTGAGGCTGACAGGTAGAGAGAAAAGGGTTCGTGCGCTTCTGCGATCTGGGGCGATGGTTCAAGACTGCCGAAAGTGCCATAATACTGAAGAGATTTTGCCATTGCTTCCAACGCTCGCGACAAAAGTACAACCTAGCATAAACCTCGTGCCACTTCAAGCAAATTTTTGGTGATCAACTGACTTCGAAGATATCCATTTCTTAGCTTTGTACATCTCAGCCTTGATGGCCATCTTCTTCAAAGCACGTGAACTGCGAAGAAGAAAATTAACCAGAAATAGCCACTGCTTCAGCTCCAAACACATGTAGTACCGAAACCAACAATCTCAACACTTCAAGACGCTTTGCCAAATTCTCAGCTTCTTTGTTTTCTGCCACAATACGATTCCTCTTTATCATAGTAATGGTCATCCGGATCGAGCTCAAGCGGAAAATAGTGGAGTACTAAGACTGAGTAACTAACAAGTTAGATGGACATAACAGCACATTAGTGATCATGCTAGTGTAACAACACTATCAATCATAGGCACATCTGTTGAACATACTGAAACAATACGAAACTTTCCTAGAATTTGTATATTCCCATGATTAGACTGTTAACCCTTTTATATGGTTTTATGTTTTCCTTTTTTTTATAGCTAATGAAATTTCCTAAGCTTCTACGTCATATGCAATGCAGACTACAAGACTAGTCCGACATGAAACACATTAATCTACCCTATTATGTAACATATTTTTTTTCATGCATTTTTGTAAGTTTATTAAAAAAATCAACACATGATGCAACCGATCATATAAAGCATACAATTTTCCGCAACCTAAAATAGAAAATCAAAATAATCAAAAACCTCAATAATTTTTATTATTGAGATTTTTTATCACGACACAACGACCTCATTCAATCGGAATATGCCAAATATCTCAAAGGAAATCACATTAGCAGTAAATGCATTGCTAATTAGGCAACTTTATATTTAGATAAGCGAACGCATTAGGAAATTACCTTGATGGTCTTTCTCTGGTTCTTAGAAACGATTTGAGACGGTTTTCAATTACTACTGACAGGACCTAACCCTGTTCCACAGCCGCTAAAGATGTTTGGCTCGGTCAATTCTCGCAATTGTCGTTGATCATGGGATGGAGTTAGAGGAGCGTGAAATGTACAAAGCACTTAAAATTAGAGGAAGCCAGCAGTTGTTTTTTACGAGGTCACGGCCTGGATCACGAGAATCCACTGTCCTAAATTATTTTGTGGTTTGTGCAATAATCGAGAACACTAGGTCCAGCATTGACGTATACCATTCACCACTTTTGTCACCTTGGTTGCTCTGACAGTCCGTATAACACGGTGAAATTGAAAATAGGTCCATGTGTTCACACCATTACATGTATTTGTCCATCCTTAAGCATTGCCATTTACCAAAGTACTAAAAAAATCATGCATTTCAATCCTCTTACAATTGATTATATCTTCTTTTTGTGATGTCTTCATTGTTGACACCCGAATTTTTGTTTATTCTATTTTAAATGTCCATCTATTTTGCATATATAAATATATAGAAATTTACAAAAAAAAGAGAAGATAATTTTTTTAAAAAAATGATTTGATTTTTTTTCTTTTTACACTTGATCTAGGGACCATGGCAATACAATGTTTCCAGCCCAATTTCAAGAATTTGAGTCCAAACTTGCCAGCCAATGTTCAAGCACAAATTTAGGGATGCGATTAACCTGTCACGAAAAAATTAATTTAGTTTCAATATTATTTTAGCATAATCAGGATAATCATAATAAATTGTAAAATTAAGCAGAAATGACAAATTGGGACCAATAGAGTCGAGTTGGGTCAACCTATTTGACCTAGCCCGATTCAGCCGAATGGACCGAACAATTCAAAGGCCCATAGAGCAATTTAGATAGAAATAAGACAACCGGAAAGCCTAAGGTTGACCCAGTTTGACCAAAATTGACTTGGCCCAAAAGTCCAGCCCATGGTTGGCCTCTACCCATTTTATTTCCAAATTTTTCAAGAGTTAATTCCATATCACTAATTTCATATTATTGATCCATGTGAGCAAATCATAGCCATCCATTTACCTTTTCCATCCAAGCCACCCAAGGTGATCCATGTGCTCAAATAAGAGCCAATAGGAGCTTTTATTAGCCATTAAGGGATGAATCAAAGGATGAGGTGGAGGGCCAAGATTAACTATGAATTCAAAGCTTCCCTCCAATTTTCCCTTTCAAAGCCTAGATCCAAATTTAAGTGCTCTTAGAACAAAAAAAATTACTGAAAATTTGACAAAAAAATTTATCGAAAAATCGACAAAAAAATTCCCTCTAGAAATTCTCTCTCCCTTGGCTCCCTCTCTTGGCGCCTTTCACTAGCGAAAGCTCCGGACAATTCCTAGCTGTCCTCTGGGGCCAATTTGCCGACCTTGCCTTGCGATCACCTTGATCAAAGTGTCCTTCACCAAATCGTGTACTTCGTTTGTGGTTCCTGCCGTCGGATTTGCTAGATTGCACTTAATATTCATTGCTTGCTCACGGATCATCATACAAGGTAGGAGCATCAATCTCTCTTTTAACAATTTCATGGTATCATCCAATGATCCTTGACGAAACTATAGTAAAAAAATTGAAGTACAACTTCAATCTATAGTTGATAATCAAGGTAGGATGTAATGAAACTGTTTAATTAGAAGTTTTTAGGATAAGCTCGATTTCTAGAAAATCAAAGTAATTACACGTTTAGGTCAATTTTAGACTTCAACTACATGATAGCCGAGCTATCTTAGATGAACATTAAACTAGATTTAAGCCAATTGCATGTTGATTGAACTGGGACTTACATGTTTAGGTGATGATCTTTGGGAGTTAGGTCTAGCTTATGTTCAATTGTAGTTTTGCATGTCCAATCCTTAGTTAATTCAAGTTTGGCTGAGATTCCTATGAAATACATGAGAGTGATTTGAGTGTTAATTAGCCTTAGGATGATGGGAGTTGCATGTAAGTTGAATGTAGAGTAAGAGGGATTTTCATTAATGATTCTTAGGATTATGAATTCATGATGTTGATGATGGCTGAATTCTGTGTGTGAATGTTAGTTTAAATGTTCATAGGATCGAGTTTGAAGATGTTCATAATTTGGAAAATTGATGATATGAACATAGGTTGAACAAGGTTGAAGATGTAGAGGATTCTGGAAACTCGTAATCTAACCTGACCCTACCTTTAGGTGTTCTTCAATATTTCAGAAAAGTATAAAATGAATTAGGAAAAGCTGTCTTCAGATGAATTAAACTAGACTTCACATCTTTAACTTGGTATAAAGATCATCAAAATTGAACATCATTTGGATTGCAAAAGCTTGTTCAAAGTTACTGAAGAAAACTTACCGCAGATCTGGAAGATTTACCCATGTTAATCAAACTTGTTTTGCAACTTAAAAATATTAGGAGGCTTTTTTTTTTAAGAAGTTTAAATATTAAAGTTATTCGAATGTACTGATTGACGGGTTTGCAAGAAAAATTCCAGCCCCTTCAGCTTTAATTGCTAAAACCCTAGCTATCCATGAGGCCCTGCTATTCTTAAGTCAAAAAGGGGAACTATAGGCAATAGCAACACAAGCTGAAGGAAGTCTTCAAACTGATTTGCGAACCGTCCTCTTATCAGATTGCTTATCAGCTGTATAGTGTATACAAGGCCGAGCCGGCGCTCCCTGGGCTACGTGGACAGTAATTGAAGACTGTATTTCTCTTATGGCCCGAATGGGAGATGTTGGCTGCAATTTATCCAAAAGAGAACAAAATCAGGCTGCCGATTGGGTCGCAAGAGCCCATAGAGCAAATATTCTCCTGTTCAATTGGATTGCACAACCACTTCAATCACTGGAGCTAATTTTATGTTCAGACTTTGAATTCTCATGTAATCCTTTATTTTCAGATCATTAATGCAAGTTCTATATTTATGACCAAAAAAAAAAACGAGGTGAAGACCTTAGATCATTTGTGTTGCTTTTAATTTTGGTTTGCTTTCCTACCCATTACAAATAAATTTAAATAATAAAATCAGCCACAATCTATAACATTAGTTTTCAGATCACATAGCAATGCTACTCAATTTTGATACTTACCACGAGCATATAGTAATATTTTGTCATTTGTGACAAAAAGAGAGCTCAATGCGTTAATAATGAAATATTAAACTAAGGCATCCTTTGATGAGAGAATTCTGTGTTTGGCAAGACATTATGCACAACTATTGCTTCAGAAAAGCATATTATGCGTATATAGTTTGGGGCCATTAAGCATACCAACGACACACTAGAAATCCATTTAGGATAATTAAATTGTCGATACCACTACTTGCAAAATGATGCTAACAAGCCTAAATTTCCAATTGTGCTAAAGAACAAATATCAATTAGACGAGCAAAGCCACATATCCAGTCTCCTCCATCATCGCAAATAAGACCCTTTTTGCACCCGCTATTCTTGGGTTGCCTTTAAAGGCCCCACCTATTTTAGGACAAAAAATATTAAACTAAATGTGGGATCATAGAATAATATTATAGCAGATAAATGCCTACCAGTAAACATTCGTTTCCATATGAAAGCATGTATCAAAAGACAGGGCATAATCCATCATGATGGCCCTCATTTTCATGACAGTTGCAAAAGGAGAAATGTAGGACTTAAAACGGCACAAAAAGGAAATCGAGTGCTCAAAACGGCACGACTTGCCAGGCATAGATCCCACTGAAGACATCACGGAGGTGATTATTGAGGAAGAATAACACGGTGTGAGTTGATTGATGCAATCTAATAAAATAGAGTACAGCACCCGTGCTCTCCACGGCTGTCTCTAAAGTTTTGCATGTTCAGACATGCATGGCTTTGTTACTCTCATCTCCGCAATTAACGTAAACCTTTTGCATGGCTTGTAGAGTACGGCCATCACAAGCAGGACTCTCTATATATATTCTTGTCCAGGGCAGGTATCTCATCATCTACTTCTGAGTGATTCACTGAGAAACACACACACATAATTGGTCAATGGCTTTTTCCCTCAAGAGCGAATTCATCATCTCCCTTGTTGTAATTCTTAACACTTGGGCATGGCATGCCATGTCGATCCGCACATTGCATGAATCCAACATTGCTGAGCAGCACGAGCAATGGATGGCCCAATACGGTCGAACCTACAAGCACCCAGAGGAGAAGGAGAAACGCCGGGCGATTTTCAAGAAAAACTTGCGGTTCATTGAAGAATTCAATGCATCTGGGAATCGGACTTTCAAGTTGGGCATCAATCAATTCTCGGATTTGACCGACGATGAGTTCGTTCGGAGGCACACAGGATACTTGCCATCTAAGCAGCTGAAGTCCCCCAGAAATGCATCGTTGAGCCAACGATATCCAACTGGGGATGTTCCCAAAAGCATCGATTGGGTGGAGAAAGGTGCCGTAAATCCGATCAAGGACCAAGGCCAATGTGGTGAGAATCTAAACGTCCTGCATGCGTTCAATTGTGGGATCAATTTTGCCTTCTATTTAGAAATAAGTCTGGGAGCCTAGCCATGTTTTGAAGTCGGATATCAATGGTAACAAAATTAGGAAAAATACTATGCACTTACAATGTCGACAATTTTTCTGAATGCAGGATCCTGTTGGGCATTCTCAGCAGTCGCAGCAGTAGAAGGAATCACGCATATCAAAAGGGGTAAACTGCCGGTGCTGTCCGAGCAACAACTAATCGACTGTGATACCGAAAACGATGGCTGTGAGGGCGGTCTTTCGAACAAAGCTTTCCAGTACATCATTCAAAACGAAGGAATTGCGTCCGAGGATACATACCCGTACCAAGAGACGGACGGGACCTGCGACTCCACGGAAGCAGCCCAACAGGCCGCGCAGATCAAGAGTTTTGCAGACTTGCAGCCTGGTGAGGACGAGCTCCTGAAGGCAGTTGCGCAGCAGCCAGTGTCGATCGGAATCGCAGCAAGTGGGCAGGAATTCAGGAGCTATAGCGGTGGGGTGTTCAATGGGGATTGCAGGGAGGAGCTGGACCATGCAGTCGTCGTGGTCGGGTATGGGATGAGTGAGGACGGAATGTTCTGGAAGATCCGGAACTCGTGGGGTGAGACCTGGGGCGAAAACGGTTACATGAGGATTCAAAGAGGCGGCGAAAGTTCTCAAGGATTATGTGGGCTCGCGTCGCAAGCTTCTTATCCGATTGCATGAGAATAATCAAAAGATATATACACAAAGTATAACCATCATGAGATCACGGGTTGCTCCTTTTCTCGTCGCGTGTCTGTCCTCGTTGTTTAGCTACATAGTGTGGTACTTGTAAGGAGGCTATTGTGTAGCAACTATGATATGGGGAGGATCATGTATTAATTCCCCATTTGAATCAATTGCTAGTTTTACCTGCAATTCTCTTTGTCTAAAATGCGTACCCCCATATCTATCTCTCTTGGCATCTATCCATCTATCTATCAATAGAAGCGGCTAAACCTCGCAACATGTGCAACAAGTGGCTCGACAATGTATGAGCCTTACTTGTTAATTTGACTTTGATGATCATTTTATCATACTTTCAATTCGAATTGAGAAATAATTATTTGATAGTGTTTGAATTATTATGAGAATAATAGTCTATTTTGGACCACAAAAAACCAAATAACATATAATTATAAATTGTTCTTAGACCCATTTTTAACAAGTTATTATTCTCATAGTAGCCCAATGACTATTAAAGAGCAAATTCCAATTTAAGTTGAGGATTACGATGAATTTTTGGAAAATCTAATAATGAGTAGATACTCATCTTGGTCACATGTTTGTGGTGAAGTCTTATACTCATTATAAAAATACAATTGAGTTTTAAAACTTTCAAAAGTGTAATTAAATTCTAAAATTTGTCAAATTAGTGTAATCAAGTCCTTTTGTTAACTCCATCTAATTTACTCAATGAAAAATGCCAACATGACATTTTCTAATTACTTGCTTAAGGCACATGCTGCCGATTTGGTGCATAACAAGCATCACATCAACAATATTAAAAGAATTGAAAAAAAAAAGGGAGGAAATGATGGAGCTGTCTCAAATGAACGAGGATGTCCCAAATTATACCATTGCAATATTGACAAATGAATGCAGCTAACTGCAATTGAGAGAACAACGTGTTCAGGCACTTGATGAGACGAAAATCAATGAGAATGGAACTCACTCTTAGAGCTCGATAATGTGCAATTTGATTTGGGAATGGGAATCGGTTTTCAATTTGAGGTTAGGTATGTTAAATTCTACGTGCAAGTTTTTTGGATTTCTTACATGTGGCATGAAAAGCTACTGTATATGAATTCATAATCGAATCTATGCAAAATCTTCATGCAATTACATGTATAGTGCATAGATTTCAAGTTTTATGAGTGAGAGTGGGAATCTGATTGCTTATTTTTTATGTTGCTTATTTTGATTCCATGCAAATCTTCTTTTGCAAATTTCATGCTATGACTCAGTGTATGTGGTGAGAATTTTATACAAATAGATGGGTATGTAAATTGGAAATGATATTTTGCAACTTGACCTTTCTGCTTGCTAATTTGCACAATTAATGAATGGCTTTTGTTACCCACACAACGATTCTTATACCCTCTAAATTTCATGTACTAATCTAATGTGTGCATAAAGAGTTTCAAACTTGAAGATTTGGAATGAATAAGAGAACCGGAAATCATGCAGTGCAATTCAACAACTTTCCTTATTAATTCTCAAAATAAATTAAATTGAACATTAGTTCTAGTCCGTTGATTTCATGTTGTCACATATTCAATATGATTAAGAGACCAGTATTAATGGTGTAGATTTCTTATAATTGGACCATCATTAGACTGTTAGATGAACAATGACGCTATTTTTTTATGTTAAAGGTCGTTTAATCGGCATGAATTTGCACAACGTGGCATGTACTAATGCCTGCCATGACGAGCGATTTCCCCCACACGGAGAGCGGAATTACAAGATAATCACAGCAGTTCGCGACTGCATAATAATACACAACAGGAAGTCCAAATCCACATCCAACAGCACGTGTTCAAGACAAAAGCGAAGTGGAGGGTGTATGTTCTATCTAAGAGGAGGGTTGTGCATTGCAGATTTTGATTATCTTCGAGATTGAAATATGGCTAGCTACCGACGAGATGTTCCCCTTTTTTGCTCTCTTTCCTAAGTTTGTGACGGTTCGGATAGATTTTCCATTTATCAGGTAACTTGCAGCATTAAAGAACTATTGGGAACCCTACGTCTTGTCCATTGTCACTCTTTTTCAGAGAGCTGAGCCATTAAAAAAGGACATCTAGTTTGAGGGAGATTTGTACTTCTTGTTGATTCAAGAGGCCCCAAAAAATACAGATGGAGGTATTAATGAAGCTGAAGGTTCACCGAAACGGACCCATCTCACGTAAACTTTGGGAATTTTTGAAAAAAATGTTAATGCCTAAATTTTAACGATCTATTAACTTGTTTGTTTGTATAAATTTAGGGATTGTCATTGGCCCCTAAACAAAAATATAAATTAAATTTGCATATAAATATCAGGAAGTATTTTAATTTAGTAGTAATAAGTCTGCATATATTTGCATTTAAATTGGATCGGCCGCATATGAATTTAAATAAATGATTTTGAATTTGATTGAATTAATTGGACTAAGCCCATAAGAGCATGAAATATTGACCAAGACCATGGCTGCTAGATAATTGAAAATTGCATAATTAAAATGCCAAATTGAAAACTTAATTTATTAGAAGCAAACTTGGGAGCAATTAATATTGATATTATCACAATTCAAATCTTAGAGGATAATTGAGCAAATTGATTTGATATTATCACAATAAGAGAAGAGAAGAGTATCCTATTGTAAAGATAACAATATATCCTTAAAAATCCGAATTATTAGGAAACGAGGATATCTCTTACTCTTGAAAGAAATCCTAATTGTCAGCTTCTATGAACTCTACTATGTTCCTTGTATGATTACTTTAGAATTTGAATTGGAGTGTGAAGTGTGATTTGCACAACGTCGGTTGGATCGCAGAAGGTCCCGTTGCCGATTAGAGCGTTCGTCGCAACACAAGCGTCACGGATCAGGTTCATATCTGTTATCCTTGCTTTGCTTTCGTTAGATTTCAATCGAGATCGACGTCCTTTCTTTTAGGATCAAAGCACGGTCGGAACGCGATTGATTGGATTGTTGCCTTGTTCTGAACATTGTTGGTTGATCTGCTTCGAACTAGGCCTTGAATTTGAGCCTGAGATAGAGTAATTTTACTTCGCAATTCGTTGACCACCATATGTTTGATAATATGCCTCTTAGTCTCACAGACATTGAATAGATTGCAATTTTGTTCGAACTGAACATGCGCAGACATAGACCATCGTTTTCTTAGCGCATTGATTCAATTTGGGTTATGTTTCATCATCATCAAGATTGATTCTGAACGTGTTCTATTTGTTCTGCTCGTCTCTTCTTTGCATTTGGCATGTTTCTTTGCTGCGTTCGACGACAATGGCTGCTGGCGAGGGGAATTGGCCTTCAAACTGATGGTCCAAGCATATCCGTCTCTTAAGCTCAGAGGCACTGGTTTGATTGTGGCGCTTGTTTATCCAAGTATGTTTCTGTTCCTATGCTCTGCGTTCGAGTGATTATGGGCTGCGTGTGAGTGACGGTGATCGGTAGGGAATGGAGAGGCATATAGTGAATTTGAATTGGTTCCATGGCCAACCGAGACTGTTGTGAGGGGGATCCGGAGATGGTTGTCGATGTCGACAGCAGATGTCGAGGGGAAGGAGGTTTCCGGCGAGAGTTCGTCTGAAGAAGAAGCTCTCGGTTAAAAAAAACAAAGAAAAAAAAAGGAAGAAGTTCTCTCGGTGAAGAAAAGGAGCGAACCAGAAAAGACAATGAAAAGAACAATAAAAAGGAAAAGAATATAAATGGGCGGAAATAAATAAAAAGATATAAAAGAAAGAGAGAAGGGCCGAATATTATCAAGCGAGGCTGGGTTAGGACTAAAGTTGGATTTGGTTTTGGACTTAAAGAAGAAGGAACGACCCACATTCGGACCGAGTCTTTTGACCTGATCAGAGTCCTATTTTCTGGAATAAAAATTAAAAAAATTAAAAAGTAAAAAATCAAAAATTTAACAAATAATAAAAAAACTTTAGAAAATTTTAGAGGTTAATTTATAACTAGTTTCATTATATTTTTAGCGTTAGTTCTAGTTTAGCCTTAAAAAATGGGTGAAAATCCTTTGAAAAATTAAACCCAAAATTGAATAAGCCTTAGGCTTTACAATAAGTTTTTTTTTTTTTATCTTTTGAATGCTTTCGTTTTTTAGAGACATCTTTAGGTTGCTATTTGATCACTTTCATTTTTTATTTTAGTTGATTGTGTTCATTCAATAAATTGATTGTTTCTTTTTTTATTTTTTCTTATTTTTAGAATGGTTAGGATGAATTTTAGGATCTTTAGGTAAAGGCTACCTTGACAACTTGGTTAGCAAATAGTCAAGTTTAAGTGCAGAAATGGCACTAGTTAGATATTAGTATAATCAAGTTTTCAATCCCCAAATCTCTGATTATGTGGGAATTGAGATGACTCTCCTATGTCTCAACCGGTTTCTCGTCAACTCCTAATGATGACTCCTAAATATATTAAGCTGTTAAGAACTCAAAATTAAATATCCTGACATCACGTGAGTTATAAGCTTGAGAGAGCTCACGCTCGAAATTGATGGATCATATGGTGTGTTCGAGCCCTTTTATGACCACCAATTCGACTGGTCTTTTGAGTATTTACCTATAAATGTGTTCCTCGAGGACAGCCCCTCAAGGATAGGTCACAATAGCTAGACAAAACAAGTAAAGATTTTACAATGCAAATTTTTAGTGAATCCTTTACTTAAATTTTGGAAACTTTAATTCAGAATCATCTTAACAAAACATTAACAATATATGGACATATACTACTAGAAACGATCAATCCCATCTCTTTTCTATAATCTCACTAAAAAATGTGAAACTATGATACAACTTCGGTGTGAAATCAAAACAAGGAAATAGAAAAGACTACGCTGTTGATTTTTCCCATGAAAAACCAATCGTTTTTTTTTACAATAGCTTAAGCTCATTTTGGTATGGGTTCAAAATTTAGCTGAATTTTTTTACATACCCTTCCCAACCTTTCCAATTTACATCAGATGTCTTGTTTACAAGAGATAAAATCAACGCTAGGCTCATATTGACAATAGGCATTCAAACAAGAAGTATCATGCACAACATAATAAATCTGGTATATCAAATTTTAAAATTGACAAAGAATTTCGATACATCGATCAATATGTTGTCTTGAAATGAAAGAAACCATACCTTTTAGTCTCACCAGAGTACTGATTTGTCCTCTACAATGTAGAGATAACTATACAATCCATAGTTCAAAATTCCTTTAGTTAGAATTTAATTAGGTTTATATAGGATAAGAATTCACATAACTCATCCTACATTTAAATGATAGGTAGTTAACATGAAATGTCATAAATTCTATTATTTTTTGACTTTTCTGGATACATTTGACTAATTATTTTGACAGAGGAGACAATCTTTAAAATTCTTCATGTAAATGGTGGATGAGCTTTGATAGTAAATTAATCTAATCGAAATAAAATTTGAAAATGTCGTGGAAGGAATACTTTTTGGTCGTGGAAATACCGTTTCACTATGATAGAATGGCAGACAAAATATATAAATTAAGACAAGTTAGCTCAACAAACAAATGCCAAGGTAAAATAAATACAGTGCCACTTTCTTATTTTCTTTAGTTGTTCAATTTATTCATTGATAGAAATTTATGATTAATTTAAGTAGCAGAACATCAAATTACTTGAGTTTGCTTAATTGCCCAGCAGATATGCGTGTTCACCAAGGGCATCTTACATCTAAGGGGAGATCGCAATTAGTATCATATACGATTGATTAGGTGAATAAAAGCAGAATAAAATATTGATGCCGACGGAAGCTGCCATCACCCTACAAATTCCTCGTCGTGTTCTAATCCATAAGTCAATTCAATTATTTCATTGCATAATTCGTCAATATTGCAATCTAATTCCTATCTAATTCAAATCCTTCAAGTGATAGCTACAATCCCAATTTAATTACTTTCCAAATCTATAACTGTATATGATCTTTAATTTGAATCTATAAACCTTTAGATAAAATTATTCATTGCACAGGTTTGAAATTGATATCTTGATCATTACGGCCTAAGATTAGGATATCCATTTTATTTGTGACAAAAATTCAAGTTGATATGGTATTGTTTCCCTTTTCAAATTGTGGATGATATCTTTTGGCTTTTGAGCATATCTTGTGTGTTCAAATGCTTATCTCATTTTGATTGCTTTTCTCATCTTAAAGATATAAAAAAAGGTTGCCCGTATTATGATATAATTTTTCAGATAACATTGGTTGATAAATAAATTTCATTATCTAGATTATATTGCATGTTAGTATAATATCTATCTAGTTAGGGTAATTATCTGATAAAAATAGGATTTAATCTAAATTATTTCCTAACTAAAGATAATTATTTTTCCATTATTTATCAATTACGAATTTTTACTGAAAATCACAAAAATAATATCATGTGCATAGGATTAGATATCATGAATTCCACATCATATGCCACGTCATTTATTTGCACCATGTCATCATGCCACATCATTTATACATGCCATGTCAATTTGCTACGTCACTAGTGCCGCGTCATCATCTATGTCATGTCATTGTTGCATGTCATTTAGTGATCGTGTGCTTAAGGTCATTTGATCCGTGTCATATTAGATAGATTCTGGTCGATTTTTGCCTATTAAGTCATATAGTTGAGTATTTGCATGTTAGAATATCCATTTAATTTTCATTAGAAATAGGACATTTAGATAAATTGTACATCACATATCATGTTAGATTAGTATCATACATTACATATAAATTAGTCTTTTTATTTAAAATATAAGAAAAACTGAAAAAAAAAATCTGAGTGGAGTTGGTGGTAGTTAGAAATCATATTTAGGTTAAATATATGTTTCTCATTAATATTTGTCGCAGTTGCTTACGTTGGTTTGAGATAAGTAAATCATTCTCTATCTTTACAGTTTGTTCACTACTTTGATTATTTGAGTGTCATGTTAATGGTTGTTCTTGCATGATCACTTCACATGTTATTCACTAGGTTAAAATTAATCTAAGTTGCTTGACAAATATATTTTTGAAAATAAAGGAGAAATTGTACTTAAAGGGTGTTAGAGTAATTGAACATAATTAATTCATGAATTAAAAGTCTCTAGTTTGTAGAAGTAAAATAAATCTCCCAATACTTAGGTTTCAAATTGACCTACCAAAAAGTAGATTAGTGGCTACTTCTGAATGAAATTGATTTGCATTGAACCTTAAGTTGCAAGTTGGTATGAGCTTGAGAGTGTTTGAGCTAAGTTTATATTTAATAATCCATTAGCCTAATCCCTAGGTGATGCACCTTCAAGGAGGTGGCAATACTGATGGATCAAAAAAATTTAGGGAAGTCCCTGAATTTTAATCAATATGAAATGTGATCTATAATCATTCAATTTGTTCAATGTTGACCAAAACTTTATCTCAATATGCAATATGGTCTCTCAATATTATTAGTGTATTGGTACATCAACCTACAAGTTCTTTTTCTGAGGCACAAATGGGAGAATTCATACTGGAACCACAAAAACTATTAGAAATGCGTGAAACCATCACAAGAATTTATGTACAAAGAATGGACAAACCCTTATGCCGTATCTGAAGATATGGAAAGAGATGTTTTTATGTCAGCAATAGAAGCGCAAGCTCATGGAATTGTTGATCTTGTAGCGATTGAATAAAAAAATAGCAGTAAGTTTAAGCAAATCACTGATTCGAGTTTTTTTTTCTTACTCATTACTGGGTTTAATAATATTCTATTCATCTATTAAATAAAGAAGCAATTCATAATCATCCGCTTAAGATCTGATCTAAACCAGCACATTCATTATGTATATGAGGCGAGGATACGCTTCGCGTCGCCTAGGTGGCCTTGCATGATGAGCCACTAGGGGATTTTGGCATGTCAAGGACGTTGATGACGAGTAGGGCTAAGGAGATTGCTCCCACATTGCACATGACATGCCGGCTGAAGATGTAGCCATGAATGATGCCGACATTGATGAACATCCAAACCACCAAAACGATGTATAAAAAAGCAAGCACCTTTCTTATTTTAGTTTTTCTCATAATAAGAAAAATGCAGGTTCAACATGAAAAAAGAAAAAAAATGATGCTACAAAAATAGGGGGAAAATAGAAAGAAAAGTAATGAGTACTTCAAGGAATGAGGTTAAAGAGTTGCAAAAGAAGGTGGGGGAGACCTCAATGATTTAGATAGGGACGATTATGAGGGCATGGCCAATGCCAGTGTTGTTGAGGAGGTGGCGTATCAAGGAAAAAAGTGTAGTTGGAGAAACCCGTGAGGATGGACCCCAAAATCAAGATTGCCCCCGCCGACACGGTCATGTAGTGGCGGCCTTTTCAGTCGGCAATCCACCCTTCCATTATTGAGTCGAGGAGCGGTAACACCTCAAGGACCCTTGTTAAGGCCTTCAATTGAAAGTTGGTCATCTTCAGGTCATTTTTTATGTGTACTGCCACATTGCTCATCACTTTTATGTCTACCAAAATTTTAAAAAAAGGAAAATAGTGTTTATCATCACAATGTTTTCTTGTAAATCATAATCAAATACAGGGAATTGAAAAAATAAAAAATAAAAAAATTTAATTTGTTCCTTATTTTCCACCTTGTTTCTTTGAATTCATTTTGCTCATATATCTTATTATAATTTAATAATAATGACGAATATATATTACAACGGGCTTTATTTGAAATTAATTTGCATGACTAGAAAAAATTGATGATTTTATTCAAAATTAATTAATCTTTATTTCTTTTTACTTTTTTTCATTTCCCATGCATTAAATAATATTTTCTTTTTGAAAATGAATTTGACAAACATAAAAGTGACGAGTGGATGGTAATACACATAAAAAAAAATCTAAAGATAGCTAACTTTCAATCAGAGGCCCCGAGGGGTTCCTCAAGGTTTTATCACTCCTTAGATCAATAATGGCGAGGTGGATTGTTAATTGGAAAGGCTATGGGTACATGATCATGTTGGCAGGTGCCATCTTGTTCATGGAGCTCTTTCTCACGGGCTTCCCCCGACTACGCCTTCTTTTTGTTAGGCTACTTCCTTGAAAATATTGGCATTGGCTACGTCTTCATAATCGTTTCAATTTACATCGCTAAGATCTTCCTCACCTTCTTTCACGACTCCCTAACTTCTTTCGCTTATGTACTTACTCCTTTTATTCTTTCTTTTTCTTTCCTTATCTTATAGCATCTTTCTTCTCCTTCTTTTTTATTTGTCATCAATTTTTTCCTTTTCATGTTGAACTTTATTCTTCTTGTTACATGAAAATAAAAACCATTATGAAATTACTGTAATATCGATCACTGTTCATCTAGCCAACTGTTCATTGTAACATGAGACATAAAATCACCGTTTATAGCTGTCACGGGATTTTTAGTGAATTCCTTATATTTGCAGCCCATAAGTGGCTAGTATGTTTCTATAATTGTGTTTGAGCATGGCCAACTTACATGATCTTGTCATTTGTATTCTCCTCTGTCTATATAAGCAATGAGTTTCCATTATAAAAACCAAATAGTAAAATAAGAAGTGTGTTGTGTACTCTACTATCGACATGATCTTTCAAATAATCACATTCTCTTTTAGTTCTGAATGTTGGTTCTGAACAAACATTATTATTGAGAAAAATCTTGAAGTATGCTCTGCACTTGCCCTCTTGGGATCCCATGCATCAGAATTTCCAATATATTCGAGACTACTATGATCTATGTTCATAACTTGAGAAAAAAACTTGGTGACTAACAGGCAATCCCTATTAAGGCCGGGAGAGCGGTGTGTGTGGGATAGCATACTTGCCATAAGTTTGCAAATCAAGTTATGAATTTAGATTTCTATGTTACTCGGAATAGTCATGAGTAAATTTGAATAGAAAAGGTTGTTGATATTCAATAATAAGTGAACAAAAATTGAGAAAATACTCATATTTTCTATAGGTAGTCTTTTCATCAATAATGAGCCAAAAGGTTTTTATTAAATGTGGGACATAGCAATTGTCAAAACTTGATATAGATGGACACTTAAATATCAAAACTTCTAAAAGGTACATTTAAATGCCAAAATCGGAGAAAAAACACTTAAGTGCCAACAACGAGAATTTTCAGCCAAACCGTTGATGCAACTTTTTCTAGCGACATTTTTTACTAGACATGGCAAGTCTTTTTTTTTTTTTTTTTTTCAATTATCCATGTGGCACCACCCAAAATGACATAATTTTTTTTAAACTTAATTGTTTAATTTTTATATTATAAATAAATTTGGGAGTAAAAAACCATCGTTTTGCACATTGATTGCTGAATAGACACTTCAACAAGCTATGTAAACCACCTTTATTATTAAAATAACACAACATCAGATTTTCAACTACCTCGCCGAAATTGGCACTTAAGAGTTCAATTTTTTTTTTTAAATAAGCATTTAAGTGTATCTTTTGAAAATTTTAGCATTTAAGTGTCCATCCACACCAAGTTTTGACATTAGCTATGTACTTTTGCCAGTTTTTAGCTGTTTGGTGTCCATACAATATATATTATGATTATATGATCCATCCTTACCATTTTAAAAAGAAAAATAACAACTGATGTATTCAAAATGGACAATCAAATAAAATTGAAATTGCACAAGCAGCCTAGAATTGTCTTTAAAAATAATAGCATTCAAAAATCCTAACTGTAAAGCCCTAACTGTTTATTCAATTTTGAATCTAATTTTCATCAAAATATTTTCAATTTTTTATGCTAAACTAATTCTAAACTAGAATTAATACTGAAATCTAGTAAAACTACCCAAAATCTAATTTCTCAACTTTTTCCTGAATTTTGGAATTTATTTATTTATTTATTTATTATAAAATGGGACTCAAATCAGGTCAGGGAACTCGGTCCACAGGTGGGTCTCGCTCAAACTCCGAATATGGTCATGGTCTTATGGGCTTGAGCTAAGGTAATGGCTCAAGTTCAAATTTCCCACTTTTGGTCTTTAGTCCACTTAAACCCAAACTCAAGGTCAGCCCAAACACACCAATATTCAGCAATATTCAGCCCATTTATCCAGCTTGGACTCCAGCCGAAAGCGCCCTTGGTTCGAACCAGCCTAAAACATGAACCAGCTCCACTAATTGGATGCAACTTATTTATTGTACCCCTTTTTTATACATCTTTATATTCTCTAGTTTTTTTTTACATTTGTTTCTTTTTCTTTTCTTCTTTTTTTTTTTTTGTTTAATTTTTCTTTCCAAGTCATCTTCTTCCTTGAGTTCCTCAACAAGACTTGGCTCTAGGATTTCTTTGTCAGTGGGCTCTAATCAAGTCGACATCAATGTCAACAACAGTTGCCGACGCCAAATAAGCTTTGTTAGACCGTAACACCAGCCATTGTTGATCTATCACTAGCGACAACCGAGATAGACTCATTCCTGAGTAGCTATCGATTTTCGGCCCAAACAAAGATAAAATTCCTCAAACAATAACAATCAACACATGTGCATACTGAAGGAGGGAACCGATTACGGTGGCCTCTATCCGCGGGCTCCTCTAGCAAAAGGATCAGCGTCTCCAACGAACCAACATGCATTTATCCATGGCCGACTTAGTGATGTGTATATGCCATAACATCAAAGAAAATCATAGATTCAATTGCAATGTAACAACCTCTGGACAAATCAATCATAAAACGAAACTCTAAGCCTCAATTTCATAGAATCTATTTCACTTAGCAATTTCATCAAATAGTCAGCATGCAACTCAAAGTATGAGATTTGTATTTGATTTCATAACATCATAATTATACACTACAAATCAACTTCAGTAACACACGATTAAATCACAGATTCATTGAGTGAACTTGGCATTTCTGATTCCCAATAAGTGTCAACAACGGTTAGATTTGGCCATGTTAGTCCTCATTGGCCACCTTTGCGCAAAGAAGATGAATAAAAGCAACAAGGGGCAAAACTTGAAAATTAAAGATTTGGGTAGATGGGGGTGGGGGGGGGAGGTTGTTTTGGAAGTAAAAAAATCATTTAACCCTTATTTCAACATTCCAAAAATATTGAAAGCTGAAAGCAGGTCCACACCTACTTGAGTTTTCAACTTTCCCAATGCTAGCTGCCACCCCAAAGCCCCTTAGGAATAATGGCCAAACATCTTACCTTTTCCCTAAGGGGCTTTTATAAAGCTAAAGCAAACACACCCTATCTATATTGAGGAAATGCGGCACATGTAGTGAGACACACTAGCGTCAAATGCTCATTTGCCCAAAGGAGATAAGCTTTCTCGAATTGATATTATCTCATGATTAGCTTCACTAAGAGGCTCCAATTAAAGAGTTATTACTCTGTCATAAAGGGAAGTCTATTATAATTACATGGATAGTCATTTGGGAAATATTGATTCTTATTAGAGCTCACACTTGGCATGTTGGGTTTCTTAATGGTTTGTTTTTTTGGACATAGATTTCTATTAGTTAAAGATGGCAAGAAGTACACTCAAGTGTCAAAACTTAGCACGAGTGGACATAACTGCCAAAAATTCTAAAATGTAAACTTAGGGCGTGTTTGTTAACGCTCCAATTTTTTTGCTCTTTTATTCTTTAGTTCTCCAGAATAGAAAAAGAATTGAATTTTGTTTGATAACATTAGTTAGTGTTTCCATTCTCTGGAATAGAAAGTTGTTCTAGAGAATAGATTCGAAACAGAAACGGAAACAAAAAGTAAAAAAAAGTAGTTTCTTATTCTCAAGAACAATTTTAGGAATAAGTTTTTTTTCTTTTTTTTCTTTTTCTTCTAATCAACCGCCACTATCCACGTGCCGCTGCTCGCTTGCCGCCACCGCCGATCGCTACCCTTAGTTGCCTCTGAAAGAAGAAGAAAGGGAAAAAAAGAAAAGGAAAAACAAGAAAATTCTCAAAAAATTATTAAAAAATTAAAAGAAAGTTTAGGTCACAATAAAATTTGTGAAAGGGGTTGTTTTGGAAGTAAAATATTCATTTAATTCTTGTTTCAATATTCCAAAAATATTGAAAGCTGAAAGTAGGTCCACATCTTTTTGAGTTTTCAACTTTCCCAATGCTAGCTGCCACCCCAAAGCCCCTTAGGAATAATTGCCAAATATCTCACCTTTTCCCTAAAGGGCATCTATAATGCCAAAGCAAATGCACCTTATATATATTGAGGAATTGTGGCACATGTAGTAAGACACACTAGCATCAAATGCTCATTTGCCCAAAGGAGATAAGTTTTCTCGGACCAATATTGTCTCGTGATTAGCTTCACCAAGAGGCTCCAATTAAAGAGTTATTACTTGATCATAAAGGGAAGTCTATTATAATTACATGGATAGTGATTTTGGGGTGGGGGTGGGGGTGGGGAAGAATACTAGGAGTGCCACAACTTTCGTACGGCACTCACTTTGGTGTAAATTTTTTTTTTCGCTTACTTAAGTGGCACAAGTTTGAAAAAATATTCATCTGAGTGCCACCTCCAATTTGCCCACCGGAAAAACTGACATGGCCGCCGGTGAACAATATTTTAATATTATAATTTTTTTTTTTGCTTTTTTTTTCTAGGGCCAACGAGGGCCACCGTTGACCCTCGCTGGCCACTGAACCCTCACCCAAATTGGGCGAGAGCCCTTCATCGTCGACCGTGAAGGCCCTAGGTAAGGGTGTCAAGGTTGTCGTGGCCTTGCCCAAGGCCTTTGCAGCCAGATCTCGGCAAGGGCTGCTGGGCCCTCGCCGTAGCCACCACGGGTTAGGTCGTCGGGTCCTCGTCGATTGCTGGCGAAGGCCCTAGGTGAGGCCATTGGTAGATTTCTTAATAGTTAAAGATGGCAAGAAGTACACTCAAGTGTTAAACCTTGGCACGGGTGGACATAAATGCCAAAAGTTCTAAAATGTACACTGAGGGCGCATTTGTTAACGCTCCAATTTTTTTGCTCTTTTATTCTTTAGTTCTCCGGAGTAGAAAAATAATAGAGTTTCGTTTGATAATGTTAGCTAGTGTTTCCATTCTCTGGAATAGAAAGTTGTTATAGGGAATAGATTTGGAATAGAAACAAAAAGTAGAAAAAAGCAATTTCTTATTCTCAAAAACAGTTTTTGGAATAAGTTTTTTTCTTTTTTTTCTTCTTCTTCCTCTTCTAATCAACTGCCACCATTCGCCTACCACCTCCACCAGCCACTTGCCACCACGCCGATTACTTCCCCTAGCTGCCTCTGAGAGAAGAAGAAAGGGAAAAAAGAAAAGGAAAAAAGAAGAAGAAAAATCTCAAAAATTATTAAAAAATTAAAAGAAATTATAGGTCACAAAAAAAATTTGAGTCATACGAAACGCATTTGTATTTTTTTTCTATTAATAGAAATTTTGTGCAATTATGAAACATGTTGTTTTACTATAAAGTTGTTCTAGGGAATAAAAATAGAAAAAAACTATTTCTAAAAAAAAATTATTCCTAGGAATAGAAATGCTACCAAATGCGCCTTTAAGTGCCACTTTTTTTTTTTTTTTTTTGTAAAAAAACAATTGGACACTTAAATACCAATTCCAACAATGTTTGTTGGAAATCCAACATGGCATTATTTTATTAATATAATCGATCTACATGGCTACTGAAAATCCGACATGGTTAATTGTTGGCATTTAAATGTTTCATTTCTTCTTCAATTTTGACACTTAGATATACTTTTTGGAAGTTTGGGCACTTATGTGTCCACCTATGCCAAGTTTTTGCACTTGGGGTGTCCGCACCTCGTTTAAGATGTGCCATTTTGATTGGTAATAGAGAGGACTTCTAGTTGTCTATTGCATTCTTTATCTAAGGACAAGTTTGTAAAAAATACACCAAAACTCTTAAAGGTTTTTAAAATTGTCTCATTTGAAATGTTAAATTGAAATACTAAGGTCTTGGTTAATTTTGATAATATGAGATGGAAGTTTATAAATTTAGTGACATATATAATGTCTTTTTTGAATGCTTAGGCTTGTATGCATGAATTCATTTTATGATGTGCATGTACTTGAGGCACAAGTCAAGGTTGATTGACATTTGATCAAACTCAATGGTATTGCAATTTTTCAAGTGTTATGCTTATCCAAAGTTACTAGGAGATTCTTTTATCGTCAAATTCAAAGATTTTGAGATCTTTATGCTATCAATATTTGATGTTAATGTTTGATGGCAATATTATCTTTTCCATTCAAGAGTAGAATGCCTTTAAGAATCTTTGGAACTTCATTATACTTCTGTAGTAAGCTAATTGATTCATATCAATTTGTGTTAAGTGGCATTATTAAGATAGCTCCTTTTATAACATCTTTTAGGAAAGGATTATAAGAAGGCTGGGTCTACAAAGGACTCCTAGGCTTGAATTTTTTCCTAGTGCTAAAAAATTGTTTGCTAAGAGTCAGTTTGGGAGAGAAAATGTTTTCTTGATTATTTATATAATTTATCCCTGATTTTATAAACCTTTTAAATTCCTTGTAAGTGATAAGTTAGTTCAAGTTACAATTTTGAGCAAAATCGAGCTTGACCTAAATGTGTTCGGCTATTAAATTTTCTATAAAGGCCGTCAAGTTAAAAGAAAATGTCACCTTTCATCTACTCTGTAAAGTTTGACAGCACATGAGTGGTTTCAAATATTGGAAGAGTTCCATTTGATACTCCCTTCATCCAACTTATTTACAACTTGTCAAGTAACAAATTATATTTGACACATTTCTCTAAATAGCATGGTATATTTATAAAGGATGATGTTTTTGAAATGAAACTTAGGTCGTTATAAAGAAACTTTGTTGGCTGACTACTTTTCCTAAAAGGTTTGATGTTTTGTGGAAAAATATTATAAGTTTAAAAGTTAACAGTACTTCTCAAAATTGAATTTGAATCTGGGTGAAAACCAAAAATAATGAATAATTGGGTTTAATTTTTTTTTTTTTGGTAAGGTAAGATTGTATTGAATCAACCAGGAATCGTACATAAGGGGGGGAGAACACAGTACCACACATACTCCACTGAAACTACATATCACTAGAGTAGCAGGATACCGCAGTCACCAAAAGTAAAGGAAAAAAACAAGGAGAACAGGGTTTAGTAAACCCATATCAGCTATATTAAGCCAAGGGCGTCTCCACTCCAAAAATCCGGGGGTCAATCCCCTAGCTACGCTGCATCCTTCTGTTTCTAGGGTTGTCTTCAGTCGACTTGTAAGTGAGGCCTTTGTCCTTCACCACCTTAAGAAGGTATAGTTTCATGGAAGGAACATAGATATTGTGTCAATGGAAGATGATATCATTTCTAGTCTTCCAAATGATATAACAAAATGCTCAAAAGGAGAAACGAGCTATCTCTCGGTAGAATCCCTTTCTAGATAATTGGGTTTAATGTGAATCACTAAATTCAACTTTTTGACAAACCTACATTTGGCATATTTTTAGTAGGCTCAGCTTGCTAACTTGCATGTTTTGCAGTATGTTAAATATTTGATATATCAAGAGTCAGTATTTGAAGATTCTCTAAGGAAATTCATTCATACCTTTGGTAACGGTGGTAACCAATATGGTGTAAAAATAAAGTAATTTCGTATGAAAGTTGTGACATGCTTTTGAATCGAAAGCTTCAACACCATTGACGTTTTGGGCCGCTTCTTTTAACATTCTTTACAAGTATAGTAAAGCAGTTGTATGGAATTGCGTTTATCAGTGAGAGTTATTTATATTATCAAGTCAGTTACTATGTTTTGACGTTTCATAGTTGATTCCATCTAGAAGGCATTGAAAAGCAATTGAAATCATTTTTTGGAATATTATCTCGTAGAAAACAATGAGAAATCTTTGTAGGTGCATTACAATGTCTAAAGATTAGTGATCGGATAGCAAGAACCTGAGAATATTTTTTCGGTTGAAGCGTTTGGAAATGTTAATTGATCTTGATCAAAGGATTGGAGTACATCATTGATTTTATGAGATTTTGTGGGACAATTGCACCATTAATAAGGTCTAGAAGATTTGAACTTATAAATTCCTACTCAAATATCATGTGAGATTTTATGAGACTATTGTAACTTTTCTAAAAATTTGAGTTATTAGATAAAGGGTTGATACCACGAAAAACTCCAAATTGGTATACCTATAATAAATTTACCTCAAACTAATTTTTTGATCATGAAAAATGTCAAATTGGTATACCCGTGGCAAATTCACTTCAAATAATCACAAAAAACCCTAAACTAGTACATTTGTGACAAATTTACCCCCAAATTAATTTTTTGATTGCCAAAAAGGCCAAATCGATACACTTGTGACAAATATACCCTTCATTAAATTGGATTAATATCACAAAAAAATCATAAAATTGGTATAATTGTGACAAACAGAGAGTAAAATTCCAAATTGGTATAATAGTCAATTGTCATGTATCATTCAACTTAGCAATTTAACAGTAAAATTTAACAAAAACTAACAAATGATAAGTTTGTCATAAATGCACCAGTTTTAGGTAAATTTGTTAAAGATGTACTATTTTTGGGTTTTTATAATCAAAAAATTAGTTTAGGGAAAATTTATCACAAATTTATCAATTTGGGAATTTCGTAATATTAATCCTTAAATAAAGGTGTGGTTAATATTTATTATTTTTATTTATTTTTGGGAAATGTGTATAAGGTATTGCTAATTCTAGTAAGAAGTCTCAAGGTCGGATGGCCATCTTGTTATGACTGTTTTGCTAAAAGGATATCTTTCAAGGACAATGACATAGAATATTACCGTAAGGTTATATCATAAGAGACATATGGGGCATAAGTGTCAATTGAGTTTCTCTGACCTTTTTTGGATTATATAGTTTTACATAGAAATCATAGGAGGACCGGACTTACTATAGCATTAATGCATCACATGAAGAAATGATATTTTCAGCTACGTTACCGCATTGACCCATCCCGATAGAATAGCATATGTCACTTGTAGTCATGGTTGTCTGACATAGATTGAGAGAGGGGTTATAATGGCTATGGTTTGATGTTAATGGTTTCGTTGGTGGTGGTTGTATAATGTTTAAATAGCCTTCAAGTTGTTTTATAAAATTTAGTTTTATCAAAAATGTCTTGCAATTAACGTTGCCCAAGCAAAAGAATGTTGGAAATGTAGGCTAACATCAATTGCACAATATTTCAATTTGTGAAATGTATTGTTATATAGTTATAAAACATACAAGACTATGCTATATCATCAAGTACGTTCATCTAAGTATATTATATCGGACGTAGCCCATCTTGGTTACAGTGATCATGGTTGAACGGTCAATATAGGTTAATATTTTAACAATGACTTGTGATGGGTGAGTTTCTTAGAATATGCCATGTAAATATGTTATAGTCCTCTCTCCACTCCTGACTCCATACGCTTACTGTTTATCCAATGAGACCATCCAAAGGAGAAGAAGGACAGGAAGACCTCTTGAATTCGTACGATTTCATTTGTCTTGATCAATTTAAGAACAATGATTGGCTAAGCTAGCTACTTGTTTTTTAATTTAGGGAAAGGTATTTCTAAATTAGCCATACCAATTTTAGATTGTTGAATGTCTTACATTATCAAAACCAAAACGTGCAGTGACACGGAAAACTGTTTTTTAAAGCCTAGCCCTCAAAAACATTTTGAGACCATCTTTCTACACATGAATATTTTAAAATTAAAAGAAAAAAATGGGGCTAAATTCTGATATGAAAAAGAAAAAACATTACATCACATATGGGCATAGTAACGTAAAACACCGCAACTTCTCTGGTAATTATTTCCAGTCATATTTCGTTTTTATTTTTTGTGTCAATTAAACAAATAGATAAATATTGCGCATATAGGCAAGCTTCCGAAACTCATGTTCTTGCATTGGGCGGGCTTGGGCCTAGGGAAGGTCCCCTAGAAAGTCCGAACACTGCTTCGGCCTGAGCCCGTCTAGGTTTTCACCGTGATCCGGTCTAGTTCAAACTTTAAACCCACAGCACATCAAAGACAATTCCTAGGTTATTAGCTATACGTCGATGAATTTAGCAAAGTTTGGTGATAGAGAATGTTTATGAGAAATTTTGACATGTTTTTTTAATGTTGCATTGTTTGCCAGTCATCACATAAATTTGGGAACCCATTGTGATTTTTCACAAGCTAACTGATGTGGTGAATGAAACTATTTCTTGACTTTTTTGTGCATATAAGAGGCATGTTGTTCATTTGATTCGATGACTTGCTAGCCGAAAATAAAAGAAAAGAGAAACAAAATTTTCGTGACTTTGAGAGAAATGCTAATCGTTGCAAAGAGATGGAACGCTGGTTCCTTTTTTTTTTTTACCCTTTTAAAATTTTAATTTTATATGCTTTCACAGACAGTTTTCTAAGCCTGGGAGAAATTATTCGGGATCATGGGAGAGAGATCTACGCAAAGATGCAATGAAAATACAAACTCCTGCACATTGAAGCATAAATAATGTTTCTTACTGCAATACTATTTTATTGATTCGTATATTTATAGATGAGGAAAAAAGGAAAATCACTCTCTCAGACACTTTTATTGTTGTATCATAGTCACATGTATTAAAATGGGTCATAAACCCATATTATGACTCACATTTAGTTAAATATGGGTCAAATATGGGTCAAGTAAAAGTTAAATATGGGTCAAATATGGGTCAAGTGAAAGTTAAATATTGGTTAAATATGAATCAAGTAAAAGTTAAATATGGATCAAATATGGGTTGAATGGGTCATTTAATATAGGGCTTAGAGTGAGTTTGGGTTTTTTTACAATAATAATGGCTTTTTTAACAATATGGGTCGAGTTGAGTATGGATCGGGTGTGGGTCGGGTCGGGTATGGGTCACTAGATTTACATTACATGAATTTGGATCGAAATGGGTTAAATGGTCAATATGGGTCGGACCATTTTTGACCCGACCCAAACCCGACCCGACCCACCCATTTGACGGGTCTAGTCACATGATTGATTGAATTAATATGCCATTCTTTTGTGCTAATGTTGGTTCTAGGACAATGATCTCATACTGTGACATAATATACGCCTCCCAAAGTTAATCGATAGACTGGCCAAGTAGGATCTCGAAGAGCGCACTGAAGTATGATTGCTCCATCATCGCATTGAGGTCCGACACGAACCTGCACCTCAGCCCACTGCAAAACTCCAGAAAATGTGCCGTCATGGCGTACCCATTGTTCCATCTAGAACCTGACCCTCACTGGTGGCCAATACTTCCTGCCTTTAATCAGATGTAATTCGCGACGCCTATAATAAAGCCAACAGGGGCAGTATCATTGCCAGAGGATTCCCATGAAGTCAGCCTTCACATCACTATCGTAGGACTAGAGGTAGTCGAGTCCACTTGGAATTGGCTACCGTTGTTGGTCATGATGGTGGGGTATATCCATTGGCAAGAAGCTCTCGACTATCACAAGCACCATTGGGTAGCCTCTTCCCCTACCTTCACTTTGATTGAACATCTCCAAGAAAAACTCAAAAGCGGCTAATAAAGCTTCCACACCATATCCAGATCTTATCTCAGTCCCTGAATCTGGTGTAATCGGCAGCTCAAATCTCGAGCTGCTAGTGTTGGTTTTAGAGCAACGTGGACAAAGGTGGAGAAGAAAGAGCTTACAAGGATCTCATCCTGGAAAATGTAAAAGTACCCATGGCGAGGTTCGTGCAATCTCAAGTCTATTCGTGGAGCATATGCATAAGGTTTCATCAATCAATGAGTATTCTGGAGCGATTTTCAGGGGAAAAAAAAGAGAAAGTGAATCCATTTCCCTAATCCTTCGAAAAAATTGCCACTGTGTTGGAGTTGCACGAATCGTATGTAAGAAATTATTCCGACAAGAGATTACACTGAGTACGAATTGAATATGAGACTGCGCATTGAGCCTAGATTTATGACCATTTCAATTTCGGGTCAATGATAACCTCTTGGAAAATGGAGCCATTTCACCGGAAAATTTTTTATCTGCTTATAGGAACAAACATCACATATATATATATATGTTGCATTAGTATTAAGTGAGTTTCTGTAAATTAAAGAGTCAAAATAAAAGATGCTTGCAGTCTTGGTGATAAAAGCTATGATGTTCTGGAAACAGGCGCATTCCATTTGTAGTATTCAAAATTCTTATCCCCACTAGATTAGGTTGGAGGAGACGATCGGAGAGGAGGGGCTAGAGAAGGATTCCGTTCCTTGCGCTCCTCTCTTTGGGCAAGTACTACAGGCTCGAGACGAAATAAGGGCGTTCAGGTCTGCCTCCTCTTTTCTAATACAGAATTGAAAGTCGGTCCTTTCCTGGAAGCCTCACTGTCTCTTCATTAGAGCTTTTGTTGGTTTGTGCAATAATCTAGATCTGCGGACAAGTAGCTATCCATACTAATCACTACTTTATTTCCAGCCACGAAGAAGCTTGTGTCAATAAGAAGTACGTCCATGGGTTGGTCTTCTGTAAAAAAAAGTCCATGTGTTCGCACCTTTAAATGTCTCGGTCGATCCTTGAGCACCACCGTTTACTAAAGTACCAAAATAAGTCATGCATCTTTGGACTCTAGTATAAGAATAAATCAACAAGAAAGGTGAACGAAGTGCCTAGTAAAACACTGGACCAAATCTTAAGCTGGTATTCGTTGCTGATTTGTTAAACTCCATTGCTACATTAAATAAAAAATTATCTAATGTTTGCCTGGTCAAATTAATCAACAATTTAGTAACAAAATCAGCATCAAACAAAGAAATATGTGTCAATGTGACTGTCCGAATAATGTTGTGTTATGTGGTCCTAAGTGAAGATAAGTCCTTGTGCTCTTACCTATTTGAAATCTAGGTCCATACTTAAGCACCATGATTTTCCAAAGTTGTAATATTATTAAATATGCCATGTTATACGATCTTGAGTGAAAATTACTCCATGTATTCATATCTATTAGATTTCTTCATCCACCCTCAAGCACCATGATTTTCCAAAGTTCTAATATTATTAATAGAGCTAATACTATTTTATGTTGATATACTTACTTGTGATTATAATTAATCTCCTTTGAGTAGTTATGTGTTAAATAAGGCAAAAGTGTCAGAAAAAATCATAAACCTATTGCATTTATACAAATTTAGTAAAACCTTTTGAATGTGCTAATTTGGTACTAAACCTATTGAACTAGTACCAATTTAATCATAAATTTTTTGATTTGGTGTCACTTCAGTCTTCCCACTAATTTTGACTAGATTTTGCTACATGGATGTCAGCGGGCTTATGTGGCACTGTCGACGCTAATGTAAACAATTTTCATAATTAATAATTTTTTGATTTTTTATTATTTTTCTTTTCTTTTTTCCTCTCGCCTTCCTTTCTTCTTCCTTTAGACAATGAATAGCCGATAGGCAATAGCTAGGCAAGCTAACCTCACTTGGCTAGGGTAAGGCCAAGCCCCTACGAGGAGAGCACTCACCAAGGGGAGCCCTCGCCAAGGTTGCTTCACCTAGGCCAAAATCAAGGCCAGCCCGCTTGGCCATCGCCTAAAAGAACAAGAAAGGACGGAGAGAGAAAAAAGAAAGAAAATAAAGAAAAAAGGAAATTGATAAAAATCCAAAAATTATTAAAATATTATTAAAAATTGTCTCCGTCAGTGCCATTAGTGTCACATAAGCCGGCCAATGTTTACATTAGTAAAATATTGTAAAAATTAGCTAGAATGACTAAATTGGTATTAAGTCAAAAGGTTTAGGAAAAAAAAAAGGTTTAGGACTAAATTATAGTCCTTAGGCATCAAAGTTACTTAATGATCATGCAAATGATTTTGCACGGTTCATTTTTATCAAAGCCTAAACTAATCCTAGCCTATTCTAGGAAAGCGATAAATAACCAATTTATTGAAAGACAAGTGTAGGAAGTAAACACCAAAGTAAATAGCTCTTAAAGTAAATGCGGAAAAATTAAACTTGATACAAGTCTAGTAAAGAATATGCATGACCATGTTATAAGCCTCAGGACATGATCCCTCAAGAGCTAAATCCTAGTCACATTCAATTCCTTTCAAAATGATACTTAGCTAGAACTAAGCTACAGTTATATTAATTAAATGAAATTAAACTAAATGCCAATGCTAAAACTTAAAATATTCATGAAGACCTATTTTCGAACATTTTTTTTTATAAACATTTTTGAATTTTTAATTTTAATAATTCTGAAAATAGTGAATCGAACTGGGTCCCTCATCCTAATCCGAATAAAGGTAGAATTCTGGCCTCGTCGAGATGGGCTAAAGGGCGCAAATTTAGTCCATCCCCAAACAAACTCCAACATTCGACCCAAAAAAGAAAAACTAAAAAAAAAAACCCATTCCAATTCTAACCTTCTCCAGCCCAATTTCATAAGACTCCCAAGTCAAGCCCATGTTTGTTTAACTTAAACCAAGCCCAAATTAAGACGAATTACCACCAGCCTGCCCTACCACTAAAGCAATGCCATACCCATACTAAAGCCTACTTCAAATAAATCCAAGTCCATGTTAAACCCATTTATCATTGTAGAGCCCATACCCTAATTTTCCCTGCTTCTCGCTCCCTTTCTCTCCACAATCAACCCATGCACAGAAACATTTCCCGAACGTGAAACTTCCCTCCTTTTGGTCTCTCACCCTCCATAATGTTTACTAAAGAGACGTATGTTAACTTGCCAGTTTTTCTATCCTTTTGTTCTTTTATTCTTTGGAACAAAAAAAATAAAAATTCGTTTGATAACGTCAACTAGTAATTCTATTTTTCGATGTAAAAAGTTATTTCAGGGAATAAATTTGGAATAAAAACAAGACATAAAAAAATAACTCCTTATTTTCGGGAATAATTTTCAGAACAAGTGTTTCTTTCTTTTTCTTCTTCCTCATCTTCTAACCGTATTTTATTGTTCTCAGTTAAAATGGACTGAGAACTCATTAAATTTTGTCCACTAACTCATGAACCTCCAGACTGCCCCAAAGGCTCAGGCCACAAACAAAATGGACTTCACCACTAACTGCCCATCATCGTGTCGATCCATCATATACATTTCAGCCGTACACTCCATCCTCTTCGTTTCCGAGAAAATATTGAGTGCAGGTTTTGTGCCACGCTGGCAAATGGGAAGAGCCTTCTGATCGACATGTGTCCCACGGGCCCACTCTTGTTAGTCCAGGCCAAAAAAGTTTCAAATCCCGCGCGTTCTTCTTCCGAGCCCCCAAAGACCCCCATTCTCTCCTCTTCTCCTTCTCTCTCTTCGATTATTCAAAACTCTCTCTCCTCTCTCTCTTCTACATGTTTCAAAGAAAAAAGAAGCGTGCGCTCTTTTTTTCAAAATACTCTCCTTCTCTCTCTCGCGCCCAAGCACCCCACCACCGCCGGTCGGGCCCTGAGCTCCAAAGTGCCGCCTCTGGCACGTTGCCTCCACCTCCGCTATCGCCTTCAGAGTCATTTCCACTTTGTCGCTCCCAAAAGCCCCCCACGGATGGCATTCCGAGCTTAGATCCAACGCCTTCGCCACCAGCATGACACCTCCGCTGTCACCTTCAAGAACCACTCCCTCTCTCTCGCCCCTAGGAGCCCCCACAGGTTCCATCTGGAGCTCATATCCACCTTCGGCACGTCGCCTCTGCCTCCACCCTCCTTCTTAGCGTTCTTTTTGCCTTGCTCTTCGAGTTTGGGGGTGAAGCGCGAAGGAAAATGTCCAGACACGTTGGAAAATATACAAAGCAGATAGTGGGAACACAAAAAGGTGTATGTCCAGATTTGGTCCGATGATGCAAATGACGATCAACAAACAACAAGGGGTTTATAACATGTGAAACCTGTCCGATAATGCACGCGCCTAGGCTGGCTTAGACGTATTGTCAAACGTGTGGTGAGCATGGACTGGGGGAATGATATTTAACCATTTTTTAGGATTCGAACTCGGCGCCAGACTCAAAGGAATCATCAAAGAAGCATCCAAAATCAACCACGTCGGTTCATTCAAACCCAGCATGCGTGTGGACCAACAAAAAGAACAAGTCTCGGCTTCCGATTGGACCAAAACAGGGCGGAGCAGCAAGGGTTCGCAGGGATTAAGCGTTTAAAACAAATGGGTGCCTACTCGGCTTTGGAGACGGCGACACGGGAGGGCGAGCTCAGGAGATGAATCGAGCAATGGCCAACCGCCCGGCGATGTTCCCGAGGCGAGATCCTCGGGAAAAGGGAGGTTCGAAACAGAAAAAGGAAACTCACCACGGGTTTGAGCACTTGGGTAGCGAGGGCGGGACGACAAGGATGACGGCTGGGGTCATCGAACGGGACTCAGGCGCGCATGGCCTCTGCCATCGCCAGTTTGCCTTGCCGGCCTAGCCCCGACCCGAAAATCTGTTTTTAATTAGTCTTTTCTCTCATTAATTTTTTTCAAAGAAAACAAAGTTCCATTACTATTAATGCGGATGCGCGTAATGTTCATTTGCTAGCAATTTTAATAAAAACTATTTTCGTCAGGGAGTTAAAAATTCATATATAATTTTTTATATAATTAATGAATGATTAATTAGGTAACCAAAATGTAAGTATCACTAATAACATTGAATGAAGAAAAACAAGAAAGTTCACAAACAAAGTTAATAGAAGACACAATAAGTGCATTTGAAGACAGGCGAAGCATTCCAAGCAGAACTTTTCAATGACCTCTGCTGATCTTCTTTGTCTTCGTGCTTCAGTCGCTCTTTTGCGCTAAATGCTTGTAGTTTTTTTTTCCTTCATTCTTCTTCAGTTATGATGAATTGGGGCTTTCTTTGAAGAACACTGACAACCAAATCTAAAATCCAGCAAACAAACATGCTCAAACTTTCAAAAATCCGGCAATCAGTTTCATATTGTTCAAACAGGCATGTCATTAGATAGAAGATAACATATGCAAGAAGAATCAAACACCATCTTTCTAGAAAAAAACACCATCTTTCTGGAAACTGTAGGCTAAATCATCTATTCAAGTGGAGGCGGAGGTTATCATCACAAGTGCCACCAGAAGATGTAGTAGCACGTCCTGCAATCCCACTTCCTACAGTCACGCTGCCCGACATTGCAATGCCCGCGACAATAACTAAGTCGGTGAAGCGACGAACAAGAGGATTGCTGGACCCAAGCGGGATATACAACAGAAGGTAGAAACCCAAGATAATGAAGAGTGCGACAGATCCCAAGACCAAGACAACGATTGCGAGCCAAGCAAGTTTGGTTATAGTCACATAGACGCCTGCCATGAATGCCAGAGGCATAGCAACAAGAGTAACCAGCAATGGGAATCTTGCTTTCAAAAGAGCATACCGCACCGCATGTGGATCATTGATCTGTGTCCAGAGGAGGATCACAAGTGCGATGATCGAGCTATACATGGCGATGGAGTTGGAAATCACAAAGACATTGTACATGGCTTTGTGGAGCAATATGGCAATTCCAGCATTGGGGTCAGAACCATTGTATCCTCCAGGAATGGAAAAACCAGATGCGAAGGTCATAGCAGCCACGAGAGCTGCTACAACCATGCGAGTATTCACCTCCTCCCTAAGTCTATCCAATTCTGGTGGTTCCAGTTCTCTCCCTTTGCTCCGGCTTGTTGGCTTGCAGATAGATAATTCTCCACTTCTCGGTGTTCCAGTAGATGCCAAAACTATCCAGGTTAACCTCTGCAAGAAGTGAGTCAAACAATTAAATAGAAACCAAAAACGTTATGATTTTGGCAATTATATTACAGATCTGGCTGAGAGCATACTAATTCATATGCCTCACTATTTTATGTTCTAGGACCGTCCCTGATTGGTATATAATGTGCAAAATATGGTTACTTGTGAAGAAAGTGTCAGAGGCTGTACCTTTCGAAGTGGAGCATCCATTCCTTTCATGTCCCACTCCACAAAGTCGAGAGCCTGTCATGTTGTATACATTTACCAGCTTAAGATCAATTCTTCTGTCTCGTGCGAGAAGAAGCAAGACCGAAGGTTGCTAGTGCAATGCGGCCAAATGTAGAGGCGTATTCAAGTCGAGATCTCTCACATTTATGAGGTGATCGAATTTGGGATTTTTCAATATGTCTTCGACAGTTGAGATGCTTCCGTACCTTGCTGACACATGAAGAATATTTTGTTGTTGCTTGGATAGAAACTCTTCTGGGTCTGCTGGCCATCCCCCAAGTAGCTTCTCAACGATCCTGACATGATCCATCATGCAAGCGACATGGATAGGAAGATGGCCATTCGTTTTGTCTTGCAGGAGGCCGCAAATTGGGAACTTTGCCATCGAGAACTGGACTCCATCAAAATAATTTATGTATGCTGCGAAATGGAGTGGAGTTTCATAGTCCTCATCTATCGATTGAAATAGCCACTGCTTCTTGTCCCACATCTCTGCCAGCATATCTAAATCCACCGCAAGAATTTAATCATTAAGGATGAACACATATATTGTAATTCTTGCATAGAGGATCTTCCAGTTCTAGACGATCAAGTGTATCGGGAGTTTGTTCACAGTCTTGTCCCTTAGGACAGTAAGCTATTATGCCATCCGTACGTGTGCCTCGTTAAACTAGACTTTCCTCTTGAAACTTGATTTTTCCACCACCAATGGAAAAAAAGAAAAGAAAAAAAGAAGTAAAGCAAGCAAAAGAGTGACCAATAAAATTAAATAATCAGCAAGAGCGCGAAAGTAGTGTTTACCGATTTTCTGGTGCGTCATGGCAACATAAACGGGGGACATGCCAAATTTCCCAGCAGAGTCTAATCTATGCGAGCTTTCACGCTCATCTGTCGCTTCCAACAAGCACCTGAGAACCTCCAAGTCCCCTGTTTCGACTGCTAGGCACCATGGAGACTTGTTTTCCCTATTCTGAAAATACAGGGGATAGGGGTCTGCACTCACCAACCGACGGATCACCTCGCAATGGCGGTTCCTTACAGCCTCGTGCAGAGCGGAGTTGCCACTCTGGTCAGCGTGTCTTGGCAGCCCCTGGGGAAGGAGAAGCTCCACCGCATTGGTTTTTCCGGCTCTAGCCGCAATGATTAACGGCGTCTCTTCTCTGGAATTTATCGCAGTGAACAAGTGCTGGGGGACAAAATCAATGATCGCTCGGACAATATCATCGCTCTCTGTTTTCCATTATTGTCGGGTTAATTGACCGTGAAAATTCAAGCATTTCAAAAATGCGTAGAACAAAAAATAAATGTTACGGTCACACCCTTTTTAATATACCTGCCGCAACGTGAAGCAATGTATTCTTGGAGGGGCTGCGTCGCTCAAGAACGATGGGCAACGTCTCTCCTACCTTGGGACAATAATCCTCCAGGGCTGTGATGAACTTGTTGACGTCCCCTTCCTTTGCAGCCAAGTATAGCTGATGATCCATAATTTTTATGGTTTGTGCAGGATCCTGCTGTTGCCGGTTCTGGTTGTCCCTGACTAACGCTTCCAATCTCTGCCTTCTCTCCCTCCACATTTCCCGGTCTATAGACAGCTTCGTATCCATCTGTGTGTTTGTGTGACTAGGACCGTGAATTTTAGTGTTTTGCCCTGGTGTCCTGGGAATCAAATTCAGCAGGGTTATAACGACTAAGTAGAGTTCAACAAGATTGGCTTTAATGAACCTCCCCAACCCACTTTCTACTAAATTGGCCTCCAGTTCACATATCCCATAAAACGTCCTTCAATGGTCACAAGTCCACTTTCCGATGAAAATTACCAAAAAAAAGTCCTAAACATATTGCATTTGTGCCAATTCAGTTCCAAACTTTTTAATTTAACCAATTAAATCCGAATATTTTAATGATTTGTCAATGTAGTCCATCAAGCCAATTTGGTTGGAAACCACCAGAGTCAATGCCCACGATGCCATGGGCAATTTTTATAAATCTTTTATATTTTAAAAATTTTCTGATTTTTTTTCTCTGTCTTTCTTTCTTTTCCTTTTTTTTCCTTGCCAAGTCTGGCAAGGATCACTTGCTAACATTGGTGGTCACTAGTGAGGGTGGGCCAACCAAAGGCGAGGGTTGGTGATCCTCACTGGTCATAGATGAAAAGAAAAGAAAATAAAGAAAGAAAGTTATTAAAATTGTTTATGTTAGTGTCGGTTATACCATATAGAATTGTTGGCATCCATGTGGGCAATTTCGGTAAAAATTAGCTAGAATGACTACATTGACAAATTATGAAAAAATTTACAACTTAATTGACCAAATTAAAAGGTTTAGAATTGTATTGACATACATGCAATAGATTTATGACTCTTTTCATAATTTCTCCCCACTTTCTACCACAAATGTTTCCTAGGGCTTCTATAATTAAAGAAATATCATAATGTGCTATGCCCACGTGGATTTTGCATTGAGTTATTTTTTTTCTTGAAAAAGTGATTAAATAGGGGATGATTGTCCAAAAGTTGTAAATAGTTGTACGATAGTAAATTTAGTTTTAGATTTTCAATTTTATCACTTTAATCTGAAATTCTTTGACAATTTTTCAATATAATCCTTTCAGCCAATTTTGACAAGAAATTGTTGCCGTGAAGTTGACAAAATATACTAAATTGACAAAATTAAAATGTTTATGACTAAATTGGTAAAATTAAAATATTTATCACTGAATTGATCGCTATATAATATGTTTAGGACTATTTAAACAATTTTCCTGATCGAAGAAATTTGGGACAATCTAACGCAATTTGACACAACGAACTTCACAAGACCAAGCGGTAAAACAGACAAATTTCAGGAGCCAGCGTTGTTTACCGAGAAAAGAAAGTCACTTGAGCAACTGAATAATTGCATCTATGTTGATCATCATCCGATTCAGAAATAAGGAAATTAGAGCTAAGTTGGTTTCTTTTTCTTCTTTCTTTTTCGCTTTCTTGTGAAAGTTTCAAATATCATCTCAAAGTTTACAAAACTAGAAAAGATATTATGCACTATATGTGTCAATATTTGTATATTTTAAAAGGTTTTAGACACAACATTGAAACAAGAAAAAAGAAGTAAAAATACCAGAATTCCTCTACCCAAACAATCGGTTTCTACATAAAACTATCGGAAGAACAAGCTTAAGCAGGGTCCGTTCATTGTTGCTTCTGTCTTTTTGACCTTATGTGTAAAGTCACTTAAGCCACTATATGGGGAAAAATTATTACATAACTATGCCAGGGGCTCGATTGTTTTAGAATTGCGTTTTCGTAAAAAATATTTTTTTCTACTTTTTGGCTAAAATTTAAAATATTATCCAAATTTCAAAAATTATAAAAGAGATACATGAGAATCTACATCTCAACCTTTGTCTATTATGAAAGTTTCAAGTATTTCAAATTGAAAAATGAAAATCATCATACGCGTGTCAAAAATTTAGACGTAGCTAAAACAAAAAGTAAAAGTTTATCCGAGTAGGTCCTCCATGGTTTGCATCAAATATTACATGTAGAACTAGCTGTTATTGTGAAAATAGATAAATACAACCGTCTATCATAAAAATCTTAATCGTTGGACAAAAACAAGCTAGAAGGGAATATCACAGGGACAAGTGTACCTACTAGAAAAGCTAATTTATCTTAATTAATTTATTAGGTTCACGGAACAATGTCTAAGGGGTTACCCATAAGCATCTACTTCAAATGATCTTATAAATTTGACTGTAGAAAGGAGGCATTGTAGCATTCAAGGAAAGTTGAGACCCGTTCCTGTGGGCATGGCTCATATCACATTTCTAACGGTGCGTTTCTTTTTAAAAAAAATGAAGAATTTAGGAGGCAGTTTCCTAAATATAAATATTTGTATGTATACAAAAATGAAAAAACGAAAAAAATTTCATTGTTTAAGAAAATATTTAGATATAAATTATTGTTGATAAAAAAATATTTTTCATTAACTTATTACTTCAAATGATAGAAATGATTATTTTTGAAAAATATTTTTTTAAATCCAAAATAAAATTCATATTTCCAAAATAAATAGAATCTTAGCAATATCTTATTTTCTCTCTTTCTAAGCACTCAATGTAAAAGTAGAGGTGACGGTCTTGATTGGACGAGGCCTCATCATCAAGTTTAGCTTGTTGTTTAGGTCTTTCCTCGAAAAATCGAGACTAACATCCGATGGCGGGCTCTAAGGAAAAGTATTCAAGGTGATGCCATCCGATGAAAGTTTGGACTTATAAATAACTTTATAAAATATGTGAGACTTGAGGTGTATTAGATCTCTTATATAATGCAATTGTGGCAAGTTTGGCACTATGGAATCTGTCTATTATTCTTTTAATTTACTACTAGCATTATCATCGCCTTCTGCAAAATCAAGGCATCTTAGCTCTTTGTTCATCTAATAAAACATAATAGGGGCAATTAAGGAGGTAATTAAAAATGGACAGAGTAACGAGCGCCGCAAAGCTCAAAGGATTGCTGATTATAAGCTTGTTCCAGAAATTATTTCTAATAAATTATTTTTCAGAAAAATGACAATCTTTTTTGCTACTTGATTAAAATCTGAAAATGAATTGGAAATTATTATTTTTCGTTTTGAATAAAAATGTCATTTTATTTGCTTAAAAATATATACACTATTCATGTGATATAAGAGCTAATATTATATGATCAAATTTTTAAAAAGTAGTCAATATATCAGGTATGGTATATGCCTTCGTTGTTTTTTCTTTATCTTTAGCAAAGCATGGACAAAGAGATCATGACTTGGCTTGATCCAATAATCAATACCGTATTTGCAAGGTCTCATGGCCTTGATCAAGATGATAGTTAGCACATCACTCTACTTTTAATAATTGGTGACTTTGAATATTTGTGTGTTTGTGTGTGTATACGTACGTACGTACGTACATATGTATGTATGTATGTATGTATATGAATATTTAAGTTGCTTAATTAGTGCTAGTTTGTCCATATTGCAGTGTACTTTGTATCGAAACATTCAAGTTAACTCAATCAAAATTTTTAAGAAAGACTTGTGAGGATTTAGGTCTTTCGACCTTTATGATGGTAACGTTATGTTAATCCTACAAAAAAATTAATCGATTGAGGTAAAAAATAAAATAAGCTATGATTTCTCTTATTTGTTCCTTCGCTATGGTGAGGGAAAATATAAAAATCAGAATTGGACCTAGCCTTACATAAAGACGATTATTTGTTTTCACTTTCAACCTAGTCATGGGCTACAAATAAAATTTTCCTCAAAATAAAAACCACAAGAATATATGGGTTATGAATCACAAAATCCTTCGAACTGCAGACAAAATAAACATACTTGAATTGCTTGATCTTGCCTGTGTTTCATAAGAGCAACTAAATAGGCCAATTTTAGTTATATGTATGTGGTGAAAAGTTACCGAATCATTTGAAAATGGAGAAGAAATTCACGAACCATTAATCCACGGAAAATAGATAAAAAATGCTGTATTATCGAATTTTACTCAGGTTATATGCCGCATGGCATTGACGTCTTGGACTTGACCTCGAGGGACTCAAGCTTGACCATTGGGGTGCCAAAGACTAGGCTTGATATTAACATCCTCAGAGTTTCTCGGGCCCAATTGCTAAGAATCCGAGAACAGGAGTTGGGAACTTAGCCTTTGCATCAATGGAACCCAGCGTGATTGCCAACAACTTAGGTGTGCATTTCAAACGCCAAGATCCTGGGCATAGCCTCTAGAGACCCAAGCGTGACCACCAAAGACTAGGCACATGCATGGGGTATCCATTTCCAAGTGTCAAGGTATAGCCAAAACATTTATGATTTTAAAAAGAAAATTGAATTTTTAAAATTTAAACTTAGGTTTTCAATTGATTATGAAAAGATTTTCTATTGACTTATTTTTCTCAATGATTGAAACGTCGAAAAATTTTTTTTTTTTTTAAGGTAATAAGATTTTTGCAAAACAAACGCATGCTATTTGTGAAAATACATTATGGAAGGGATCTGAAAAGATTTGAGAAACTCCTCCACATTGTGTAATATTTCGTGGTATAACTGATGATTATTCTAAATAAATTTAAGTTGTTAAATAAATGCATGATTTATTTAACAACCCAAAAAGTATAGCACGGGCAAGATTCATAGCAAATATGAAGTCTGCCGTGCCAACAAGAGGTGAAACCAACAAATTTTACAGCTGAACTACATCACCATGACCAGGAAAAAAAACCATAGATCACATGAAAATGGCTTATCAAAACAGAACAAAGTCACTCACCAGATCGTCGAGCCACGGAACGCTTTGGCCTCTCCTTGGAACCTCTCTGCCTCTCTCTCCTCTCTCTCTCTCTATCCTGAAAGCGAAGTCAAGAGGGAAGAGGAGTGAGTGGAGGATTTAAAGCGGGGGTGAGTGGCTCATCCTTCTCATGACGCGGAAGAAAAGACGGAGACGAAAAGAGACAACGATAAAGTGGGACGGATAGAAATGGAACGCCGTTGAAATTCGTGTAAAGTGAAGGGTGAATTTGTGGGATGGGATAGCTTTAGAGCGGTGAGAGAGGATGCGTTCGATTTGCTTTTAGGGAGTCTTTTGGAAAAATGCAAAAAACTTTTTAAGTTGGAGGAATTTTTGGAAAGACATATTTTATTTGTTATATTGTAACATAATAATTCATATAAAGCAACTTTAGGCTAAATCGTGTTTGAAAATTTTTTTCTTGAAAAGGATATTTTCTTTTTTTATTAAGAAAAAGAAAAACAACTCAAAGTCTTCATTGATTCCAACTTGATGAAGAGCTCAAGCTATCAACAAGCCAAATCTAGAATCGAAGGTCACATGACCTTAGGCGGCCCTTGACGACCTCTCGAGGGCTGTCTGGGGTTGTATGACCCTTGACAAGGGTCGCACAACCTAAACAGAAACTATCTAAGGTCAAGCAACCTAGATGACCCTCTTCTAGGTGACCATTACCTAAGGTCAATCTGAGGTTGCGTGATCTCGCTGGCCAATGGCCACTCTTGCTCAAAGAAAATGAACTGTTAAAATGAGGGTAAAAAAAAAAAATAAAAAAATTAGTGAAGGTGGCTTTGAAAGAAAAACGTAATCTAACCCTAGGAATAGTTTTTTTGCAAATGCACATAATTGTGCTTTTTCAATTTTGTCGAGGTCAGCATACGGCGAAAGTGGTCTCGAAAAATTGTAACAAACACTCCCATAATTTCCCACGCAATGCCTCCAAGAAAATTGAACCAGATGCACCTTAATTCTAAAGAGAAAACAGACGGGATAATTTGATAATAGGGAGATTATAACACTGTCACGTGTCTAACGGCTTTCTCTGTCTCCCACTTTTTTTTTTTTTTTAAATGAGGTGATTCTGTAAATTCCCATTTTCGAGCGCGGGGAGCGCTGCACACCTTTTGGATTTTCGTGCAACTTCTGTCTTCTTTTCACCTTTTGTATAATTTATGAATTTCAATGCAGAAGCACGTGATTTAATCTCTAAATGGCGTATATGTTCGGGTGTCGGCAAGAATGTTGTCCTTGTTTCTTTGGAGTGTTTATGAACGGGCTTTGATTTTAAATTGGGTGTTTGTGAACGGGGCAGTTTATATATAGTTGGTCATCCTCTTTTTCTGTCCCAAAAATGTTTAGGTCCTCAACGCAATGGCCTGTTGGAGGTCATGGCATCACAGTGAAGTAAAATTAAGGTCATCTTCGTTGACCTATCTTTTTCTAAAGGTATTTCTATCTACGAGGGCTGTCAGTGATAATCATTCTAGCAAGGATGCCTAATTTGGATTATGTTCATTATTTTTATGTACTGATATTCGCAAGCTTCGCATTCCTCATTTCAAGTTGTATATTTTTCTTCTCCAACAAAGTGGGAATACTCTTATATTTTACGTCTAGAGTTTAGACGAAGCAATTTAAAGATTTACTCAGGTCCACACCATTCTTTTTATGATTGACCAAGAAAAAATAACCTCTTCCATTCTCATGCTTTTCAACTGTTAGTAAAGTTATTAATACAATGACATATTCGTTTAAAACTAATTTTTAAGATATAAAAAAATCTCAAATCAGTATACTTACGACATATTTGTTGAAACTAGTTTTCATGTTATAAATGGTCTTAACCTATTGCATTTTTTATAAAAATATCATCCATTAGTTTCTATTCAATATTCTCATTATATTACTGAAGTGGAAATACATGGGACAAGTGATTTGTCTAACATGACGTCATTTTGGAAATCCAATCTCATTGATGGATCTCAATCCTATGAGGAAGAGAAGATCTCGGCAAGAGTCACGAAACTTTAACAATCTCAAAGCGAGCATTCAAATCGTGGGCAACATATCTCTTTGCAAGCTCTATCATGGAAAATGCCAAGTCCATAGGATACTCTAACCCACGTTATGGTGTACGAAATTTAGTGCGAAAAAGATATCCCATTCTAGCATCAATATCCCAATTTTTTTTAAATATAAAAAAAATCTCCAAACTTGAAATAGTACGACAAAGATGCCCTTTTAACTAATACAAAAAAAAAAAAACATACACTTCGCCTACTATGATACAATATTCTAAACTCCTTTTTTCTTTTATTACAAATATGATGAAAAGATAGTATTGGTGTTATAGTTATTCTAATTTAGGCTAATTAATAACACAAGAAAAAGTTGGTGTTATGGTAAGCATAGTTTAAATTTTTTGCTTGTATTAATCCAAGAAAAAAATTGTAGAGTGTATTTACCTCAGAAATTCTACCACTATTTGGCTGAAATCCTCATGTAACCATGAGATGGGTCTTCTGGGCAAATGCAAAAATCTGTGGAGAACAAGACAATTCTGCAAATAAATTGAAGAAATTGGAATAAATTTAGAGAATAGTAAGAAATCGCATTGCCTTTTGAAGGACGCAAACCTGAAAAGTTGACCTCGAAAGGAAACTGGCGGTTCCGCCTTTCAGGTGTGTCTTCTTCTTCCTTTCTTAGCGCGGCTCTCTCTGCAGTGTGTCTTTCTAGTCTCTTTCGTTGTTAACGGTCCTTCACTCCAGTTCCTTCGTCGTTCTTTTTGTGCTTTGTTATTCTGATCCTGGCAACCCACCACATGTCTGAGTTCCTTAAGCCCTTTTATATGATGATTTTTTCTGCGCTTATCTTCCACCTTTTCCAGATGACAAGACTGATTTAGCTCTGATTCCGTGATTTGAGTTTATGATGTTAGGGGTGTTTCGATTTTCCTGGTGGGATTGATTCTATGCAGATGGCTAGAATTTGCAGGTATATACATTTGTAATGGTTGCTACGATTAGTCCGCCAGTTGTACGTTTAAATTTCCCTGAGAAAATTGAGTTGAATATCTCACCGGATGATCATCTTTTATGAATGTATACTAGAGATGACAAGATTATATTAGAGATGATGTGGAGAGGACTAAGCTGGACTCCGTTTCAAGGAGTTACCTGTTCCCAATATAGATAATCGACGTCTGCGGGGGTGACGACCTCGAGCTTAGGACTGGTGATCGAGCGAGAGCAAGTCTCTCGAAGATCGAAGTCCAAAGAAGCTTGCGAAATGCGCTCGACGAAGCCACGATTGTGTCCATGGACTCCCTCTATCTCTCTCAAGTCTCAACTCAACCAGACAAAAGAAAGAATTAACCTTGAGAGTTTGCGCGAAAGGATCGGAACTGGAGATGGTGAAGCAGACATGGTGGCCTCAGGGGAAGGTAGTCGGGATCGACCGTCAGCCATATCACCTGAAACTCGAACTTGGGGCTCCCCACCTCCTCCAATTCCAGAATCTGCAATCAGCAAAAGAGCAATTCAGGATCCGGCAAAAGTGACAAACCCGATCGGTTGGACGGAGAGAGAAAAGACCTCTTCGTAGAACTCGGCCAAGCGCCGGAAGTTGGAGGATTCTCGCGAGACGTGGCGGAGACACGCCGCCTTTTCTCATTTTTGGTTTGGCGAGCAGTGAAGAAAGACTGAACCCATAAAAATTCATCACGGATCTCTAAATAAAAATATTAAAGCATTTAATTTAGTAATAAATAAGTCCGCATGTATTGGCATTTAAACTAGACTGACGGCGGATGAATTTAATCGAATGGTTTTGAAATTGATTGGATTAATTGGACTGAGCCTATAAGAGCATGAAAATTTGGCCAGGATCATCCATGCTAGAGAGTTGAAAATTGCATAATTGAAATGCCAAAGTGGAAAATTAATTTATGAAAAGCAAACTCAGGGGAAATTAATCTCGCTATTATCAAAATTCAAATCTTAGATGATAATTGAGCAAATTGATTTGATGTTATCACAATAAGTAAAGAGAAGAGTATCATATTGCTAAGATAGAGTATATCTTTCAGACTTCGAATTATTAGGAAACAAGGATGTTTTTTACTCTCGGAAGAAATCTTAATTGTCAGCCTATATAAACTCCATTAAGTTCCTGGTTGGATTATTTTAGAATTCGAATTGGAGTGTGAAGTGTGATTTGCAGAAGACCATGAATCCAAGCAGTGAAAATTTGTTCCTCGTCGGGTTATTCAGAGCTTGAAAGAAGGCCTAAAACGCCCAATCTCACCTTCAAAATTCATGCGCGCCTCCACTTCTTCAATGGAGTATCATTGAAGCCAAGGCCGCCGAGGCTTTCCCTGCACGTCCTCCATCCCGACGACGCGGTGGTGGCTCCAGTCACTGCTGCACTGCGTCTCGCCTCCTTCTCCATGCAGCACCACTTACACCATCCAAACCGCCCCCGACGTAATACCCAGTCGGTCTTTGCACTGACGCAGATTCCCGTAATCTTTGCACACTCAAGTCAAACCCAAGGAGCGCCGACCCACCGCGAATCAGTCCCGCCATGAGGCCGCCGCGCATACCCGCAATGCTGGTGAACCTTCCAATCTCAGAGTTCCTGCGGTCCAGCATGCTGTCACCGCGACCGATCCAGCCTCTGGCGAGGCTGACATCTCCGTCGCTCCTGGTAAGCCCTTGCGATGCTCTCTCTCGCGTCCGTGATTTTCAAAGCTGGAGCTTCCTTCACTGGCGTCTCACATCTTGAAGAAACAAAGTCGAAAAAGACCAGGGCTGAAGAAGAGGAGCGAGCTTGAAGCATCGGGTCCGTACCGGTAAAAAAGAATTACAATAATTTTGGTCAAATAAGTCCAAGCGGCGGATTCATCTTCTTTTGGATTTTGTCCAGAATTGACGATAGTGTTATGGATTTTGATCTGGTTTTTGCTTAGATGGTACCTTCTTTTGCGAAGTGCTTTGTCAATTAGTTTGCTAAATTATCTCTTGCTTGATATTTGGACATGATTTGTAGATGGAATCTCTTTAGGGGTTGAAGCTGACGAGCTAGGTAAACCTGCAGAATTATCAGAAATATTGGGTGGCTTTTACAGAAATTTCATCTATGTTTCCCCTTTTAACTGTCTACCTGATTTTATGAATGTTTCCAACTTTTTCTTGTTTTTCTTGCAGTAATGGAAATTCTGGATCAAAGGCTTTCTAATGTTGTGGAGGTATAATGGCATCAGAAGCAATTTTTCTTCTGCGAGATTTCTATGAACGAGGAAACCCTAATGGTATGAACGCCAATCAACTATTTTAACCAGCTGAATTGTTTGTTTGAAGAATGTTAAAATACTGCAGTTAGCACTTATTTACATTAGACAACCTAAGGGAAATGATGTTCTTTTTCAATGGAAACATAGTTAATGCACTCTTTAAGAGGCTTTTATGACCAAAATAGAGCAATTCTACATTTTGAACCAAAGTTAACTTTAATAATCAATGAACTTGAGCATTGCACTTACTAGCAACATCTGCCTAAGGACCCTCTCGAAAACTGGAATGAAAAAGGGTCAAATTTGCGACATTCTAATGGCAATTCTAGAACGAATCAAGACCAAGTTGTGAGCTGGTCAAGCAACACAGCCAAAGGTTGAAGAACATTGTACGTTTATGCGTATCAATCGATTCTTATTAAAAGCACACACGCTTGGTGTGTTGGATTTCTTTGTAGCAGAAGATGTGCTAGTTGTATTGGTAATAGAGAGAATTCCTAGCTATTTGCTATTGCATTTTCTACCTAAAGACGAGTATGTAAGAAAAGTACATCAAAACTCTCAAAGTTTTGTTCAATTGTCTCTTTTGAAATGCTAAATTAAATATGAAGGTCTTGGCCTGCTTTGATCATAGGAGACAGAATTTTTATAAAGAGATTGCTTCTTAATTTTATGGCATTAATATTAACTTACAGTCTTACATGTATGTGAGCTCATCATATAGAGCACTTTACAACATCTTGTTACGAAGTGCAGCAACTTAGTGGTACGTATATAATATCTTCTTTCGTGAGATGCTTAGTGCCTGACGAATCAAAAATGCATTTTTATAGAAAAATAAATGAATACAAAAAAGAAATGTTTAGAGAGAGAGGAGAGAAAAGAAAATAATAAAGCTCCGGCCCATCCCTTTAGTTTGGCCCTATCTAGCCCAGTCCAACCACAAGCGCAGCCCAGACCATTGCATCAGCCCATAAATCGATCCAATGGAACACTTAGCTTAACTCGCCATCCCTTCGCCTCTGCCTCCGCCTCCACCTCCGTCGCAGCTCGTCTCCCTCCGCCGGCATGTCTTCAGTACAGTCAATGGCTCCTCTGTTTCGTTTTTCCCTCTCCATCGACCTTTGCTGGCTCATTGATGACTCCAACAGCTGAATCAGGCCGTTTTGTATCCCATTACATCGTAGATATGATTTCAGTTCATTCCTGCTTTTCCCTCGCTGTTTTCCGAGTTCCGTCGCTGTTGATTACGCTGTGGAGGAGGAATCGAGTTTGCAAGGAAGATGTTTGATGAAATGAAGAAGCTGGACTCTTGTTTCGAGGAGTACCGTACCGTTCACGATATATATTATCGACTACTTGGCGGTGGTGACCTCAGGCTCTGGACTGGTGATCGAGCGAGAGCAAGTCTACCAAAGATCCAAGTCCAGAGAAGCTTGCTGAATGCGCTCAACAACACCATGATCGTGTCCATGGACTCTCTCAATCTCTCTCAAGTCTCAACCAGACGAAAGAAAGAATTAACCTTGAGAGTTTTCATGAAAGGATTGAGATTGGAGATGGTGAAGCAGACGTGGTGGCTTCGGGGGAATGTACTCGGGACCGACCGTCAGCCATTTCACCTTGAACTCGAACTTGGGGCTCTCCACCTCCTCGGATCCCGAGATCTGCAATCAGCACAAGAGCAATTCCGGACCCCAAAATAGTGACAAACCGGACCGGTGGAGGGAAAGAGAAAGACAGAGACCTCTTCCTAGAACTCGGCCAAGCGCCGGAAGTCAGAGGATTCTCGCAAGACATGGCAGAAACACGCCGCCTTTCTTGCCATTTCTCGTTTCTGGTTTGGCGAGCAGTGAAGAAAGACTTGCCTAAATTCGATAGAAGCTTTGAGGTCGAGGGATAAACATCTTAAGATGAGCGATGCAATATCATGCTTTGGATTAAAATTCCTTTGTCATTGCATGGATGACAAACACATCGTGATCTTATTGGAGAATGCTTTAGTTATGGAGTTCCGTTTTAGCAGTTGCAAGCGAGGGCGTGGGGTTTGTTTCCGGTGCAATCGCTCGCATGGATCTCACCCGTGCATCCGCAATTTTTTCATTCATGTTTATAAAAAAGTTTGGGGAATGGAAAATTTATACCGTGAAAATAAAAGGGAGAGAGAAGAAATGGTGAATCGGTCGTCACACGACCCTATCAAGATTCTAGCACCTTGGAAAATAGATAATCATTTTACTACCAAACCAATCATCTTGATACTTAAAAGAGAGTTTGAGTCAAGCCCACATCCAACTCCAATTATCAACAAAGCCAAAAGTTGTACCTCGTTTCTTTGCCCGATTCGTGGGCTATATCATCTCCTCCATTGTTGAGTCATCAATCATCGATAACGACACTTGCCATCTAATTCCCATTTCTTCTCTACCTTTTCAAGAGACGGATCCATCATGTTCTATTTAGGCTAATCAAGTGACCAATTCAGCAGATGTAGGTCCCCGGAAGAGCAAACCAGATGTCTTCTCAACTTCAGTGTAGATGCGTGAAATCTCCCGCATGACGCATGGTATACCACAAGATCAAATCCATTTGTTGTTCATCCTCACATACCGCATTATTTAGTCTACGTGATGATTCAATATGTGCGCGGGTGCAAGCACATACGCTCTCTCCCTTCTCCAATAAGCTGGACCAAATGCGTTTAAATCAAGAAGCTACGGTGGGAGTCGCCAAACATTCAAGCTCAAACTTTTCGAACTGAATGTCACGCCTCCTGAAGGACCAAAGTTGAACATAGATCAATCCCTAACTCCTTCCTTCGCAGATTTTCTAGAACGATAAAAAGAACTTATACTGCAAGCATGACTACTAACGTGGACACATCACCACACATGCCCATGGGTAAATCGCCCCACCGGCACGAATTTGCACAACATGGCATGTACTAATGCCTGCCATGACGAGCAATTTCCCCACATGGAGAGTGAAATTGCAACATAATCATAGTAGTTCACGATTGCATAACAATACATGACAGGGAGTCCAAAATCCAAATTCAACAGCACGGGTTCAAGACAAAAGCCAAGGGGAGGGTGAAAGTTCTATCTAAGAGGAGGGTTGTACATTGCAGATTTAGATTATCTTCGACATTGAAATATGGCTAGCTGCCCACCAGATGTTCCCTTTTTTCCTTTCTTTTTCTAAGTTTTTGAGGGTCCAAATAGATTTTCTGGGAGGTTCCTCTTGAACATGTACTGATCTCTAGCAAAGTCTGGGAAAAATAATATTGACACCCAAATTTTAGTGGTCCATTTAGTTATTTGTTTCATAAAAACATATAAAAATTGCCGGCAGCCCCTAAAAAATTTAGTTGAATTTGCATATAGATACTAGGAAGCATTAAAGTTAGTAGAAATAAGTCCGCATGTATTTGCATTTAAACTGGACCAATGGCGGATGGATTTAAATGAATGGTTTTGAACTTGATTCTATTAATTGGATTGAGCCCATAAGAGCATAAAATTTTAACCAAGACCATGGATGCTGGGGAGTTGAAAATTGCATAATTAAAATGTCAAATTGGAAATTAATTTATGAAAAAGCAAACTTGGGGGGCAATTAATCTCAATATTATCAAAATTCAAATCTTAGAGGGTAATTGAGCAGTTTGATTTGATATTATCACAATAAGAGAAGAGAAGAGTTTCCTATTGCTAAGATAGAGTATATCCTTTAGAATTGGAATTATTAGGAAATTATGATATCTCTTACTCTTGAAAGAAATCTTAATTGTCAGCCTATATAAACTCTATTACGTTCCTTGTTGGATCATTTTAGAATTCGAATTGGAGTGTGAAGTGTGATTTGCAGAAGACCGTGAATCCAAGCACGCCTTCACTTCTTCAATTCGTGAAGTGGGCTGTTCTCACTGTTGAAATTCATGCGCACCTTTACTTCTTTAGCGGAGTATCAGTGAAGCCAAGGCCATCGAGGGGCTTTCCCCGCACGGACTCCATCCCGACAATGCCAGATGGCTCCATTCGCCGCTGCATTGCGTCTCGCCTCCGTCTCCATGCTGCACCACTCGTGCCATCCGAACCACACTGATGCAATACCCAGCTGGTCTTTACACTGACGCCGTTCCTGCAATCTTCGCACGCTGAAATCAACCCAAGGAGCACCGAGCTACAGAAAATCAGCCTCACCACTAGTCCGCCGTGCATACCCGCAACGCCAAGTGAATCTTCCAACTATTTCTCTCGAGTTCCAGCAGCCCAGCATCTTGTCACAGTGACTTGTCAAGCCTCCGGCGAGGCCGATGGCTCTGTCGCTCCTGATAAGCCCTTGCGATGCTTTCTCTCCCGTCCGTGATTTTCAACGCTGGAGCTTCCTTCACAGGCGTTTCACATATTGAAGAAATAAAGTCGAAAAAGACCAAGGCTGAAGAAGAGTAGTGAGCTTGAAGCATCGGGTAAAAAAGAACTACAATAATTTTGGTCAAATAAGTCCAAGTGGTGGATTTATCTTCTTTTGGATTTTGTCCAGAACTGACAATAATGTTATGGGGTTTGTGAACTTCTTGCAAGCAAAAGAATATTGTCATGGCATGGAGATCGTGAAGGGTTTGGGCGTGTAGCGACGTGCAGATTCTTCGGAGGAAGAATAGACAATGAGGTACGGACCTCTAGAGTGCCAAAAGTTGGCACAAAGGGACACTTAAATACCAAAAATTACAAAAGGTATACTTAAGTGCCAAAATCGGAGCAAAATGGATCACTTAAGTGCCAACGGTGAAAAATTCCGGCCAAATTGCCACGTGTCCATTTTCCGGCGACTTCATTTGCTAACGGAGCATTTTTTTCAAAATAAAAAATCCACGTGGCCTTTTTTTCAAAATAAAAAATCTATGTGGCAGTTTTTTTTTTTTTTTTAAAATTGTCAATGTCAGTTTTTTTTTAAATTAAAATCGATTCTATCAAAAAAAAAAAAAAAAAAGGGGAGGAGGGGATCGGCGAGGGCTGTGCAGCTATCGCCACCGTCGCCGTCGCCACCCCACCTCGCTGGGAAGGGCCGGCGACGGTGGGGGAGGGTCGGCCGGGGTCGCCGGGCCTCAGCCAGTGGCCGGCAACCCCGATCGGCCTGTGGCAAGGGCCTGTGCGTCCTCGCCCTGCCGGGCCAAGGGCCGTCGGTCGCCCGGACCGGCCGTTTTGGCTAATTTTTGGCCGATTCAGTTTCTGGCGAGTCACATAGGCAAGAAAATTCATAAAAAATTGCCACGTAGGATTTCCAAAGCGGGGTTTCGACGACTTGACACTTAAGTGATCCATTTTTTTTTTAAAGTGGCACTTAAGTATACCTTTTGTAACTTTTGATACTTAAGTGTCCCTCCGTGCCAACTTTTAGCACTCCTGCTGTACTTATGCCATATACAACATCTAAGTTGAACTGTACAACCCCACCGCTAACTCGCTTGACACTTACCTCCACGAGAAGCAAGCAAGAGCTCAGTTCAGTCATCTCCTCTCCCAGTCTATGCTTATTTATTTATTTATTATTTCAATGATTGTGAGCAGATTATTTGCTCTCACTGTGCGTACAGAGGGTTTTGAAGGCTCTGATTTTTTCCTTTCCTAATCGGCGATAGATAAAATTATAATACACTCAAATTTCTATGTATTTGGATAATATTCAACTAGGAAAGATAGATAAGAATCTGTTCACAAAGTGATCGTGTAGTCCAACTAAGTTTGGACGTCAATGTCAAAACGGTTTGATTCGAATGTGTAAACCTCAAATTCTCTAGTATTGATGCGAAGTGCATTTCAATGCTATCTCAAATGGTAATGATTTTCTAGACTATTAGAGAATTTGAAGGGCACAAATTCATAATCAAATCATAAGCATATATATTCTTTGACAATGATGTTCCAATCTTGTATAACTAAAATGCGCCGACATATAGACAGTCTCTACCTCAAATTGATAGAATCAAAATAGAACAGGAAGATCACATTATAGCTTTGTAAATGTGTATATGGAGATTTTATTGCATCACTCCTAGTTGATATCATGATTTTAGGCATCACTCCTAATTGAATACTATCCAAGTACATAGATATTGGGTATACAATTTAATCTTTTGCCGATTAGAAAAGAGAAAAAAAGAAATCAGAACACTAAGAGCTAAGCTTGAAACCCAAACCCTCTCCATAGCAAACATTTGCAAACATAATTTGCTCACTTCTTGTGGACGTAGGCTACTTCGAGCGACTGGTGGACCTTTCGAGTCCTATTCAATTGGGGGGGGTTCATCTTCAGTATCAGAAAACTCTCTGGGAATTTTTGGATATTTTTTCTTCTTGGACTCTCGATGGGCAGAGAAACTGCAGAAGAGGAGAAGGTGCAGAGAGAGATAGTGACGGGGAAGACAGATTGACGGAGGGGATATAGCAAAGTTGCAAAGTGGGCCCCATTATGAATACGTATGGTAGATGGCTGACGTGGACGGACAAGCTTATGCAATATTTTTCAATTTTAATTTGTGTCGAATAAAGAAAGTTCAATGGCCCCTCCCGATTCTCTAATCTCCTTAGTCTATCTGACAAGGATCCTATATTTTTTTTTGAGAATATCTAGCTCACTCTGCCCCTTGCTATTTCTTTTTCGTTAATATTTAGCTTCTGCATAGTTTAATTTATTATATGATAGACATTCTTAAGCACCGAAAATATCGCATTTACTTAAATCAACATTGCACTTGCACCCTGCTTAGTACATTAATATGGTGATCGCACTTAATTGGCCATTAAAAGCGACCAACTTATTTAAATGATTGCTTATACTCTACCGCATCACTTAATATATGGATTTGTTTTGCAAAAGTAAAATTACCTGACATTCATGTATTGTGAACTAGTCTTGTTGTAGACATCCTGGGTTTGACTTTAAAAAGGAGATTTATATCGTAGAGAGAGAGAAAAAGCAGCTTATTTTTTTGTCCATGAGGCTCTAAAACCTTGTTAGATTATAAGCGACTACTTAAGAGAATTTTACAGTTCATGCTTCTTCTGATGAGCTGTGATGACACTAGCTTTGCATTAGAGACAAGTATATGGCATGCTTTGAAAAGTCAAAAAGCTGAGGATACATGGTAAACAATGGGAAGAGATTTTGTTAGCTCACACCTCTCAAAATGTATGCATGCACGTTGCAACATTTATAGTAAAATATATATACATTAGTAGTCACATATCAGTCTAATAAAATTGCAATTACGGAACAAAACTATCATCTTACTATTGTTGGAGGGTCTGCAACTGCAGGGTCATGGCAAGAGAGAGAGAGAGAGAGGTATTGAGGTTGGTGGTGGGTCATACTTTTCTCAGCCTTACAGGACTCCACAAGCTAATGAGTTCCAAGAAGAAAGAGACTCATGTGAGTTCCAATGCAAAGTGAGATCTATTTCTTGAAAGTCTGTAAGTGTAAATAATGGAGATGCATTCAACTAGAGCACATATGTGAGCTCTCTTCTCAGAATGTATCTATAGAAAATTGCCATATTTCTGCATCAAAATGCCCCTTAACGTGTACTTTATTTGCATTGATGTTATGATGTGTCCATTTTATTTATTTCATCAAGTAACTATATCAACCATTGTGGTTGTTACCACATGCGTATGCAAGGACCACTGCATGGTGTGCAAAATGTATGAAGCATGAATGCATGAACAAAATCAAAAAGGAAAGATGGACGTAAGTTTTTCAATGAGGAATATAAAATCATCTTCTCTAACTAGGCCATGATAATGCGAAACTGGGTCTATCAGGTTTATAAGGACGCGCATGATAACTATTCTATTTCTGTTTCTGGAATAGATTTCTATTCCAGACCTATTTCTGGAATAGAAATCTGTTTGGTAAAAAATTTCTCATTTCTATTTTTGAAACAAGTTTCTATTCCAGAAATAGGTTTGGAACAGAAATCAAAAACAAAAATTTTTTGATTTCTATTCCAGAAATAGAAATCAGAAATTGTTTCCCTCTTTCTTACTCCTCACTCGAAGAAATTTTTTTTTTGTTCGTCACTCACCACCACCACCACCACCCCTGCCCACCGCCGGCCCCCGGCCGCCGCCGGTCGCCGGCCCTCGGCCGTCGTTGCCGGTCGCCGGCCGCCGCTGCCGCCGCCGTTGCCGCCCATCATCCGTCGCCGCCTCGGGTCGCCGTCCATGGCCGGCGACCGGCTGCACCGGCACACGACGACCACCGACCGCCGACCGGCGCCCGGTGCATGGCGGCGGGCGGCGGCGGCCAGCGACCGCGTCCGGCGATCCGGCGGCCGGCGATCGGCGACCGGTGACCGGCGGTGGCGACGCGCGGCGGGCGGCTGGTCGCCGCCGCCCGCCGCGTGGTCGCCACCACCGGTCGCCGGTTGCCGCCGCCAATCCCCGCTCCTCCTATTATCATACTACTTAGATGCGGTAAATTTTTTTTGGTTATCAAACGAATTTCTCTTCCAAGAATAGAAATTTGTTATTGTTATCAAACGTGTTTTTTTGCTCAGAAACTCATCCAGAAATAGAAATAGAAAAATCTATTTCTGTTCCAGAAATGATTTCTAGAACAGAAATGTTATCGTTCACGCCCTAAGTGTCGATATGCCCTCTAGAGATTGCATTAAATGGGTCAATCAATCTGGCAAGGGCTTCTTCAATCTCTAATTTTCTTTCACGCAATTTACACCTTTTTATTGAAATAAAAGGCAAGAAGCTTGAAAGCATTGCGTACTTCATCAAACAATAATTGATTGTAGAAAACATTTTGAGTGCGACCCGCTCCGACTCAAAACTGCTTCGTAATAATTTCCTATGCAAGGAGGCTGATATGGACATGTATTTATCTTTCGATTTCTATAATATATGATCATGTCCTTTGATTCATAGGCAAAAACCACCTCTTTTCAAGATACAAACTTTTGAATTATTTAAGCTTTCTTTTCTTTTCTTTTTTAACTAATCATCCTTATTTAGTCTAATTTGAAAGCTATATCTTAAAATAAGCCATGAGATTTCATGAGATCACTTCTAACTATTTTAAAAGTGTAAGTGAGTAACTATAAGTGTAATTTAACATTTAAGTAGCCAAACACATGCATTTCTCTTATTTAATGTGAGATTTTATGGAATATTACTAATGACTATTTTAAAAGCGTAATTTATGAGATGAATGTGTGATTTATTATTTAAATATTTTTAATGCTTCCCCTCACTCATAGGCTTTGCTTTGGCTTTAGTCTAAAGTGTGAGAAAATGCAATTGGGCAAGCAAATAGAGATCTAGAAGATTTGAACTCAGGATATATTACTCTAACACTATGTGAGATTTTGTTGAACAGCTACCTATTGTTTTAAAAACTTAAGTTATTAGATAAATACATAATTTATTACTTAAATATTCTATCATTTAAATGGAATCAATATATCCTCCAAAATCACGTTTTATTTATTGGAAGTACGTAGGAATAAATTCCATTTTGTGTGAGGACTTCGGCCCCATAAATCGCTCTTAGCACCCAAAGCATTTCCAAGGATTTGTTATGATCCCATGCTTTGTCGCACCTACTAAGCACGTGGAAAGGGCACGGGGTAACTCTTCATTAGCCATAGGTGGATCCCAAGAAGGATAGAAATACCTAAGAGTCTGTATAAATAACACATTCGAAAGAATTCTACTTTGTTCTTACATATTTTCTTTTTTTATATTAAATGTTTTTAATTTATTATTCATTTGTTTTCACAAACTTTCTAACCAAATCTCTATAACATCAAATCCAATCAAATTCAACCGAAGTGGTCGTCAAACAATGCTATGCATGCCCAAGTGGATATTCGCGGAAAAGTTAAATTAATGTAAACAATGTGGGAGTAAAACATGCATAATTAGAGATGTTATCCACATATTTTTCAGTCTGACAAAAAGAAAAAAAAGAAAGAAAGAAAAGAAAGACACTCTTTAGAATGGTGCTGGTTACATCAAGAATGTTATATTAAGTAACGAAGCATAATGTAACTAGGTCATAAAAAAAAATGGGTCCTGTTCGATGCTTAATGGAACTTCACCTTGTCATCTTATATATCAACTTTGTAAGATCAATACTTCCTTGCTCTCAATGCACACGAACCAATAGCATATTACTCGTGAAATCATGTGACGTCTCATAAGATTTAATAATTAAGATCAATTGGGCTTATAGAAGGTTCTTTTTTGATGAAGTTACTATGTTGTGGCTCATAAAGAGGGATAATTAATCCCGACAGACTGAACTTTTGATAGTTTTTCAATAATTTTGTATTTAAATATTCATATTTGTTCAACTGATTACCTTAAATTTTAAAATTTGCGCACAATGTCAAGCTTCTATTTTCTACATTACTGAAATTATGGATGTACCCCTGACACTGTTAAAAAACAATTAAATGTGTTACTATGGCGCTTACCTTGCACGTAGAAACTTCTACCTAATTGGAGAACTCATTTAATTATGAAAGAAAATACCAAAAAGCTATACTTTTGCATTACCATAGGCATCGAACTTCGGATCATAGCCTCATGATGTATTTCATCCATCTTTAGCATGAAGTCTTCGAAATCCTTCAATGAGTCATGTCTCTTCCAATACCTTGACATATTCAATGTACATGAAACCAAATTATTCATAAACCATGACATCGTCCCTATAGCGTGTCTCTTGCGGATTTTTCAAGAACTAAAATTTTGAGAGTCAAAATTCGTAAGTTCTGCCCAAAAATTTAAGCGTCCATGATCTTCCCTTGCTCGGTCAGGCTAAGCCACTTTGATCCAAATTCTAAAACTGCTCCAGGATTTGACACCAATCGTATTTTTAGGTTGATTGCGAACAAAAAGGTCAACTAGAACATAAAGCGACAATCAAAAGTTTAAGGCTCAAGAATTCGGTTACATGCAGGAAAGAGTCAGCATATTCTGCATCATTCTTTCGGTGATATATTCCTCGATTAAATATTCCTATCATGGGATTTCCTTGAGTGATACATATGCAGTTTTCTTTTTACGTTTTGAACACTAAAAAACTTTGTTACTTGTTCTCAGGTGAAATTGCCATCATGGGGGTGAATAAGGGCTCAACCGAGCATAATTGGGCATGAATTTGATGCCATACAAAATCCACGAAAGCATATTTGAAGACACTGTTTGAATGACGATCGTGAATCCAACATATGCAACTCAAACAACAAAGATAAATTCAGTCAGATCAAAGCAGCATATGATTCAAAATAACAACATCGAATTCAATCATAACAATGTACATGAGTCCAATGCATAAGTTCCAATAACAAAAGTGAAATAGCAAACCAACTTACGTGTTCTATTAATTAATTGCTACAAAATGACTTGCAAATCAAATCACGTGAATGGACGAAGTACATATCCAAACATCATAGGCACGACCCATTGCATACTAGTTAACGATGTATAATGTGCAACTAGCTAATTTTGTGACATGTGCAAATGAGTCCGTATTAATCATGGTTTAAATAATTGCAAAATGACATGCATTAGTCCTACATGTCGCATAAATTATACGAACGCACAAAAATCAGTATTCACGTGTCTGATTCATTGCATAAGTTTCCCGACATAACATGGATGAGCCCACATAACCAATACTTTTCAATGCACGTTGCACATGATCGAGAAATGGAGTTGGTTTTATCAAAACCTATTTTTAAAATATCTTCACAGTACTTTCAAAATGCTTGTAGACATCTAATTTTTATTAAGCAAAGGTTTGACTAAAATTGACCGAGACTATTACTTTCTTAAAAATTTGACACAAGGATATGATTAGATTGTAACTCTTTGTAGTTTTCCAACAATATCCAATACACTGAAGTCAAATGGCCAGTTCTCAAGAAATTAAAACTTTTATTGTAATTGCCTGATCGTGAGGTGTTAAGAATTTTGGACCCAATGGATTATTTCATCTCCAATATTGAGTCACAAGTTTTTTTAAGCCCAAAGAATCTCATCAATCGAATTTATACTGAAGAAAACATCTTAAATTTCCACCACAATTGTCTATTTGGCCAAATCTCAAAAACCCGATTTGCATCAAAAGTTTTCTATGGATGCAAAAATTGGGTCAATCGGACATTAAATGAAAACTCTATGCGTAATTATAGGGGCCACTAGTGCCTCTACTAGAGACAAGTCAGCACTTTGCAATGTCCGCTCGTTGCTAACCAAGGCCTAGGGTGTGCTTACCATTGCGTAGTTCACAAATGCCCTTAGTCAAGCTTTATAGCTATCTATGAGGGTTCTTCTTAACCTAGAACATTTACATGGAGCTAATTAATAAATCTTGCCCAAATTAGATCAAATTGCCTTTACGAAATTGCGTGGCACTCCCTCTACTTAGTTAAAAATATCAAACCCCACCAACTTTTCTGAAACGTCTCTTGTGGATTCCAAGGCCTAAATTAATTGGCTTCAAAGCAACAATTAGAATTTGAATCAAATCGATTTAGAGTGTCTTCATTTCCATGTACTTGGAGTACTATCTACCTTATCAATAATGTAAACTTCCTTTAAAACATAATATATCCAAACTTGGTAATTTCGCCCAATCTCAATTGTTCACATTCCATACTTTGGTTCTTCCAAGTAAATTGATGTATTAAAATTGTTCTCCTTCTATTTGGTTCATCAAAGTACCTCGATGATCCCATGTCCCTCACTTGTTCATCAAAATCCAATGGTTCTCCCAAGTCTAACACTTACTACTCAATATTTTGTTCTCTATATACAAATTAACAATTTTTTTAATAGCACAAATAGCATGGTATTAACATCATCTGCATATAAACTTCTACATGTAGAGGATAACTTGTCCACACTATATATATATATATATATATATATATATATAGATATATATATAAGTTCACATATAATGTTTTGTCATCTTCAAAATACTTTGCCAACATAATTTACCTTATTGAAGGCTATTGGGCTGCTGCACAACATCATGGGGATATTTGTATGGGCCTTTGGCCCACTACTCAGCAGACTTGGGCCTCTTGGCAGCAAAGAACTAGCGCACAATACAAGTGCAACATGCACTTATTAAAGATGTAATTTAACTTCTACAGATTTATTCATGGAATGATGTTCTTACTAAGTTAGCATTATTATTCAAATGCAATCAAATAATATAGAAAAAAGCAATAACATTATAAGCTTAATTTTTTTTTTGCTTAATTTATGGAAGAATTCGATGTTCATATTAGATTGCATAGAAATAGTTTGAGTATAATACTTTACCAAAGTATAACAATGGCTAGTGTTAAAATTCGTTCATGCTATTAGTCGTTAGTCGAGGAAGAACTCAATTAATTAAGTAGTCACTTTTACGTGAAATACATATATGTGCCTGTTTTTTAAGAAATTTATGTCTCCCACTAATTTGTTGAACTTACTGAGAGATACTTTTTAGGTCCCTATTATATTCAGGTAAAATTACTTCAATAAATTTATTTAGTATCTTTGCTTTAGTCAATTGATGACGTAATATGTCAAAATTATTAATGCCCAATTTATTATTATTTTATTTCATATTCATAGAGATAAATATAATTCTCTTGTGATTTCCCATCAAATGGCACATATTAGTAGCAAATTTCAGTTATTAGACGTGATTTTTCTATAAAGTCTTGTAAATCAAGTAACTTCATAATATTTCATCTTCTTGTTTTTAAAAATTGATGCATAATCATGATAACATCATCTTGGAATCAATTGTAATAACTCTGACCTATTATATGTGGTTTTAAGGAGCATGACGATATATACATGTTCATATTTTGACCCGTACAATTTGTGTCCCGCATATAATTGACAGGTGATAAGTATAGATGAGGGAAAATAAATTAATAGTATTTGAAATTTCGTTTGTTTTATAATCAAGCATCTAAACTTATTTTTTTATTCAAACAAGTACCTCAACTTTTCAAATTTGGCTCAAACTGAAACCTCCATTATATAAATTATCATGTTATGTAATTATAATAAAATGGTTTGCTTACTTCGGTAAAGTTGAGCTGAATTGATGACGTGACTCGCTTGCTAAACAAAAATTATACCTTCTTGATTTAGATGTTCAATCATGAGGAGAAAAGAGAGAGAGAGAGAAGAGACAAAGTGTGTGCACGCGGGGGGCGGGGGGTTGGACGATCTTGGCCACCCATTATGTCTCTATTGATGTGGTGTCATTTTAGGAGGCCCACCGGATGCCAACATGGATATTCATCTTAGGCAAATTAGGGGAAAAAAACTCATTCTAGCATAAAACCTTTCACATACACTTCGTGACAAAGCTAGAAGCGTTGTCTCTCGATCATCTTTTGATCGTTCACATTCTTCATGACTATCTTGAATATAGTCGTTCCACTAACTAGTAAAGCTAGAAACTTTTTCCCTCCACTTTGCGAAAATTTTATAGGCTTGACTTAAAAGTCATCACTCTTTCTTTCTTTTGTGCTAAAGAGAAAGAGAATACATTGTCTCATGGTGGAGAAAGCCTCGTTTAGTTGTAGTAGAATCGACAATGCACCTAAAACATTTCAACTTGACTTGGATTTGTAGATAGTATGTATTTTTAGGATTTTCTTCTTATAATTGTAGCGTATACCTTGTTAGTATGAAAAAAAAAATACACAAGTAAACTTATAGTTACACTACTAACTTAAGAAAGAGGTATCATAATCCTAACATCAATTGTGGATCAGTCAATTATGTAAAAAAATTTACATACTCATTGTCTCTTTTTCCTTGTTCTCATTTCTTTGTGATAATTAAGATTCAAGATGATTTGACTTATACAATGATTTCCAAATATGGTTTTGGGAGGGGGAGAGAACTGTGACTGCAAAGGACTTGGTCCCGGGGCTCACATGCAATTTTTTTCCCAGAAAATTTATATAATGGCTCCCATATATGGTTTTGGGAGGCGGGAGAAACAGATGATTGCAAAGGAGCTTGTCCTGAGGTTCTCATACAATTCTTTTAACAAGAGAGGATAAGTGTAACTCACAGTGAGACCAATTATCCAGAACTAGTGATCTTAGAGGACCTTGTCTTGAGGTTCATATGTAATTCTTTTAGCTAGAGAGGGTAAGTGTTGCGCACGAGTAATACCATTGTCCGGATGAATGAAGTAGAGAACGCGTGAGAGGAGATTCAGGCAATGCTAAGGGTCTTGAATGCAAAGTGGTAGGTAAGAGTTTGATACATTTGTACCGGAAATTAAATCTAGTCCTTCTGTTATGAAATTAGCTATCAAATAAATGGTTTTGGTTATTTACAGTGAGGATGAGAAATTTCCTATTAAACATGATGACATAATAATATCAGTTGGATGTTGCATTGCCACGTGTAGGGAATAAACAAATTAGAGGTAAGTAGCCCATGTCATAAGGGCATAAATTGACTTTAAGCACAATAAGAAAATGTTAGGAGCTGACCAGGTTAGACCATTTTTTTAATGTGCCTCACTTTTAGTGTACAAAACTCTCTAAATCACCTCAAATAGTGTTTCCTCCATCGCAACAGTTGAGATGCTGCCTTCTAGTTAAACTTTAGACTGCCACTTTATTTATTTATTTATTTTTGTTACCACTTTGCTTGTCTAGAAAATTACGTTCAGCATTACGATCCACTACTTTTTTCCTTAGATTTTTTATCTTCATTCAAATGGTGTGCCAATTGCACACTTAACAAATAATAGAAGTCAAAAAAAATTAAATACTTAGTTTTATCCTAAGTTATTGCTTAGAAGGATTGGGACAATCCACCTAAGGAAAATTGGGGAAAAAAATTCATTCTAACATAAAACCTTTCACAGGCGCCTTGTAACAAAGCTGGAAGTATTGTCTCATAGTCGTCTCCCAGTCGTCTCCTGATTGTTCACATCCTTCACGACTAATCTGAAAGCAACATTTCTCTTACTAGAAAAGCCAGAAAAGGCCACTTTGAAAAAATTTCATAGGCTTGACTTAAAGTCGTTGCTCTTCTTCTTTCGGTGTTAAAGAGAAAAGAAGATGCCTTGTATCATGTTGAAGAAAAGTCTTATTTAGTGTGCAATGGCATCGATAGTATATCCATGTTTTTTTCTCCCAAGCTCTAACATTGGTGCTCTCTGTCACCGACACACTCTCTCTAAAAGATAAATTAACACACTCAAAAGGTTCCAACTTGACTTGGATTTTATTGACAAGAAATTTAAGGTGTAGAATTTCTAATAAAAATTTATAGTCTTCCACGGATTAAGTTCAATTTTTCTAGTACTGCTAGAACAAATCCCTCTTATAGATAAGATTGTGGAAACCAATTATCATTTTTAGCCCACAAGATCATTACTCACTATGATAAAGGGATTAGGAACATGGATAAATAAGTGATCCGATTGCACCATTACGATCATCCCCCTCATTTCAAGAATTTATTTAATGAATCTGGTTTTCCAAAAATGATTGGATCAAACACATTATATAAGGTGCATCTCATGTGAAATCCATCCTTTCAAAACATGAAATTTAGTGAATTGAGATTAGATAAATAGTATCGTTTCCTTCAAATTGTCAAAAGGACCATTCGTACGCATTAAAAAATAGTGACATGGTTATCTATGCATAACCCAAATTGAATTTGAACCATTAAAAATAGTCAACTCCATACAAACCTCGTCAGCTTTTACGATTATGATTAAGTATACAATATATATATATATATATATATATATATATATATATATATATATATATATATGTTCCATTTAATAATTTTTTGCTTATTAGACGCAAATAACTTCCTCCAAGTTTGACTTTTGGTCATGGAAAGCACCTCGGACTCGAAGTGAAGAAGATCGAAGACATACTAATTGCAGTAGGGAAATGCATGTGGAAACGGATAGAAATAAATCACACTAGCATGATAATAAAATTACCTTTGGAATTGGTCATTATACTTAAAAGAACCTTAATGCTATGACAATTACACACGTAATAAATAATCGAATTTTAGAAGAACTAAATGCATGTGTATTCCATGTTGTTGCTCAGGAGGATCTGGACAATCCCATAGTCGTCCCATGGTCGTTCACATTCTTCAGGGCTATTTTGAAGCATGTTTCTTTAACTAATGAAGTTGGAAACTTTTTCCTCCCGTTGCGGAAAATTTTCATTGGCTTAAAAGTCGTCATTCTTCTTTTCTTTTGGTGCTAATGAGAAAAGAAGATAAATTGTACTTGGTGGATAAGCTAAACTGAATTGAACCATTGAATATATTAGACTCTAGCTTTTAGTGCTCAAATCACTTCTCAACTGCTCAAGTTTAGCAATTATTGCGCCGATGATCCTACACATTTTGTTAGTGGCATATATCACCAAAATATAAATCAAGTGACACTATTAATGAGAGGTTATAAATTACAATCAAGCTCCTTAGCCATTTTAAAACGATAGAACAATTACTACATGCACACACAGAGAGACTACTAGGTGTTCCCAAAACATGACATAATGAGTCTTTCATAATATTTTTGTTTGGAGGAAATTCAAAAGTTCATAGCACTGAATAATCAATAATTAGTTTGGCGTTTGATGACATCTAATATTTTCTCACGAAAAACAAAAAAAAAAAATTGTGCATGAACTGTTGCTAGCTCATTTATTTGATGAACCGGTTGAAATTTCATATTTATTAATACGTGTCACTATGTAAATTTAAAGTCATGAAATTAAAATTATTTTCCAAATGAGATCTAGCTACTAAAAAATATTTTCTATCATGTATTACCAAATAAAGAAAAATCAATTATTTTTTGAAATATGGTTTTTTAAAAATATTTTTCTTTATAATAAAATTTTCCTTGAAATAAATATACTCATATGGTAGATCTCTTCAACAAATTGGCAATACCAAGTTATGTTAGTTTACATTTTTACGCCAAAATTAGTGCTTCCCTGTTCCCTGTTCTGTTCAAGTTGAGTAGATGTTTAGTGATAGGAGGTAGTAGTCATAAAAGCACAATAAAATCTCAACGAATCAGCACATTTGACTCAGTAATCAATGCTCTTATGTACTGTACGAGTAGTGTAAACTATTTCTTTTAATGGGTATTAGTCAACTCTTCATTTTGCAGTTTTCACGATCTTCATCTCCCTAACAATTCCAATTTTTTTTTTTTTCCTTTGCTGTGGATGAATTTGTCTTTTGTGAGGTTCAACTAGGAAAAATTCCAAGCAAGGCCTAAAATTAATCTATTTTCTCAAATTAGGACTCAGATTAAATCTTGTCTTACATAAAGACTTAAAATAGCAGTTTCAAATAAAAGTCTCAACTCACTGCCAGCCAAATCTTTGTTGACGCCGGTGTGTCTTTTCGGCCTCCGGACTAGGGACATTTTTGTCCAAAAAGATTTGAACAGAAATTTTTTTTTCTCTCTCTTTTTTTTTTTTTTGACATATGGTCTTAAAGCAACAACCCGAGTAGAAACTCACGCTTGCTAGCTCAGAGACTTTGTTGAGAAAAGTGGAGGAGACGATCGGAGATGAAGGGCTAGAGAATGATTCCGGTCCTTGTGCTCCTCTCTTAGGGCGAGTACTACAGGCTCGAGAGGAAATAGGAGCGCTCAGATCTACCTCCTCTTTTCAAATTCGGAATTGAAAGTTGGTCCTTTCCTGGAAGCCTCTCTGTCTCTTCATTAGAGTTCTTTATCGGTTTGTGCAATAATTGAGTTATGTGGACTAGCAGTGATATATGCTAGTCACTGCTTTTTTTAGCAACAAAGTAGCTCACGTCAATCAGAAGTTCTGTCAGTGGACTGGTCTTCGGTGAAAAAAAAAGTCCATGTGTCCACACCTTTGGATGTCTTGATCCATCCTTGAGCACCACCATTTGCCACAGTACCAAAGTAAGTCACACGTCTTTCTACTCCAGTACTAGAATAAATCAACAAGAAGGTGAACGAAGTGCCTAGTAAGACACTGTACCAAATCTTAAGCTAGTATTTGTTGGTGATTGTTAAAACTCCATGGGTACATTAAAAAAAAAAAATTGTCTAATGTTGCATGGTCAAATTAATCAACAATTTAATAACAAATTCAGCATCAAACAAAGAAATTTGTGCCAACATGACAATCCGAATAATGCCGTGTCATGTGGTCCTAAGTGAAAATAAGTCATTGTGTTCATACCTATTTGAAAGCTGGGTCCATACTTAAGCATCATGATTCTCCAAAGCTCTAATATTATTAATAATGCCGTGGCATACAGCCTTGAGTGAAAATTACTCGAGGTGTTCATACCTAATAGATATGTTTATCCACCCACAAGCACCATGATTTACCAAAGTTCTAATATTATTAATAGATCTAATATCATTTTATGCCGATATACTTAATTGTGCTTATAATTAATCTCTTTTGGGTAGTCATGCGTCAAGTACTTATGTAGTGAAAAGAAAAAAAAAACTACTTGGTGGTTAGGGATGCGCTTTCGAGGAAACCTGCAAATTTTTTTCTTTTTATTATTTAATAGTGAGCTTACGACAAAAGCTAACCTAATGACATGAAATACTTCAATTATGAAAAGCTTTAAGAGATCAAAGCCATATCCTCAAAGCTGGTATGCAGTTTTCATCGAAAATAAGTTCATGTGTTAATACATAGCACATATATTGGTCCACACTCAAGCACCGTGTTTTTCCAAAGTTTTACTATTATTAATAGATCAAATATTATTTATTGCTAGTACCCTTAAATGCATGTAATTATTTTTTCTTGAGTGGTCATGTGGTAAATTATTATATAGTCAAGAAAGAACTACTATGCAGAGGTGGGGGATGACATTTCAAGGAAGCCAGCGTCGATCAAGAGAGAAAAATTGAAGCCAGCAAAGGTGTTTTTGTCAGCCACCCATGACCTAGCTTACAACAATCCACCATCCTAATGTTATTTGTCGGTTTAAGCAATAATTGAGTCCGTTGGGACCCGTACTAATCAACACCATTCACTACTTTTGTCGCCGCAGGGAAGCTTTTATCACTCTAACAACCCGAATAATGCGTTGGTACGCGGACTTAAGTGAAAAGAAGTCTATGTGTTCACACCTTTACATGTCTTGGAAACCCCCCTTATCCACCATCATTTTCCGAAGGTATCAAGAAAGTCATGTGTCTCTGTCCTCTAGTATAAGAATCAATCAAAAGAATTAACGACGTCTTCTTCGGTATCGGAAGCATGGACTTGAGCAACAATTTTTTCGGTCACTTTTGCAAAGTTTTAGAACAAAATAGAATTTGCACTTTTATTGATAGCGAGGAACTAAGAAAGGGTGACCAAATGGAGCCGGTGCTTATGAAAGCCATCAAGCAATTGTGCATTGTAATCATCGTTTTCTCGAAGGATTGCACTTTGTTTTAATTATGAATAACATTTCATCATCAGGCTCAAGTCGCGTGCACACGGGCACTCATATATATATCAACAAAAATAATCAATTTATGATTGCTACCAAATGTCTTAAGAGAGCTTTAAATAAAAATCCTAGAATTTAGTCAGCCGGGGAACCATTTGAGTTTGTGAAAAAGAAAGTAAAAAAATATTTATGTGAGGATCCTTAGTATGAAATATATCTTTTGATATATCATCAAGTAATTCAAATGCTATTATTATAATGCAGTTCAAATACTACCTTTAATTTCTCGTGAATATTCACATATCTTAAATTTTTAGTAGGCTAATATTGTGTTTATCTAGACACGAATTTCTAGTTCCACCATTTCTCACAAGTTCATCATCCCCATAGCATGTGGTCAACACAGTGAATTTCAAGCCTGACTAACATAGTGAGAAAAACGAACATGGAAATTCCGAACTCAAACTATTCGGTCTATTTTCATGATCGGTTAATGATTCCAGTTTGCAAGTGTAATGCCCGAGTCCCTCGCGGACAATCTTGTGTGTCTGGGCAGCTGTATATTTCACACGAACACCTTAGTATTCACACATGCATGGCTTTAGGACTCTGCAAATAAATCACAAGAGTGGCAAACATGGAATCTGATTCTGATCAAATGAAAACCTGTACTGAAAAAGGCAGGAACCAGCAAGCTTTACCGTGATGAGAGGATGGCCGAGTGAGTGAATTCTTGTTCCTCCTCAGGATCACCGAATCCTGCCCCTTTGGACTGTCCAGCTTTTCTACCACTCATCGCTTTCGAATCTTATCTGATTCTGATTTTCCATTACTTTCCAACACACACTCAAGTCTCTCATTTTTCTTCCACTCTTCACGATCGGTTTAACTTTTTCAATGGGTCCCATCTCTGGTATCTATCTCTCTTTTGCTAAAAGGAACCCCCAAATCCTTTTCTCATTCCGTCTCCAAAGTTCAGAGACAGATTTTCCTTAATAAATCACCAAATGCAGATCATCTGGTTTGCTGCGTCTTTTGGCCATCAACCGAGGGTCCTCGATGAGTGTTTGTCCATGTTCGATTTTGCGTAATCCAAATCTCTTGACCGTATTTCGCTCCTTCAAAAATCCTCTACAAAAGCCTGTTGATATTTGGAACAGTCTACTCTCTCGACTGGCCGCGACTCATCTAAACCTCATCTTGAAGTTCTTTGATCCAAACTTCCACAATTCTTGGAGTCTGATCTGTTGGGGACGCGAATATGCGACGAAAAATAAAGTAGGGAAGAAAAAGAAGGCAAGCAGGAATTTTTACGTGGAAAACCCTTCTAAAATCAAGAAAGGAAAAACCACGGTGCCATACTAGGCAATCTCTTCACTATCAGTATCAGCGTTACAAGCTCAGGGTTACAAAGCTTCAGCGTTACAACTATAAAAGAAATTGCCCTATTTATAACAGGAGTCTAGGGCATACATATTAAAGGAAATCACATACATGCTATTAGCAGTAATATAAACTCTATTTCCTTTAATATCTCAGGATGGGTGACCTATTAGGAAGTGTTTACCCACAATAATATCTTTCTCTATCAGACTCCACAATTCCATCAATCTCCCACTTGGAGGCTGATCTTCAAAAAACAGCAATAATCTTTTATAGTCTTCATTTTTTCAACCCAAATTGTCCTAGCGCGGCGGCCCCCCTCATCACTTACCATGGAGGCCAACTGAGGCAATGCACACCCTCGTTTCTCGGTGGTGACAACCTTTGTTAACATATCTGCTGGATTTTCTGCACCAAGAATCTTCTTTAATGACAATGTCCCGTCATCTATCAAGCGACGAATATGATGATATTTTAACTCAATGTGTTTTGTCCTTGAGTGAAATACCGGATTCTTTGCAAGACAAATAGCACTTTGACTATCACTGAAAAGAACACTATTATCTTGTTCCTTGCCTATCTCCTTCAGAAAATTTTTCAACCAAATCATCTCTTTACCAGCTTCAGATATAGCCACATACTCTGCTTCAGTGGTTGAGAGAGATACACAAGTCTGAAGTCTAGACATCCAACTGATTGCAGTGCCACCTAAGGTAAAAACATAACCCAAGGTGCTTTTCCTATGATCCAAGTCACCACCAAGATCTGCATCAACAAAGCCTTGTAAAGTTGCACTATTTTTCATAAAACATAATGACATACCTGAAGTGCCTTTCAAGTATCTTAATAACCACTTTCTGACTTCCCAATGTTTTATTCCCTGGATTTGCCATGTATCTCGCTCACAACTCCCACTTTGCATGAGCTATGTCTGGGTCTAGTACACACCATTGCATACATTAAACTACCAACAGCTGATGCATAAGGCACTTTAGCCATATACTCCCGCTCTTCATTCGTCTTTGGTGACTTGCTCCTTTGAGAGCTTGAAGTGACTTCCTAAAGGAGTACTTTTGGGCTTTGCATTCGAACTCCGAATCTGTCAAGCACTTTTTCAATGTACTTTTCTTGAGATAACTTTAGAATTCCTTTAGATCTATCCCGCGTGATCCTCATCCCAAGAATCTCGATTCGCTGCGCCCAAGTCCTTCATCTCAAACTCTTTTGACAATTTGCTTCGGTATGTTGATCTCTCTCATGCTAGATCCTGCAATGAGCATATCATCCACATACAACAGCAAAATAATATAGCAGTCATCAAATTTTTTGAAATAACAACAGTGATCCATGTCACTTCTAGTGAACTCGTTACCACACATAAATGTGTCAAATTTTTTGTATCACTGTCGAGGAGCCTGTTTCAAGCCATACAGACTTTTATTCAATTTGCAGACATAATTTTCTTTTCCAGGATCTTGAAAACCTTCCGGTTGTACCATATAAATATCCTCCTCCAAATTACCATGGAGGAATGCAGTCTTAACATCTAGCTACTCTAGATGTAAATTCTCTGCAGCAACAATACTCGATACGACCTAACTTGTAGTCAATTTCACAACCGGAGAAAAATCTTTGTATAGTCAATTCCTTCTTTTTGCTGAAACCCTTTTACTACTAACCTTGCTTTGTACCTCTTGCTGCCATCGGGTTCTTCTTTGACCCGATACACCCACTTGTTCTGCAATGCCTTCTTCCCATCTAGTAACCGAGTTAACACCCAAGTTTTATTTTTCTCGAGTGAATCTAACTCATCCTGCATTGCTAACTCCCACTTAACAGAATCTTCTACCTGCACTGCTTCCGAAAAATTTTCTGGTTCGCCAGTGTCAGTCAAAAGCAAATAATGCAATGACGGAGAATATCTTTGTACAGGTTTAGGTATTCTACTAGATCTTCTCAAAGTGGGATCATGTGTACGTGATTCTTGTTCAGCAACAATTTTAGGAAATTCAACCATAACACTTTTAGAATTTTCTTCCAATTCAATCTCTGTACTCTCCACCAAATTTTCCTTCACACTAGATTTCGCCACGGATTTATCCTTGTACAACATATTCTCATTGAACGTAACATCAACAATTCTTATTATTTTTCTATTTTGTTCATCCTAGAATCGATAGCCAAAATAATCAGAACCATATCCGATGAAAAAACACTTTTTAGCTTTTGCATCAAGTTTATCTCTATTTTCAGAATCTACGTGGACATAGGAAACACAACCAAAGACTTTCGGATGCGAGAAACTTACCTTCTTTCCACTCCATTCTCCTTCGGTAACTTAAAATCAAGTGGAACCGAAGGTCCTCTATTAATTAAATATGCTGCTATATTAATTGCATCTGCCCAAAACATCTTGGGTAATCCGCATGCAACCTCATACTTCTTGCACGCTCATTCGAGTTCTGTTCATTCTCTCAACAACTCCATTTTGTTGCGGTCTATTGGGAACAGTTCTTGTCATTCGATTCCGTTCTCGCACAAAATTGCTTGAATTCCTCGCTATCATATTCACTGCCATTATCGACCTTAAACATTTAATTTTCAGGCCAGTCTCGTTCTCCACTTCAGCTTTCCATCTTTTAAAAGTAGCAAATACGTCAGATTTATTTTTAGAAAATAAACCCATACCTTTCTGGTGGAGTCATCAATAAACGTGACATAATAGCGCGAACCTCCAAGGGATTGCACGAAGCTGGGCCCCACACATCTGTATGCACCAACTCTAATTTTTCTTTCTTTGGTTCTTTTCCAATCTTTGAAAAACTAACACATTTATGCTTACCCATAACACAATCTTCACATAGACCAATATCTATGGACTTCAAATCAGGCAATTTTCCCTTAGATGCTAATATCTTCATTCCTTTTTCGCTCATATGTCCAAGCCTGCGGTGCCATAATTTAGAATCAATTTCTGATTCAACAATTGCTGCAGTTTCTCTGTTGATTTCAGTCACGTAGAGCGTTCCTGACTTTGTTTCACGTGCTACAACCAGAGCACCTTTAATAATTTTCCAAGAGCCATCCCCAAAAATAGTCCTATAACCGGTGTTGTCTAGTTGACTTATAGAGATCAGATTTCTCTTAAGTCCTGGAACATATCGACATCATGCAACTTCCATTGATATCCGTTAGTAGATTTTATATAAATATCACCCTTTCCCATAATATCCAAAGGTTTATCATCAGCAAGATAAACCTTTCCAAATTTTCCAGCAACAAAATTGTGCATTAATTCTTTGCATGAAGTAGAGTGAAACGACGCACCTGAGTCAAGAAGCCACGACTCAATTGGACTATCAATGCTCAAAATTAAGGCATCACTATTTTGAGTCTCTTCAAAAGTTACATTCATAGATTTTTCTTCATCTTGATTTCGATCTCGATATTGAATTTTCTTCTTTGGGGCTCTACAATCTCGTTTCAGATGTCCCTTCTTTTCGTAATTCCAGCAAATAATTTCACCACAAGGTCTCGATTTGCTTCTCCCTCTGGACTTTGATCTACCATGGTACTGGTTTCGCCCTCGTTGATTGCTTCTCCCTCTGCCTTCAATATTTAAGGCAGCACCCGAAAATTCACCCAATTCTCTTCTACGAATATCCTCGCTAAGAATCAAATCTCGGATTGCTTGAAGCTTCAACTTTTTCTTACCAGACGAACTACTCACTGCAGTCACAGTTGCACTCCAACTTTCAGGTAGAGAAGATAATAAAATTAAAGCCTTTACCTCGTCATCAAATTTGATATCCACCGAACTCAACTGAGTCGTAATCACGTTGAATTCATTGATGTGATCTGTCACAGAAGCACCCTCGTCCATCTTCAAATTGAAAAGATGACGCATCAAATATACCTTGTTTGATGCAAAAGGCTTCTCGTACATGTTAGACAACGCCGCCATCAAATCCACCGTTGTTGCCTCATTGGCAATGTTGAAAGCAACATTCCGCGCCAATGTAAGACGAATCAAACCTAGAGCTTGTCAATCTAACAATTCCCACTCTGCTTGCTTCATAGATTCTGGTTTCTCTCCAAACAGAGGTTGATGCAAGTTTTTTTGATACAGCATATCCTCAATCTGCATCTTCCAGAAACCAAAATCCTTGCCATCGAACCGATCAATCTTCAACTTTCCTTCGTCCATATTCGCTCCCACTATTTCGCCAAAACCAGGCTCTGATACCAGTTGTTGGGGACGCGAATATGCGACGAAAAATAAAGTAGGGAAGAAAAAGAAGGCAAGCAGGAATTTTTACGTGGAAAACCCTTCTAAAATCAAGAAGGGAAAAACCACGGTGCCGTACTAGGCAATCTCTTCACTATCAGTATCAGCGTTACAAGCTCAGGGTTACAAAGTTTCAGCGTTACAACTATAAAAGAAATTGCCCTATTTATAACAGGAGTCTAGGGCATACATATTAAAGGAAATTACATGTATGCTATTAGCAGTAATATAAACTCTATTTCCTTTCATATCTCAAGATGGGTGACCTATTAGGAAGTGTTTACCCACAATAATATCTTTCTCTATCGACTCCACAATTCCATCATGATCCACCTTGTCCGAATCATATCTAACTCCACAGCAAGTAGGTTGGACCAATTCCACTATCTTGGAGTTGTGTCCAATCATGCTATCATGAAATTGAAGCTAACTCCTGCAATTTTGGAGTTTTGAATTCTGGTTAATATCACATGTCGAGCCATTCATTGGGCCAATTAAAATGAAAGTTCATAGTCGAGCCCCCTTTTTATTCGATGCAAACAAGCTTTGTTTAATTCAAATGCATTGCGCCTAAGTATAAATGTGTCTATTGCCTATATGCAAAGAAATGTGATAAAAGATGTGAGTGTAGGACTAAGCTAAGCAAATGTTTTTATTTTAAGGATCCAATGGCACTGCTATTGATGAACTCAACTTTTAGTTTTCTCATGTTGTCTAGTCGAGTGCACATTGTTGGTGCCGTGCTTCACCCTTGATGTACATTTTGTTGGTCTATAATTTACAATCTTACCTTACCAAAAAAAAAAAAAATTGTTTCCTCATGAAATGAGTGGAAAGTCTCCAAACAAAGATTTATGTGCCAATACAAGGTTAGAGGTACAAACGGACTCTTTTGACATTTGGTGATGAATATTGTGATTATCTGACTATTAAAAAGTATTGTTGCCATATGTATTATATGTCGTTTAAATAGTCATGTTATATTATTACTTAGTAAATAAGAAATCATTCAAAGTTGGGGATTCGAGGAAGTGGTCAATGTTTTTCTGGTTAGTGAGCTTATGACCAGGTCACAAGAATCCATCACCCCAAAGTAGTTGCTCCACTAATTTTGTCAAGCACAAATAAGCTTTTCTCAATTAGAGAATCAGAATGAAAATTAAGTCCATGTGTTCATGCCTATTATATATCTTGGTCCATACTTAAGTACCATGTTTTTTTTTTTTTTTTTTTTGGATACTTGATTGTGCATCCATGTGTCAAATACATCTATAAAATTATTTTTGCTGGGATACTTGATTGTGCATCCATGTGTCAAATACATCTATAAAATTATTTTTGCTGGGATACTTGATCATGCATGTGTTGACACCTAAATTTTGATTAATCATTCGTAATTTAATGCACAAAAATTTAGGGATTAATTTTAACCCCTAAACAAAAAATATTAGGATTAAATTGCATAGCATATAGTTTTAGGAGCATTTATTATTGCATTTGCATTGGACATGTGGCAAATGGGCTTCAATTGATGGTTCTAAGCTTTAATTTAACAAATTGGACTAAGCCCGCGGTGAAAGAGAATTTGGTCAAGCCCGTTAAGGGGGTGATAAGTTGGAATATAAGAATATTCCCGGGAATATGAGAATGTTCCCGAAAATATTCGCATTATTCTTTCAATATTCAAGGAAAGTGTCAGATGAAATATTCCCGTTAAGGGGTAACGAGTTGGAATATGAGAATATTCCCGGGAATATGAGAATGTTCCCGAGAATATTCTCATTATTCTTTCAATATTCAAGGAAAGCGTCGGATGAAATATTGGAAAAATATTGCACGTGGGATATAAGAGCTAAATAGACAACGTGCAGATTTATCATCTTTCCTTAAATAACATAGTCCTCTCACCTATAAAAAGGGGGCCACAAACACTGAAAAACACACACAAAAAAATACAGCCACAATTGAGAGAAAAGGAGCGGCAACGCAATAGAGAGAGAGAGAGAGAGAGAGAGAGAGGAGAAAAAGCGTCTCTTTTTGCTGCAGGTCTTGAAGGTCGGCTCACAAAAGGAGGTCTCTTCCCAAGAGACAAGGTAAGTAAAGTTCCTATCTAAATTAATTCTTGAATATTTTGTTTTCTCGTTTAAAGTATTGCATGCTTGATTGAATTCCAATTAAGTGAGGTCGTTGTGTCGTGTTAAAAAATCTCAATAATCAAAATATTGAGCCGCGAGACGTCGGATCAGGTTTTTGATTGTTTTGATTTTCTATCTTGGGTCGGGGCTAAATTGTGTGCTTTACATGATCAGTTGCATTATATGTGTTGATTTTTTTAGTAAGATTACGAAAAATGCATAAAAAAATCTGTCGCATAATAGGGTAGATTAATGCATTTCATGTCAGATTAGTCTTATAGTTTACATTGCATATGATGTAGAAGCTTAGGAAATTTCATTAGTTAAATAGTTTTTTTTTTTTTTTAAAAATAAAAAATAAAACATCATGCATATGCATATAGCAAAATACATCATTCATCCCACATCATGTAGCACATGCATATTTAGATGAATTGCACGTCATATGTCGTTAGAGTAAGAATCATGCATATTAAATCTAGACTAGAGTTATTTATATAATTAATTTTAGAAAAGTCCAAAAAAAGTAGATGTCATCTCCTTTAGAATTTATGTTTAGGTCATGCATTTTAGTTATAGCTTATTTTGTTTTAAGGTTGATCATGATTTTTATATTCGCCCTTTTGGATTTTACTGAATGTTATTGATTGTGAGTTGCATGGCCACTCATTTCCATGTTAGTGGCTTAAGTTAAAATCAACAAAGATTGCTTGCAAAAAAAAAAAAAAAAATTTTGAAACTTAAAGAGAAAGGGTACCGAAAGGGCGCTAGTTTAACTTAGCGTAATCATGTCCCCGAACCTATTGAATCTCTGGTTCGCGAGAAGTAAAGTATTCTCCCATACTTTACTTGGGTTTCTAATCAACCCTAATTGATTAGTGGCGGCTCCTAATTAAATAAAATTACATGTTTAAATAGGTCAAACTTTGAGTATCAAGTTGCGGTTGGTAGGGCTTGGGAGAGTCCGCACTAAGTCTTTGGACTTAGTAATCCATTAGTCTTCCCATGGTAGTTCACCTTCGGGAAGGTCGCGACAGCTTGGCGACTCCGCTGGGGACATGAGTTAAAACTCATAGTGGACATAGGCCTAATTTTTCTCTTTTCAAAAATACTTTTTTGTTTGGCAGCATGGATACCAGGTACGCCCCTAACATGAAGTGTTAAATGTTTTTGCAGAAAGGAGTTATAAGGGGTGTAGTGTTTGCTAACCTTTTGTTTTGTAGGAAGGTGTTGAGGTTGAATTTTTTGCTCATATTGAAGTAATGTTTGCATTATTAATTGCTGTGCATGATTTTTTAATGGTTTTAGCACTACACTTTGCACACACTACCTGCCGTCGGACCTGGACCGCAATTAAGGATGTTAGGATGGTGTTGAGAAATGATCCAACCTTGAACGCGAGACTGCGATGTAGAGGTTGCCTTTCTCAACTCCGAATTTTTTTCTCGGTGTCAAAATGTTTATCCTTGTCTGCGAGATCGCATGACTATGGGATTTTCTTTGACCAAGCCGGAGCTAAGAGGACCCGACCTTGTACGCGAGCGTGACTAGTCGGATCATTCCTCTTAGCTCTAATTTGCTAAGCCCTATAGTTTAGGTGTCGAACCTCACATCTCATGTGTATGTCTACGTGGTTGCCATTTTTCTTTCGGGAAGTAAGTATTCTTACCTTACACTATGCAATTTATTTTATCATTTTTTGGGTCCATGACAAAAGGTCAATTGTATATAGAAAATATTGTCTTTATTTTTATGTCTAGGAGTTCAATTTCAATTTTAGAGTGTTATTTCAATTTTTCAAATTGATGTTTTAGGAATTTAATTCCCTAGGGAGTTATTTTCATTTCTTAGGTTAATGTCTTTGGAATCCAATTTCACTTAATAAAATGTGCGATCGATCATTGTCATGGACCAATTTCATTTGTCATGATGCTTACCGTGTTGTTTTTTTTACATTAGGTGACATTGATACAACACGGCTCACCCAAGATCACCTATTCGTACTCGTTCTAGAGCAGCAATGGCCGATAACACCGAACAAGCACGTGTTCCGAACAAGCTCGTGTCACTTTGCCCTTGAAACGGAAATGAAGCAAGTCCCTGAATGTCCTTGAGCAGCTGTCTAAACAAATGGATTCCCTCAAATCGAGCATTGTCCCATCAGCTCCGCAAGTTGAAGTGGTGTTACCTCAACAACCTCCTATTGGTGATTCGAGAGATAAGGGCAAGAATACGACTGCAATCGACCCATCAAACTCTGGTGATGCTCCTACAGTCAAAATCACTAACACGCCTCAAATTGTTGCTGATGATGAGGTACAAGTGATGCACCCGGTCGTACCAAAAACCGAGCAAGAAAAACGCTTGGCGAAAATTGAGGAAAAGCTCAAGCAACTACAGGGTTCAGAATGCCAAAGCCCGACAGATTTGTCTCTTTATGCAAAAGTCAAAGTGCCGAAGAAGTTCAAGATGCCTGACTTTGAAAAGTATGATGGCACCTCTTGCCCAAAGATCCATCTACAGACATATTTGGTTAGGATGACCCAAGTATGTTGATAATGTACCCTTAATGATCCGGTCGTTCCAAGCAAGTTTGACAGGGCCGGCATTGCAATGGTACATCATGAAGAGAATTAATCTCTTAGAGACTTGGGAGGATTTGGTGATGCTTTCTTCAAGCAATATAAGTATAATATCGATGTTACTCCATCCCGAGAGGATTTGATTCGTACGAAAAGAAGAAGACGGAATCTTTCAAGGCATATGTCACAAGGTGGCGAGTCGTGGCTTCTCAAATCAGTCCCGAACCGACGGAGAAAGAGTTAATGGATTTGTTTATGAAGACATTACCGCCTGAATATCGAAGCCGAATGCTCGGTTCGACTGCTGAGTCATTCAATCAGCTAATCCCTGTTGGTGAACGAATTGAAATGGCCCTGCGTGATGGATGGGCGTCCGATCAAACCAACTCGTACAAGAGATTCTCAGTCAAGAAAGATAAGGAACCCGTAGCGGAGGTTAATGCAGCTTATGTCCAACCATCTCGCTCTACCCAGAACATCCAGCAAGGAGGAGCGCGGCCATTTTATGGTCAACGAGAGGAACTCTTCTAGGCGTCGTTCACACCGCTTCCTAAACCTTTGTCTAAGATTCTGCCGATCCTCCAAAAGAAAGGGTTACTAGCCAAAGAGCCTAAGCGGACCAATCCCGAGCGTTTCCCCAACTACGACTCGTCCAAGACATGTGATTATCACATGGGGAAATAGGGCATTCTGTTGATGATTGCTATACGTTGAGACACAAAATCCAAAATCTTTTGGATGCTAAGGTGGTCTCCTTTCGCGATACACAACCAAACGTCCAGAATAACCCACTTCCTGACCACGCGGAAGGTATAAATGCCATCTTCAATTTTGATGCGATAGGAAGAGGAACTTGAAAGTACATGTGGATGATGTTTATGATAGTTTAGTTCGTGCCGGGTATTATTCGAGAGACAGAAAAACCTACAATGTCTCGAAGAAACAAAGAGTTAAGGCGATATCCAACCAAGGCATGATTGCATATGCGGACCATATTGGCATGATTTCAACTATCACTCCATTCGTTATTGATTTGGAAGAGGAGTTTACCAATCAAGGGGATGAGTTTCTTGACTGGAACATTAAAGCTGATGAGCCCGACCCTCTACCTCTTGACATGCCACCATTGGAAGATGCGTTGGACGAGGATGGATTGATCATTATCGACACACCATTGTCGATGAGGAAGAGTTAATTCTTGATGTTACGCAACCCTATGCGTATACAAGTGACAAAAAAGTGCCATGGTGTTATGATGCGGAGATAGATGTGGTCACTCGATCCGGGCGCATCTATGCTCAAGCCAACTCACAACCTGTCAAGCCGGTCACTGATAAGGAAGCTAAAGAATTCTTAGCTGTAATTAAGGCAAGTGAGTATAATGTAGTAAAGCGGCTTCGCAAAATGCCCGCACAAATCTCTCGTTAGAGTTGCTCCAAACATCGAGATAAGCATCAAAAGTCCTTGATGAAAGTTCTTAGTGAGATACACGTCCCGAGAATCCATTGACCATGAGAAGTTGGAGGAATTTGTCGGGTCCATTTTGTTAAAAGACCAAATTGCCTTCTCGGATGAGGAGCTCCCAGAGATGAAGAAAGAGGACATAATAAGGCCCTTTATATCTCAGCCAGGTGTCGAGATACTTTAGTGGCCCGCGTACTCATTGATAATGGATCGGCTTTAAACATATGCCCTCTAGCAACTCTGAAACGCCTGGGGTATGATTTGGAGAAAATTCGTGCAGCCAAGACCTCTGTTCGAGCATTTGATGGGACTAGGAAAGAAGCAGTTGGAGAAGTTGATTTAGATATGCAAATAGGGCCGATGCTATTCAATGTGGTTTTCCAAGTTTTGGATATACCTACTGCGTTCAACTTCTTATTAGGTCGTCCATGGATACATGCAGCATGTGCGGTTCCTTCAAGCCTTCACCGAAGGTGAAGTTTGTGGCGCAAGGGAAGATTGTTACAATCCAAGGGGAAGATGACTTTAAAATCTACCATGAGACAGCTATCCCCTATATCGAACCAGATCATAAAGCAGAATCCAGTTATCGGGCGTTTGAGTTAGTTTCAACTATTCATATTTCTCGAGGCACTTCTCCACCAACCCCAGAAGTATCCAAATCTGCGATCATGGTAGGCAAGATTATGGTGGGAAGTGGCTTCGCCCCGGTGATGGCTTAGGCCGACATGGTCAAGGCACTCGGCAACCAATTGAAGTGGGGCGAAACTCATACACAACTGGATTAGGCTACCGTGGCGGGGGTGAACGATCCCACCGAGGAAGAGGAAGAGGTCGAGGACGATTTTGCCTCACTATACCCCACATCAAGTCCACATTCCCCGGTCTGCGACAATGTTACATGAGGAAGAAGGGGCAATCGGTACTCCAAGTGTTGTGTCCTTTGCTCAATCCGGTGCGAGAAGATGATGAGGTCAAAGGAATGATCGAATTGTTCGAGGAGAATTTAGTGTTCACCATTGATGAAGCTCGAGTAGGAGAATTTTAATTGTTTGCATACTCCTCTGCGCGCAGAGTCTTTATTGCTTTCCTAGTTTGCATGTTAGGATTTCTTTCATTCCAATAATGTAATTTGCTTTTCATCCAATAAAATACATGAAGATTTTCATATTTTGAGGGCATGTTGAAGTACACCAAAGCGGCCCGTGATGAAATCCTACCAAAAAGAAAACGGCATGGAGCTAATTCGAAGGCCGGGCTTCCTCATGTTCTCTCAAAATTTTCCAAAAAAAAAAGATTTTTATTTCAGCATGCATCTTGTTCACCCCGTTTGTCTCTCTAATTGTTTACTTTATGTCTCAAGCATGATCCTGCACCATCTACTTTAATGAATGCGAAGCCTCGAGTTTATAATCATGCATGTTTTACTTTTGCAGGGGCAAAAGATGAATGGTGTCATCAGGCTCCCTTACAAAGAGGGGCAAGATACAAACACCTTTTAGCTCTGACTTTGGAATTCAATGTTTGTTGCTTGCAAGAGTAGAGCCTAGTTGCTTTATCATCATGAAGCATTTCATATGATAGTTTGCTTGTTTAATTCACCAATTTCACTTGAGATTTGTCAAAAGAGACAATTCAATGAATAGTGTGAAAATGTTTGAATTTGCTAGAATGATGAAAGGCAAGCCTTATCCTATACACAATCCCTTGTATATATATTGTGAGATGAATGTGAAAAAATCCATGTCGGCAAGGTGAAGGGTTTTCTTGCGAAAGGAACGACAACTAAAATGACGAGAGGCAGTTTATTTCTCTATCCCAAACACTATAAGTAAACCTTTGTTTAACCCCTTTGAGCCTTATACACTTGTGGAGATTTCTTTCAAATTACCCCTGTCAAGAACCACCCCATATTAGGGCAAACTGGAGGTAAGTTGGCATCATGTGGTGAGACAAATAGATAGAAATTTTCTTGCTCTCACTTGCATCAATCTTTGAGTATCTTATTGCAGATGAACTCAAACAATAATCCAAGTGCCTTAGGATGACGAAGAGCATTTTTTTTCTCTATCCTACACACGTATATCCGTTGCATAGCCCTTTTGAGCCTAAAAATTCATTTCTTTGAACCTAGTTGTTGATCATCCCCCCCACCTTTGGGGCAAGCAAAAAATAACCATTCAAGAAGCAGCAAGGTCTAGAGTGCCAACAAAATGTAAAGACCTTCAAAAGTCCAATTGGAAAATTGATACATCATAGACAACGTGTCATTGGTAAAAATAGAACTAGGGGGCATGAAAAAGCAGTGTGCCTGGTAAAAGCAAGGTCGATGCCCATAGACATAAGAGTAAAAAGAGGGGCAAGAAAAAACAGTGTGCCTAGTAAAAGCAAGGCCAATGCCCACAAGAGAAAATAAAAAGAGTCAAGATAGATGACTATCGATTGTGAAAAGTTGTCAAATGCAAATTTTTGGAAATAATCCTTGATGGCGAAGATGAAGACTGGTGGTAATGTCAAGATGATCACCAACTCTCACCCATTTACACACATTTTGAGCCACGATAATCCTTTCATTTCTCAAACTTTGTGAACCTAGCTTACATTACGTCCCTCATAAAGTCTCTTCAGATTAGGGCACTTGAATTAATGTAGGTGTTCACATGTCTTAAGCATTGCTCGAAGAAGTGTGAGCAAGATTATTTCTATCTCATTTTGCAGGGTTCTTGACTTGTAAACTTGGAGATGATTGCAAAATTGTTCTTTCAATAGCCTTGACTCAAAGAGTCCCCTTGTTAAGCCGTTGATCAAGATCACATTATAATCCTGGTAAAGACCTCTCAGATTAGTATAATCGTACCGCTTGCGAGAAAGCTCGAATCCTTGTTGACTTGATGGTAAGATCGAGTGATTCTCAACAAATAGCCTTCTTAAATGAGAGTGAGTGAAAAGCCCTTTCGGACTAAAAGTCTCTCATCTAGCATTTTCAAGAAGTCCACACTATGAGTGAAAATTGTCTTGATGATAATTCTAACGGTGGAATGTGGGGATGAAAACATGAAAAAAATATGCATGGGTCTCCTTGAGTTTTAATGTCCAAAAATGGCTTTAATTCTTCACATTGCTGTTAAATGCACACTTGCTCTAATCATGTTTGGTGGGTTTCTTCGGAGATCAAAGAGCTCCTCTTTGAAGCCTTGAGTTTGTCCAAATACTATTAAATCTTCAAAACACTGATGAGAATTCCAGGTATCTGTTCTCAAGATGATTCAAAGTACCGATGAGGATTCCAAGTATTGGTTCTCAAGTCAATCCAAATTCCTAATGAGAATTTCAAGCGAAAATTTCAGTGTCCTAAAACTTTTCAGTATTCGGTGAGAATTCCTTATACTTGAACCTTTAAATACCTGATGTGATTTCCGGGTGTCTAGTGAATTTTTTTCAAATGTCGATGTGAATTCCAGATATTCAAACCTTTAAATACCACGATGTGATTTCCAGGTGTCTAGTGAATTTTTTTCAAATGTCGATGTGAATTCCGGATGTTCAACTTTTAAATACCTGATGAGATTTCCAGGTGGTTAGTAAATATTCTCAAATATCGATGTGAATTCCAGATATTTAAACCTATAAACACCGGACGTGATTTCCATGTGCTTAATCTCTTTTGAAATCTGATGAGAATTCCAGATCTTCAGATGTTTTGCAAGTCTCATGGAATTCATCATGTACCTCAAGATGCTCTATCGTATTAATTGGTAAGTAACTACAGGTACGCTCTTCTTCTTATTCTTCTTCTTTTTCTTCTTCTTCTTCTTCTTCTTTTCACACTTTGCATTAGCTTTTCCATGCATCATATCATATTGCATTTTAAAATAGGATTTATTTTCCCACAAAAAATAACATTATATTGCATATACATGGTCAAAATTTAGGTTTCAATTTATCTTTGAATGCAACCTCTGCGAGCTCACCTTCAAAGAGGGGCAGCTGTTGACACCTAAATTTTGATTAATCATTCGTAATTTAATGCACAAAAATTTAGGGATTAATTTTAACCCCTAAACAAAAAATATTAGGATTAAATTGCATAGCATATAGTTTTAGGAGCATTTATTATTGCATTTGCATTGGACATGTGGCAAATGGGCTTCAATTGATGGTTCTAAGCTTTAATTTAACAAATTGGACTAAGCCCGCGGTGAAGAGAATTTGGTCAAGCCCGTTAAGGGGTGATAAGTTGGAATATAAGAATATTCCGGGAATATGAGAATGTTCCCGAAAATATTCGCATTATTCTTTCAATATTCAAGGAAAGTGTCGAGATGAAATATTCCCGTTAAGGGGTAACGAGTTGGAATATGAGAATATTCCCGGGAATATGAGAATGTTCCCGAGAATATTCTCATTATTCTTTCAATATTCAAGGAAAGCGTCGGATGAAATATTGGAAAAATATTGCACGTGGGATATAAGAGCTAAATAGACAACGTGCAGATTTATCATCTTTCCTTAAATAACATAGTCCTCTCACCTATAAAAAGGGGGCCACAAACACTGAAAAACACACACAAAAAATACAGCCACAATTGAGAGAAAAGGAGCGGCAACGCAATAGAGAGAGAGAGAGAGAGAGAGAGAGAGAGGAGAAAAAGCGTCTCTTTTTGCTGCAGGTCTTGAAGGTCGGCTCACAAAAGGAGGTCTCTTCCCAAGAGACAAGGTAAGTAAAGTTCCTATCTAAATTAATTCTTGAATATTTTGTTTTCTCGTTTAAAGTATTGCATGCTTGATTGAATTCCAATTAAGTGAGGTCGTTGTGTCGTGTTAAAAAATCTCAATAATCAAAATATTGAGCCGCGAGACGTCGGATCAGGTTTTTGATTGTTTTGATTTTCTATCTTGGGTCGGGGCTAAATTGTGTGCTTTACATGATCAGTTGCATTATATGTGTTGATTTTTTTAGTAAGATTACGAAAAATGCATAAAAAAATCTGTCGCATAATAGGGTAGATTAATGCATTTCATGTCAGATTAGTCTTATAGTTTACATTGCATATGATGTAGAAGCTTAGGAAATTTCATTAGTTAAATAGTTTTTTTTTAAAAATAAAAAATAAAACATCATGCATATGCATATAGCAAAATACATCATTCATCCCACATCATGTAGCACATGCATATTTAGATGAATTGCACGTCATATGTCGTTAGAGTAAGAATCATGCATATTAAATCTAGACTAGAGTTATTTATATAATTAATTTTAGAAAAGTCCAAAAAAAGTAGATGTCATCTCCTTTAGAATTTATGTTTAGGTCATGCATTTTAGTTATAGCTTATTTTGTTTTAAGGTTGATCATGATTTTTATATTCGCCCTTTTGGATTTTACTGAATGTTATTGATTGTGAGTTGCATGGCCACTCATTTCCATGTTAGTGGCTTAAGTTAAAATCAACAAAGATTGCTTGCAAAAAAAAAAAAAAATTTTGAAACTTAAAGAGAAAGGGTACCGAAAGGGCGCTAGTTTAACTTAGCGTAATCATGTCCCCGAACCTATTGAATCTCTGGTTCGCAGAAGTAAAGTATTCTCCCATACTTTACTTGGGTTTCTAATCAACCCTAATTGATTAGTGGCGGCTCCTAATTAAATAAAATTACATGTTTAAATAGGTCAAACTTTGAGTATCAAGTTGCGGTTGGTAGGGCTTGGGAGAGTCCGCACTAAGTCTTTGGACTTAGTAATCCATTAGTCTTCCCATGGTAGTTCACCTTCGGGAAGGTCGCGACAGCTTGCAATTATATATGTCGTGAGTAGTCATGTGGTAAATTGTTATATAGCAAAAATACTTGTAAGAGGTTGGAGGATGAAATTTCAAGGAAGACCAGCAAAGTTGTTTTTATGAGTGAGCCTATGACCTATAGATCATGAGAATCCACCATCCTAGAGTCATTTGTCATTTTGTAATGTATTGCTAATCCTTACTTTTGTCAGCCACAAAGTAGCTCATGTCATGCTGTCGTATGTCGTCGTCATTTTTCTGAAGTTCTAATATTATTCTTTGTTTTCCCTACTCAAGAAAATAGTAATGCATCTCGGTCCTCTAATATAAGAATAGATCAACAAGAAGATCAAGTGGTGAATGACCTAGTTCAAAACACAGTTCCAAATTTTTCGCTAATATTCATTGCCGATTGTTAAACTCCATCGTCCAATGGCTTCTTCATCAAAATCCAAAAAGAGTTACGACGTCTTCTTGAGTTTTAGAGGCATGGACCTTCGTAACAACTTCGTCGGTCATCTCTACCAAGCTTTACACCGAATTGGAAAATATACTTTCCTGGATAGTGAGGAACTGAAAAAGGGAGACCAAATATCAATGCTTATGAAGGCCATTGAAGAATCATGCATCGCAATCATCGTTTTCTCTGAGAATTATGCTTCCTCAACATGGTGCGTGGAAGAGGTGGCGAAGATTATGGAGTGCAAGAAGCAAAAGGACATCACCGTTCTACTAGTGTTTTATAAAGTGGAGCCAAAAGTAGTGAGATGGGGTAGAAAGAGTTATCAAAGAGCTCTGGCTAAACACGAGTCCAAGTTCAAGAAAGATTTGGAGAAAGTCAAGAGATGGAAAAAAGCTCTTTTTGATGCTGGTAGCTTGTCCGGGTGGCATTTGAATGATGGGTAAGTTGAGTGGAATTCAATTTGTGTGTAAGAAACTGATCTTTATAAGTAAGTATAAAGATTGTTTGTAAAAAAACAAAGGACGGATGACTATAATAGAAAATGTTAAAACTTGACCTACCAATGGACAAAATGTTAAGTGGCGTTATTGCACTTATCCCATTTCTTTGAAAGAGGTAAAAAAGTTCACAGCAACAGATAATTAGTGTGTATAGGCCATGTAAGGCAATAACATTGCGCCTTAGGTATTTAATAGTTTTTGAATTAAAATCTTAACCACCGTTCAAGTCCTTGCTCTCTTTGATCAAGTGTATAAATATATTACATATAACAATCGAAAGGAAAAAATAAGTAAATCGTCATAGATAAATCAACAGAGGATGAATCACATGGTTGACCAAAAGTTGATCCCAAGATGGTTGTTTCGATTGGTTTTCTAATTTAACTTGGCGAGAATATATTTTGTTTTAGCTGTGATTATTTGAAAATATGACATTCTGTATTGTTAGCTTATGATTGCTCGTTAGGTGCTTGTTCAAATTGCTCAGAAGATGCTCCAACTTCTTTTTCCTTTTTTTTACAGAGATGAGTCAAAACTTATACTACAAATTGTGAAGGATATTTCCACTCGCCTAGACTGAACACCAATGCATGTTACTAAGCATCTAATTGGGATAGAGTGTCAAGTGATTCAGTTGAAAGCGATGTTAAAAGTTGAGTCCGATAATGATGTTGTCATGGTGGGATTATGGGGGCAAGGAGGGATAGGAAAAACAACTTTAGCAAAGGTCCTTTACAATTCTATATTTAGACGATTTGACGGTTCATGTTTTCTCACAAATGTTCGAGAAACTTCGAAAGATTCCAAGGATTTAGTTCCATTGCAAAAAAAATTAATATCCGAGATTTTATCACTGCAAAAAGGATTGGTAGTGTCCAATGTTGATACAGGTATCAATATCATACAACATAGACTTCACCACAAAAAAGTTCTTCTTGTTCTTGATGATGTGGATGACTTGCACCAGTTAAAAGCTTTAGTAGGAGAAGACAAATAGTTTGGTAGTGGAAGTAGGATCATTATTACTACAAGAGATAAACATGTGCTAACTTATTATGGAATTAATCAAGAGCATGTGTATGAAGTTAAACCACTGAGTTACCATGAAGCTCGTGAGCTACTCAGCAGTCATGCTTTTTCAACACACCAAAAATTAGAAATCAAGATAGCTTTGGTGAATAGTGTTCTAGATCATGCTGGAGGGCTTCCTTTAGCACTTGAGGTTCTCGGTTCCTTCTTACATGATAGAAGAGAAGATGTATGGGAAAGTACACTAAAGAAATTTTCTAGGATTCCCAACAAAACCATCAATGATGTTCTCAAAATAAGTTACGATCGACTAGAGGAAAATGAGAAAGAGATTTTCTCGACATTGCTTGCTTTTTTAAGTGGAAGGATAGTGAGTACATAAAGAAAGTTCTCGATAGTTGTGATCTTCAGACAACCGTGGGATTTGATATTCTCATTGAGAGGTGCTTGATTAGCATCGACTATGGAAAGCTACAAATGCATGACTTGGTTCAATTGATGGGTATGGATATTGTGAGACAAGAATGTCACGATGATTCCAGAAGAAGCGGTAGACTATGGCGGTATGATGATGTTGCCGATGTCTTGTCAAGTGACGTGGTAAGACTTGCAAATATGAACAAAATCTACTCCTTATCTTCGACTCCAATTACTCAATATGCATAACCTAAATAGTCTTGTATATACAGGGAGATTGTGCTGTAAAAGCCATTGTGTTAGAGCCACTTAAGCTGAAAGAGCTAAGCATCCATCCTAATGCATTTACAAAGATGAGAAAGTTGAGATTGCTCATCCTACACAATGTGTATAATTCTTTCCACAACCCTATATGTCTTCCTAATGAGCTAAGATGGATGGAATGGACTGAATGTGGTCCTTCGATACCAGAATTTTCTTCTGGTCCAAAGAAATTAGTGGGACTTGATATGACCAATTGCAATATCACCAGAGTTGTAAAACAATTTAAGGTGAGCATTTATCAATATAGACCTTTCTATTAGCTACTTCTTTTGTATGGGCGTATGGGTGTTATATGTACTAGTATTCAAATAGAAATGGTGTTCCTCTGTTTTAGAAACCCCTTACATATTTTCTTTCAAAATGACGTTAACTACTTGTGTTAAAAATAACGTGCAGCAAACTGGCATTTGAAAAACTGAGTGAAACAATTTTATTACAGATATCCAATGGAAACAATTTGCTGATAAAATACACAACATAAAGAAATTTTATTTTTATATGCAGAAAGAGCAGATTTGAAATTTTTTTATGTAGGTCATTGTATCATGAGTAAATTCAAATTTTAATAGATTGAAATATGTGAGAGTAAAACAAAGTAACCGATTTCATGTATTTGTCCATGCATATTATATTTGTAAAATAAGCAATTGAGGACCATGGATGGGAGGAATAAAAAAGAGGTTTAAATCCCTCACAAGTAGAAGGTTTTTATTACATTAAGTAGATGATGCTCAGATACTTTCTAAACCTAATATCTTTAACTATGAATGTACTTCTATTTCAAAATCAAATCTAATTAGGGAAGAAATTCATACTGCAAATATGCTAGTATAAGCTATTTCACCGAATTCTAACTATGTCACTAGTTTACATATGAACTTTTTTATATACAAAAAAGAATTGTATAATGATTAAATATAAGAAAACAAAAACATGACAAACCAATCAGTTGACATATATACAAGAGTGAAAACACCCAAGGAATAGCTGACTAAATGGTGAAGCATTTGATTTAGATATGGTTGATCACATACCTTAATCACAATATGTCACATTCAAAATAACCTTAGAGGCCATGTAGTCTCTAAGTCATGGAAGCTCATCCAATGTATGTCGTAAAGGGTGGGATTTGTCTTGCAACATGCTATAAAAAAGGTATCATTAATTGCTCAAATGAGTTATGAAGGAGCTTGCAAGTAATGCGTGTACAACTAATTCGATGTGAGTTATCCCGTAGGGGCTAGCCACTAGGAATTGTCACTGATTATAAGGTGATATAAATTATAACTAATTCATTCAAAAACATTTGACAATCCTTAATTCAATATTTGTTCTCCCTAGTTATCAGGTGATATAAATTATCTCCATCAACGATAAAGTAATTATTATTGTCTTTGATCATATCGGAGTAATTTAGAAATTTAAACTAACTAATCCTTAATTTCTTTTCCGCGTTTGTTGACACGCAATTCTTAAATATGAAATGTAATTATCTGAAATATATAAAAAGAATTATGTAATATTTAATGCATTGAAACATCATATGTATGGTTTTATTATTTGCTAGAATTAATTTTTGTTTGATATATAGTATTTCTTTGTTTGTAAAACCGATGCGTAATTTTCTAATAATCATGATATATCTTTTCTTGGTTGAGTATGGAGTATCATGTTATATCTAACTGCTTTGATGATTGTCTAAAATAATTTATTTGTGAAATCTTTTTAATATTGTGTATTTATATGTTATATAACTCTTCAAAATACTATCTAAAAACAAAATGATAAGAGTTATCTCTTATTCGCTAATGTGATCATAAAAACTAAATTGCTTGGTAGAACTCGCTCACGAGCATGCCGTAGCACTCAACCTCACGTAGCTTTGCCATATATACATTAAAATTTATATCTACCGATAAAGTTTCTAAGGGGTTGGTGATTTTTCAATACTATATATAATTTTCATATAATCATTTTATAGTAACTTTGAATGAAAAATTATTAATAGGTTAAGAAATTTACTTAGAACCCTGAATAGTAGGTTCCAAGTTGCCTGATCTAACGATGCTCCTTGCTTCCTTCCACACGAAGAGAATTGTGGCCTAAGGATGAAAATCCTTAAAAGTGGCAACGGCATTATACAAATATCCCTTTTTCCCTTTCAGAATGTTTATCGGAGTTGGTTTTGTTGTTTCTGCAGGACTTCCAACACCTGACGTACATTAAATTAAGCAATTGTGAGTCGCTGGTTTGTACGCCTAACCTTTCATGTGCTCCAAATCTCAAAGAATTGAAACTTTGGAATTGCAAAAACTTGGTAAAAGCCCACGAGTCGATTGCATATCATGATAAGCTCCAGGTCTTGCATTTTAAATGGTGCCCTGAGCTTTGCATTTTTCCAAATGTGATCGAGTCAAAAAATCTTCAAGATCTCAACCTTTCTGTTTGTCCAAAATTTGAAACGTTCCCTGATATCCCACATGAACTTGGAGGCCTGAAAAAGCTTTACATACTACATACCGCTATTAAAGAGCTTCCTGCATCAATAGAAAATCTTGTTTCTTTGGAGGTAATGTTTTTAGATATTTGCAACAACCCGGTAAGTATTCCATCTAACATTTACAAGTTACAAAAACTTCAATCGTTCAGATCTTCTTTTCGCCCAATCGCGTTTCCAAACCTCCAATATTCAGTTGATCCATGCATGAAGATCGGACTTGCAAATTTAATAAAGCTAGACCTTCAATATTGTAATTTGTCCGAAGTAGAGTTTCTTGATGATCTTTCTCGTTTTCCCTTATTGGAAACCTTATGTCTAGTGGGGAACAATATTACTAACCTACCTACATCCATCAGCAAGCGTGATCATTTTTCCAAGTTGCTTTTTTCTCGTTGCCATCAATTACAAGAGATTCCCCAGCTTCCACCATTTTTAAAATTGTTGCACGCGAATATGTGCGAATCTTTGCAAACAAATGGACATTTGACTTCAATTGATCAGTGGGTCCGTTGAGGGTTGACCATGGTTGATACTGCTTCAATTAACAAGGTTAGATTCTCTCTCATGCACATGCATATTGACGTGGAGAATATCCTGGATACAATGTGTTCTATTATCTTGCAATAGTTGAAAAAGCAAGACCGGAGGCTTGAGAAACCAAACAAATATAAAGTGACCCTACACCAATATGCATGTACTGAAGGTGGTTAACAAACTTTCCAGGGGAATGATTTTCATCACATGAGACTTCTATGTTAACTCAAGCTAGGATCAATGGATCTCTACTCATTTATGGAGCTCTTAATTCACTAGGATTACTTACTAAACTCAAATTGAATTCTTCTACTTGGGTGCTTTCTAATAGTCTATTGTTATAACAGGATTCTTCTTGCTGTGTTTATCTCCCTAGAGGAGAGATGCCAAAGTGGTTCCGACCTGTTGAAGAGGGTTCCGTATCTTTCATGGCTTCAAAGGACTTATATGACAAGTTCCTTGGATTGGTTTTTTGTGCTATTCGTGATAATGAAGGCAATCATTGCTTACTTAAATTTGCAGCACATTTTAATGGCGAAAGTCAAGGTACCTGTAGCGCACCAAACTACACATTGGGTCCAGGTGGCATCATGCTAAACTATTTCCCACCATCTGACCTTTGGAAAGTAGTCCATTTTGGTCAAATTGATAGGAGTTTTGCGCAATTCAGCCTTACATTATTGGGTGAGGGCGTGAAAGAGTGGGGATTCCGAATAATATGCAAGCAATTACAGGACGATTTAAAGATTATGCTTCGAGACAATAAGTTAATTGATCCAGCATTCCTCTACGAGATTGGTCATGACACAAGGGATTTAGAAGTCAAAAGTTCACATATGCACAAAGCCAATCCAATCGAAATAGGTCTACCAAAAAACTCGCAAGAGAATTCACATATGCACGAAAACAGACGGATCGAATTTGATCTAGATGGTCCACCGAGTGCTTACACTGATGGAGTATACGTTTCGCGACATGGTGGGATTTATTTCCCTGAAGACTACCCACCCAAGACGAATCAAAAGTACAAGCTTATCTTGGAGGAATGATGGAAACATGCTCAGGAAGCAAATCGTACGGTGAGTGCACTCGGCTAATCTTCATTACAGTGCCTTCTCCCTTCTTGTTTGTCGCGACCTCACCTTGGGTGCACCACCTAGGGTTTGGCTAATGGATTACTAAGCCTAAACTTAGCTCGGGCTCTCCCAAGCTCATACCAATTCGCGACTTAAGGTTTAAGTTTTTTAGCATGCAAATGATTTTTACTTGGAGTCGCCACTAATCTATTTTTTTGGTGGGTCGATTAGAAACCCAAGTAAAGTAACAGGAGGATTACTTTACTCCTACAAACCAGAGACTATGGGATCGGGGACTTGATTATGTTAGATTTCTCTAACGCCATTTCGGTACATTTTCTCTTTTATTTGAAAAAAATGATTGGCAGGCAATTTGCATTGATTTTAATTTACTCCCTAACATTCAATGTGATCATGCAAGTGCGCAATCATTATTTAACACTCAATTATCAAAGCATTAAATAAATTGCAAGGAAAGGGAGGAAATTACTTACCTTGAAGCTACTAAAGCATCTGCAATATTAGTTAGAAAATCACATCAACCTAAAAGTGATTTCTAATTAATATGCGATCACTCGAATTTTGGATTTTCTCTTATTTAATGAGGCCTAAAACTAACGTGCAATGCATGTAATGACGTACGAAAGTGTCTAACTGTAATGGCATGCAATGTGCAACCTAAACTATATGACATGCAAGTGATATGTTTTTTGTGTGTGTTTTTCATGAAATTAAAATAAACAAATAAATTTCCTAGTTCTAAAAATTATCCAATTCAATCTAAAGGTTAATCTAAACCGAATCCTAGTTTATGTTATCTCTAACTAGATGAACCCTATCCTAACATGCAATCAAAATCAATCACCCAAGAAACGAATAAAATCGACGAATCGTATCTCGGGCATGAGATCGAATTGGCCGATTTTCCGTGCAATTGCGAATCGTATTTCGGACGTGAGATCGTATTGACGATTATGGCATGTTAAGAAATTAGAGAATAATCTCTAATTTAAAAGGCTACTTGAAATTCGGGATACTATGGTATGGAGTCCAATCAAGTATATCCACAATATTTCACGTAAGGAAAATAAAGTCAAATCAAACGAGATTTTACCTAATCGGTATATTAGCTTCCAAATTCAGGAACTTGCGAACCACAGTCCGTGAGCGGTGGATCGGTGGGAAGCAAGCTTGAACCGCTACAAAATTGTCGTAGGGGACTCCACTAGTGTCGGACAACGACCGACTTTGGATGAATGCCCTCAAAAGATCATGCACGAGAGAGACAACTTCTTGCGCTTTTTATCATAAAATTACGTTCCACCCATAAAGGCCCCCTTTTGTGCGCGTCTCCTCCTCTCCCTCCAGGTGGAAGTGCTTGACTTTGAGGACAAAAAAAAACTGCAGAGAGAGAGAAATTCCCCCTTTCCTTCGTGTCCTTTGTATCTCAAACGTGGCTGCTTCCTTGATGGCACCAGAGGATCACGATCTCAAGGCAGCAGGTCGTGCATGGTCTCACGGCTTCGTCATTAACGAAGAGGTGCAGCGATAGGTCACCGTCTCGTGGCGGCACGAACAGCGGCAAGTGATGTGAAGCTCAGCTGCGGGTTGGCGAGGTTGTCGCCACAAGAGGCTCGGCCATGTGATGTTTTGCCGAACACTCCTCACTCTCACATGAGAGCTCTCTCTCTCTATGTACGTACTCTCTTGCTTTCTTATGGCCGTCTCTTCAATGTGTGTGTCTGTCCCCCTTTTATAGGCAAGACAACATGGTGCCCTAAAAAAAAACAAGATAATGACACGATGATCGATTTTCTTATTGCGGATATATCCTTTTTTGCTCTTTTCCTATCTTTAACCATGCAGATATACTTTACCTTTGAACCAACCACATCCATTCCTTTTCTTGATCATGTGGATATACTTTATCTTTTGAATCAGCCACATCCTTGCAGATATTTTTTACTTTTGAACTAGCCACATCCCTACCTTTTCTTGACAATTCAAAAATCGCCGCTGCAGATTATGCTCCTAAAACTATATGCTATACAATATTAAATTATGAATGATTAATCAAAATTTAGGTGTCAACATTGTTCCTTCTCGTTTTCTTTTCTCCCAAAAAAAAAACGGAGAGAGAGAACTTTAAAATTAAATTATGTAATTCTGTCTTCTCTTTTATCTCTTCTCTTTGTTTCTAGTTTTTCCTTTTCAGCTAAATCCTCTTTTCTCCGCCGCAGCAAACTTCGAGCTCCACGATCTTCCGTCGAACACCGGCGAGCTCCGACGAATGTAAGATCGCCACTTTGCCAGCAGAGGCGACCAACAGAAGAAGTCCCTAGCGAACCGACGGGAGACGGCCGAAGCCATGGGAACTGGCGACGTAGCTTGGGGTGAACGATTCTCGCCTGAGGTTCCTGGCTCCCTGCAGATTGCTATAGATCAGGTAACGCCCGGCTCATCCAGATTGTATCAAGTTGGTGGAACAGTTGAGATGGATTTTGAATTCGATTCGTTTGGTACTACAATTGCGCGGGAACTTGAAGATTGTGTCGTTGAATTTGTTCGAGAGACGTTGAATGAGTGTTTTCTTCGTAAGTTTAGTCTATGGATGCTTGGTAGAAGTAGGGTGTACGTGGGCTGAATGGTGAGAAACTTCGATCACTGAGATAAGGTCTCTGTTGCTGACTTTTATGAGGTGCTTGAAGGGGCATAACCATAGAGGAATAAGAAGTGAGGTGGCGGGCCACCAGGAAAGGTTGATTGACAGTCAGAGTCCTCTTAACACTTGTTGACTTTGGCAACTAGGGAGAATTGGGACCAAATTTACTAGGAGCATGAGAGTTATATGAACATTGGTGGTGGCCATGGATAAGCGGTTAGGTGCTTATTTTCTTTGGCCCTGTGGCCTCTGGATATGAAAAAGAAACAATCACGAGAAACACGGAGTTTACATTAGTTAATCAGTAGGATAGAGACAAAAGCACAAGAAGCTTATTGCGGATTTTGATTTCTGACGCCTTCGCCTCAGTTTAGGGTTCCCTTCTTATCCTTATCTGCCATAGCTTTTATGAAGGAAGATGACCTTGAAGCTAAAACTTCTGGAAGCTTCTTAAATGTTTGAAAACCTAATAATGAAACATGAGCTTCGAGGTATCAATGATAGGACACCCGAAATGAGCAACATGTAGTTTCTCAAATTAGTTGCTGTTTTTGCTCTAGTGTTGTTAGACCTATATCAGCCTACCTGTAAGTGGGATTTGTGTCTAGATTACATGTTGAATATGCGGTGACAATCATTGCTTGGAAGCTCGTGACCAGAATATTATAGAGGACCACAAAATCTTGATCATATAGCTATTAGACGTGCATTCATTCCGTAAGTAGCTGCATATTGATAATGAAATATATCTACTACGGCAACTTGATGCGATTTCCTCTTGAATTGCCTGTTTGCATGCATGCATGCATTCATGAGATAATTTCGACTCTCATCCTAATATTATTTTCTCCTGCAGGTAACAAGACCTATTGGCTTTTCTTATTTAAGGTGAAACTTGCTTTGGACAGCCTTGAAGTTCCGGTTGGGTAAGAAACCAGTTTTGGTAAACAGGTGCGTTTTAGATATGTTACGTTATTTGCTAATTAAGACGATTGATATTTCAGTCTTAATTGGTGAATGATTTCAGTTTGTGCTTTATTTGTATAACACTTTGATTAAATAGCCGTGTCATCCCTAAGGATGGCATTGCAGTAGGAAGAAACTCGACTAATGAAACACGAAATGTATGTTTATCATTGCTTTCCCACCCCTTTCTTTAAATTTTGGTCCGGCAGCGCTTTGTTATTGCTCTGGATTGATACACTCAAATTATCCACTCGTAGTTTATTGTTGACCATTTTATGTTTCTCTCTCAAGTATTTCATTAATAGATGATAAAGCAATATATCGGACTTAATCCATTAATGAGTGGATTTTTTTTATGCATCATTAGGCTGTAAAGGGTGATGTACCCATTATTCTTTCATAAAATGTACTGCAAACAATAACTATAATCTTGCCTTATTATGCCTAATGTTTCACGTTTTTCATTTGCCATTTCTCTCTGTCTGGAACAATATTATGGTCTTCATCTGCTTTTGTGAAGTTCCTAACACTTTTTTCTTAGGCCTTATGTTAGCTAAACTATTGGTATACTTATTTGGTATAAAAATGCATTGTGAGCATTGTACTCCTTTTAAGATGTAAGAAACTGCTCCGTGGGACATTTCTTCATACAATGACCATATTTACACATAGTTTAAGCCTGGTTTATGGTAAAGATCATCTCTTATGTAATAGTCTATTGCTGTAATCATTGATAGTTATGTGGTGACGGTACACTGCTATAAATGACTTCGCCGACAATAATGAATAGTTGATGTGAAGAATATTGGCCCTTTTAGTATCTTGTGGATCATAATAGAAAACAACGCTTCCTCATTATAGGGGTATATATGAAAATGCCATTAGAAAAATTGGATGTGGCTAATCCAATTAGAAGCCTCTTTTTCCATGTGAGATTTGCAGCAACTTCAAGCAAGCAAAACTTATTGAATTCATGTGGTATATGTCTTGATCAATCTCATATAGACTCTCAATTGGTTAGCTTGAAGGAGAAGACATTTCGATGACATGAATTTTCAGAATTTATGTTGAAACAACACTAGGGCAACTGTCTCTCGACAAAGCTCCTAAGTTTGATATGCTTGCGTTGTTTTTGTCCTTGTGCTTTCATAAGTAACAAGACATGCAGAGACGGAAGCTTTTGATCTTGATGTTCTTCTTGAGCAGTGGGAAAGGACTGGATTATTGACTGCAGAGTTGCAGAGAAGCCTTTATGTGACATGTGAATCATGCATAATGAAGATAAATGGAGGATTGTGGAACAGATTTTCCATCTTTTCTGTCCTTTCCCTTGCCTAAATGGAAGAAAGTGGAGTTTCCAGAAGCGTCAAAAAGTCAAGAAAGTCAAGAATTGTGATGTATGGCCTGCGTTTCCAGTATAATTTTTCATCTGTCTGACGCTGCCATGATTTAACATTTCGTGTTTGAAGCTTGTTCGGAAGTCTACCAATTTTTCCCTCAAGACTTTTTTGACATAAAAGTTAAAATATAGTGAAACAAGATCTGGTCCATTGTGATTGAGCAAGTACATGAAGTAGCTAATATAGATTGTGGACATTGTTTTTCTGTTTGAGGGTTAGATTTGAAAGAACAAGCTCAATTACATGGGGAAGAAGCAAGAGATTTTTACTAAGGATGCATTTAATAAAAAGTTTAGGGAAAAAGCAAACCAAGAAAATTGACTTTTAGGGATTGAAATTTGTAGTTTTACTGCTCTTAGTAATCGATTATGAGTTAAAAGTATTTTGGGAAACATGAACTAGCTTATTGCTTTTTCGAATACGACACGAAGCAAGAGGACTCATCTTGCCGATGAACAACCGCCTAGCTTAATTTCCTCCCTTTGGAGCTAAAAACTAGCCCTAATTATTGCATAGTCTCATGATGGAGAGAATGAGACCGTTGTTATAACAAAGTGAGCAAGTTTCATATGCAATGTTTGAAATTTATAGTTGATTGAAAACCATCCTAGCCAATACTAGTAAACAAGTCATCCAAAAATCTTCTCTCAACCGAGATCACCGGTGCCACGATCTTGTAACATCCCGAATTTCGATAAACCCGAATTATTGGAAAAAGGATTCAACGGACCGAGTTTTGGAGCCAAATATTTGGGAATTTGTGCTTCAAGGGCAAAAAGACCAAATTGCCCTTTCTAGAAGCTTGAATAGGATTTGTCTTGTTTTGTCTTGTTGTCTTTCTTTTCTTTTTCTTTTTCCTTTCTTCCTCCCTTTTGGCCGCTCATTTCCCACGTTTCCCCCTCTCTTCTGCGCAGCACACCCACTTGCCCATCTTATCTCTCTTATCTTTGACTAAGTCTTCTCTTCTTATCTCTTTCTTATTTTTGCCCACTTGCCCGACAAGCCCATGTGGGCATTTCTCTCTCTCTCTCTCTCTCTCTCTCTCTCTCTCTCTCTCTCTCCTCCCCCTTCCCCCGATGCACGTCGACGCCTCCCCGCGCAGCCGATTCTTCTTCTTCTTCTTCTTCTTCTTCTTCTTTTTCTTTTCGCGGGTGTCTCCCTCGCCGAACCGCTGCTGCTGATTTGCTTCTCCGCCGGCGAGACCGGTGACCACCCGTCACCCCCGCACCCCCACCGTTCCGCCGGCGCCGCCGCGTCCCGCCGGGGGCCTTGAGCCAAACCGGCCCCGTCCAACCTCTCGTCTTCGCCTCCTTCTCCTCGTCCACCGCTGCCGGAGCCGGGCCACTCGCCTGCCCGGCCTCCGTCCGTCCCGTTGCTGCCGGCTCGTCGATGGAACCGGACGAGTCTCGCGCGGCCGGCCGCCCGCGCCGTCCGTTGCTTCGCCCGAGCCGGCCCGCTTCCCTTCGAACTAGACCTAGCCGAACCAGATCCGGCTAGCCGCCGTCCTTGGCCCGTCCTCCACCACCTCGCCGTCCTCGGCCGCCTTGGACCGCCGCTAGGCACCGTCCAGAGCCACCCCGGCTCGAGCCACCGCCGCTCCGCCTCGTCTCTCCCTCTCGCTCCTCCGGCCGTGACCGGGAGAAGCGCCGGCGGCTCGCCGCTGCCCGCCGCCCCCGGTCACCGCCGTAGGCCCGTCGAGGGGACCGTGCCCAGCCGTCGCCGCCTCACGAGCCACCCCGACACCGCCGCCATCCCCGAGCCAGGTGGACCGCCTCTCTTCTCCCTTTCTAGCTCCGTCCAGCCTTCGCCGGAGCCGCGCCCTGGTCGCCGGAGGCTGGGCCGCCGTCCGGAGTCGCCGGACCGCCCACGATCGCCGCCCCCATGCCACCTCGGCCCGCCTGGTTCCTCCGTTTCTCGGCCTTTTGTCGTGTGGACAGCCGCCCTCGGCCGCCGAGACCCGGTCCCGGCCGCCTCGCCCCGACGCGCCGGAAGTTCCGGGCGTTCCCCTCGTCGCCGTCGTCGCGCTCGTGTCGTCGGAATCGCTAAACCAAGTGAGTCGATTTCCTAATCCTTATTTAGGGGTTAATCTTGCTTAGGAGTAGTTTGATTAGTTTAATTATCGATTAGTGTTTTGGATGATGATTATTAGTGTTTTAATACTATTTGATTAAGCTTTGCTTAGTGTTAATCATGTTTAGTATTAATAAATATTATTATTATTTTTGGAATAAATAATATTTATTATTTATTATTTTCGGAATTATTAATTAAATTAATTTATAATTTCGAATTATTAATAGTAATATTGTTATTACTATTCATTGCTGAAAATTAATTATTTTTGGAGAAAATAATTAATTGTGAATATTTATTGGAAATGGTTTTAATTGGTGATTATTCATTGGAAATGGTTTTAATTGAGTAATCTTGGGGGAAAATTACTATGGTCTATTTTTCCAAAGTTAATAGTATTTATATACTATTTTATTAAAGGACATTGGTTTATTGAAGAAGGGTTTTACTAAATGGAATTATTTGGGTTGGATAATTAATATTGGGATTGAAAAATAATTACAAGTATTTTGTGGGAGTAAATTATTTTATGAGAACAATAGACTATATCATGTTTCTTAAATGAGTATTTTTGAGCATAATTATAATTTATAATTATTTTTGGGATAATTGAATATTGACACGTGATTGGGTATCGGAGTATCGTGATTTTGATTGGTCGGAATTGATTGATAAACGTGACTTGAATTGTTAATTGTTCCCAAGAGTTAGGGAATGTGTGTGATTGAATGCTGATTGGAAATTGAATTTTGGAAATTGTCAAGTGAGATCGCATGACATATTGCGTGGGTTATACGAAATGGCATGTCGAATGAGCATGAGTAATATTTCATTCACGACAGAGCAAAGATATAAATGGATTGCTTGATGATGTATTGCATGAACACATTAAATGAGAGGGAACCCGGCGTTGCCGGAAGACCGCCAATCCCTATGGGGTTGTACCGTGGCCAGTGGGTCGCCTGACTTCGGTCGGATGCCTGACAGGGAGGGGTTCTATGTGGGACCGCGGTATGGAGGCAGGTCCCAAGCCTCCGCTAGTTGCGGGGCTGCGGTAGTGGGCGGGTCCTATGCTCCTTCGGGAATGCCGTCTTGGGAGTGAGCCCTTGACGTCGTCGTGCCTCGAGGTAAAGAGGACGAAGTTGGTTTAGCCAGGAACTGCCAACTAAAAGGTTGTGCCATTTGCCCAGGAGGAGGCATTAATAATCGGAGCATGTGTGAGTGTGAGACATGAGAAAGTTGTGTGAGATGCTCTGATTATTCGTATACTCTTAATGTCATGATGATTGAATTGACAGTTTCTGCTGGTTGCGCGTGCCAAGGCTAGGTAGGGTCGCTTGTGTTTGCATCTCGCTATTGAAGCGTCGTCGATAATGTTGCTTGAGGTGTGGTATGTGTTGTTTGCCGGAACTAGGTTGCATGGTTAGATTGCTCCCGAGGCGAGCGAAGTTCCTAACCGGGGCTTAGGACTTTGACTTGCTGAGTTTATCTCAACCCGTCGTGGTTAACATTTTCAGGGCCGTAGGATGGAGGATCAGCGTGTGTTACGGCTCGTGGCCGTCTTTGAAGGGAGTAGATTAACCTTGGCTTGTTGGTTTCATTGGCTCAATAGGAAGATGCCCGTGGTAAGGGCTTGTACTTGTAAACTTCCTAAGGTTAATCGGTTGATAAATAAAAAGTACTTTTGATGTGTTCTTGTTGGGTTTTCCCGCTATCCCCGCTTTTGTAATTGACCGGGGTTTGTGTTTCGCTTCCGCATGTGTTTAATTAAAAGATAAAAATAACGATCGGCGATGGATCCTGGGGAGTCGCAAATCAAATGACCGCAAGATGACAGGGGTTGCTGCGTGCTCGAGGGTCGGGGTGTGACAGATCTCCCCAGGCAGAAGTTGCCCATCCATATTAACAGCCTCCAAGTATACCCTATTTACAAAGTGTTGTTTGTTCTTCAAGGACATTAGGTTTTATGTCAAAGAGAAATTATAGAATGATCCAAAGGCATTGTTAAGGTAAAAAAGTTTAAGCCATAGTTACCCCAAACACACTGTTTCAAATCGATGCAAGAATTTTGCCAAGGTCAATGCCACTTAGTAGAGTCTAGTTACTGTCAATTGATTCAAATGGTACACTTCATAGATAATTTGCTTGCATGAAGAGCTATTTCTGGAGTAGGCATTTGGCAAATTTTTTTCTTAGGATTGAAATGCTAATTCCGAAATGAATACTTCCTAAGTCGACACATTCCTTTATAGGCAAATTTGTTTTTGCTTAGATACTACCTTCATTTGCAAAGTGCTTTGTTAATTAGTCTACTAAATTATCTCCAACGTTATTTCTGGACATGTTTTGCCAATGGAATCTATCTCTGGTTTCAAGCTGATGAGCTAATTAAAAATGCAGAATCATCGGAAATATTGGCTGGTTTCCACATCCGTGTTCCCCTTTCAAGTGTCTGCCTAATTTAAGAATATTTCCAACTTTTTTCTTATTTGTCTTGCAGTGATGGGAATTCTGGATCAAAGGGTTTCAAATGTTGTGGAGGTATAATGGCATCAGAAGCAATTTCTCTTCTGCAATATTTTTAAGAAGGAAGAAACCCTAATGGTATGAATGGCGATCAACCATTTTAGCCAGTTGAATTATCTGTTTGAAAGAATGTTATGATGATGCTGTTAGCACCTATTTACATGAGATAACCTAAGGGAAATGATGGTTCTGTTTCAATGGACCCATAGTTAATTACATTTTTTAAGAGGCTTCAATGAGCATAATATAGCAATTCTACTTTTTGAACAAAAGTTTACCTTTTCAATCAATCAACTTGAGCATTGTCTACTGGCAACATCTTCCTGAAAGACCCTTCCATGGAATAACCTCTCTTTTAAACTCAAATACTACGGTCTTCCTCGCACTCATCCTCTTCCATATTGATTATTGCTGTAGTGAAGATATGTTGTCGTGTCCTTACATCCCAGATAACTAAAGCTGGATCAGTGGAATGTCATATATGGTTCTTGGTCAAGCAATTCTTCAATAAGAGCTCTTCAGTTGCTAATATTTTAAAAACCGATCAAGTCATAATCTTGACATGCATCTGAGATAATTAGTACGCTCTGGAAACTCATTGCATACAGAAAACATAGCCTTGAAATAATTTGTCTTCATAATGATAAAATCAATTTGGTTCATGTTTCTTCTTTGTTTAGTAGAACCCTGTTCCATGAATGTCATTTCTCTTCACCTTTCTTCCCCTTCTTTTCCATTCATTTTCTATTAATGACATTGTGGAATCTATGACTTGTTTAAGTATCCTATAGATATGCTGAATGCTAAAATTTGGTTTTCAGCTCCAAAGCTTCACTTCTGGTCACGGATAAATCATGCTTCTCATTGGATCTGCCTGCATTGATTCATCCTGTTGAACATTCTCAGGCCTTTGCACAACTAGGTAAGACCTTTGAACTTATGATTCCTTTCTTTTATGAATGTCATGTATACCATGTATGGTAACACGATGCACCTCTGCTGCATATCAAATGATTATCAGTTACTTGTGCATATAACTTGTGACTACATGGTGTGACCTTTTATATGATAGGCGGTGCCAAATTAGGGTGCTGTGGCAATGTTTCTTGCTTTGACAGTTTAATATGATGCTCATTTTAAGATCAAGTATACCTGTAACTATAGATTTCCTCGTATGCTTGTAGTCAATTTCAATGAGTAAGAAGCTAAACCATCGCTCCTCATTCCCGATTCTTGGTTTATTTCGATCATATTGTTCATTGTTCTTATTTGTGTTAGTTGATCTTTTCATTTGACTATAAGCTAAGTCAAACTTTCGCTTTAAGGTACCTCCCATTCTTGAAATGAACTACTTGCATGATGACTTTTGAACTATTGTTTTGTGATAAAGCACAAATCTGAATGTGACATTATTGGTGCCAATTCTAACATACTAAGATTCTCTCTAGTTTGTGATATGGGAGAAACAATTAGTGTTAATTATTTTGTCTCAAGATATTAAAATGTTTTAGAAACAGCCCTTTAAGTATAGATATCTGTGTAAATGTTAGTAGCATCTTACAAAGTGTCTTCAAATGATTTGATGCACTCGACCGACAATGCATGTGCCATTTACTGCTTTTCTAATCACGAATTTCATCAAGGGATCCGAGGAAGTGTAATGCATGTCCAGATCAGTTTTTGCCCAAATGTCCATGTGTTTATGGAGGGTTGCAGATGTGATCACGAGCGATTTCATGCTTTAACTTGATTATTAGATTGTTTAGATAATTTTACAGCATAACCTATTCTGCGATGCAGTTTGTTTTAATTTTTTCAAACCTTGAGGTAATTATAGGCATGCTATTGATAATTCTGAGCTTTATAGTTCTAAATTATGTCCTGTATGATCCCTAACAATGATAGAAGAAGCAAAGGATAGTCATGTGTTTTCGCATGGATTTCCTTGGCAAAGAATTGCATTGATTGGATTTAAGCTTCCTACTTACACCGATTATGTTCTATATACTTGAATTTATGATATTTATGAGTCAATTAATGCCTTGATCGTTGTTGACTTTAACTATCATATTATTGTGAGAAGATCTCAGTGATTTTATAGGTCACGTGGTGACCATGATAGTTTGCTGCCTCTTTTCTTGACAATAAGAAGTCGAGATTACCCAATAATGACTATATTATAATAAATTCTAGTAAAACATTAGAAAAACCTAAACATTTGCTGGAAAGACCCATGGTCTAAAATGAGCAAGAAGATGGTAGTTTTGGATCATACTCCATTATATATTCTAATAAATTTGGGCTAATGTTAGAAAAGTAGATAATCAAACACGCCGGAGAGCGATCGATGGGCATTTATCCATCAAAAGGAAATGTATTGAAGGTAACCACGTTCACTTTGGGAATGAAACCCCACATTTCGGCACGGAAGCCTGCCACGTTTGTTTGTGTTGCTGTCGGCGACTGAAGAGCAAACATGGCAGTGAACGATGCCATTGCAAAGGGAGTTTTTGACCTTTCTCCGGCCGTTGTTGCCATGGATTCTAGTTAATTAATGTCGGTTAATTATCAAAATGATTGACAATTTTGAAACAATTAGACAAGCATTTAGTAATTAATTTATATGTTGGTTGGTAGTTTTGCATAAGAGTTGATTAATTAAGTTTTTGCAAATAAATATTGATAAAATATTAGAGCAGTTGGTAATTTTGTATAAGAATTTTTAACTTTCACACTTTGGTAACTTAAAAGATTTGCTAGAACGGTTATTAATTTCCAAAACAATCAAATCAACGTTGGAATTAAATGGACTCCAATAACGGCTAGTAATTTTTCCAAAAGGGTTAGTAACTTGAGCAAAGGCAGGCGGCGTAATTAAATGTTTGTAGATTTTTGGAACAAACATGATTTTTGATATAATTAAACAAATATCGATAATGGTTGAAATAATAGTTGGTAATTTTAGTTATGTTCTATACCTATTATCTGGGTTGTCTGTCTATTGAATTTAAAACAGTCCTTTTGAATTCACCCCCGAGCAAAGTCAAGTTTTCTATAGTTTGGACTTTGTAAGCGTTCAATTAGTTACTTTATTTATCGATAACCATTTTTTTGGGATTGATAGAAATTCTGTATGTTTAGCTATTATGCTTTATTACATAACTTTTAAGATTAGAAAGAGTGTTGCTTAGGACACATTGAAGCATCTATTAGGCATAGATAGACCATGATTAGTGTTTTGATTGAAGTTTTCGTGAAAGAGGAAAGGATTGTTGTGATGTTTGGTGATTTGCAGATGAAGAAATGATAAATCAAACTCGATCCTGTTCCAACATTAGGGATGATGGTACAAACAAGGTGCATAGTGGTGGTAAGGGATCGAGTACACCATGCTTTATAACAGATAAAATGGGCCGATAAGGTCAACCGGGGAGTTGTCATCCAAGATACTGATGATTCCAAGCTTCCGACTTCTCGATAGTCAGAGCAACTCGAGAAGCAAACACCACCTACAGTGGTTGCTGGGGATCTTGAGAAAACCAACAGACAAAGGTTCGCGCCTCCTTTAAGGAGGTACAAGAGATGCAAGAAGATCCTTCTCTTTCTTTTCCATCTAGTTTTTCATATCAGATTCATTTTTAGTTGAATCAAAACCTGCAATCTTTTGAGACCATTCTGCCTCAGCCTTTGAAGGTTAAGCTGAAAACTTTGGGGTAGATATTTGAAATCATATGACATAGGGGACTTCTCGGCCTGCTTCTGCTTTAGAATCATAAGGAAATTGTTACTTTTGAATTTGTTTGTCAGAGAGAGGAGTTATTCACTTATCCATCTTTAACTTTTGCAATTTCTGCTATAGGTGAAAGGAAAATAGTAGACTTTTTTTAGCTGAAAACAAGAGTCGATTATGTGCAAGTGTTTTGCTTGTGTTTGTCGTATGGAACATAGGCAAACCAAACAACCATTTGTGTAAGCTGTAATTTTTTCTTATTATATGGAATGCTCTTGGTATAAGAGAAATTAGAAGAAATGACAGTGTAAAATGGCAATGGTGTTGTATCAAGCTAAAGTAAAATGTGATGAATGGATATTCACCAGTGTAACTACAATTTTCTTTTCTTCCTTTATCATTTTAAACTCCTTCATTATGATTGTTCTCTGTGATTATGTTTGTTTCCGTGTTTCTGATTAACGTTTCTTTTGCGTTTCATGAACCACCATGGGGGGACTCTCTCCTGTTTTGTCTTCCTACAAGGCAGGATCAGAATGTCGTCTACTACTCTGTTGACACAACCACAGTAATGCATGCTTCAGTCTTTCCTAACGACTTGCTGAGCGGGTGTGACTCTACTTCTTGCATTGCATCAAAGGCGTAATTTTTGGATTTATTGTTGATTTTACATACATTTAGTTATTTGGAGCTGGACAAATGATGCCAAAATCATAGTATCTACTAGTGATGGAGCAGTCATCTTGTGCCTTCTGATCATAGAAACACGGCGATCAGAGCTAACAAGAGCACGATCACTGTTACTCCTCCAGACACGATGACCCTGTCATTAATGGTCAATAGGCACATTATAGTTCGAAAGATTCCGAGAGGACAAAAATGCGACTACAATTTGAAGTAATTACCAGTCAAACATGAATAACTCTTTATCCCATCTACTTAAGTTCAACAAGCCATGGTAAACCTGATATCAAGCGCACACAACATTTGTTTTGATGATTTAAGGCCGTCGCATTTAATGGGAATCCTAGTCTTCGGTCTCTTCGGCTAAAAACGACCGCATAAACTCACCCAGTAGTTTCATCCGCTCTGCCGTACCATTCACGTTCTTGAATTCCTCTCTCCCTATAGATTGCGTGCACTACTACATCTATATGGAACCTTTGAGTGAAAGTCGACTCCCCTAATGGAGTCGACGTCCCGTGACTATGAGCGAGGAGTCCAGCGTACGAAGTCCAGGTTGGCTTGCCTGGACCAGTTACAGCGAGCACCCCAGCAAGTCTACACCGTGCCCCAGAATGGCTTGTTCGCCTTCCCGCTCGGAATCAGCTTTTGGATCCCCAGATTAGCCTCCTCCTCTTCATCCCCATTTCGTCCCTCCGCCCCTCCCTCCGTCGCTGCCAGCTGTAGCACTGCCGTCGCCGGCTAGTCGCAAAGCCAGACTGCCAGCACCCACCGGTCCTCGCTCAGACAGTATAGAATCTGTGGAGAACACGTCTATGTCGGCATCAAATCTGAGAATAGAGGATGGCCGCGGTGCTCATTTGACAGGCAATGGTAGCAATGAGCAGCGGCAGCAAAGAACGATGGTGATGGCGTGCCAGCATCGAGCAAAGGGGAGATGCCGGCGATGCGCGAATGATGGCCGCGAGTGGTGGCCCTCACCTGAAGCTTTGCAGAAAAGCCCATATAAAATTGAGCTTTGATGTTTTTATACCTTTTTTTTAGTAGAAAAGGTAATAATCCCTTCTCCACTGCTCATTCTAAAACATTGGAATTTATCCATCAAATGCTGAGGGAGGAACCGAGCGGCTTCGTTCATGTCAACCAATCCAAATGCTGAGCGTGGCTAAATCAGGACAAATGCCCTTACAAGCCCAGAATCAGCTAAGTCTTCCGGATGACGGAAAAAGAAGGAAGATAAAACCACCAAGAACCAAGAATCAAGTTATATGTGCATCCTTTGATTCTCCACACAGCTTTTGCACTTCAAATGGTAACCATTGCTTCTTAATCGTCATAAAACATGGACCCAAAAGCAACTCTTGTAGAGAATTTAACAGCAGCAGTAAAGTCGACCGACTAGAGGGGAGACGACATCATGCAGGCCAAGGTCCCTTCCTCCCCAAATGTTGAAGATGGAGGCATTCGAAGCCAATTTCACCTCCTTCCTTTAGCATACTGAATCACCCCATTCGCCAGCTAAAGCAGGACAGTGCAGGACATGCTACCACATCTTTGAGCCTGTATGAATTTGTAAAAAGTTGACTGGCCAGAAAATTACTCAGCCGAAAATGGAATTCCTACATTTTTCAGGAAAAAAAAAATGACGAGAGAAATTACTAAATACCTTCTTTTCGACATGAATTCGAGTAATAGTCGCGGACAGCCAGATTCCTGAAGCTGCCTGGCAGTCATAGAGCAAGTATTTCTGTTGCACCACCTCTTTGAATACCGACATAAGAGCCAACAACCACATTTCTCGCTTCTGAGCTTAGCGGCAAGACTTACTCCATTTACAATAATTCGCATGCATCTGCATATGCTTTCCAACAAATAAACAGAGCTGGAAGACAGGTAAGTGAACCTTCTGTTTCAAAATTTTTGCATAAGCAACGTGAAACTTCAATTTCACAGTATCAAATGCAATAGCAAGAGCATCTTCATGTTTAAAATGAACTTCTACAATGTGATGGACTAGGTGGTAAATAAGGTCACAAATCATTACGTATAGCATATGGAACCTCAAAATGTAGCTTGACGAAAGTTACATAGTGCTGCATGAAGGACAACCAAAGAACAAGGCATCTTTGATCAACAAATCAAGGAAACAATAAAGTTGACGAAGAAAGTTTAAGTTTCTAGGCCTTCCCAAAATTAGAGCCATTTTCTCACTGTGAGTGGTTTAGAATTGTCAAAATTACTACTATGGGAATTGGTAGTAGATAAGATTCATGTCCTTGCATCTAGAGCTGCTTGTACACCTGCCGTAGATATGCTTATTATTATCTATTGTTTAGTTGCTTCATCTCTCACATCACAACCTCCGAATATAAAGCTAAGTTTCAATACTGAGAATACTGAAATTGCGTAGGATTTTAATTTTGTTATTTAGTTCCAATCCTAAGTTTAAAAGAAAAATTCTCGGTAGTAGGCCAATCATTATGATCCTACAATCATTTTACATATTAGTCATAAGATTCAAATCACTTGATAATTGACATCATGAAATATCCAGCTTTTTCTTCTAATTCCTGTAGAGAGATGATATGAGCCTTTAAAATCACTTTTTGATTTTTGATCTTACATAATATTATGTTAGTGATATCCTTTAGACATGCATAAATCCTAACAAGGACCTGATTTTTAACAACCATTCTTGCGAGTGATCAATCTAAGTCTTCTTAGCTTTTAAACTCAATAGCAGGGCGCCAAGTAGAAGAACAAAGAGCATCAAAGAAATAATCCCAACAAACCTAAAGCTTGGACACTTCAACCTGCTGGCCACGCTCCATGTCCGAGAGAAAACCCATTTTTCAATCCAACTTGTCCTTAACACCTCTGCAAATTCCTTTCTGATTCTCATAATTTATGAGGAGACAATCACATCGTGGGATAGCAAGTATAATTCCAATAATTCCTGCCCGACTGGCCTCATAAATCAGATACATAATTGCAGAATTCAACTTAAGTTCATCAAAGACCAGCTACTCGTGCTCTAATCTAGATACTCCAAAGAAGCATACTAAGCTAAGATTGCAATGAGGACACTACTTTGTGCTAATCCACATTGTTTCAATTAAAAAATTTTTCCCTTTCCGCCCTTTGCTCGTGCTCTAACCTAGATCATCGCTAATGGATCATAATTTCAATCACTAAACGTTTGCTTGTGAATATAAGCAAATGATGCTTGCTGACGATCAGCCTTGTCTCTAAACATAGCAATGATAACTAGTCGCACAAAGTTTAACATGAGTTTATTTATGAGCATTTTTATCTTTGAACATTGAAAGAAACAAAATAATTCTAAATATTTACACTGGATATGCATTATCTTAAAAATGTTGATTTTTTTTTTGACTTATTACATTGCCGATCATTATCACACGCAAGATTCATCATAAATCTATATATTCTCATGACATTACCATTTTCATCATTGCAGTAAAAACTTCTTAACTCGACGTCAAAAGAAAGGGGGAAAAAAGAAGGAAAAAAAAATAAGAAAAGAAATCCAAATCCTGCACAAAAAGTTCACACTTATAAAAATTTGCCAAAAATCCGGCTGGCACAAAACACAGAAAAATTTCTCTCTCCTCCACTCGCCGGAATCCACCTGCCGGCGGTGTCTCCGGCAAAGCCCGAGGCCTTTTTCCCTCTCTCTCTTCCCTCTTAGCTTCAGGGTTTCCGATTCCAGGTGTTTCGGCTGACTAATCGAGCGGCTTATGGCTGGAGGACGCAAGAGGGGAGCGAGAAAGCGCAAGAGTAAGCGTCGGTTGTGTTTGGGCGATCTCGTTCTTGCTAAAGTTAAGGGCCACCCTGCCTGGCCTGCCAAGGTTCGCGCTTTTATCTCACTTTTTGCTCCGTGTTCCTTTGATCGTTTCACGTTTCTTGATTTCTATTTGAGTGTTCAAGCGCAAGTTTTTGGTTTCTTTTGTGTTTTCTATTTTTTGGCTTTCTTAGGGTCGGAAAAATGGTTTAGTTTGATTTAATTATGCTTATGTTGTGAAGTGAACACTGAATAGGTTGTCGGCCGTCATGTGGTTCTTTATATTAGTTGGAAATAGAGGCGAATGAGGTTTAATTTTTGCTTCCTTTTTTTTTTTTGGGTTCTCAAAAATGAATTGACATGTTGCCTGGTGGCTCACTAGTGATATAGAATTGTCTCTGGGCTATTCAATTAGATCCGTAGTAGCCTTTTGTCTTGATTGTTTATGTTCGAAGTCTGCTACTGCATGGATGATACTTTGATTATATTGACCATCTCAGTGGGATGTGGCGCACATCTTTTTGTAGATGGTTGCTCTGTGAATGATGGTTGCTTCTATGTCTTCAGATTAGCAAGCCAGAGGATTGGCAACAGAATCCTGACCCGAAGAAGTACTGTGTGCATTTTTTCGTAAAACAAGAAATGTAAGCTCTACGAACTACTTGTACTACTTGTTTATTTATGTCTGAGTAGTTAAACTCAATGGCTTTATTGAGTTTTATGTATACTTTTCTTCCTTTCATTCATTAACTAAGTATTGTGCCCGTGAGCAGCTCTCTCTTTTTTCTTTTTTGGGTAAGCCTCAAAGGTTATTTTGATTTATAGACTGGCCTAGTTCATCTACTCCCGGTCCTTCATGCCCCTCTTCTCTAAAGAAGCAGACACAGACGGAAGAATGAGAGGGCAATTTGTTGATTAGAATCTCTTCCTTCAAGCATTTTGCCTTATGCCGTGCTTTTGATTTTTCCTTTTCAAAGTATATCTCTGTTGTTCGATGGGAAGTATCTTTTGAAGAACCCCAGAAAAAGCAGTTTCTACTCTAGCCTTAGTCATTATTATGAGTTTCGGACTTGAGGAGTGAAGTCACCCATTAGATCAAAGTGTGAGTCACAATTTATCTTTACACTTTAGATACAAATGAAGAGATGTCTTCTTTTCTATGCAATTCCTCTATAGGCTACAGTCTGTTGGTAAAGGAATCCTGTATATAGATGAAAGGACATGTAAAGTAACGGAACACTCTATAGTCTACAGTCTCCGTGATGGATTTGCCATTTGCTCTTCATTTTTATTATTTATGATTTTGGATCCCAACCCCACTTTGGACAAATCTTTAGTAGGTCTTTTGAATAAATGCAAACTGTGAGATTTTTGAAAGCCCAAATTTGCTTCATTTAAGCATTTGTGACTCACTCTTATGTTTGCAATGACGTAGGATTTCTAATCATTAGTCCAATTGTTTTGTGGTGAGGACACACATACGGGATTAATGGATAGGTAAATACCCTATGAAAATGCTCTCACAAGGTGGTTACTTCTTTGAATCCTAGTGGTTTGAGAATAATAGGACTGAAACTGAGAATTGGCAATACCAAATGGGTCATACTTTGTATTGGTAATCATCATGTCATTGTTGTCCTACTGAAGTTTATATGAAAGCACTTGTCCTTGTAAGTTGGTCAATCACTATTAAAGCTCCCATGCTTACATTGCGTTTGCCATTTACTTGGAACCTAGTGCATCAATTTTGATTTTATTCCATGTTGGCTGGAAAAGCAGGCTTTGGGAGTTGCATTCGGATTCACCCCTCTCCCCTCCCTGGCCTTTTTTTTTTGGCATCTCGTTGTTTTACGTGGTATTTTGATTTTTTAGCATATATTTTTATCAAGCTAAATTGCTCTTAAAATACCTGCATTAGACTTTAAAGGTTTTCAAAATAAAAATGGTACCGATGAAGTTAACAGAAGTGTTATATCCATCCACTGTTTTATAATTCATTTTTTGTCTGATAAATTACCCTCGACTTTTTTGTATTGGCGTCACAGAACTTTCGTTGCTCCTACGAATCTCCAAATATTCACTAGTGAGACAAAGACCAGGTTGGTGGCTCGATGTAAAGGTAAAACAGTCAAGCACTTTGCCCAAGCTGTTAAGGAAATATGTGCCGCTTTTGACGAGTCACAAAGAGAGCAGTCAACTAGCATGAGAGGCGACCCTGATGCATCCGACCTGGGGTTTGAAGTTGCCGCTAATGATGGCTTAGAGCATGAAGGGGCAGAGGCTGATGCAAGCATTACACGCGATCCATATGGAAGCATTGAAGAAACAGGCAATGGGGACAGCTTCGGCACGAGCTTAGAGTTGGCGACCTGTCGTCCTGAGCAACACGAAGGTGATCATCATGATGTTGAGCCTATTACATTGTCCCATGATGATGGTGACTCGTCTCCTAGGGTTTTCCGTAGGAAGGAAGAAGTAAAGGATAGCCTGCAGTCAAAGGAGAAGTTAAAGTTGAATATCGATGAAAATTCATGCTGTTTATAATTACCAATCTATCCGAGCGACATTCACCATGAACTGTAAAACTTAGTACCGAATTAAGAACCCCATCAAGAGTGATCTTAATAGAATATAGTGTTCCAATTGCAAGTTCCAAATAGCAGAGTCGATCGCCCTCCATTTTGCAGCTATTTTACTGAATGAAACGGAAGATATAGTGTTCCATTTTGCATACGGAGAATTACTTAAATCGTGCGATTCTTTTAGTCTGGTGCTCAAGAGATTATTTGAAGAATAGATTATTTCTTCAACATGGTGATGAATGAGGCACATCAAAGAGAAGTCTCCGAAGCCCTCATTCCTTTTAATGTCCACTGTTCGAGAGTTGCAGCAACATCCTATACCATCAGCATATTGGCAACTTTCCTCGTTTGTCATCGTTCATTTCTGTTTAAGCGTGAGCGAGATTTAGATGGAAATTAGGAATTCAGTTCCGTACTTGTAGTCTTAGTTAGAATTTTTTATTTTTTGGTGGAAAATAAAGTTTGATTACTAAACTCCCAAAGGCAAATTACAAGCAAAACCAAATTCGAGACATAGTATCGACCGTAAAGGATGAGGGGGATTTTCTAGCCAATTGCAAGGAATTCAGTTCCGTACTTGTAGTCTTAGTTAGATTGATTGGCGTTCTCTTCACTCTTACTGGATTCTAAAGTATCCAGAGGACGATGATAAGAATGTCGAGCTAAACTTCAAGGCTTTTGGTCTTCATCTGCAAAACTCAGTTGTATATATTTTGGCAAATGCCTGCACAAGTAGAGACTACACAAACAATGTCCTTGGGGTGCATTTTTGTTGGTCAAGACTAGAGATGTGCAAAACAAACCGTCTAAACCGGATTCTTAGGAGTGTTAGTTTGGTTTTCGATTCTTAAAAGTGGAACCAGTGTTCAGGTGATCCAATTCCCGGTTCTACGGAGGAATTGGACGGGATTAGACCGGACAGATTATATACTTTTTTTTTAAAAAATTATTTCTTCAAAAAAATTAGTAAAATGTAAACTAAACACTATCTTGTCCATTAATACCATAAGAAATCGCACAATAACTCTTCACTCATCATTATTTCCGTCAATCTCTTAAGATTTGTCTCAATGTGCACGACCACTCTTTAACGGGAAAAAAAGAAAAGAAAAAGCGATTGGTTCTAGATCGGAACCAGAATGGACCAGCGGTCCAGGTTGGTTCTCAATCCTAGGACCAAATGGTTCGGTCCCCGATTTTCAAAATTTGGAACCGGTTCTAAGTTCCACTTTAGAACCAATCACCCTTAATCAAGACATCACTTGTAAGAAGATCGTGATGGATAATTTCGTACATTTGGAAGGGGATTACAATGCTAACTTTACTGAAAACCGAATAATCCTAATATTACACTTCCATTTCTAGTAAACATCACATAAGACAACTAACTCTACCGAAAATATACGAAAAAGAAACTAACTAGACTCCGGAGACAACACTCCCGAGTTGGACGCTAGGTCCATGAGCTCAATCTCCTCAATTGGTACCTCCGTCGGTGCCTCTGCCGGCACTACTGCTCGAGACTAACAGCATCGTCTCCACCTCCTAAAAAAAAAAAACAAAATAAGGCCCCAACAAATGCGATAGTGCTTATTGCGATCGTGGTAAGGTGGAGTACGCACCATGGTAAGAATGTCTCCCCTGACTATGGTATCTACGATTCAAATTATAAAGGGTTCATTTGTTGCACGAAATATTTATCATCAAAAAACATTTTCCTCACCGTGTTTGAATCGCTTAATGCAAGAATATCGGAGAACTCCAAGGCTATTCACATATCATTATGCCTATGTTACACTGAAGATGCTTCTTTATTGAATTTCAGTGTTTTTTCCAACATTTAGATCTGAAATATGTACTTTGGTTTTCAAAGTTAGATCAATTCATATTACCAGGAAAAGTTGGGATATAGGTGTCATTGGTTTCTATTTCAAATTCAATGAAATGTGACTAAGTTTAACTTAAAAAGAGAAAGGACAAGCAAAGAACATTGAACAAGCTTTCAATTTACTACTGATCATGATGGTGAGCAAACCATTGGTGAGAAAAACTTTACGTAAATTGCTGTAAATGTATTTTTTTGAACATAACTATGAATAGTTCCGAATACATGCATTTTTCAAGGTTGGGATTATTAATGGAGTTGGTGGCCACATCGTAGCATTTATTTAATTGACAATATATATGGATAAGGCTCGTTGATCTTTAGTCATATCGTTGATTCAACCAACTTTGCCTTCTTTCCTATAATGGTAATAATTATCATCTCTCTCATGTCATATCCCCCGAATTGTACAACAAAATTAATTCCAAGATATACCTGGATTACTTACCATCTTTTTATATATATGTCGCAACCTAAACCCTCGCAAGAAAGAAAATAAGTTTAGGGTATTGTCAACTTTAAGCCGATGACCTTTTATTGACTCGAATTCTCCCAAGCCCATATCTCGTATGACATCGGACATTCAAAATTTTAACCAATTAAACTTGTGCAAATTTTAACAAATGAGTTGACATTAACTTTTGGGATTGACTATAAACCCAATAAGATATGAGATGATATCTTACTATTTACATAAATAGAGATTCTAAACTCGAGGAATTGATTATGTTGGCCCTAAAAATAACGCCATTTTGATACCTTACTTAATCATGCTAACTAATGCCATAACAACCTATCGAGAACTTCTAGCTTTCATCCTAATCATTCTAAACCGAAGAAAATAACATCTAAAGTATTAAGGAGTGCAACAAAGTATAGTCACAAAGAAAACACACGAACATCCTAAAATTGTCTCTGAAAAGAAAAAAGACAATTCAAAATAAAAGGACACTATTGGATTTTTATTTTTTTTAGAAATTTTCCAATTTTTCTATTTTTTTCTGATTTTTCTGGATTTTTTTGAATTCTTTATATTTTTATTTTCTAAATCTTTAATGATTTGCTAAGGTTTTTATATTTTTTATTATTTTATGAATTTTTTTATGAATTTTCCAAAATTTTTAATATTTTTGAATATTCTAGAATTTATAATCTTTTTTATGATTTTTATATTTTTAAATAATTTATTATCATTATTATATTCAGGGAACCGGTTGGGACCGGGCTTACCCGATCCGACCCATTAACCCGACCGTCTATCCCGATCCGACGAGCGTCAGATTAAGACCGATTTTCTTAAGATTTTTATATTATTTTTTGAAATTTGATTTTCTTATTTTTTCTTTTTCTTTTCTCTTTTTTTTTTTATCTTTTTCCTATTTTTGTCCTTTTCTGCATTCATCTTCTTCCCGAAGGTCTCCCTCTTCGCCTGCAACTCCAGCCGAAACAAAGACCGCTAATCCGCCCTTGCCACATTGTCACCGCCACCTGCTCCGCTGCCGCAGAGCATTCGCGATGCAAAATCGTACCTGGTTCGGGAATGGCGCTGCGGTGGACATGATCGGCGATCCGGAAAACTCTCTCCTCTTTCTCGAAGGAGCTCTCTTTTTTCTCTGGTTCTCTTCTTTTCTCCCTTGAGCGAAGCTCTCCCTGTCCCCCCGAGCATCTCTGTCTTTAATGGCCGAACGTCAACGCCAGACATGCCTCTGCACTGTTTTCTTCTCGGTCCCGCACTCTGCTCATTTTTCTCCAGCGAAGCTCTCCAATGGCCGACGACGAAACCAGCCCATCGTCGAGCACGCCCCCTCTCTTTTTCCTTCAGCTAAGCTCCTACTCGGCTTCTCTCCCTCTGTCCTCACTGCCGTGACGTCGCGGGGGCTGGGCCTTTTTTCATTTAATTCTGATGGGCTTAGAAGAAAACAAAAGGGATGAAAACGATATGGGCTCAAAAGGGCTCAAAGGGAAGTGAAGAGGTGGGCCAAGGGAGAGGTGAGCCGAAAATTCGTTTAAAGGAGTGGGCCAAAAATAGCACATATATTGGTCCACACTCAAGCACCATGTTTTTCCAAAGTTTTACTATTATTAATAGATCAAATATTATTTATTGCTAGAACCCTTAAAAGCGTGTAATTATTTTTTCTTGAGTGGTCATGTGGTAAATTATTATATAAGTAAGGAAAGAACTACCATGCGGAGGTGGGGGATGACATTTCAAGGAAGCCATCGTCCGACCAAGAGAGGAAAAAAAAAATGAAGCCAGCAAAGGTGTTTTTGTCAGCCACCCATGACCTAACTTACAAGAATCCACCATCCTAAAGTTATCTGTCGGTTTGTGCAATAATTGAGTCCACTAGGACCCATACTGATCAAACACCATTCACTACGTTTGTCGGCCACAGAGAATCTTTCGTCACCCTAATAGCCCAAATAATGCGTTGGCATGCAGATTAAGTGAAAAGAAGTCTATGTGTTCACACCTTTACTTGTCTTGGAAGTCCCCCCCTAGGGGTTATGCACCATCATTTTCCGAAGGTATCAAGAAAGTTATGTGTCTCAAGGCGTGTGTGCATGCACATTTTTTCAATCACTTTTACAAATATTAGAACAAAATGGAATTTACACTTTTATTGATATGATATATATATATATAAACAAAACTAATCAATTCATGATTGCTACCATGAGTCTTAAGAGAGTTTTAACTAAAAATCCTGGACTTTATTTGGCCAAGGGAACATTTGAGTATGTGAAAAAGAAAGTAAAAAAATATTTATGTGAGATCCTTAGTACGAAATATATCTTTTGATATATCATCAAGTAATTCAAACATTATTATAACGCGATTCAAATATTGTATTTTTAATTTCTCGTGAACATTCACATATCCTATGGTAGGCTAATATTGTGTTTGTCTAGACACAGGAATTTCTAGTTCCACCATTTCTCACAAGTTCATCATCCCAATGGCATGTGGTCAACACATCAAATTTCAGGTTTGACTAACACAGTGAGAAATGGATCTTGAAATCTAGAAATGAGCATGGAAATTCCGAACTCGAGCTATATTTCACACAAACACCTTCACATTCACACGTGCATGGCTTTGGGACTCTGCGAATAAATCACAAGAGTGGCAAACATGAAATTTGATTCTGATCAATTGAAAACATGCACGGAAAAGGGAAGGAATCGGCAAGCTTGACCATGGTGAGCGGATGGCCGAGCGCGTGAATTCTGATTCCTCCTCAAGATCACCGAATCCTGCACCTTTTGACTCTCCAGCTTTTTCTTCCACTCATCGCTTTCGAAATCTTGTCTGTTTCTGATTTTCCGTTACTTTCCAACTCACACTCAACTCTCTTTTTTGGAATTCCCCACCCATCGAAAGCCATCCCGCCCTCAAAGCTCACGATCAGTTTTACTTTTTCAAAGGGTTCCCATCTCACGTATTTATCTATTTTTTTCAAAAAAGAACCACGGAATCCTTCTCATTCGGTCCTCCAAAGCTCACGGCCGGCTCACTTGACCGAATCAATCTTTTCAAACTCCAGATCGTCTGGTTTGCTGTGTCTTTTGGCCATCAACCGAGGGTCCTCTTGAGTGTTTGATCGTGTTTGATTTTTTTTGTAATCCAAGTCTCTTGACCGTTTTTTGCTCCTTTGAAAATCCTCTTCAAAAACCGGTTGATTTTTCGTAACAATCCACTCTCTTGGCAGGCCTTGACTCATCTCACCCTCATCTTGAAGTTCTTTGATCCAAACTTCCACAATTCTTGGAGTCTGATCCGCCTTGTCCGAATCATATCTAATTCCTCAGCAATGGGTTAGGAAAGTCTTGGATTTTTGTCTAATCACTCCATTGTGAAATTGAAGCTAACTCCCACGATTTTGGAGTTTTGAATTCTAGTGCATCTCATATATTGAGCAGTCCATCGAGCCAATCAAAATGAAGAGATTTGTGGTTGAGCCCTTGTTTTATTCGACGCTAGCAAGCTCTGTTTAGTTCAAATGCATTGCACCTGAAACATGAATGTGCCTATTGTTAGAATGTAGAGATATGTAATGAAAGATGCAAGCTTAGGACTACACTAAGCAAATGTTTTTGTTTATGAATCCAATTGCACCACTATCGATGAACTCAATTCTTAGTTTTCTCATAAAATGAATGAAAAGTTTCTAAGTAAGTCCATGTGTTTGTACCTATTACATATTTTAGTCCATCTTTAAGCAATCATTTTTTTTCCAAAGTTCTACTATTATTAATTGATCAAATATTGTTTTTTGCAGGCACACTTAATTGTGCATGTAATTAATATATCTCTTAAGTGATCATGTCGTAAGTTATTATATGGTAAGGAAAAAGGGACTTCTCAAAGGTTGGAGATGAAATTTTGAGGAAGCCACCACGTTGATTTTATGAGTGAGCCTATGGCCTACAGCTGTTTGTCGGTTCATGCAATAATTAAGTCCATTATGCTTGGTACTGATCTACAATATTCACTATTTTTCTCAGCCAGAAAGAAGTTTGTGTCAATCAAATAGTCTAAATAAAACAGTGGTACGCGGTCTTTAGTTATAAGAGTCCCATGGTTCATACCTTTAGATGTCTTGGTCCCACCTTAAGCACCACTGTTTACCCAAATAATAAAAAAAAGGCATGCATCTCTGTCCTCTTGGTACAAGAACAAATCAACAAGAATATCAAGTGGTGAACGAATTATCTAAAAACATTGTATTGGATCTTAAGTTAATAGTTGTTGCTAACTAGGTAGCATCAATATAGACACGCAACCCAACACGACATGAGACGTCGAAATATTATTTCTTAAAAAAAAATTCGACACATTGGGTACGTCGTATATTAAATTAATATTTTTATATATACATAATAAATTATCATTTTTATAATTATTTTAATCAAATAAATTGATTCAAATTTGTAAATATAAATAAATAAATAATAATAATAACCCGTAATGAATTTCAGTCATAATTCAATCTATAAATAAAAAAGAACCCAGAATTATCATTATTCAACTTTCAGTGCTAATTGCCGACCAAAAAACTTTCAGTGCTAATTATAAATAATAATAAAAACTCAGAATTATCATTATTCAACTTTCGGTGCTTTTACTTTCCAAAATCACTTTTTAGTCCCACTCATTTATTTTACCCTCTTGTTTCTTGCTCACCTATCAGTCACTTCTATTTTTTAAGTCACCCTCCACCTCCCTCCAAAAAAGGAAAAAGAAAAAAAAAGCCAAGTGGGACTAGTGTCCCCATTTTTAATTTTTTTCTACTCTACTTCCCTAAACTAAAAGGAACCGCAGTAGAGCGTGCAAACCCAGAAACCCTAGCCGCTGCCTCCTCCTCCTCCTCCTCCTCCTTGCACGATCCTTCTCCCCATCTCTACTCTCTCTCAATCGCCTCATCACAGTTGCTCGCTGCCTCCGCTACGGCCCTCCTCCTCATCTTTCCAAGATCATCGACCTCAACACCCTCGTTCTTCGCTCCTCTGTCTACAGGCACTTTTGCCTTGTTGTCCCCATATCGACGTTATCCCCCTCCCCCTCGACTACTTCGATCGCAACGCCTTCTCTTGAGGGAGCTCCGCCCGTGCCCTGAAGCAAATCTTCAAGAGCTTCTGCACTAGGCTGATCGGACCGAGGTCGTCCACTTTGGTTTGCTGCTCCAACAGCCGCGGTGCCCTGTACGACGAGCTCTCTCAAGTACTGGTTTCGCGAACTCAGAGACCTTTGCATCGAGCTCCAGAACTCCACGAGGTCGCACAGTAGTGATGCAATTTGCAGCTCCCTCGCCCTCGCTTCCACCCTCCATTTCCTTCTTCAACAATTTTCTCTCCCTTCGCTGTGTGTGTTAAGTTGTATGTCAGATTTCTGAACTTGTGTGTCGAGGAGAGTTGACCAGGTGTCAAAGCGTGTTCAAGTGTCACAGAGCGTCTCAGAGTTTCCAGCACGACACAGAGGCCTCTCAAGCTTGTTTGCGCTTCATTGGCTGCTGATTGTCGAACTCCATCATCCAATGGCTTCCTCATCAAAACCCGAAAAGATTTACCATGTGTTCTTGAGTTTCAGAGGCACAGATGTCCGCAATAACTTCCTCAATCATCTCTAGGAAAGCTCTTGACCAGAGTGGAATATACACTTTCATTGATAGTGAGGAACTAGGAAGGAGATCAAATATCACCGGCGCTTATGAAGGCCATCGAAGAATCGTTCATCGCAATCATCATTTTCTCTGAGGACTACGCTTCCTCACCTTGGTGTTTGGAAGAGCTGGCAAAAATTATGGAGTGCAAGGACCAAAAGGACCTCAGGGTTTTACCAGTTTTTTACAAAGTGGAACCTAGAGAAGTGAGAACACCAAGAAAGAAGTACAAAGAAGCAATGATTAAGCATGAGGCCAAGTTTGGGAAGCATTCGGAGGAAGTGAAGAGATGGAAGGAAGCTCTTTCAAATGCCAGTAACTTGTCCGGGTGGGAATTGAAGGACGGGTAAGTAAAGTGCAGTCCATATTTGGCGTAAAAAACCTAATATTACAAATGAGTATAAAGACTGTTTGTAAATAAATAAATAAATGAGTCAACACACACCTGATTGTAATAAGACAATGACATCGTGCTTCGGGGTATTTAATAGTTTCAAAATTTTTACATTGTTCAAAGTCCTAAAAGGCTAGATCAAACAATTAAATAAATCATATATAATAGTCAAAAAGAAAAACAAGCAAATTATCGCGCATAAATTTAAAGGACAGGAATCACTTAGATAACTAAAAAGCTGAACCTTGAACTTGTTTTTAATTGGTGTGGATCTTCTGAAGTTCTAATTCGACTGAGTGGGAATACATTTTGGTTTTGTTATGATTATGCGAAAATTTGGTTGATAATTGCTTGTGATTTACTTATTCAAATTGCTAAAATCATGCCACAATTTTTTTTTTTTGTCAGAGATGAGTCGGAGCTTATACAAAGAATTGTGAGGGAAGTCTCCACTCACCTAAACCGAACACCTTTGTATGTTGCTAAGCATCCGATTGGCATAGATTCCCAAGTGGTAAAGCTGAAATTGATGTTAAACCTCGAGTCTAATGATGATGTTGTCATGGTGGGATTATGGGGACAGGGAGGCATAGGAAAGACAACTTTAGCAAAAGCTCTTTACAATGCTATTTTTAGACAATTCGAGGGTTCATGTCTTTTGCTAAATGTTCGTGAAGCTTCAAAAGATTCCAAGGGTTTAGTTCAGTTGCAAGAAAACTTATTGTCTGAGATTTTATTATTGCAACAAAGATTAGAAGTGTTCAATGTGGATAGAGGTATTAATCTAATACAGCATAGACTTTGTCACAAAAAGGTTCTCCTCATCCTTGATGATGTGGACGACTTGTGCCAGTTAGATGCTTTAGCAGGAGATGGCAAATGGTTTGGTAATGGAAGTAGAATCATCATTACTACAAGAGATAAACATATGTTAACCGGTCATGGGATTGATCAAGATCATGTCTATGAAGTTGAAGCATTGAATCCTACTGAAGCCCATGAGCTGCTAAGTAAGCATGCTTTTCCAACACAGAAAGAATTAAAAATCAAGAATGATCTAGTGAATAGTGTCTTGAATCTTGCTAAAGGCCTTCCTTTAGCACTTGAGGTGTTGGGTTCCTTCTTACGTGGTAGAAAAGAACATGAATGGGAAAGTACACTGATGAAACTTTCTAGAGTTCCCAATAGTAAAGTGAATGATGTGCTCAAAATAAGTTATGATGGATTAGAGGAAAATGAGAAAGAGATTTTTCTCGACATTGCTTGCTTTTTTAAGGGGAGGAATAGTGAGTACGTAAAGAAAGTTCTTAATAGTTGCGGACTTGCGGCAGCAATTGGATTAGAAATTCTCATTGAGAGGTCTTTGATAAGAATTGGTTTCAGAATAGAAATGCATGACCTGATTCAATTTATGGGTATGGAAATTGTAAACCAAGACTGTCGAGATAATCCTGGAAGACAAAGTAGACTATGGCAGTATGATGATGTATTCAATGTTCTATCAAGCAACGTGGTAAGATTGCAAATACCATCAAAATTCTTCTCGTTATCTTTGAATCTATTCATTAAATATAAATAACCTAGGTATTCTTGAATATGTAGGGAGATTGTACTACAAAAGCCATAGTATTGGAGTTACCTGAGCCGACAAAGTTGTGCATTGATCCTGATGCTTTTACAAAAATGAGAAACTTGAGATTGCTCATCTTGAGAAACGTGCATGATTCTCTCCCAGGTCCTATATATCTTCCTAATGAGCTAAGATGGTTTGAATGGCCTGGATGTGCTCACAAGATTCCACAATTTTCCTTTGGTCCAAAGAAATTAGTGGGACTTTATGTGAGCAAAAGCAATACCACAGGAGTGGTAAAACAATTTAAGGTGAGTATATACATACATAGATCTTTTATTTACTAAGTTCGTTTGTGTGCTTATATGCGTACTATATGTACTAGTACACTAAAGGAAGTGGTGTTGTTATGTTTTAGAAACTAATTCTCTATTTTCTTTTAAAAGAAACCTAACTTCTTGCATTACAATTTTTTTTACGTGCAGCACAATTGGCATTTGAATAATTAAGCGAACAAATTTACTAGAAATACTCAATGGAAACATTTTATAAAATACACGATATAAAGATTTTTTCTACATATACAAGGAAAGAGAAAGATATTTCAAAATTTAAAATTTATTTATGAATGTCATGCATCATTAGAACATTCAAATTTTAATATTGAAATATGTGAGAGATAAAATAAAATAAAATGATCAATTTCATGTATTTGTATGTGGTATAATATCTGTAGAACAAGTAATTGAGGATAACTAATGAAAAAAATAAATTATATATATATATATATATATATATATATATATATATATATATATAAAAGACTGAAATCTATTAAAGTAGGAGATCATTTTACTTTATATAATAGTACAGATAAAGTTTAAACACTATCGATATTGTTATATTTCAAAATCAAATCAAGTCTACCTAATGATCGAATAACAGGGAGACAAAAATATGACAAACCTACTTGTTGACATGAATATAGAAGTAAAAACATCCAAGGAGCTAGATTGAGTAGTAGCCACGTAATCATTAAGTGGTGGAGCCTTACTTAGTACACATATCTTAACGATGGGATTTATCTAGCATCAATAAAATTAGCTCGGTCAAAGGTTTAAATATACCATTGTGTAAAACAAAGCATCGTTAATTCCTCAAATCAGTTTTTAAGGAGCACTATTCCTAAGTGGACATAATAAAGTATTTATTAGGAATTCTGCCAGTGATGTGTGCACAACTAAATTAAATGACCCCGTAGGGTCATACCACTAGTTTCTTAATACAAGGTTAGAGCCATTTTGAATTAAGTATATTAATTTTTTATTTTCCTACTAACGTTTTTCAAAGTTGGCTTCACTATCTTTGCGTGACTTCAAAAAAAAAAATTTAAAGTTTATTAATTTTTGCGCAATCACATTGTGATAGTATTCGCATACCCCATTCATCTATGATGAACAATTAAAGCCATAACTATTAGAATCTTCATTTCTACGCTCGTCTTGTGGCACTTCACTTTACTTTTGTAATTGCCACATCACATAACACATGGAATAATTTTGTCCTGTGGTCCGCATCCACACTCGTCATGTGGCACTTCACTATTTTCTTTCAAAATGACCCTAATTACTTGCGTTAGAGATATTTTTATGTGCAACAAAATTGACATTTGAAAAAGTAAAAGAAAAACTTCATTAGAAATACTCAATGAAAACATTTTTACAACACAAAGAAGTTTTGTACATATATGTGGAAAGAGAAATATATTTCAAGATTTGAATTTTTTTTTTTATGAAGGCCATTGCATCATTAGAAAATTCTACTTTTCATATTGAAATATGGGAGAGATAAAAAATAAAATAACCATTTTCATGTATATATCCATGGTATAATATCGGTAGAATAAGTAATTGAGGATACTTGATGGAAGGAATGTAAAGAAAGAAAAAGATTGGAATCTTCTAAAGTAGATCATCTTTACTCTGCATATAGTATAGATAAAGTGTACATACTTTTTAAACCTAATATCTCTAACTATTAAAATAGATATATTTCAAAATCAGATCAAATCTACCTAGTGAAGAAATTCAAAATGCAATTTGCTATCGATTGTTTACATATTAAATTTTTTATTTTACAAAAAAATTATATAGCGATCCAACAAAGGGAAACAAAAATATGATGAACCTACCCATTGACATGTACGTAGAAATAAAAACACCCAATGGTTTAGTGGTGACCATGTACCCAATGCCTGTTCCTAAACCACGAGGATTTGTCCAGCATCAACACAATTAGCTGAGTCGAAGGTTTGAATGTGAGTATGGCATTATTAGTTGCTTAAATAATTTCTTAAGGAGCAGCGCTTCTAAATAGGTATAATAGAGTATTTATTAGGAACTTTGCCAATAATGTGTACACAACTAAATCAATGGGAGTGATCTAGTAGGGGCACTCCATTAGTTTCTTAAAAGTCAGAGTTAGATTTTGAAATGAGTACATGAAATTTTTATTTTCTTCCGAATGTTTTTCAAAGTTGCACCCATTGTCCTTGCATGACTTAATTTTTTTTTTTAAAGTTTATTAATCTTCACGCAAGTACATTATGAAAATATTTATATCCCCTATTCACGTACGATATATAGTTAAAGCCAGACCTGGTAGAGTCTTCATTCCTATTCTCACCACTTTGTACTTCACTTAGTTTTTGTGATTGCCACGTGACAACACACGTGGAATAGTATTGTCACATGGCCCAAATCCGCACTTGCCATGTGGCACTTAACTATATTGCTATGGTTGTCACATGGCATGATGTGTGGCATAGTTTTGTCATGTGGCCTACGTTCGCATGCTCGCCACATGACACTTTAATTAAAATTTGTGATTGTCATGTGCATGACATGCAACACAATTTTATCCAAAACTAATATTCATTTATTACTGAAGGGTAGATTTGGATGACGGGTACTAGTTTGAGATTTTTTGTTAAACAAAAATTCATTCAAGATAAATGTTTCATCATCGTACTAATTAAGGGTTTTTGTGAGGCGAAAATTAATTAGGGGTAAATTTGCATAATGATTTGGGATTCTTAATGGTGTTTGTTCTAATTTGTTAATATAATTGTTAACCCAATTTTATTTGTGTACTTTTTTTGTATTGTGTATCTATATATTTTCAATTTTTTCAAATAATATCTAAAATGTAAAATGATGAGATTTTACTCTAATTTGCTAATATATATGTGTGTGTAAGTACTGGTAAATTTTTTAAGTTTTCAGTAATTTCTCAAAACAATATTTAATTCTCACAAAATCAGTTTATAGTAACTCTGAATGAAAAGTTAAGTAATAGATTAAAAAATTTACTCAGAAACCAAATAGTAGGTTTCATGTTGCCTAATCTATCGAAGCTCCTTGCTTCCTTCCGTATGAAGAGTATTGTAGCCTGAGCATATGTAATTATGACATATACACCAGGTCAATATTAGATTATATAACAGTCAAGGATATGTAATGATCCCCTGAGAAGCCTAATCTCCCTCGCGTGTTGTGTAGCCAATTTTATAAATCTCGATCAAGCCAAGCCCCTACAAATAAATTATGATATTATTAATGATCAATATATGAAATCATGGACAATGGGAATGACATCCGACGTTAAATTACCATCATTTCACGAGTTTAACTCCCCGTCTATGTACAACAACTTACATAGGCCTATTTGTAGACTTTGTAGCAGATGACTTCCTTTTTTAATAAACATACAGCTCCATATATCGACGACCTAAAATATATAATTTTAGAGTGTTGATCAAAGTTGGTTTCTCTATATTTTGCAGGACTTCCAAAATTTGAAGTACATTAATTTCAGTCACTGTGAGTTGATTGTTCGGATGCCTGACCTCTCATATACTCCAAATCTCGAGGAATTGGATTTCCGTTATTGCAAAAACTTGGAAGAAGCCCATGAGTCTGTCGCATATCTTGACAAGTTGCAGGTGTTGAATTTAAGGGATTGCTTTGAACTTAGTGTTTTTCCCAATGTGCTCAAGTCGAAAAAGTTGCAAGTTCTTGATTTTTGTCATTGCATGAAATTTGAAAGGTTCCCCGATATTCCACATAAACTTGAAGGCCTTACACAGCTTATGTTAGAAGGGACCGCTATTACAGAACTTCCTGCATCCATAGAAAATCTTGTCGCATTAAGGGTAATGGATATACATGATTGCAAGAACCTGGAACATCTGCCATCTAGCATTTATAAGTTACAAAATCTTGAAAATTTGCAAGTTGAGGGTTGCACGAATTTGATCAGGTTTCCAAAGTATGAGGATTCAATTGATTCGTGCATGAAGACTGGACTATCAAAGTTATTCGAGTTAAATCTTGCGAGATGTAATCTATGTGAAGTAGAGTTTCTTGAGAATCTTTCCTGTTTTCCCTTGTTGGGGGAGTTACTTCTAATGGAGAACAATATTACTATTCTTCCTCCATCCATCAATAAGCGGGATCATTTGGCTACGTTGAGAGTTGAAAACTGCCAGCAATTACAACAGATTCCCGAGTTTCCCCCATCTTTGGGTTATTTTTATGCAGATAATTGTGAATCTTTACAAAAAAGTGAAGATTTAACCTCAATTCATCATTTGGTCGGTAGAGTTTTGGCTCAGATGGTTGACTCACCTGACCAGGTTAGACTCTCTCTCTCTCTCTCTCTCTCTCTCTCTCTCTCTCACATATATCACATATATCAATGTGGAGTACATGCTGGGTCTATCGTGTGCTTGTATATTGTGATAGCAGAAAACACAATATTGAAGGCTTCAGATAAACAAACAAATATAAAGTGGTTCTGCACATATATGCATGTAACGGAGGTGGCTCCCATACTTTTATGTGAATGATTTCTATCGCATGAGACTTGTTTATTAATGCAAGCAAGGATAAATTGACCTTCTCATTTAGATACTAATACTAACTTGGATACTTTCTACCGGCCTATCTTTGTAACAGGCTTTCAATATAGTTCTTCCTCAAGGAGAGATGCCACAGTGGGTCCTTCCTATTGAAGAGGATTCTGTATCTTTCATGATTTCAAAAAACTTACATGACAAGATCCTTGGATTGGCATTTTGTTTCGTTCTTGATAATGTTGAATCCAAGAATAGGATCATTTTAGCACTTGTTGATGGTGCAATAAAGCATCAAATAGTCGAAGGGTTCCCCTATCCGTTGCATTCGGAACATACGTACCTTCACTTTGTCAAAGAATCTCGCCTACAGAGAGGAGTCGATTTTGGTCAAATTGATGAGAATAATGCAAAGATTAGCTTTACAAAATCGAGAGAAGTGAAAAAGTGGGGATTCCGAATAATATGCAAGAAACTAAGCAATGATTTGAAGGTTGATCTTCGAGATAATCAGCTAATAGATCCAGCTTTACTCTACGAGGTTGATCATGAATCAACAAATTCAACATCTGGGGGTTCACCCATGCATGAAGATAATTCGAGCGAAGCAGATCTACAAAAAGATTTGCAAGATTGTCAAGCGAGTGGTGAGGAACAGAGGCAAACGATACCGAGGAGAGATCATGAGCTTTTCTCCCTCGAGGCATGCGAACCAAGACCACATGGACTTCTAATTCAATTGGCAGAGATGAGTATGGCGGTGTTTGCTCGCTGCTTTTGTTGTTGGATGATGGGAACTCGCTAAGGAAGCAATTTGTCGGTAGGAAAGTGAATTCAGATGATGAGATCGCTAAGAAAGCTCGACATACTTCCCGACTTAGTATCGAGAAAATGAGTTCGAGGGCTGTGGCTGTAGAATTAGATGAGGGGAGGTGGGCTTGGTACGTACGTGTTGATGCTGGTAGAGTGGAGGAACAATTTTGGAAGAGAAAGATAAGAGACTTCCATTGGAGTATATAGAGGACGAAGGCATATCAGAGAAGAGAGAGACGCACGCACCCAACGACACTCCCCGTGAGTTCTATCTATCTTTGTTCCCATTTTTACTCTTTCGATCTTGCGCTTTAATTTCCATATATTTTCGTTTCAATCCATTCCCTTTCTACGTAATTTCGATTTAGTGCTTTTGCTGCTTTTCTTCACACTTAGCCATCCTATATATTCGTCACTCAATCCAAGCCACCATTCGCCATTTTTATACTCAGGTACAAAACTATGGAGCAATCCCGATCGCTCTCCCTCCGCTTTACTATTATTATAAATAGATTTGAATACATGTTTTATAGTAAATTATTAGCAATTTTGAGTGCATAACTACCCCGATCATGTCAAATTTTTCTGAAAATGACTTTTTGAAAATTGTACGTATCAAAATCAATTTTCATCTATCTCAACGAATTAACCTTCCATCATCATTTTTATAATAGGAAAATGCTGATCGCTTGCTCAAATGAATAATTACTCACTTTCCATATTATGCATAAAAACCGTCTGAGTATGCCCTCGCTCGTCCCCTCTTTCAACCTTTTTCTGTTTCTTTCCTTTTCTTTGGTTTTCCCATTGTTGTTTGTAAAGCACCTTCCTTCCTTCCTTTTTCTCCGCCATAGACAAAACTTCCAACTCCATCGATGCCCCTTTCAGCATCACGACTGCCCACCTCCTATACGACACGGCCGAGCTCCGGCGGAATGGATGGAAACAGAGTCCCTGGCGAGCCGACGGCGACGGGCTACCACCGCCGACCGAAGCCATGGAAACTGGCGACGTAGGTTTGGGTGGACGATTCTTCCTAAGGTTCTAGGCTTCGTGCAGCTTGCTATAGGTAATGCCTGGCAGTTGGATTTTGAATTCGATTCAGCTTGCTATAGAATGTGTCGTTGAATTTGTTCTAGAGGCGCCGAATCGGTGTTTCTTCGTGAGTTCTTTCTGTGGATGCTTGATAGTGAATCCATAGGTTAATCGACGTTACACGCTGCGAAATCAGCGACAATCTCTGGGAAGGTATTAGCTTTTTCTTTCTCTTGTTTTCATAGGTGGCAATTTATTGAAGGAAGTGGGTGAAGTCTAGGTTCAAAGGAAAAACAAGCGAGGGAGAGTGAAATAATGGGGAGTAGGGTGTACATGGGTTGGTGCTGTAGGTTGGGAGGGAGGGAGAGAGGGATTTGGGTGCTTTCGAGGTGCCTAGGAAATGTGGATGTGTAGTATGTACTCAACATAAAGATGTGCAGCGGGTGATCGGTTTGCCAAGAATGAGGAAGTTGCAGTGAGATGGCAAGCCAACAGGAAAAGTCGCTTGACAGTCGAGTCCTTTAACCACTTCTTGACTCTAGTGGAGGGAGAATTGAAAACCAAATTTACATGGAGTGTGAGAGTAATATGAACATTGGTTTTGCCCATTGATAACTGGTTAGGTGGTTATTTTCTTTCGCACTGTGGACTGTGGATATGGAAAAAGACATAAGCATGAGAAACATGGAGTTTACATAAGTTATTCAGTAGAGTAGAGACAAAAGCACAAGAAGCTGATTTTCAATTCTGAATTCAACAGTTTAGGATTCTCTTTTTATTCTTACGTGCCATAGCTTTTATGAAGGAAAATGACTGAGAAGCTGAAACTCCTAGATGTTTCTTGAATGTTTGAGTGAATCTTGATTAATGAAGGACAACCTTCCAAGGTACCAATAATAAGACACTGGAATGCAACATGTAGTTACTCAAACTAGTTGCTGTTTTTGCTTGAGTGCTGTTAGGGCCATATCAATATGAGTGTTAGGTGGGATTTGCGTCTGAATTACAGGATGAGTATGTATTAATAATCATTACTTTGAAGTTTGTGACCAGTATATTATATGGGACCTGCAATATCTTGTTCTTATGGCTATGAGATATGGATTCATTCCATTAGTAGCTGCATATTGATACTGAAATTTTTTTTGCTGTTGGCAACTTGATGCTGATTTCCTATTGAGTTGCCTATTGTCCACATATATTTTTCGCCTAACAAGTGACAAGACCTATTTGCCTTTCTTGTATAAGGCAAGGCTTGCACTGGACAGCCTTGAAGTTCCAGTCGTGTAAAACCAGGTGCATTTGTCTTAATTAGTGAATGATCTCAGAATGGACTTTATTTATATCGTAGATTGATTGAACAGCTGTGCAATTGTTGAGGATGTGAACATTATTGCAGCAGGAAGAAACCAGAGTAATGAGACACGAAATGTATGTTTGTCGTTGCTTGGCCAACGGCACTTTGTAATTGTTATGAATTGATACCCTCGGAGAGCATTTGTAGTTTATTGTTGATCATATGTTCCTCCTGTAATTATTTCTTTATGAGATGATAAAATTATATATATCTGCACAAATCTGTCAATAAATGGAATTTCCATGCACATTGTGCTGTAAAGGGTTTGTTCCCATTATTCTTTCATAAAATATGGCTACGGCTGACAATAACAGTAATCTTGTTTTATTATTCCAATGTTTTAACGTTTTTCATTTGCCACTGTGCTCTATCTGGAACCATATTACTGTCTTTATCTGCTTTGGTGAAGTTCCAACATTGTTTTCTTTGGCTATGTGGTAGTTAGACTTTTGATGTATTTGTTTGGTATGAAAGTGCATTGTGAGCATTGTATTGCCTTTAATGATGTAAGAACCTGCTCCTTGGCCACATTTCTTCATACAAGACCAAATTTACACTAATAGTTTGAGCCTGGTTTCTAGTAGACATCTGTTAACTAATAGTCTATTGCTGTCATCATTTATAGTTATGTGGTGACAATACACAACTATAAATGACTCTGTAGACAGAAATGGATAGTTGATGCAAAAATATATGGCCCTTTAGTATCTTGGTGGAGAATAATTCAAAATACTCTTAGAAAAGGTGGAGGTGGCTAATGCAATAAGAAGCCTCTTTTTACATGTGAGATTCTCAGCAACTTCAAGTGAGCATCTTGTTGACTTCATGTAGTATATGCCTAATCAATCTTATATAAGTCTTAAACGGTTAACCAAAAGAAGAAACATTTCTTGTGAAATGCCTTGCCTAAATTTATGTTGAAACTACAGTAAGAGCAACTGTCTCTCTGACATAGCTCCTAAATTTGATATGCTTGCCTTGTTTCCTCCTTGTGCTTTCATGGGCAACAAGACATGTGAAGATGGAAGCTCTTGATGGTCTTCTTGAACAGTGGCAGAGGACTGGATTTTTGGCTATGGAAGTTATAGAGAAGCTTTCAGCATGTTCCTTCATGTGACATGTGAACCATAATTTGTGTAACATCATTATTGATTATAGGTACATCTCTTGATCATACTGAAACAAAACTAAACTTCCTAGAATTTGTTTATTCCTATGATTAGATGACTCTTACCCTTTTTTAGGCATAAAGGAAGTATATAATGGCTGCACAAATGATAAATTTGGAGGCGGTTGCTCAATACTGTCATTGCAAATCAAGTAGCTCCAAGGCATGATTAGGTCAGTTTATGCACTTGCTTATGTTGCTGATTTGTATTTACTTAGCTCCACTTTGAAATTGTGACACACAATAATTGATGACTAAAGCTTATTGGAGGTCTATGCTTCCTTGTGTTGATTACTGCTGGATGTGGATTTTTAGTGATTCTGTTTGTCGTTGCACTTTAAAAATTGCAACACATGACCATGAAAATAAATGGAGGTTTACAGAACTAATTTTCCATCCTTTATGTCCTTTTCTGAGTATAAGATGAAGAAAGTGGAGTTGCTAGAAGCATCAAGAGGTCAAGTTCATATTAATTCTTTCTTTCCCTGATTTATATCCTTTTTCTTAAATTCTTTGTGACTTGTTAGACATTTCCGTATTATTTTCATTTGCCCTAAAACAGTTGTAGGAATTGCTACACACTAAACTAACATTAGTGTTTTCTTTTCCTTTCCACTTTTCCCCCTGTTTCTTGATCTCTTCTTCCTCAGTTTTTTTCACTGCAGCAAGATTGTTTGATGTCTTTAATATTATCATATTTAAATCAAGAAATATAGTATCTTCAAAGAAATATGATATTTTAGCTATGAGGAAATTATGCTCTCTAATATGCCATTTGCAAAGTACTTGATAAAGAAATCTCTTTTCTGTTTTTAAGTTGCAAGTGTCTATTCTTGCATACATAAGAGTATGTGGCTGTTAAATTGAGGTGTATATTTGGCTCTCAAGTATGATTTTTTATCCATCTAATGCTGCCATGATCATGTTTCCTAAGCTTGTTCAGAACTCATAAAATGTTTTAATCAGACTTTGTTGACATAAAAGTTAAAACGTTGTGAAACATGATCTGTTTTATTGAGATTTGAGCAGTACATGAAGTAGCTAATCTATATTATGAACATTGTCCATTTAAGAGTCTTGAATGAACAAGATCTAGTACAAGGAAAAGAAGCAAGAGATGTACAAAGGATGCATCTAAACAAAAAACTTAGGGGAAAAAAACCATGAAACTCTTGACTTTTAGAGCTTGAGATTTATAGTTAACCATTGTGGGAAACATGAGCTAACTCATTGCCTTTCTGAATATGAAATCAAGCAAGAGGACTCATCTTGCAAATGATGGACTACCTTGCTCAATTTCCTCCATCTGGAGCTCAAAAACTAGCCCTAATTATGGCATAGTTTCATGATAGAGAGAATGAGTCCATGGTTATGAAGGTGGCATGAATCCTATGGAATGTTAGGAAGATGCAGCTGATTGGAACCCATCCTAGCCCTATACTAGTGTGCAAGTCATCCAAAAATCATCTCTCTATCACATCATTGGTACTGAAATTTCTGGGAAGAGAAGTTTTCCATCTGAGATAAAAACTTCTAAGTATCACCTGTTTACAGTGTGTTATTTGTTCTCCAAGGACATTATGATGTAGAGAAAATATAGGACCTAGAGGTATCCTTAAAGTAAAAAAATTTCAGGCATAGTTACCCAAAACTCACCTCTTTTAAATATTGACTCAAGAATTTTGCCCAAGTCAATGCCACTTTAGGGAGGCTATTTACCGTCGATTGAATCAAATGGTACACTTCAGAGATAATTTGCTCGCATAGAAACCTATTTCCTGGAGTACAGACATTCCTTAATATTGATATTCTTATGACTGAAATGTAAACTTCCTAAACTCTCCTATCAGGGAACTTGTTTTTCCTTAGATTGTACCTTCTTTTGCAAAGTGCTTTGTCTATTAGTCTGCTAAATCATCTCTCCCATGATATATGGACATGTTTTGAAAATGGAATCTGTCTCAGGTTTAAGGCTGAGCTAGGTAAAAATGCAGAATCATTGAAAATATTGGCTGGTTTACACAGAAATTTCATCTATGTTCCCCCTTTCATGTGAGACTGATAGGTACATAGAAAAGGATCCTGGTGCTTCTATGGTCTAGAGCGAGGGTTCAAGATGGCCAAAAGTGATGATGAACATACCAGTGCAATGAGACTGATGAGACTTTGCCAGTACTTATGATGAAAGGACAACCAAGTATAAACTTCATGCCACTTCAAGGTGTTCAGAGATCAACTGAATTCGAAGATTCCCATTTTGTAGCTTTGTGCATCTTAGCCTTGATTGCCATCTTCTCCAAAGCACGTGAATTATGAACAAGAAACTCAACTAGAAAAGCCACTATTTCAGCTCCGAAGGTCAATTGGAATAGAAACTCTATTCTGGCAAAACAGAAAAAAATAGAAAATGAAATGGATTCTAACTTCTGAGCACCTGAACTCATCTAATCTCTATAGCTCGAGGTTTTTCTTCACAGTTGTAAATTATTGAAGGCAATTGCTTGAAAATTCTTCTTCTTTGATTTCATTTGTTTTGATATCAAAGCTTAGTCGCTTGTAGCAATGTAAATTATTCTTCTTTCCTATCATAATTAGTATATTTGCAGCTCTTTTAGATTTGATATGATTGCTCTTTTGACCAATTTTCCTTTTAAAGAGGCGAAATTAAATTGAATGGGACATATGGCTATTGTGCTGCAACATAGTTTCAAATCTGAGTAGTCAATGTTTCTTTTTTCCACCAGTTCTTAGATGATTAAAATGAGAAGTGTGCAACCTCAATCTCTCAGAGCGTTTTTTATTTTTTTTTGTCGGTAATCTCTCAAAGTGTTGAATATCTGTCTTTTTGTTATAAATTTATGTGGAAGGTAACTCAATGACTATTAAGTATGCCTACGAGTGTAATATATACGCATTAAACATTTATTTGATTGTTTTGGGTGACTTTTTTTTTCAAGTGTGGACTTGTTTTACATCTGTATCATGATGCAATTTCTAATCTTGTTTCTACTTATTCAGAATTTCATCACTTAATTTTGGTCTGTTCGATGCGTGGATTGGCACTTAGTGTAATATAGAAAGGAAAACAAAGTACGGCAATCAAGAGAGAAAGAGGAATGGACGTATGCCTAGTATGGTAGTGGTGATTATTCGTATCACCAAGGTCCAAAGTTTTCATGGAAATAGCGGTCAAGAAAAGAGACCCCTTGTGTCAAAGAGAGGACAGATTGAAAAATGTATGGTAATTTAAGAAAGTTGCACATATTTACAAAATCGGCACATACGTAGTTATAAGAATTTCAAGCAGAAAGGTTATTATAAACAAAAGTTGTAATGATACCATAGTAACTTGAATTTTTACTAGCTTAGTAACAACTCTTGATGTTCCATTGGTTGAAATATCCTGTGTCCCATCCCACAATGACCTCGCGCTTAAACTCTCCTTCCTCGTGGAACTTGCCTCATGACTTGCAAGTACTGTTGCAACTGAATTCAGGGGCTCGGGCGTCGTTTAGAAACCAATATAACTCCAATTTATCAATATAGGGCAATTTGTCAGTCCGATGAGTCAGCTCGTTTAAGTTAAACTAATGTCACCTTGAATTCTCAAGCTACCTAAATCGCCCAATGTCCCCTAAGTGAAGACTTTATTTTCTAGAGAGATTAGAGATATAAAACCATGTAAAAATCACTAGGCTTGCTTTATTGTCCAGAAAGACTAGACATACAATATCAAGATGTAAATTGATGGGCTAGTTCCATGCTATAGAAAGTGTCTAGTGCTTTTATAAGTAGGGGCATGGACCCATTCTCGACTCTGTTGTCCCGCTAGATGCGGTGATAATCCCATTTCTATGCAATAACAACATGAACATAAGTTAAAACAGGAACTTTATGCATTAATTCAAAAAATAAAGGGGAAAAAAAAAACAGGAACATATCCTCGACATGGGCGAGTTTACTCCTAGACCCCCAGCTTCTTAAAATTTCAATTAATGTCCGAGTAGGGAAAATAAAAGTTTACGTATAGATCCATCAAGCTCAGCCCCCCAAATTAATCATATTTCTTTAAATTCCAATGTTTAAGGAGCTATTAGGAACTTCTAGAAAAAAAAAGCAAAGTGTGAATCTAGATCTATTTTCCTGTAGCGATATTGATTCTAGTATTAAAGTACTTGGACACCCCATCAATTTTATCAAAGTTACTCGAAAACCCCCTGCATTTTCAAAATGCACTCCGACCCCGTGTTAGAAACATTTTCAGATTTGATAGATTAATAAAAAAAATTAAGTCATCACGATAAAGTCTTCAGAATATAGCTGGAATAGGGACAACCAAGTCACCCTTTAAGAGCAAATTTTTCATACCATGAGCTTTTATATGCAGTTAACATGATACTATCTTCTTTTTCATGCATTGAACCGTAATTTCAAAGGCACAATATGATTAAGCATGTCAAAAGATGTTGAACAAATTGAAATAGAAACTAGAATAGCATGACAACAAAAAATTTCCAAGTTAGACACAAAAAATTACATGTGCCTTCCTCGAGTCAAACAGCTCTACAACTTTATATGAACCCTACTAAAGAATTTATCAGATTTCCTCATGGGGCTTTGGGTTTTGAAGTGGGGTAGCACTTCTAGACCGATAGAGACCAAGCTGCGAGGATGGTGCTCGACCGCGACTTGAGCATGAAAGAAGATGTTTAAGTTAGGGTTTACATATTTGACATCGAATGATGAACAATGATCTTAAGAAAAGCAAAAATGCAAAATCATTTTTTTTAAACACGAGAGAAATTTGTGTATTTCCGATCAAGCAGGTAGGGTCATTTACGTTGGACCCGTTTTCATTTCTCTTCCTTTGATATATGGAGTTTTGTCAAGTCATTTTTCATGATCCAACTACAATTCCAAATAAGTTAATCCAGATAACTCAATTTTGACTAATTATTTTATCTAAGAATCGACAAAGGGGCAGAGTGCAGCTTTTTTTTTTTTTTTGAAAATGCTTGGAAAATTTCCGGTGTATTATCCATCACAAAGCTCACACTCTAAGAAAATATTTATTTTTTATCTTTTCCAAATTGAGAAAAAAATTAAGGGGAGTACTTATACTAGGGAAAAGGAAAAGTCTTTATTGCATTTGTGCTAATTTAGTTCTTGATTCTAATTTTGACTTGGAACCAATAATCTTATAATGGCGATTTAGTTTTAAACCTTTTGACTTGGTACTAATTCAATACTTAGCCAAAATTAGCCGGAATGACTGAATTGGCACCAAATCAAAATGTTTAGAACTCAATTGGCACCATTAAAATGTTTAGGACTAAATTGACATTAATATAATAGGTTTAGGACTTGTTTGAAATTTTTTCCATTTATACCATATCAAAGAGTATTTTTGGCCGCCCAGCACACTTGCTTTGTTACTCTTTCAATTTTTGTACACTTATCAAAGCAAGCAATAGAAAATGACGGAAAATATTGATTGCTTAAATGTAAGGAATGACTATGCATTGTAGTAAATTTTAAGGAATAGCTATCCAAAAAATTATAAACCTATTATACGGTGATTAATATAGTTTTAAAATTTTCAATTTAATCAATTTAATCCTAAACCTTTTGACAATTTTATTTATCATGAATGGTTAAGCAATGAGAAAAGTTAAAGATTTAGTCCTTTCTAAGTACTACTACTTCATTTGCCACATTGAAGTGTGTTGATACCTGAATTTTTTGCTTAGAGGTTCCTCATTCATTTGATAACAATCAGGGATCAAATCCATTGATAGCATTAGAATTTGATCCCTAACAAAAAATATCAACACTATACAATCTTGCATCATTTACAAATTAAGGACATTGACGGCGAGACCGCAAATATTTTGTGAAGCAACACACCACACGATCACCTAGTCTCAATTTGTTCACCTTCTCCACTTAGATCCTTCCAAGCGTATTGATGTATTGATGCTATCCAAGCTGTTCTCTTTTTATTTGGTCCATCCAAGCATCTCGATAATCCCATGTCCCTCACTTGTACATCAAAATTCAAAGGTTCTTTCAATTCTAACAAATTCCACTTAGTTTTGCAAAGCAAGAAAGTCCTTCATGTTACAAGTGTTTTGCCTCGTTTATTTACATGAAAAAATCGAAAACACAAGGGATCTCGGGCCTTACTCAAGGCCATTGGGCCATTGCGGAGTGTCATAGAGATATTGCACAAGGCCCTCGACTCACTCCTTAGCAAACTCAGGCGTCTAGGCAATAAAGAACCAACGCAGGGCATAGGCTCGGGCTGCAAACACCACGTGACACGCTCTTATTCAGCATGCCCCCACCTGGTACCGATTGTCCCTTTCTTTGAAAAAATCGCTTATTTTATTTATATATTTATTCGTCCAAACTTTGACCCCTCATTTCTCTTTCATCCAATTGACTCAATATTCATTTTCACGGAAAGCTCGTGACTTGAGTTTTCCAAAATGAAATTGTCTATTTTCTAGAAAAGTCTTATTGTTATAAGTAAAAAGCATTACTTCATTCTAAGAACTATTTTTGTTTTAGTGCGCTGTGAACCTTCTGAGATGACCTTGATGGAGTTTAACGGTTTTCTAAGCAGGCGCATATAACTCTCTTACAAGATGGCACTTATGATTCACAGAGGCTCTCTCAAGCCCTATCAAAGGGAAATTGATATCTCTTAATTATTTGATTGATTTTAACTACAATCGCCACTAAGGTCAGGAGATAAGAAAGACGCAGGAGACTGCTTATTTCTATACACTAGAGACTCATAAGCTGAGGACTCGGGTTATGCTACGCAAATGTAATTCCCATTATGGGTACCTTTTCCTCTTATAAAAGGCTTTGCATGCAATATTCCCTTTTTGGATTTCTTCAGAAGAAACGGAAGTCTAAATAGTCATGTAAGGATACACAAACAAATAAAAATCAAATTAACTAATAACAAAGAAAGTAAAAGATAAGGAAAGAAAAAACCCGAACCATGTTGGGCAACATTATACGTTGGTTATTAACTTTTGGGACAGGACCTCTATTCATAAAATTAACGTGAATTTAGTAAATAATAAATAAGAGTTTCCTAAGCTAGAAGTGTCGTCTCATTGGTGCCGAGATTTCTCTGAAAAGAAGTTGCCCATCTGAGATAAAAACTTCAGAGTATCACCCAGTTTACAGTGTGTTGTTTGTTCTCCAAGGACATCATGTTGTAGAGAAAATATAGGACCTAGAGGTATCCTTAAAGTAAAAAAAATTCAGTCACAGTTACCCAAAACGCGCCTCTTTTAAATATTGACAGAAGAGTTTTGCCAAAAGTCAATGCCACTTTGGGGAGCTTAGTTACTGTCAACTGAATCAAATGGTACACTTCAGAGATAATATGCTTGCATGTAAACCTATTCCCTGGAGTACTGACATTCCTTAATATTGACATTCTTAGGACTGAAATGTAAACTTCCTAAAATCTTCTATCAGGGAACTTGTTTGTCCTTAGATAGTACCTTTTTTGGACAGTGCTTTGTCAATTAGTCTGCTAAGTTATCTCTCGCATGATATATGGACATCTTTTGAAAATGGAATCTGTCTTGGCCTTCAGGAGAATCATTGAAAATATTGGCTGCTTTGCACAGAAATTTCATCTATGTTCCCCCTTTCATGTGAGGCTGATAGGTACAGAGAAAAGGACGGTGGTGCTTCTACGGTCTAGAGCTGACTGTTAACGATGGCCAAAAGTGATGACGAACATACCAGTGCCATGAGACTGATGAGACTTTGCCAGTACTTGCAACAAAAGGACAATTTTGTATATCCTTCGTGCTGCCTCAAGCAATGTTCAGAGATCAACTGAATTCGGAGATTCCCAATTCGTAGCTTTGTGCATTTTAGCCTTGATCGCCATCTTCGCCAAAGCACGTGAATTACAAAGAAGAAACTTGACCAGAAAAAACCACCGTATCAGCTCCAAACATATGTAGCACTGGAACCAACAATCTCAACACTCTCAAGATGCTTGCCGAATACTCAGACTCTTTGTTTTGTTGCACAACAGTCCTCCTTATCATAGTATTGGTCATCCAAATCTAGCTCAAAGGCAATTACTTGAAAATTCTTCTTTGATTTCATTCGTGTTGATATTACAAGCTTAGTCGCTTGTAGCAATGTAAATTATTCTTTTTTCATGTCATCATTAGTATATATGCAGCTCTTTTAGATTTGATATGATTGCTCTGTGACCGAATTTTCTTTTTAACGAGGGGAAATTGGATTGAATAGGACATACCAGTGGCTATTGTATGAGTGTAAGATATAGGCATTAAACATGTATTTGGTTCTTGTGGGTGTCTTTTCTTTTTCAAGTGCGGACTTATTTTATATCTATATCATGATGCAATTTCTAATCTTGTTTCTATTTATCGAGAATTTCATCCTTAAATTGTGGTCCGTTCTACGTGTGAATTGGTGCTTTGTTACTATTAATATAGAAAGGAAAACAAAGTAACTAGAGTAAGTAGAAGAGAAAGAGCAATAGACGTATTCCTTGTTCAAAATATGGCAGTGGCGATTATTCATATCACCAAGGTCCAAACTTTTCTTGAAAATTCCGGACAAGAATGGGGAAACTAGTGCAGGATTGAAAAATGTACGGTAATTTAAGAAAGTTACACATATTTAAAAAATTGGCAGATACATAGTTATAAGAATTTCAGGCAGAAAGGTTATTATAAACAAAAGTTGTAATAACACCATAATGACTTGAATTTTTACTGGATTAGTAACAACTCTCAATGTTCCATTGACCGAAATGTCCTCCGTGTCCCGTCCCACAACGACCTCACCTATGGGCTCTCCTTCCTTGAGGAACTTGTCTCATGACCTGAAAGTTGGGTCGCAATTAAATTTAGGGGATTGGGTTTTGTTTAGAAATCAATTTAACCCCAGTTTATCTGTTTAGGGCACTTTGTTGCCTCAACCGACTGTGTACTACACATATTCTTTAATTTCATATTACCGATGAGTCAAGTCGTTTAACTTATTCTTGAATTAATGTCATCTTGAATTCTCAAGTTACCTAAATCACCCAATGTTGCTTAAGTAACGACTTTATTGTCTAGAGAAATTAGAGATATGATGCCATGTAGAAATCACTGGGTATGCTTTATCTTACAGAAAGATTAGACATGTGATGTCAATATTGAATTTATGGGCTAGTCCTACGTTATAGAAAGTGTATAGTGTTGTCATAAGCAGGAGCATGGACCCATTCTTGACTCTGTTGTTCCGCTGGATGTGGTGAGAATTCCATTGCTATGTAATGACAAGATGAACATAAGTTAAAACAGGAACTTTATATAATAATTCAAAACAAAAAGGCCAAAACAGAAACTATACCCCCGACATGGGCGAGTTTAGTCCTAGCCCCCCAACTTCTTGAAATTTCAATTAAGGTCCAAGTAGGAAAACAAAAGTTTACCTATAGATCCATACTCGCCCCCCCAAAAATTAATCATGTTTCTTTAAATTCCATTGTTTAAGGAGCTATTAGGAACTTCTAGTAAAAAAATCTGAATTAAGATCTATTTTCCTGTACGATATTGATTCTACGCCCCCTCAATTTTATCGAAGTTACTCGAAAACCCCCTGCATTTTCAAAATGCACTCCGACCCCGTGTTAGAAACATTTTCGGATTTGATAGATTAATAAAAAATTAAGTCGTCAAAGTAAAGTTTTCAAAATATAGCTGGAATATGGACAACCAAGTCACCCTTTAAAGAGCAATTTGTTCATATCATGAGTTTTTGTATATGCAGTGACGTAATACCATCCTCCTTTGCAAGCATTGAAACGTAATTTCAGAGGCACAATATGAAGCATGTCAAAAGAAGTTAAACAAATCGAAATATAAACTCGAATAGCATGACGACAAAAACTTTCCAAGTTAGACACAAAAAAAAATGACATTACATGGACACTGTTAGAGAATGTATCAGATTTCTCATGGAGTTTAGTCGATATTAGCAGTGGAATCAGATTTGGCACAAAAATTTGCAAGTTAGAGACAAAAAATAACATCGATCATCAGCTTCTTGGTGGGGGTTTGGGTTTTGAAGTGGAGCCAATTGCGCTCGACTGCGACCTGCACTTGACCGCGAATTGAATATGAAAGAGGATGTTTAAGCTTGGGTTTACATATTTGGAACCAAATGATGAACAATGATCTTCAAAAAAGCAAAAATGCAAAATCATTTTTTTAAAATATGAGAGAAATTTGTGTATTTCTGATCAAGCAGGTAGGGTCATTTACGTTGGACTCTGTTTTTATGTGTCTTCCTTAGATATGTGAACTTCTATCAAGTCAATCATCATGATCCAGCTACTATTCCAAATATTAATCCAGATTACTCAACTTTGATCAATTCTTTTACCTGAGAATCGACAAAGGGGCAGAGTGCACTTAGAAAATGCAAGGGGTGTCCGAATTTTTTCCCCAAATTGAAGAGAGGGGGGAGGGTTCCAAGTAATTTACCCTTGATTCTAATAGCAAAATAGTTGGTGAATTCAACGATTTTTTTTCCAAGTTGAAATGTGGCATACTTTCGCGTACCTAGAAACCTTGTATTTTCGGTGATAGCCATTACCCATTACAAAGTCCATTCTATTATATCATAGAAGAGATCACACTCGATTATCCATTACAAGGCTCACACTCAAGAAAATAAATTAATTTATATCTCAGTCTTGAAGAATTAAGAGCTAATATCATGTTTCAATATTATTGATAACTACAGTACTTTTAAAAAAGCCTTCCGTATCAGAGAGTGTGTTTGGCGGCCCAACACACTTGCTCTAGTACTCCTACAATTATTGTACATTTATCAGAACAAGCAATGAAAAAATGACAGGAAACATTGATCTCTTAAATGTAAGGAATGACTATGCAGTGCAGTAGATTTTTAGGAATAATTATCCAAAAAGTCTTAAACCTATTATATAGTGGTCAATATAGTTTTAAACTTTTCAATTTAATCAATTTAATTTTAAACGTCTTGATAATTTTGTTCATCATGAATGGTTAAGCAAAGAGAAAAGTTAAAGCTTTTGTCCATTTTAGGTACTACTACTTCATTTGCCTCACTAAAGTGTGGTGACACCTAAATTTTTAACACAAAGGTCTCTCATTCATTTTATAAAAATCAAGGATCGAAATCATTATTAGTATTAGAATTTGATCCCTGACAAAAAATTTCAATATTGCACGATCTTGCGTCATTTATAAATTGAGGACATTTTGTTTGAGACTAGCGTGTTAGCATCGAACATCGACTTATGGTGAGATCACAAATTTTTTGTGAACTAGCTCATTATGTGATCACCTAATCGCAATTGTTCACCTTCTACACCTAGACCCTTCCAAGCATATTGATGTATTAATGCTATCCAAATTGTTCTCCTTCAATTTGGTCTGTCCAAGCATCTCAATGATCCCATGTCCCTCGTTGGTTCATCAAAATCCAAACCTTTTTCAATTCTAACACATTCCACTCAGTATTGCAGAGCAAGAAAGTCCTTCATATTATAAACATCACCTGCATATAAACTTTTATATGTAGAGAATATTTAGTCCACGCACTCATATACACATGTTAGCTCCTGTATATTGTTTAGTCATCTTCAAACTACATTGGGAATTTTGCCAGCATAAGTTACCTTGAAGAAATAAGTGTTTTGACCCTTTTACTTACATGGAAAAATCAAAAGCTCAAGGGACCTCGAGCCTTAGTTGTGACCATTGGGCCATTGCAGAGCGTCATAGATATATTGTACAGGGCCCTCGATTTAGGCCTCTCGGCAGTAAAGAACCGCCGTGGGGCACAGGCCTGGGCCGCAAGCGCCATGTGACGTGCTCTTGTTATGTGTGAGACCACCTGGCACCGAATTTTCCTTTCTTTGAAGAATCATTTATTTTATTTATTTATTTGTCCAAACATTGAATCCTCATTTCTCTTTCATCCAATTTACTCAATATTCATGATCGCCAAAAGATCATGACTTCAATTTTCCAAATAATTATTCGTTTTCTAGAAAAGTCTTGCTGTTCTGGGTACAAACAAGACATCATTCTGGTCTTAGTTGAAGAATTGATTTTGTTTCGACATGCTGCGACCCTCTCAAGGTGAATCCAAGAGAGTTTAATAGATTGCTAAGCAGGTGCAAATAACTCTCTCGCAAGATGGCACTTACGTTTCACAAAACTATCCCACGCCCTACCAATAGACAACTAGTTTCTCATTAATTATTTGATCGATTTTAGCTAGAGTTTCCCCGAAGGTTAGGAGCTGAGTAGGATGCAGAGGATTGCTTATTTCTGCGAACTAGATATTCATAAGCGTGGGGACTTTACGATGCTAGATAAATGTAATTCTGGTCATGGACCTTTTTCCTTTATAATAGGCTTTTCATGCAATCTTCCCTTTTTGTTTTTTGAGTTTTTCGAAAGGAAATAGAAATCTAAATAATCATGTAGAGAGACTCAAAAAAATAAAAATTCAATTAAATTAAGTTTTGAATATCTATATAATGTCTCGTTATTAAGTTTTGAGGTAGGATCCTCGTGAGCTATGCAGAAAAATTAATGTCCGCTAAAGTAAATAATAAATATGAGTTTCCTAATCTAGGTGACAAAGATCGATACTACACTAGATGAAACCGGATTAATTCTGACTTAACTAGTCTTGTAAAGCAATAATCATCTAATATGCCATCTAGATTTTTGTATAATATATTTATGATTTCTTTTCAGTACTATTATGATTTAATCTAAGTAAGTGCTTGTGAGTAAAAGCAGAGCTACTTGAATGCTTATGAACTAAGTAAAGCTATATGCAAGACCAAAAGAGTAAAGATCCAAACTTTCTGGGTGGACCAAGGCGCAGGTAGAAGGCCAGCACTAAGTAAAAAGGACAATGAGAATACCTCCAAAAACCGTAAATAACAAATTGCACACATACTGAATTTAATGTAAAAGCAAATCTAACGCAACGGGAACGTACTGGATGAAGCAAAATCATGCTGACTGACAACGAGGCCCCTTCGTGATACTTCAAGGGACCAGACGAAACATACTCTGCCTAGTACCCTCATGCCAAAGGAACAACTAGGCGACCTGATTCAGCCCCTGACAAGTTCATATGAAAGGGATTGAGACAGCAAAATTCATATCAAAATAGCGTGAGAAACAAATTCTAGACTATTTGGTTCCCAAGCTTTTCTTCTTCTCACAGCTTTCTAATCTTGTCTAATTCTGATTTTCCTTTACCAACCAACTCTCACTCAGATCTCCCTTTCTGAAATCCACGGCCACCGAAAGCCATCCCCTTGGAAGCTCACGATCGGTTTTACTTTATTAAAGAGTCCCATCTCTCGCAATTCTCTCTTTTCAAAAAAGAACCACTGAATCCTTTCCTCCTTTTGTTCCTTCAAAAGTCCTTTACAAAAACCAATTGAGCGCAAGAGTGCACAAGCCACACTCAGCGACTCCTATCGCATGCATTTCGCTTCACCAAAACGAAACACAGAGAGAGAGAGAGAGAGAGAGAGAGAGAGAGAGAGATGATGTCGACGATGAAAAGGGTGGTTGTGAAAGCCGTCGTTAATATGATGAGGAAGGTGGCCTCGGGTATGACATCGTTGTTCTGGAGCAAGAGCAAGGTTCTTCTACTCGAAGTTTTGAAATGCTTCCTTGGTATGCTTTCGCCTTTTTCTTTCCTTTTTCTTTTTCTATGTTGCTTTTAGGGTACATTCATGCGTGGCACTTTTGCACCCACTGATTTCTAAATGGAGAAAATTATATACTTCTCCGTTCACTTTTATATACTTAAGAAAAGGGAGAAATATGCATGCACGTAGCGCAAAATCTACTCTTGTATGAATATGTATAGATAGCTAAAGAGAACTTTTGACGAGTTGTGTTTCGTAGGTGGATATTGGAGTGCTGCCATTTTTATTGTGGAGATTATCTTCAAGTCAAGACGTGGAAAATGGATTAAGCAGAACAGATGGTGGTACTGCTTGAGGGGAACTGCTAAATTTTTTTTTCGTGTTTTCCGGTGGCTTTGGTTCTAGGCTTTATTTTTTTATCCTGTGGTGTTCGTGATGAATGTTTGCGTTATATGATCTTTCCTTTGGTAAGATAGCTTTGCACAACTTAATGACATGTTCACCGTTGAATCTTCTTCATGTTAAGCGAGAGTTATGCCCTTGAAATATAGAAAGAACAAACAAAGTAAAAAATAAAAAGTGAAAGAGCTAAGCGCTTGAGTTATTTCGCTGCGCATCCTATAAATTATAATCAAATGCATTTATTCAATTGTTGATGCCCATGTAAACAAATCAAATGTGTGATAAATTTTCCTAGATGATCTAATCAAACATTGGAGACTGACGTGGGATCGACACTTGTTTGGACTTTGTAATTAGTTCTAAAATTTGCATGGGTGTGTTTGGAAGCGTGGACATAGGTGAGTAAAGTTGGCATAGCAGCAGACCCTTCTTTTTCCCATGGACCTTGAATTGATCGATGAAGGTCAAGATTGGACTAATATGTGCAAAGCGGAGTGCTTTTATTGGAAGAAGATTCATGAGAGGCCTGAGAATTTTGTGCATTAAATCTTGGAATAATATATTGCGATTTAATTATGTTTCCTGAATATTGTATGTTATGTATGTACAAATGTTTTTTTTTTATGACCCAGGGAACCCTGTACCCCGCCAATAGCTAGGAGAGTAAACCCTGGGGGCCATACGTGCTAGCCACCACACACATGCAACCAGGTAAGTCACCCTATGACAAAGTTGAGATTCGAACTCTCGACCTTTTAGGTGGGTGGTATGTATGTACAAATGTTCTTACGTCGGTTCTTTAATTAAATATTTACAAGTGTTCCTCCAAGTGAGCATTTTACCGTGCATTTCAATTTCTTGATGGGAATCTTGGGTAGAATGCGGTGGCAAATAATTGTAATTAGAGTTTAGATTAGCGAATAATGTTTTTTAACCTCTCATTAGCCAGACTCATATCAATATTAAGCAAGATCGCTACACGAGGCAGATACATTTTGCCTCAAGAAAACATCGCGACTTCTTAAAGACGCTTGGCCATGTAGCGAAGCTCATACATGAGTCGGAATGTTTTTCTGGAAGGAGTTTGAAAACACCGCGGTTGGCCGCGGTCGCAAAGGTGCTCGAGAACTATCTGGATGCGAAGTCATGCTTTGGTGAGAGATGCGGTGATGAGGTTTGCCGTGGCGGCAGCGGCCGAGAATTTTCAAAAGAGGCTTTACGCAAGGCTCGTTAAATATTTGGTGACATTGCTCTTTTTCTTTATTATAGCGGATTTTATGTGGATTGTTTTTTTTCGTAATAGTCGCTCTCTTTGCCAGCCTCCACTCATCTAATTCTAATCTTGGAAGTTTTTCATCCGAACTTCCACAATTCGTGGAATCGTGATCCAACTTGTCCGACTCATGGCCAACTCCACAGCAAGGAGTTATAACCAATTCCATTATCTTGCAATCATGTCCAATTCCACTATCTTGGAGTTGAGACAATCTCCCGCAATCTTGGAGTTAGGCCCAATTGCCTATCATGAAATTGAAGCTAGCTACCACGATTTTGGAGTTACGAATTCCAGTTCATCTTGCATGTCGAGCCGTCCATCAGGCCAATTCAAACGAACAAGTTTGTAGTCGAGCCACTATTTTATTCGACACAAACAATATTTGTTTAATTCAAACGCATTGAATGTGTCTATTCTCTGAATGTAGAGAAATGCAATAAAAGATGCGAGTCCAGGACTAAGCTAAGCAAATGTTTTTGTTTAAGAATCCAATAGGACCACTATCGACAAACTCAATTCTTATTTTTCTCATGAAACAAATGAAAAGTCTCCAAGCAAAAATTATTGTGTCAACACAAGGTTAGAGGCATAAATTTTGAAAAACGGACTCTTTTGACATTTGGTGAGGATTGTTGTGATTATCAAACTATTTGAAAGTATTGTTGTCATATGTATTTGTTTGCACAAAAAGTGACTAGGTTGTCGATGTGGATAGGCATGTGACTAAAGTGTTGAAAATTATTGAGCAACATGACTCATTGTCAATGATCACAAGAATCTCGATAGTGCTGCTCATCAATAATCACTACTATCAATCAATCGTTGGTATGCAATGATATATGGTTAACAATGGTCAACAAAGGGATATCAACAAAATTGTTAAACTATCAAGGCGTCGGAAGAGAGTTGAACAAATAGGAGGCATCAAGATGCCATTACAAGTTTAAAGTTACTAGAAAACAAAGTGATGGAAGTTGTGGAGCATTTAACAAGCATTTTGAAGGAACAACCATTTGAAGATAAGATCATGGTATCGTGAGAACATGAACACAAAACTTTTGAAGATAGAGTAAGAAACGATTGTTTAGAGATAAGATCATAGTGTTGTGAGAATGTGGGCACAAAACTTTTGGAGACAAAAGAAGAAACAACCATTTGGAGACAAGATTGTGGCATCATGAGCTTGGGCACAAAGCTTTTGGAGATAGAAGAACATGAATACAGCCGCAAGAGAACTGCTCAAAGATAGTTATGGCACAACCACTATAACTACCATCATTCGTCTACTAAATACCCCCGTCCACGGCACACAAATTAAACAAACCTATTATGTTTCAATTAATTTTACTTTCTTGCATTGTACTTTGAATTTCTAGACTCACTTCCTAGCGTGTTTCTTAGCTGTAGTTTGCAAATTCAGGTCATCAATTAAATTTCAATGTATATCTTTATCCTAGGTGTTGTGTTGTTGATTAAATTCCAACATAGCATTTCTGCATTTTTAAGCTTTGTTCTCGATTAAATTATGGCATAGTTTGTATACTTTTGTCCTGCTGAAGTTATTGTACTTTCCATTTTCCAAGCTTTGTCATCTATAAAATTTCGGCATGATTTGTACTTGTACAGTTCTATTTGGAGTAAAGCTTCTGATTTTCTTGCATACCTATGATATTCCCTATCTGGGATTACCATAGAATCCATATCCTTTAAAAATTGAAGAACGACTTTTGATGAAAGATATTTCATCATGAGATCCATTCTAGCACAACAATATTATATATCGTCTTAGTAGTCATGTGTTAAATTATTTCTTAATAAATAAGAAACCACTCAGAGGTTGGGGATGCCATTTCGAGGAAGCCCACAAAGTGAGCTTATGACCATATCACAAGAATCCACTGTCCCAAAGTTGCTTCTCCACTACTTTTGTCGGCCACAAAGAAGCATTGGTCAATCATAGAATGGGAATAATGCACTGGTGAATATAAGTCCACGGTTGGGGATGCCATTTCAAGGAAGCCCACAAAATTTTTATGATTAGTGAGCCTATGACTACATCACAAGAGTCCACCATCCAAAAGTTGCTACTCCACTACTTTTCTTGGCCACAAAGATACTCGTGTCAATCATAGAATGGGAATAACGCACCAGTGAATATAAGTCCACATGTTCACACCTATTACATATCTTGGTCCATCCTTAAGCACCATCATTTTCCAAAGTTCTAATTTTATTCTTTGTTGACCCTCCCCAAAAAAGTCATGCATCTATGTTCTCTAGTACAAGAATAAATGAACAAGAGGATCACATGCTGCACGACCTGAAAACACTACCAAATCTCAAGCTAATAGTCATTGCTGATTGTTGAATTTCATCATCTAATGGCTTCTTCACCAAAACTCAAAGGAATTTAAGACATCTTCTTGAGCTTCAAAGGCATAGACCCATGCAACAACTTCCTTAGTGGATAACTCTATAAAAATAAAGTTATATGACCTATTTTAGGCAACAAATAATGCAATATTTGTGAGAAAATATTTGGATTTCTTTCTATTTACTCAAATTTTCCTTGTTCATGCAGAATAATAAGATATGGAGAAAATAAGGAAAGGAATATGCCACCCACAAAAGTTTCAATAAAATAAAATAAAAAAGTGAATCTAATCAAAATATCTAACCGAACATATATAACCTAATAGGTGCAAAATGACATGCAAATTAAATCACAAGAAGAATCTAGTACGCATCCAAACACCAAAGGCATAATCCAATGGCACAAGATGTAAGTTCAGATGAGTAAATAATTTTGACTCGAAATATGTCCACAATATACGAAGTGCAAGGAACTAATTCATGGCTTAAATAAATGCAAAATGACATGCATTGGTCCTATCGAAGCTTGCCATGTGACAGTCACAGAGCTAGTGGCTCTTAGCTAGTGGCTCTTAGCTAGTGACTGGACACTGCTTGCCAACCCTTTATAGGTGCTTGCGAAGGCCTAGAGTGCGCTGAGCTCGGTGCAAGGCTCAAACGTCCTTGGCCAGGGCTCTTTTAGCCTTTTTTAAGAGTTGTTCTTGCTTCAAAACTCGTTAATTGAAATGCCAAATTGGAAAATTAATTTATGAAAAGAAAACTTGGAGGCAATTAATCTTGATATTATCAAAATTCAAATCTTAGAGGATAATTGAGCAAATTGACTTGATATTAGCACAATAAGAGAAGAGAAGAGTATTCTATTGCTAAGATAAGAGTTTATCTTTTAGAATTTGAATTATTAGAAAATAAAGATATCTCTTACTCTTGAAAGAAATTCTAATCGTCAGCCTATATTAACTCCATTATGTCCTTGGTTGGATTATTTTAGAATTCGAATTAGAGTGTGAAGCGTGATTTGCAGAAGATTGTGAATCTAAGTGGTGAAAATTTGTTCCTTATTGGATTATTCAGAACTTGAAAGAAGGCTCGAAAGGCCGGATCTCACGTCAAAATTCATACGCGCGTTCACTTCTTCAACGGAGTATCATTCAAGCGGCCGCCGAGGCTTTCCCCGCACGTCCTCCATCCTGACGACGCCATGGTGGCTTCAGCCACCACTGCACTGCGTCTCGCGTCCTTCTCCATGCTACACCCCTTGCACCATTCGAACCGCCTTGGCGCAATACCCAGCCGGTCTTTGCACTGATGCCGATTCTTGCAATCTTTGCATGCTCAAATCAACCTGAGGAGTGCCGAGCCACTGCGGACCGGCCCTGCCACTAGGCCGCCGAACATACCCACAATTAGGGGTGTAAGTGGTTTGATTAGGTTCGGTTTTCTCAGAAAACCGAACTGAACTAAACCGATAAGGAAATGCAATGAACCGAACCAAAATCCAAACCGAACCGAAAGACTTTTAAAAAAAAAAATAATATCAATTATGGGAACTCCTCTTTTCTCTATTTGTCCTCCTTAATTACAAGAATTTCACATCATCAATAACAAAATCCACTCTTTACATGTCCATCTTTAAGCTTTGAATCAATCATTACATCCAGAAATCACATTTTAATCAATCAAAGAAAAGTTAAACTGATGAATTCAAGAAGTTCGAACCAACAGCTTATAGTTTTAATCAATCAAAGAAAAGTACTCAGCAGCTTCAAAATACAAACCAGCACTGCAAGAAACAGGAGGGTCCTGCAGGTCCTTCAACTCCTTGTTAACCCGCTTCGAAGCCATCCCAAAATCAAGAGCTCCCGGAGCCTCTAATTCCTGAAATCAAAATTCTGGCCAAGTTAAACTGATGAATTCCAAAAACTTAAGCATTTGGCCCAAACCAATCATGGGCAGGAGAAATCAGCTCCACTGGTTGCACAGAATCAGTGGCAGCACAGAACCCACATGAATTTGAAATTGACAACAAATTTTACCATATTTAAAGAGCACCAGATCATAAACATACCCTTGCTGGTTTGAACTGCACCAAAGGCTGTAATGTCAAAGCCACCAGAGAACTTGCCATTTGCACCTGCTTGAGCACAAAAATTATTAGGCTCATCTCAATTTTATCCATCGATTTGTTATCAGGCAGAAAAATTCTTCCTTGAACATTTACCTGTAGCAACAATTGCTTTAACATCATTTCTTCGCAAGCCCAGGAAAAGTTGTTTGGGTCGTTTGATTATATGAACAAATTTCAATATAATGGAATAATTAGTGGACAGATAAGTAAAAAAAGCTCGAGTTCTGAAAAGTTTCATGGTTCAGCTAGGGCATAAAAAAGAATGGGAATTAGAGTATAAATTGAAACAGCAGCTCTATTAGTGAATCCCCCTGGGTATAAAAAGTCGCATATAATTTGCAGGCAATAAGTATTCAATTTCCAGTATGATGAAAGCAGAACATGAATATCGTTTAAACAAGCAGGACATGTAAGATCTCCCATGTCATAACAAGATTAGGGGATGATCTAAAGGAAAAAAGACTCAGTCACCAAATGACACAGACAGATGATTCAAATGATGCACAAACAGGTTATACCTTACTGTGAATTTGAGAAATGTCTCATTAAAAGATGTAAGAGAAATTAAATTGGAAATAAAACAAAGTAGAGATTGTAAACTCACCAGCTTTGACGTCTTTCATGTAATAATGCATTTGAAAAAGCTCTTTTTTTTCTTTTCTTTTTTAATTTAAGTTATATACCCTTATCCCTTTGAAGTTCTGAGAGATCAACATAAAAGTTATCCCACATGCAAACAACAACAACCACAACGACAGCAACAACCGTAACCAAAATCTGATCCCAACATTCTAATGACAGCTTGAACTAACAGAAAAGATTTGGGATTCACGTAAATAATGTGAAATCTATAAAAGCACAATGGAGTGTGTACACTAAAATCTTGACAGAAAGAATATCGAAATGCTTGATCCCCAAATGTTTATTAGTTATTGCCTGTCTTTCTATACTGTTCCTTTTATCTTACTAGAATGAGCTAGAGCTTTCTATTCCAAGGCAATTCTAAAAACACCCTTGAACTGATATCCAAGAGGAAACCATAAGCACAACCTGTCACGGCAAAAACAAATGGAACCTCCATTTCCAGGGAGCTAGTTTATTGTTGTAGCTTTTCAACCTGCAACATGCAACCATCAGAAACAAAGTTAATCGAGCAAATGATAGACAATGATCATTAAAAAGCATTACCACATCAAGAACTGATATCTAAGAGTTCCCGTGTATTCAAATTTGAATCTCAAAAGCATTTCGCTTGTGTTTAGTCCAAAACGAAAAGGAAAACAAAATTTTACAGAATCTTCATCAGATAAACAGCACCATAGCAATTTAGGAATTAGCTGGCAAGTGGTTATTGATTTAAGTAATTGAGGTTTTGTGTGTGTCTCTCTCTATGCTCTATAATTAGAGCTCTCTTGTGCAAAGAAACTCAAACAGACTCACGTAGGAATAAATATCGTAGCTTAGATATAAACCAACCACTTAATAAGATTAGCATATATTACACTACCAAGTTGGTACCAATTGCATCCAAACCAATCATGTGGGCAGAGTTACTGCAAAGAAAAAATATTAATCATTAGCAACACATTTTTTACCAGCATGACAATAGCCATGATCCATCCTTTGAAAGCTTTTGCCAATTCACGATAGGAATAAATATCGTACCTTAGATATAAACCAACCACTTAATAAGATTAGCATATATTACACTACCAAGTTGGTACCAACTGCATCCAAACCAATCATGTGGGCAGAGTTACTACAAAGAAAAAATATTAATCATCAGTACCAAGTCGGAAGCTACAAGAATTTCACAATTTCAAATTCAGCTAAGCCAACAACACAGACAAATAGCTCCAACAAGGCACTATCTAATGAAAATCATACTAAACAGTAAACATCCATTTAGTTGTGTCAACATTGTGATAATTGTCAACTTTTTATATAACTGAAGCGTGAAAAATATGAGGACAGAAGGGGAAAAGGCAATGGCAACCTCATTTAGCAAAAGGACATGTAGTAAAGTTGGTGAAAATTGAGAAATACAGTAATGCTTCAGATGAAAAACTTATTTCAATTTATGATAGAAATAAAGACCAAAAGAAGATGGAAGACTTACTAAACCCATCCAAAGAAGCAAGCACGATCTCTCTTGGAAGGAGGCTGAAAAATTTCTTGCCAGCTCTGGAATTTACAATTGAACCAGTGATGAAGCCGGATACTTTCACAACTTTGGAAAGGATCCCACTTGCCACTTCCTCTAACTTCTTTGTCAGCTTTTTAACCCTGAAAAGATTTAACAGCATTACACACTCCATCACAGAAAGAAGTAAATGTACTGACGTGTCGAGATCCAATATGGAGACTAAACAATTTAACAACTTGTCTACTATCGAGTAGAGACAAACAAATTATTAGAAGGGACAATAAAGGTCTAAGGAATCCACTTTGACTTTCATAGAGATCATCAAACTTCCAAATAGGACAAACTATCATCAACCTAGGAATTATATAATACTGCCGACTGCTACAACATCACCCGCTTCTTACTAAAGTGGAAATATTTTTGCATGAAACCAATCATACAACAACCCATATTTAACCTGATGTAAATCAAAAATCAAACAGTTCCGGATTACATCTCAAACCAATTTAGTCTAAACAGGTTAAGCGTGTTCACAATGCAAGGAAACACAAACATTGTCATTGAATCCATGCCAATTGTCCACAACTGGCAAGTCCCTAAAATTATGAGGAGTCCTTTTACACATCCAGAAGCGAGAGACTACAAAAGAACATTCTGAAAAAGGAATCTTGCAACTTAACCCTAGAATATTGCAATATCACGCATCTAATAACGTTGATCATGTACCAGCAACACCCATCCTAAAGACCTACAACCCTCTTGTTGATAGAACTTTTGGTGCATTCAGTGAACTATATACAAGCAAGCTAGTAGAAACAAAAGCATCAAACGTGACATTACCAATATCTCAGTAACCATTAACTCAAATCAATTTAATTGCATAAAATTTATCTTTGAAAGAGTAAAGGAATCGAAGGAGACGAAGGAGAGTAAACCACAGTGCTTGTGGATCATAGAAAACTATGAGTCAAGTACCTGAATCTAGCTCGGATTCGGGCTCGATGTCAGGGTTTTGGCTTCGGGAGGACAAACCCAGAAGCGGGATCTAACATGGGTTCGGAGGAAGGTGAGCAGAGCCGAGCGAGGGTGATGGACGGGAACCGTTCAGATTGAACGAGAGACGAAGACGACCGAGCAAGTGAGCGAGTGAGTGAGAGAGAGACGGAGATGGATCAAGTCGGAGGCGGAGGTGGAGGCGATCAAGTCAGAGGCGGAGACAGCTCGCGCTGGAGATGGAGGTGGAGGCCAATCGGCTGGAGACGGAAGTGGAGCGGAGGCTGATCGCGCTGGAGATGGAGGCGGATCATGACAAAGACGGAGGCAAGAATGACCAAACACGAGAGACAGAGAGAGACTATCGAGAGAGATTTTGAATCAGAAATTTTCATTTGCTAATATAATCGGTTCAATTTGGTTAACAGAATTGGATAGATTTTGAATTAGGAGATATAATTTGATTTTTTCAGTTAACCGAACCAGAAACCAAACCGAACCGAAAACGCACAAAATTTCGGTTCGGTTCGGTTCAATTTCCGATTTCTAGTTCGGTTACTGACACCCCTAACTATCGTTACTACCACAGCCAGCATGGCATTGTCATTAGGTGGTGCAAAGTTCTAGCAATGGTGCGGCCACCATCGTGCAATGGCTTAGGCGCTACGGAGAGCGTCGGGTTAACGTTGTGGGCTCCATCAAAGAGGAAGTGCTAGAGCCTATGTGAAGCGTTGGGAGAGACAGAAGGGGCTTGTTGACTTAGTTGGGCGTGTTCATTTCGGTGAAGTAGGGAGGAGGATGAGGACTTCTCGATCGAGCTATTTTCTATGAGACCCATCGGGTGGTAAACTAGATAGTTGTGCTTGGGGATGTTGTATCCTTCATTGAAGTATTAACTATTTCTCATGGCCAATTGGATGAAATCGCAAAGGTGGAATTTGACATGAGTGATCCCGATTGCACTTTGCAAATTACAAAAATACTTCCTTGGCTACCCGCCATTATAGATAAAGAAAAACATGTAACGTTAGAAATTTTCGTATATCAAAGAACTCATCCTGAAATTGTTAGTAAGATGTATTGACATGAACTCTTTGTCATGATATTTATATGTTAAATCGCCAATTCAACTAATAACTTGCGCTTCTAAAATGGTTGACGATGGTTTATTAAAACTTTTCATGGTGCCAAAATAAGGAATTCGAAATTGTGTGTTCAAATCTCTTTGGGTCTCTTTCCAATTACATATTTCTATCCTTTAGTGTGAGATAAAATCAGAGCCTACGAGTAAGGGAGAGTATTACAACCATTGAATATTTAAACATGACTTCACTCACAAACTTCATCATGTTTGTATTAGCTGTTATTCATCCATTCCGAGGCGATTCCTTTTTCTTCTTGATTGCAATTTCAATCATACTACTTTATAGAGCTTTCTATCTCAGTGTTGATCTATTTGTTATCAAACACACTTCTCATTATCGATCCATTCGTTCGTCATTGCAAATCTACTTACTGGCATAGAAAGTCTAATTTCTTGAGTTCTCTTCCTGAGCTAATAAAATTGAATTAAATTCGTAATCTAACTCACGGGGGAAAAAACATCCTAACAATTGTAGGGAAAAAAACAAACAAGAAGAACAAGCGATTGTCGTGGACACAATCAAAAGACAAAAACGTTGACGAACCGGCCCAATTGACATTAAAAAATGGGCAAAAGATCTGGTCGGACAAAGCACGAGTATTTCATCAGCGATGTCAATATAGCAAGAGTAGGAGTAATTTTAGCCATACAATTTTATGTTTTCATAACATCATGCTATAATGAGACAAGCTTTTTATAAATGAAATAACTAAAGCAAAACAATATGAAGTAATGTTTGGTATGATTTGATGTGTTTTAATGAAAATAATATCAGAGGAAGTTCGGGACCTTATAAATAAAATTCAATCAATCATTAATCATTCATTTATATACTTTCAAGCTTTAGTCTTTTTAAGACTGATTATAGCATGCGCTTTCAGTGTAAATAAAATTTTTTACACAAGCTTCCAATTCCACCTTTGATTTAAAAGAGTGAGTCGCAATGATCTTCAAACCAATGGAAGATAAGGTCCTTAGTGTAACCTTTACACAGAAGTTCATTTTTCCTGTTTGTAAATGGGATGAAGCTGATTGGGTATTAGTAAAGTAATAATCTCCAGTAATAGTGTTAGAGATAAAAATATGCAAGAAATGGTGATGTGATGACCAGATAGTTGCATCCCTTGAAAAATTTTGTAACTCATTGGCAACAAAAAAGGCTCGTCCCTCGACCGCAATCCATGCATAAAAATTTCATGCTTTTAATATGCTTTCTATCTATTTCCTTGAATTGAAATCCTAACTAGTGCTCCTGGCCAGGTGGACGAGGGTGAATTTGATGCGAGTTATTCTATTGCACTTTCAATTTACGTATGTACTAGGTTTGCTACCCGTGCCATGCATATTGCATAGAAAAAGAAAAGCATGAAACTTTTCTGATTTTACTATAATGAACAACTTATTCTAAAATTCTGGTAAGATGTACTGATATGAGCTTTTTCTTACGATATATAACTATTAAAATACCCATTCATTCGATAACTTACGTTTCTTCCATGATAGTTGACAATGATTTTCTAGAACTTTTCATGGTATTAAAGTAGGAAATCCAATATTGTATGCTCAAATCTCTTTCGAAGTACACGTTTCTACCCCTCAGTGTTAGGAAAAATCCAAGCCTGTGGGTAAGGGAGAGTGTTCCAACATTTAAAATTAAAATATGCCTTCATCCCCAAGATTCCTCTGATTTGTATAATATTTTTAGGTCAATTTCATGATATTTTAGTAAAGAGAGAGTGATTTGTTTTCATTTCTTTTTCTTCTTGATTGCATTTTGGATCATGCTATTTATTGAGGTCGACCTTTTACTTTCTAAAGATACTTAACTAGGTCAAATATGAAAAATACATCTTTCCATCATTATGATTATTTTAACACAACCTTTCGAAGGTGCAAATAAGACGCACAACATTTTTGGTCCATGAAAAGTTATTCATTCACAGACAGCTTTTTAGACCTGGGAAATCATTCGAACGAACGCAAAGAGAGAGAACGACGAAATGAAAATACAAGCTCCTGAACATTGGACCCTTAATAATATTTCACGCTTCGGAACTTTTTCGACATTTTATTGGATCATATATTTGTAGAGACGAAAAGGGAAAATAACCAACCCATAATCTCACTCACAAGAAAAAGCATTCGCGTAATGTTGATGGACCAATTGACATTAAATCAAAGGGGAAAGATCCGGTTGGACGAAGCATCAACATTTCATTGGTGTTATCAATATAGCAAGCATAGGAGCAATTTTGGCCAATCTCATCCCTAAATTTGGTGACAAAGGTTCAGACCTATAATAATGCATGCTCAACAAGAAAAAGCCAAAAATTAAAGAAATTGCTCCCGCAAATTGTCCTTGAGCTTCTAGAAAATGTGCACAGAATATGCACAGCATGTGCACGGGGCGTGCGCGGTGCGTGCGCGGGGCGTGCGCGGGGCGTGCGCGGTGCGTGCATGGGGTGTGCACATCACGTGCATGGTGTATGCATGACAAGTACATCACCTTACCATTCATCCAAGCTAAACAAATCGTATATTTATAGATGAAGAAAAAGGAAAACCACCCCCTAGACACTATTATAGTTGTCTCGTAGTGACCTAATGGATTAATTCAATACGCCATGCTCTGGTGCTAATGCTGGTTTTTGGACAATACTCCTCTCACAATTCGTTCTTAAACTAACCAAATAGCATAAAAAAGAACGCATCAAAGCATGAATTCTCCATCATTGTGTTGAGGTTCGACACAAACACATGCCTCATCCTATTGCAAAACTCTAGGAAATACATCATCACTTGTACCCATAGTCCAATCTAGAGCTGGACCCTCTCATTTGCCACTACTTTGATAGCCATTTTGCCATCAACTAGATGTAGTTAGTGATGGTTGTGATAAGACCGACAGGGGCAGTCTTGTTGCTTGTCCGTTGCCATGCTATGGTGTGGGAAAATTGGCCTACTTGTCTTGGTTCCTTCACTCGAGCTAACTGCATCGGATATTGCATTTTCACTGCTAGAAAATCAATGCTTTTGTCATTGTTGGCTAGTAACTGCTTGTATTTGCTTATTCAAATTGCTAAAACGATGCCACTAATTTTTTTTCAAAGATGAGTTGGAGTTTATACAAAGAATTGTGATAGAAATCTCCACTCGCCCAGACCGAACACTTTTGCATGTTGCTTTGCATCCGATTGGGATAGATTCCCAAGTGGTTAAGTTGAAATCAATGTTAAACCTTGAGTCTAATGACAATGTTCTCATGGTGGGATTGTGGGGACAAGGAGGCATTGGAAAAACAACTTTAGCCAAAGTTGTTTATAATGAGATTTTCAATCGTTCGAGCATTCATGTTTTTTGGCAAATGTTCGAGAAGTTTCCAAAGATTGCAAGGATTTAGTCACTTTGCAAGAAAAATTACTACTTGAGATGTTAGCACTCAAAGAAAGATTAGTAGTGTCCAATGTTGATAGAGGTATAAATCTAATACAAGAAAGACTTTGTCGCAAAAGAGTTTTCCTCATCCTTGATGATGTGGATGACTTGAGACAGTTACGTGCTTTAGTAGGAGAAGGTAAGTGGTTTTGTAATGGAAGTAGGATCATGATTACTACAAGAGATAGCCATTTGCTAACTTATCTCGGAATAGATCAAGATCATGTGTATGAATGATAACTCTATTTTTAATAGAGTATTCTTGCTTATTTAGACTTGATATTTGCTAAATTTTGAGGAATTTTTGGGTGAATTTAATTGCTACTCACGTAATTTTATTTTGTATGAAATAATTTCAGATCTTCCAAAATATTGCAATATCTTTCAGAATATTTCATCTTGAAGAAAAAGGCAGCCCAAATCAGATATTTGGAGAATCTAACCATGATTGAAGATAAGGTTCAAAGAAAATCAAAGAGGAATCTTTTTGATTTCCTAATAGGAGTCGACTTAGGGCAGATTTTTGGAGGCTATATAAACTGCTCTTGTGCCGCGAAGAAGAGAGAATCCGGGAGCCACCATCTTTGCAGAAAAATTTGAGTTTTCTTAGTTAGATTTTGTTCTTCTATTTTAGTAGAGTTGGCGCGTCAAGGAGAGAAGGAGGAGACAAACCTGAAGCTCCTTATTTCTTGTCAGTTTAATTTTTACTATGTTCTAAATTTCTTTTGTTAAAGCTACAATGGATCTTAATCATGATTGATTAATTTTCAAAGACTTTCATGCAATAGAATTATTTTGATTGTGTCGTTCTTTATCATGATCTTAATGCTTTTAGAAGTCTCGGCTAACTTTTGAATGATTTTTATGTATGCATGATACCGGGTGGAGATTGTGTGCATGCGCAATAGTGATATTGAACCATAAATTAAATCTAGGTCAAGGTACACTAGGTTATTTATGTGGCTGCGGTAGTAGATCTAGGTTGGGACTACTTAGATTGAATCCGGGAATTTCCACAAGAACTTAATGCTTTTAGGTAGTTTAAATTCACCTAAGGTTAGTGTGGGTTAACATACCTAATTAGGGATTATTAGACCGAGGTCGGCTTTTAATTCATCTTAGGGAAATTTCGCCAACACAATTGGAAATTAAATTGTTGCATGAAAAGTTAAGAAAATTAATTATGAATGATTAAGTGAAGTTGGATGCTCTAACACTTTGTGATCTTGATAATTATTAATTTTCAGTTTGCTTTAGATTATTTTTACTTTACAATTTTAATTAGCTTTTAATTCTTTAAGTTTTGACTTTTTCTATATTTTAGTATTTTAATTGGTTTAGTTTACTTTTTACTCGTCTTTTCGATTTGGTTAGCTAAATTTTTGAATTGATCACTTTCAGTAAGTAATTGGATAAAATAAAATAAAAACAATCCTTGTGGGAACGATACTCATTCATCACTTTATTACTTGTTGATATTGTGCACTTGCAATTCACCTAACAATGAAGTAAAAGAACTGGATGATAGTGATGCTCGTGAGCTATTTAGTAAGCATGTTTTTCCAACACACCAAAACTTTAAAATCAAGACATATCTAGTGGATAATGTTCTAAATCATGCTAAAGGTCTTCCTTTAGCACTTGAGGTGCTAGGTGCCTTCTTACGCAGTAGAAGAGAACATGAATGGGAAAGTGCGCTATATGAAATTTCTACAGCTCCTACAAAAGACATCAATGATGTGCTCAAAATAAGTTATGGTGGGCTAGAGCCAAAAGTGAGAGATCTTTCTCCACATTGCCTGCTTCTTTAAGGGGTGGAATAGAGAGTATGTAAAAAAAGTTCTTCATAGTTGCGATCTTAACGCAGTAATAGGTTTACAAATTCTCATGGAGAGGTCCTTGATAAGAATTGAGTTCGGGGACATACAGATGCATGATATGATTCAATTGATGGGTATGGATATTGTGAACCAATAAAGCGATGATCCTGGGAGACGTAGTAGACTATGGCTACATGATGACATTATCGATGTTCTGTCAAGCAACATGGTAAGACTTGTAAATACCATTGAAATTCTGCTCCGTATCTTTTTTACTCTAATTACTGAACATGCATAACCTAAATAGCCTTGCATATATAGGGAACTTGTGCTATTAAAGCTATAGTGTTGGAGACAACTAAGCCGGTAAAGATATGTGTGGATCCTGAGGCTTTTACAAAAATGAGGTGGTTGAGATTGCTCATTTTGCGTAATGTGCATAATACTTTCCAAGGTCCCATTTGTCTCCCTAATGAGCTAAGATGGCTTGAATGGGATGGAGATGCTCCTCATATTCCAAAATTTTCCTCTAGTCGAAAGAAATTAGTGGGACTTGATATGAGGAATTGCACTTTTCAAATAGTGCCAAGTCAATTTAAGGTGAGCATTTACCTACATTGACCTTTTCATTGTCCACCTCATTTGTGTATTTATATGCATAGTTTATGTACTAGTACACAAAAAGGAAGTATTTTTCCTCTATTTTAGAAACCATTTCTCTATTTTCTTACTAAATGACGCTAACTACTCATGTCAAAAATATTTTAAGTTTAGCAAAATTGGCATTTGAAAAATTAAGCGAAGAACTCAATGGAAACATTTTTGTTAATAAAATACACAATAAAATAATTTTTGTACATATATGTGTAAAGAGAAAGATATTTCAAGATCTGAAATTTATTTATGAAGGTCATTGCATCATTAAAAATTAGACTTTTCATATTAAGATATGTGAGAGAAAAAAATAAAATAATGAATTTCGCGTATCTATCCAGGGTATAAAATCTTTAAAATAAGTAATTGAGAAAAATTGGTGGAAGGAATATTAAAAAAAAAAAAAAAAAAGAAGATTGAAGGGGAAAGATCCGGTTGGACAAAGCATCAACATTTCATTGGTGTTATCAATATAGCAAGCATAGGAGCAATTTTGGCCAATCTCATCCCTAAATTTGGTGTCAAGGGTTCAGACCTATAATAATGAGTGTTCAACAAGAAAAAAGACAAAAATTGAAGAAATTGCTCCTATAGACTATGCTTGAGCTTCTAGAAAATGTGCACGGAATATGCACAGCATGTGCACGAGGCGTGCGCGGGGCGTGCGCGGTGCGTGCATGGGGTGTGTTGCCTTCTTCAACAATTCTCTCTCCCTTCGCTTGTGTGTCAAAATCTGTGTGTTGGATTTCTAAACTCGTGTGTCAAAGTGTGTTGGGGATAGTTGGTTGTGTGTCGGACTTTTTGACATGTGTTGACCGTGGTCGGAGTGTGTTCAAGCAAGTGTTGACATAACATAGAGGCCTATCGAGCGTGTCTGTGCTTTATAGGTTGCTGATTGTCCAACTCCATCATCCAACAGCTTCTTCATCGAAACCCAAAGAGATTTACGATGTCTTCTTGAGTTTCAAAGGCACGGATGTGCGTAACAACTTCCTTGGTCATCTCAACAAAGCTCTAGACCATAATGGAATATATACTTTCATTGATAGCGAGGAACTAAAGAAGGGAGACCAAATATCACCAGTGTTTATGGAGGCCATTGAAGAATCACGCATCGCAATAATTGTTTTTTCAGAGAACTACGCTTCCTCACGGTGGTGCTTGGAAGAGCTGGCAAAGATTATGGAGTGCAAGGAACAAAAGGACCTTGTTGTTATACCAGTTTTTTATAAAGTGGACCCAAGAGAAGTGAGAGGGGGTAGAGAGAGTTATCAGAGAGCACTGGCTATGCAAGAGTCCAAGTTCGAGAAGGATTCTGCAAAAGGGAAGAGATGGAAGAAAACTCTTTTTGATGTCGGTAGCTTGTCTAGGTGGCATTTGAATGATGGGTAAGTAGAATTAAGTATATTTTGTGCAAGAAATTTATCTCTACAGGTAGGAATTAAGACTTTCGTGAAAAAAAAAAAATCTTTTCCCACATGATTGTACTTATACGTATGGATGCTTCATCCTATTTTGAAAATTTCTAAGTTCATGCCAATTGCTGAGCGATATAATTTCCATGGACTTCGTCTTAAGCATCAAATAAATGATGGGTAAAAAATATCGATCACTTGATTTCCAGTAACTTATTGGTATTCTATTAACATTTTCGTGAAATTGCTAAATTGCTAAATTGTCACTAACAAGTTATGTGAAAGAAAAAGTCCCCGATTACCAATATTTATTACAATTCACCAGCATGAAAAGAAACCTATTTTTGGGCATCGAATAATAGAATTCTGCCTTTTGCTTCTATGCCCTGTTTTATTCTAGTAAGGTCTATAACTCTCTCTTGGATCCTGGTTGCCCTCCTCGAAGTGTAATAAAAGTTCTAGATATTTTATCAAGGGGCTATTGAGGTCTTCTCATTTCATTTCGGTGAAATTGAGTTTCATAGATTTTCAATGGACGTCCAGGTCCTAAACTCATTCGTCGTTACAACTGACATTTTGAGTTCGAAAAATCACATGTGGCTATCCATAGAACAAACACTTGGCTTTTGCCATATTAGAAAATCAACACTGGGACTTTATTAGGTAAAAAATTTACTGACTTATTTAAACAGAATAAAAGATTAAAACTTGATCGACCGATGAACAAAATGTTAAGTAGTATTATTGCAATTATCCCATTTCTCTGGGAGGATTAAAAATTTTTACAACGCTTGATACATGATGATTAGTGTTTACAGGCCACCTAAAAGCAATAACATCGTGCTTCAGGGTATTTAATAATATTGGAATGGAAATCGTAATCATCATTTGAAGTCCCAAGGAGCGCTTTTTGATTAAGTGTACAAATAAATCATATATAACAGTTCAACGAGAAAATAAGAAAGTCGCCACGTATAAATCAAGAGAACATGAATTATTTGGATAACTAAAAGTTAAAACCTCGGACTTATTTTGATTGGTGTGGAGCTCTTGGAGTTCTAGTTTGACTTGGTGGGAATACATCTTGTTTTGGTTGTCTTTGTTAGCAGTATGCTCTCGTTATTTGTTTATTCAAATCACTAAAATGATTCTACAACTTGTTTTTCTGTTTTTGTTAGAGACGAGTCAGAGCTTATACAAGAAATTGTGAAGAAGATCTCCACTAAACTACACTGTCCTTTACGGGTTGCTAAGCATCCAGTTAGCATATATTCCTGAGTTATCGAGTTGAAATCAATATTAAATCTTGAGTCTAAAGACAATGTTCTTATGGTGGGATTATGGGGACAAGGAGGTCTAGGGAAGACATGTTTAGCAAAAGCTCTTTACAATGATCTATTCAGAAAATTTGACGGTGCATGTTTTCTAGTAGATGTTGGAGAAACTTCAAAAGGTAGTGGGGGTTTGGTTACTTTACAAGAAAAATACTAGAAGATATATTATTACTACCACGAAAATTAAAAGTGTCCAATGTTGATGAAGGTATTAATCTAATACAGCGCAGACTTTGTCGCAAAAAAGTTCTCCTCATTCTTGACAATGTGGATGCCTTGTGCCAATTGGATACTTTAGCAGGAAAATGCGAGTGGTTTGGCAATGGAAGTAGGATCATTTTTACTACAAGGAATAAACACTTGCTAACTTGTCACAAGATAGATCAAGATCATGTGTATAAAGTTGAAATACTAAATAATAGTCAAGCTCATGAGTTGCTTAGTAAGCATGCTTTTCAGACACACCAAATTAGAACAGATCTAGTGGATCGTGCTCTGAATTATGCTAGAGGCCTTCCTTTAGCACTTGAGGTGCTGGGTTCCTTATTATGTGATATAATAGAAGATGTATGAGAAAGTACAATAAAGAAACTTTCTAGGAATCCTAACAAAGACATTAATAATGTGCTCAAAGTGAGTTTTGAGGGATTAGAAAAAAATGAGAGAGATCTTTCTCCACATTGCCTGCTTCTTTAAGGGGTGGGCAAGTCGGTATAAAGGGAAGTTCTCGGCGATAGTTGCAATCATGAGACAATTGTAGGATTTGAAATTCTTGTTAAGAGGTCCTTGATAAGCATTGAGGGCAGAATCCTCAAAATGCATGACTTGATTCAAGCAATGGGTATAGATATTGTGAACCAAGAATGTGAAGATGATCCCGGAAGACGCAGTAGATTGTGGCTGTATGATGATGTCGTCAATGTTCTGTCACGTGACACAGTAAGACTTGTGAATAAGATCAAAATTCTGCTACATTTTTTACTCTTTTACTGAAAATTGCATAGTCTAAGTTAGTTGTGTATTGACAGGAAAATTGTCATGTAAAAGCCATAGTGTTGGCACTACCTGAACCAAGAGAGATGTGTATCAATCCTAATGCTTTTGCAAAATTGAAATGGCTTAAATTGCTCATCTTGCACAACATGCATGATTCTTTTCAAGGTCTTAGATGTCTTCCTAATGAGCTCAGATGGTTTGAATGGCCTGGATGTGCTCACCAAATTCCAAAATTTTCTAGTCCACAGAAATTAGTGGGACTTAATTGGAGTGGAGGCAATATTACAGGAGTTCTAAAACAATTTAAGGTAAGCACTCGACATAAACCTTCTTATTATCTACTTAATTTGTATATGTAGATGTGTAATATATGTACTAGTACATGAAAGGAAGTGTTGTTCCTATGTTTCAGGCACCATTTTGTTATTTTTTTCAAATGACCCTAATTACTTGTGTTAGAGAAATTATTACGTGTAGCAAAATTGACATTTGAAAAATTAAGCAAAAAACTTCATTATAAATACTCGGTGGAAACTTTTTTTGTTAATAAAATACAAAATACAAAGAAGTTTTATGCGTATATGGGGAAAGAGAAAGATATTGCAAAATTGAAGATTTTTAGGCAAGCCATTGCATCATTAGAAAATTTGACTTTTCATATTGAAATATGTGAGAGATAAAAAAAATAAAATAATCAATTTTATGTATATGTTCATATATCAATAGAATAAGTAATTGCGGATTCTTGATGGAAGGAATGTAGAAAAAAAAAGATCGAAATCTTTAAAGTTGGAGATCATCTTTACCTCATATATAGTATAGATAAAGTTTACATATTTTTAAGCCTAATATCTCTAAATATTGGCATAGATATATTTCCAAATAAAATCAAATCTACCTAGTGAAGAAATTCAAAATGCAATTTGCTGTTGGTTGTTTACATACAAACTTTTTTATTTTACAAAAAAAATTGCATATTAATGGAACAATTTTACCTTAAAATAATTTTTGTAGGAGATGATCTTTACTTTATATATAGTATGTGGCCTACATTTGCATGCTCACCACATGATACTTTACTTGAATTTTGTGATTGCTACATGCAAGACATTGCACAATTTTATCTCAAACTAATTTCCGTCTACTAATGCAGGGTAAATTTGGGTGAGAAGTACTAGTTTGGGTTTTTTCGTTAGACAAAAATTAGTTTAGAACAAATATTTCATCATCATACTAATTAAGGGTTTTTGTGAGACGAAAATTAAATAGGGATAAATTTGCATATTGATTGGAGATTTTTAACGGTATTTATTCTAATTTTTTAATAATTGTTAACCCAATTTTATTTGTGAATTTTTGGGTTGTGCATCTATATATTTTCAATTTTTTTCAAATAATATCTAAAATGTAAAATGATGAGAGTTAGCTTTAATTAGCTGATCTATATATGAGTGTGTGTAAGCACAGGTAAAGTTTATTAATCTTTACACGCAAGTACATTGCAAAAGTATTTAAATCCCTCATTCATCTACATTATATAGTTAAAGCCACACCTAGCTAAGTCTTCATTCTTATGCTCGCCACATAATACTTCAGTTTGTTTTTGTGATTATTATATGACATCACATGTGGAATAGTTTTGTCACGTAACCCACATCCGCGCTCGCCTTGTGGCACTTTACTATGCTTCTATGGTTGTCACATGGCATGACATGTGGCATGGTTTTATCATGTGGTCTACATTTGCATGCTTGCCACATGACACTTCACTTGAATTTTGTGATTTCCACATGCATGACACACAACACAATTTTATCCCCAATTAATTTTCATATGCTAACAGAGGGTAGATTTGGGTGAGGAGCACTAGTTTGGAATTTTTTGTTAGATAAAAATTAGTTTGGGGTAAATTTTTCATCATCATACTAAGGGTTTTTGTGAGACAAAAATTAATTAAGGGTAAATTTGCATACTAATATGGGATATTTAATGGTGTTTATTCTAATTTTTTAAATAATTATTAACCCAATTTTATTTGTGATCTTTCTTGTGTTGTGCATCTATAAATTTTCAATTTTTCAAATAATGTCTAAAATGTAAAATGATAAGAGTTATCTCTAATTTGCTACTCTATCTATGTGTAAGTACGGGAAAAGTTTTTAAGTTTTTAGTAATTTCAAAGACAATATTTAATTCTCACAACATCAGTTTAAAGTAACTTGGAATAACAGGTTAATTAATAGGTTAACAAATTCACTCGGAAACCGGTATAGTAGGCTCTGAGTCGTCTGATCTATCAAAGGTCCTTAGTTCCTTCCATGTGAAGAGTGTTGTGGCTTGAGCATGTATAATTATGACATATACACCTAGTCAATATAGATTATATAATAGTCAAGGATATCCTTAAGAAACTCAATCTTCACCACATGTTGTGTAGCCAAATTTATAATCCTCAATCAAGATAAGCCCCTTTAATTAAATTATGATATTATTAATAATCAATATATAAAACCATGGACAACATGAATGACATCCTATATTAAATTACTATCACTTCACGAGTCTAACTCCCCATCTATGTACAGCAACTTAAATAGGTCTATTTTGTAGACTATGCAGCAGACCACTTCTTTTCTAATAAACATGTTTCTCCATATATGGCCGACCTAAAATACAGCAACTTAAATAGGCCTATTTATGGACTCCGCAGCAGATAATTTCTTCTTTAAATAAACAAATTACTTCATATATCGAGGACCTAAAATATAATAATTTCAAAGTGTTTATCAAAGTTGGTTTCTTTGTTTTTGCAGGACTTCCAAAATTTGAAGTACATTAATTTCAGTCATCGTGAGTCAATTGTTCACATGCCCGACCTCTCGTGTACTCCAAATCTCGAGGAATTGGATTTTTGTAATTGCAAAAACTTGGTAGAAGCCCATGAGTCTCTCGCATATCTTGACAAGTTGCAAGTGTTGAATTTAAGGGAGTGCCCTGAACTTAGTGTTTTTCCCAATGTGCTCAAGTCGAAAAAGCTGCGAGCTCTCGATTTTTGTTATCGCACGAAATTTGAAAGGTTCCCTGATATTCCACATAAACTTGAAGGCCTTAAAGAGTTTTATTTAAAAGGGGTCACTATTAAAGAACTTCCTACATCGATAGAAAATCTTGTTGCTTTGGAGGTAATGAATATATATGATTGCAAGAACCTGAAACATCTTCCATCTAGCATTTATAAGTTACAAAACCTTAAAAGCTTAGGAGTTTGGTGTTGCACGAATTTAATTGAGTTTCCAAAGTAGGAGGATTTAGCTGATCCATGCATGAAGACCGGACTTTCAAATCTATTGTGGTTAGACCTTGGGGGATGTAATCTGTCCGACGTAGTGTTTCTTGAGAATCTTTCTTGTTTTCCTCTCTTAAGTGAATTAATTTTGACAGAGAACAATATTGCTACCCTTCCTACATCTATTACTAGGCATGATCATTTGTTTGGATTGAGAGTCGGAAACTGCCATAAATTACAAGAGATTCCCGAGCTTCCCCCATTTGTGAATTATTTTCATGCAGGAAATTGCAAATCTCTACAAAAAAATGAAGATTATACCTCAATTCATCATATTGTCCGAAGAAGTTTGGCTAATACTGGGGAGGATTACTCACTTTTCCCGGTTAGATTCTCTCTCACGCAAACACACCCACATCGATGTGGAGTATATGCTGGGTCCATTGTGTGCTTGTATATTGTAATAGCAGAAAACGCTAGATTTAAGGCTTAAGATAAATAGACAAATGTGAAATGGTTCTGCACGTATATGCATGTAACGTAAGTGGCTCCTGTACTTTTATGGGAATAATTTCTATCAGATGAGACTCATGTATTAATGCAAGCAAGGATAAATTGATCTTCTCATTTGGGTACTAATACTAACTTGGATACTTTCTATGGGTCTACCTTTGTAACAGGATTGGCCTGGAGTCCTGTTTATTCTCCCTGAAGGAGAGATGCCACAATGGGTCTTTCCTATTGAAGAGGGTTCCATATCTTTCATGGCTTCAGAAGACTTGTATGACAAAATTATTGGATTGGTATTTTGTTTCGTTCTTGATAATGCTAAACCGAAAGAGGAGAAAGACTTTCATGTTGTAGCACGTGTTGATGGTGAAAGTCAAGGTGGCATTGGACGATATATCGAAATTTTGGATTCAGATCATATCTTTATCGATTTTGTTCTACCATGTGCATTGTGGAGAGAAGTTGATTTTTCTAATATTGATGGGCATTCTGTACAATTCGGTCTTGAAGTAACGGGTGAAGTTGTGAAAAAGTGGGGATTCCGAATAATATGCAAGCAACTAGGGGAAGATTTAAAGGTTGAGATTCGAGATAATCAGTCGATAGATACAGCTTTACTTTATGAGGTTGATCATGGATCAACAGAAGTAGCAGCTAAGAGTTCACATGTGCATGAAGATAATTCAAGCAAAGTAGATCTACAAGAGGACTCGCCAGATTGTCAAACAAGTACAGAGGCACATAGTCAAATAGGATCAAAGAGAAAACATGAGGTTAATTTCCCGCTAGGCAAGCGAATCAAAATGATGTTGACTTCCGTATTCGACCGATGGAGATGAGCACGGTAGTGTCAGCCGGCTGCTTTTGAAGTTGGAATGATTGGGAGAAGACTTACTGAGGAAGCAATTCATAGGTGAGTGTACTGAGCTGATCTTGATTACGATGCCTTCTTTCTTCCTCGTTCTTCTCGTTTTCTTTTTTTTCGGAAAAACTCGTGACTGGAACCTGCTTTCACCCATACATTCACATGGAGGTACTTACGTGTCCACTTGAACTAGCGTCAGTTTTGCCAGCTACAATGAGGGAAATGATCAGCCCTGGGAAAACAAGGAGAGAGAAGCTCGACCTCCTTGTCGAACTTAATATCGAGAGGATGAGCTCGACCAAGAAAAGCATGCAGAGGTTGTTGGATGGCGAGTGCCGTGATGAGGCTTGGGCAAACAAGAAGAAGAAGACCAAGAAAAGCATGCAGAGGTTGTTGGATGGCGAGTGCCGTGATGAGGCTTGGGCAAACAAGAAGAAGAAGAAGAAGAAGAAGGAGGAGAAGAAGAAGGAGGAGATCGCAGCATGCTCATTTAAATGGGGGCAAAGCACGCAACACATGGAAAGGGCGTGATGATGGATGAAGATTATTGGTCAGAACTTGCGAAGAAAGTGGGGAATCACCGTGCGGTTTATCAATGTAACAACTTCCATGGAGTACAAAGGACCGAGGCTATGGAAAATTACTCGCACAGATCCTCATCTTGTTTGGAAGATTTTCCCTATAATTGCATTAAAGGGGCTAGATTTTCAGTTACCTATATTCAAAAGTTCTAGTTCACTAGATAGAGATGAGCGCACGCAAGCACGTAATAATTATCTCCGTGAGTTTTATCTATTTTCAATATTTCATTTTCTTTTTATTTTTTTCTTTATTTGCATTTGCACCTACACCTTCGGTTCTTACCACTTTCATTTTCGTGTATTTTTCGTTTGAAAATTTCTATTTCCTTTTAATGTATTCTCAATTTTGGTGCATTACTTGCACTCAGTTTCACGTGGATTTATTCCACTATCCGAGTCTTATTCTTGCACTACTCAAGTATGAAATCTCTAAGTGATCTTGGGCCTTCTCTTCTTACTCAATTGTCATTGTAAAGTTGTCATTGTAAACGGGTTCGAATTCATGATTCATAAAAATTTAATAAAACTCTTGGTCATAAACTGTCCCATTATGTTTTTTATTTATTTTTGGAAATGATTTCCCGAAAACTATTAATATCAAATTTTTCACGAAGTAAAACAAGGGTATCAAAATTGATTTTCATCTTTGTCGGAGTACCCTCCATCGTAATGGGAAATATGATCCATCTTTGATGATCGCTTGCTTAAAATAAATAATTACTTTTTTTGGGCTCAAATCCCCTTTAATTAACCTTACTAAGTTAACTTTAATTCCCAAATAGAATTTCTGTAAATCTTTCTTATCTCTTTATTCATTTTTCTTTTGATTTTCCCGGTTGTTGTTGGGAAGCTCCTTCCTTTTCTCCACCATAGGCCAAACTTGGAACTCCATAGACGCCACCCTCAGCATCGAGACTCCTCATCTTCCACACGACACAACCAGTGAGCTCTGACGACGAAATGGAAGATCGCTACCTGCCAATGGAGGCCACGGACTAACCCCCGCCGACCGAAGCGATGGAAACTGGCCACGTAGCTTCGGGCGAACGATTCTCTCCTGAGGTTCGTTCTGGGCTTCCGAATTTTTGTTAGGTTGATGAAATGCTTGAGCTGGATTTTGAATTTGATTCAGTTGGTGCTGCAATTGCGCGGGGACTTGAAGAACGTGTGGTTGAATTTTTTGGAGAGACGCTGAATCGGTGTTTCTTCGTAAGTTTAGTCTGTGGATGCTCGGTAGTGAATTCATTGGTAATGGACGTCGCACGCAGCGAAATTAGCGACAATCTCTGGAAAGGTATTAGCTTTTCTTTCTCTTGTTTTCATAGGTGGCATTTTATTGAAAGAAGCAGGTGGAGTCTAGGTTCGGAGGAAAAACAAGGGAGGGAGAATGAAATAATGGGAAGTAGGGTGTACATGGGTTGGTTCAGTCCCCTTTTCAGGCGAAAAAACTGAGCCAATCTGGGTGTTGTACGTCAGGAGGGAGGGAGGGATTTGGGTGCTTTTGAGGCGTCTAGGAAATGTGGATGCGCAGTATGTACTTAGCATACAGATGTGCAGCGGGTGATAGGGCTCTGTCTCTATGTTTTTTGAGGCGCTTAAAGAGGCAAAACCATAGAGCTATGAAGAAGCTGCAGGAAGATGGCAAGGCACCAGGAAAGATCGCTTGACGGTTGAGTCCTTTAACCACTTCTTGACATTGGCAAATAGGGAGAATTGAAAATGAAATTTACTTGGAGTGTGAGAGTAATATGAGCATTGTTTGTGCTCATGGATAACTGGTTAGGTGGTTATTTTCTTTGTCCCTGTGGACTGTGGATATGAAAAAGAAATAATCACGGAGTTTACATAAGTTATTCAGTAGAATTGAGACAAAAGCACAAGAATCTGATTTTCAATTCTGATTTCCGAGGCCTTCACAAAGTTTAGGATTCTCTTTTTATCCTTATTTGCCATAGCTTTTATGAGTGAAAATGATTGAGAGGCTAAAACTTCTAGATGCTTCTTGAATGTTTGAGTGGAACCTGATTAATGAAGGATAAAATTTTGGGGTACAAATAATAAGACACACTGGAATGAGCAGCATGTCATTTCTCAAAGTAGTTGCTGTTTTTGGTTTAGTATTGTTAGAGCCATATCAGTTAAAGTATTAGGTTGGGATTTGCATCTGAATTACAGGATGAGTATGTATTAATAACCATTACTTAGAAGTTTTTGCATATTGATACATAAATATTTCTACTGTTGGCAATTTGATGCTGATTTCCTCTTGACTTGGCTATTTTCCTCATATGTTTTACTCCTAACAAGTAACAAGACCTATTTGCCTTCCTTGTATAAGGCAAAGCTTGCTCTGGACAGCCTTGAAGTTCCAGTCATGTAAGCAACTGGTTTGGAGTAATCAGGTGCATTTCAGATCTGTTAGTTTATTTCCTAATAAGATGATTAGTTTTTCAGTCTTAATCAGTGAATGATCTCAAATTGTACTTTATTTATATTATGGTTTGATTGAACAGCTGTGCTATTGTTGAGGATGGAACATTATTGCGGCAGGAAGAAACCAGTGTAATGAGACATGAAATGTATGTTTATCATTGCTTCTCCAACCCTTCTATGAATTTTGGCCAACAGCACTTTGTTATTGTTCTGAATTGATACCCTTGAGAGTCCATTCGTAGTTTATTGTTGATCATTTTATGTTCTTCCATTAATTATATATTTCTGAGATGATAAAATAATATATCTGCACAAATCTGTTAATAATTGGAATCTCAATGCATATTATGCTGCAAAACGTTTGTTCCCTTTATTCTTTCATAAAACATGGCTACAGCTGACAATAACAGTAGTCTTGCTTTATTATTCCAATGTTTACATTTTTCATTTGCCACTGTGCTCTGTCTGGAACCATATTACTGTCTTTTATTTGCTTTGGTGAACTAACATTGTTTTCTTAGGCTGTGTGGTAGCTAGACTTTTGGTGTACTTTTATGAACATTGTATTGCCTTTAACAATGTAAGAACCTGCTTCTTGGCCACATCTCTGCATATAATGACCACATTTACACAAATAGTTTGAGTCTAAATTCTCATAGACATCTCGTATCTAATAGTCTATTGCTGTCATCATTTATAGTTATTTGGTGACAATAAACTACTATAAATGACTTTGTGGACATAAATGGATAGTTGATGCCAAAATATTTGGCCCTTTTAATATCTTGATGGAGAATAATTCAAAACCTAAGGCACCTTGCTACAAGAATATATATATAACAAAATACTGTTAGAAAAGGTGGAGGTGGTTAACCCAATAAGAAGCCTCTTTTTCCATGTTAGATTCATGGCAACTTCAAGTAAACATCTTGTTGAATTCATATAGTATGCCTGGATCAATCTTATATACACTATCAATTAGTTAATTTGAAGGAGAAAAAATTTCTCATGAAATGCATTTCCTAAATTTATGTTGAAACTACACTAAGAGCAACTGTCTTTCTGACAATGCTCCTAAATTTGATATGTTGCTCTGTTTTCCTCCTCACACTTTCCTAGGCAAGAAGACATGCAAAGATGGAAGCTCTTGATGTTCTTCTTGAACAGTGGCAGAGGACTGGATTTTTGGCTATGAAAATTACAGAGAAGCTTTCAGCATGCTCCCTGTATGTGCCATGTGGACCATGCATAATGTGTGCAGCATCATTATCGATCATTGTTAAATATACTTAAACAAACTAATCTTTGCTAGAATTTGTTTATCCATGTGATTAGATGACTCTGACCCATTTTTAGGTATAAAGAAGGTATATTATGGCTGTGCAAATGATAAATTTGGAGGCTGTGGCTCAACACTGTCGTTGCATTCAAGTGGCTCTAAGGCATGCAATAGGTCAGTTTCTGAACTTGCTTTTGTTGTTGGTTTTGTATCTACATAGCTTTCCTTTGAAATTGTGACATATGACAATTGACAACTAAAGCTTACTGGAGGTTCATGATTTTTATGTTGATTACTGATGGATATGAGTTTGTAGTGATTCTCTATGTTGTTGCACTTTGAATATTGCAACACTGACCATGAAATTAAAGGAAGGTTTATTGAAATTTTTTTCCAGAAACCTTCTCTTTTCTGTCAATTTCGTTTGGTGGGTACTTGTCAAGGTTGTTTGGTTTGCTAGATGTTTGTTCATTTGGCTGTGTGTGGCTAATATGATGGCATATCTTTCAAAAATTCCCAATCTTGATTTGGCTCATAACCTTTTTAACCTGTATGATGAGTTTATTTTATTTTATTTTATTTTGGTTTTGGTTTGGAGCTTAGATATTCGGCAAGTTCTTTTACTGATTCATTTCCTTTTCACTGGGTACTTTTGGGATTAGAAACTGGTGATCTGATTAGTGAAAATGAGAAGGATGGTGATGGCAGTGTTGAGATTAACTCCCCAACATCTGAGGACCATCCTCATTCATTCAATGAGGGCAATGAGGACTTAAAGAGTGGAGAATCGCGTCTGTTCACATCTATGAAGGAGCCTCCAGGGCCAAATGCAGTTGTTCAAATTGTTGAGAAGTGGAAGCTGGAGATGTTTTACAGATCGAACAGAGGGATGTTGAGGAAGCTGTTGGCGATGAAATCGACAGCCAAGGAACTGAGTTAAAGCTGTCAAGAAAGAGGAAACTGAGGAAGAGTTGGAGAATGGAAGTATCAACACCTGGGGGCTCAAGTCCATGAAGGAATCATACAATGGAGAGAGTGAGAGTTTGCCCATGACAAATTCGGCAGAGCAACCGGTACTTCACTTATTTTTGATCGATTGTAGCCTCCAAATTTATGATTATTTTGAACTTATGCGTCAGAAATGGAATCTGTTAGATATTTATTGAGCCATTGCTCTGCGGCATGAGGTAGCCATGACTCCTCAAGTGGTGCAAAGGACTTCATTGATGAATTGCTGTGGAATCTGCTTAATTGGGTGCAGGACATAATTTTCAGGCTTTGATTTTCCAGTCACCTTGAAAATCGTTATGATGGTTTCGTGACAAAGAACGGTATCCATTGCATTCTACAGCTGTAGAAGCTCAGCTTTGTAACATATCAGGATTTACATGTTTATCAAAGAAGTCTCTCTACTCTTTGGTATCTCAGTTATACCTTTGAGGCCAGGCTAGTGCCGAGGAACTCAACCATCATCGAAAACTGTAATTCTCTTTGCCACATGCCACATGCCACATGCTTAGACTCATCTTTCCTTCCTATAGCTATAAACTCAGCTGTTACTTCCGGATATTATGACATCCTTCCTAAATAAATGAACTCGTTACTTAGCTTGGTCAACATTTTTCAGGAGCCATTACTAGACTGCGAAAATCATTCTTCTTGTTGAGATGCTCCTAGACTGTGAAGTTAAACAAATCCAACTTGCGAGTACTTCGGTTCTGTTGGATGAGGTAAAGAGGAGTTCCTCTGAAATCCCTTTTCTCGCTCGAAGATGCGAGTCACGGAAAGCGATGTAATAAGTTACTCGAACCAAGAAGCTAGCAGTAGCAGTTTACTACGGCTGTTCTATATGTAGTTACCCCATATTATTTGCTCCGGCAGATGCATTTTCACCGAATCACGTTGATTCGCGCGGATGACCCTGTTCGCTGTTACTTTCAACAACAGTATATGTGTTGGCCAAAGGGAATGACAGACTTTTCAAAGAATATATGGCATTGGGATCGAGTATTTTCAGACTTGGACCCATGAAATCGTCTGAAGCTTCCTCCGAACGTTAATTCTCTAGGGGGATTCCTTCTAATTGTCTTTCGGATGCAGAGAGAACGGGGAATCGGTTTTTAGTCGAAAGGCAGTGAGCTCAGCAAAGAACCGATAGTTTGCTTTCGGCCCTATGCGAATGTTCTATAGTCCTCAGATCTCGTGCACATAGCTCATGCGCAATTGATTTTGCGCCATTAGGTTTGAAATGTTATATCTAAAATTGTAAAACGTTGTGATTGATTGTAATTAACAGCTAGTGTAAAGTAGGAGACGGAACAAAAATGTGCCTAAACTCCATTAAATTCAAAGATTGTGATATATTTTCTGAGAAAGAGAACTTGTTAATTGTGAAATTATTGTTGTGATATGTACTCAAAATTACAATGCTTGCATTGCCAATGTGATTTTTACAGAACGATTTCACTTTTCACCGTTTTTGCGGAATGATCTCAATTACTCAAAAATCAGTATCAACCTGAACAGTTTCACCCCAATCTCAACTATTTTTGGTGTAGCTTGATTGCCTTAGAAAACTATACAAGAAGTTGATAGGGGAAGACAGATCAAATGAATTACCTTGTGTGTGAAAGATTCTTCAAGAATATGTCCATAGCCATCCATTGCATGCAGAACACTTTTGATTTCTTAACCATTTTGAGAAAAGTATAAAACATATTTAGAAAAAAAAGGAATTCCAACATCAATATCCTAAACTTTTTTTATATAATAAAAAATTCCAAACTTGAAGTGGTCTGACAAAAATGCCCTCTATATATTGTGAAAAATTGTACACTTTGCCTTCTGTGATACAACGCTCTAAACTCTTTTTCTTTCATCACAAAAACCCCAATTTATACAAGTGCGACAAAAAGATAATATTGGTGTACGTATAATTTAGGATTATTAATAAAACAAAAAAAGTCGGTGTTGTAATAGACATGTTAAATTTTTTTGTCTTATTAATCCAGAAAAAAAAATTGTAGAGTGTATTTACCTCAGAAATTCTGCCACGTCTTGGCTGAAATTCTCATATAATCATGAGATGTGTCTCTGGGCACAAGCAAAATCTGTAGAGAACAAGATAATTCTGTAAATAAGTGAAGAAATTTAGAATATAAAGAAAATTCCTTAAAGAACCCTAGCAGCAAGTAACTACGAACATTTCCCAGTGATTTGAGAAAGGATAAGGGAAAAACACATGAGTCCTCAATTTTAGGACTCATTACACGGCACATTATCAAGATCGACATTACACGATTTGCTCGTCCTGTCAAAGGTTTGAAACCTGTTCAACAAAAACCATCCAGTTGACGATAGCAAATTTGGGAACACTGAGATGAAAACACACCATCGATGCTGAGTCATTGTCAAGTCTCTATTAACATCAATCTCCCATGCCTCATCCTGACTAAAAATCACCACTTGTAAATTTATTGAAAATAGTTCTATCTTCCATTCTTTGATTTGGGAAATGTCCAATTACTTTTTCCACATATTTAACACGTGGCATCGACAAGCTTCTAACTTTCCAAGTATTTACCTCCAAACAAGTGTGTTGTCCGCTTTTGCTTTTAACGATCAGGTTAGTTTTGGAACCCAAGCAATCCACGAGGAACCTTACTTCATCAAAACATACCACATAGGGCTGGGCACCAGGCCGTGCCAGGCCCCAGCACAATTAATTAATTTTGTTAATGACAATAATTGAAAAATATTAATATTATTTTCTTCAAATACTAAAACAATTAATTGAGAAAAATCATGAAAAATACTCAGTCAATCAAACCACATTACAAGTGCATCTTCAAATAATTTTGTTTTATACTTAGTGATGCCTTGATGATGATTTCACACAGACAACCGTGTCCTTCACCATGATCCGGAGGAGAAGCGTTTTCGCTGTCCTCTTGTTCATGTTGAGAACATTCCTCTGGAGTCAATTTTTGCAACAACCAATTATGCCCTACGACGGTCATTTTTAAATTTTTCGCAGATGAAATGGACCTATTGTCTTCCAAAATCCACTGGCTAATACTGAATCTGGACTCTAAAGGAATCATAGAAGCTGACAAGACGAGTAAATCACAAGCCATGGTGCGAAGAATTGGAAAAGTGGCAGCTCGCCTTTTCCGCCATTTCATAATGTCGGTGTTGTTTTCGCCAACTTTATCAATGTATTTTGAGTAGTTTGTTCCCTAGTTCATCTCCAACTTATTTGTAGATGAAGACAAAGACCCAGCAGAAGGCCATGGGACGTTCTTTTCACAAAGCAGAAACGGAATATATTTCAAGAGCTCATTCTTAGTTCCAAGGTGGAACTCGTCACATCGAATCGACTCATACATGCGTCATATGTATTCTGGAGCCAAGTTATTGCCATCGCCAATATCTATTCCACTAGTATCTCCTCACCTACTCTCAAATTTTTAAAATGTGGAATGGGGAGAGTTTCAAGCCCCTTCAACTTGAACCTCGGTTTTAAGAGAGTGATGAAAAAAATAAAAAACAGAACGTCCTTGTAATATTTGAGAAATGTCACTTTCATGGCCACTATTGCTTCGTTGAGGAAGGGATCCCCATCCTTGTTGGCCAATTTAATCGACATCAGGAATAGAAACGAAAGGACTCTGTTACTTGATGGGCAACTATTAGTGTGATGGCCCAAGTGACGGTTCGCGAGGAGGAGGGATGCCGGTGCATCCGCACCTCGGTCCTCAGACGTGCGCAGGGAAGGGAGGGACATGTTTCTTGTCCCACATCGCCTAGGGAGGGAGTCATGGACTAGCTTATAAGTATATGGATTCTCTACTTGTTTATGTGCATTTTTTGGGTGAAGCCCAAAGAAACAAAACTGTGTTGGCCTCAGCCCAAAGCGGACAATACATATATACAGTAGCAAACCCAACTCAAAGAATCCATCTCATTGATGAGAACATGCAAGAAGTCCCTAAAGACTTCAGCAGCCTTCCACCTTTTGTGCCAACAACGGGAGATTCAAAGAGCTAGTCCATAAATCATAAGTCAAATAGACTCAAAAGCTAGCCCGTCGACAGCAGACGCACCAAAGTTGGCCTCTCTCTTTGTATGAAGATTTACAACTTTTGGTGTTAGTTGCGCACTAAACAACTACGGTTTTAGAGCTGTCCACGTGCAGTGAACGATCTTTGGCAAAACCAAAGGATTACTCTGAAGTAAGATAATAATATGCAGGCTTCCGCCGATTATTCAGCTCGTTCATGTTGAATGGGCTTTCGTCTTCGGCATTTTACTTGAATAGCTTGCCCACCCCTCCACCTTGAACACCTCTTCCTCATGTTGGGGCCAATGCCTCCTCGTTACTACGGTAAGTACAAGTGGCCTGTCTCACTCGCCGATTCAGCAACTAAATCTTTGCCACCGCAAGTATACATGGCCTTGTAACCATTGGCATTGATATTATGTCGAAATGTCCTTCAAACAATGGATATTTCTTCTTTGCAAAGCTAGTGCCTAGTTGTTTGGGACTCTTTGAGGGCAGGCGTATTGTTGTTGCAGTACTTACTGAAAGAGTCCCATGACAATTGTAAGGTGAAGTATGAATTATATTGGAATGATAAGACACGGTTGTTGTTGTAGTTGTTCATCATTGGCATTGGACATAATTAAATATTTTTAAGAAAAAAAGGAAATGAATCAAATTGACAAAAGATTTTTGAGACAAATGAAGTTTGATATTAATAAATTATTTAAATTTGAGGAATGACGAAAAATGAGAAGAAGTGGGTCAAATGATTACTGATCAATGATAATAGTAACCCAACTATTGTAGAAATATATATTATGACTCGATAGCCGACCATCGCCAGCCAATCGTTAGTGAAAGTCGGTTACTAGAATAGTGACTCGTGATTGCTAAACTAGTGATAGAATTCTTGAAGGTTGTGCCCAACCATTAGATTAATAAGGAAATATAAGCATATGGGCCGATTAGGGCCTATGGGCCTAACTCGGCCCAAACCCAAAATTGGCCATGGGATTTGGCTCTATTTGAAATGTGCCCATGCCTGGACATTGGCCCAAGCATGCCGGGCTGCCATGCCCCGCTGAAACCGCATCCTCTTTAATGTATGTGCATTCCAAGAGCTTTCAGACAAACATGCCTCTTCCACGCTCCGCTACCAAGTGTTGTTCGTTCACGATGATGATAGATGGCTTCTTTCGATTTGGACAAGTTGAGGGGGCAGAGAGATTTTTCAAATAGATGCCTATAAGAGATCTCGCTGCATGGAATGCGATGCTTCATAATGTTGTGAAGATGCGAGGGTGGATGATGCTGTGAAGTTGTTTGACCAAATTCCTTCTCGAAATGTGATTTCATGGACTTTCCTGATTGGCGGGCTTGATCAAAATGGTAAGAGTGAAGAAGCTTTAATTGTATTTGTGAGAATGTTCAAGTCTGGTGTTATACCCAATCCGAGTACTTCGACTTGTGCAATGAGTGCCTTTGCAAATGCGTTGTCTTTTCCTCTTGGTTTGCAGATTCGTGGTCATGTTTTCAATCAAGATTCTGCTTTAGTGGATTCGTATGTGCTTCTCTCATTACGTTCTAAGCTAACTAGAAGCGAATTGTACCCAAGTCTTCAATGAAGCCATGTATAGGTATGTGGTCATAGGCACAGCTCTTGTAACTGGTTGTGGCTTGAATGGTAGGCATGAAGATGTCCCGAAGGTGTTCAAAGTGACATGATGAGAACAAGTGTTCGTCCTAAGCAATATTCTTTTGTAAGCACTTTAATTTCTTGCTGTAGTTTAGAGTCTCTAGATTGAGGTAAGGAGGTCCATGCGTCAGCTATAAAGCTGAAAATGGGAAGTGATATTTTTGTTGGCAATTCTCTTGTAGTCGTGTATAATAAGTGTGGAGTCATTGATTATGCTGTTGCAGTGTTCAAAAGACTCAGAGTCCAATATTGTCACCTAGAATGCCGTTGTTTTCATGTGCACAACATGGCCAAGGGATAAGGGCTATCGAGTTGTTAAGCCAAATGATACGCGGACTTGTACCACCAGATGAGTTCACACTCACGGGATTGCTTTGTTCCTGTAATCATTCTGGGATGTTACGAAAGGGAGATGCTTCGTCAGATACTTTAATAATAACACTTCCATTGAATTGAAGCACGAGCATTATGCATGCATTGTGCATGTGCTAGGACAATAAGGGAAGCTAGAGAAAGCAGAGAATTTTGTAAGAAACATGCCCGTTAAAACTAGTTCCATAGTGTGGCTTGCTTTGGTGAGTTCTTGCAAGGATGCAGTCTAACCTAGACTTGGCAGAAAGAGCTGCAAACTTCACGCACCATGGCTTTTTTATCAGCTTTGGTTTAGTCTAGGAGATTAAGGGAGTTCAAGTATTTCTCAGCTGTATGAGTTGGGCATAAAAAAAGTTTGAGGCTTTGGAGGAAATCTTGCTCTCCATGCAGGGATTTCTGTTGAGAAGTGAATTTATCATTTTGCTTGTGGCTTTGACCCCACTTGACAAAAAGAAATTACTCATGGGTAAGATATCCTTCCATAGAATTTCAAGTGAGAATCTAGAGCTACTTTTTATCTCTCGCTAGTAGAGAGATAAATTGAAATTGGGGCATTGGGAAGAAGGAATTAGGCTTGGTAAAAGAAAAGAAAACCACCCAAAAAAAAGGTGCCTATCCTGCCTTTTGTTTTTTTTATTATTATTTGGAATTGAAAGCTAGTTCTTTTCTGAAAAGTCCCATCAACCCTTCTCCTCAACCCCTCTACTCTATTAACATTCTCAGAGCCCCTCTTTCTCTTGATTAGGTCTATGAGATTTAACAAAAGCTTCTTTATCTCTGGATGAAATTCTACTTCACTTGATGTTCTCTCATAGTTTTGCTAGATATCTTCAACAAATCAACAGTACCATGTGAGGTCATCTTACTTGTGGTGCCAAAGTTAGTACTTTCATATTTATTGCTTGTTAAAGTTGAGCCGATGTTAGCGATAGAAACTTGTAGTTGTAAAGGCACAATAAAATCCCAATGGACCAGCACATTTGGCTCGTCATTGATGATTGCTTATGTATTGCACGAATAGTGGAAACTATTTCTTTTAATAGGGATTAGTCAACTCTTCATTTTGTAGTTTTCACTATCCTAATCAATCTGTCTCCCTAAGAATTATTTTATTTTATTTTTTTGTTTATTGTGAATGAATTTGCATTGTGTGGGGATTAAGTCCATATTTTTTGTGCTATCTGTTTTCTCGCGTCTTGCATATTATGTGGCTCGGGCTCCCAAATGCCTGAGTCTTACTAACCACAATGGAGAACCAATCTTATTCATCCTGAGATGAATTTCACAATACCTTTGCCAGTAAATACTAGGACTATCTTGTGGGATTCCTTTTTTCTATGGATGGAAGTTGGATCTGAGAGTGCATCTTAATTCATAGTCCTGATAACACATACTGAACTAAGTTTGCTTGTTGGGAGTTTCAAATTGTGCTGCCAAGTCTGACTCATTCCCAAATTGGAAGTTGTAGTTGACAATAAATTTGAAGCTGTGGTGGATTAAGAGAAAAGATCATGGTTTTTTGTTGGGCTATTTCATGTCCTTTTGCCACCTTACACCTTGCATACCATCTCAAAAGAGGCTGAATAACTGTCTCCCAAATGTCTGCATAAACTAGTTAGAACTTTTCTTCTCCTGCTTTACTAGGTACCTTGTGACGTCCTGAAATTCGAGCCCAATAAGTTCCCGAGCCCGTTCCTATTCATTTTTCGGCCCGTTTCCTAGGCCCGCCTTTCATTTTCAGCCCAAGGGCAGATTGGAAAATGTGCAAGGTGGAAATGACCAAAATGCCCTTGGATATTTTGAAGAAAAGTCAAAGGAAGAGAGAGAAGATGATGTCATGTTTTGTGGGGACTTGAGCCAAGCCATTAATGGCATTGATGAGGCCTAGAAGCAGCCCTCAATGCACTCTCTCTCCTCCTCCTTCAGCCCTCCAAAATCGCAGCCCCTCTCTCCCCTTCTTCCCTTGCTTTCCTGAAATTTCAGTTTCTGACCTTCCACCGAAAATCGAGTTGTTCATGGCCTTCCCGTGTGAATCTCGGCCCGTGCCACCTGCCGTTGTGTTCAGAAGACGAAAACCGTTCAGATGACGTCGGCCGTTCGTCGAACGGAGTCGCCGACCGTCCTGTACAGCCGCCGAAAGTCGCTGCTCGCTGGACCGTCACTGTAGCGGCAGCTCTGTCCAGTTTCGCCTTTCCAGCCATTTTCCTCCCATTCTGACCCAACCACCACCCATCCCAACCTCCAGCAGTTCCCCCTCGACCCCCAGGTGCTGCCGGTCGCCGGCCAATTGCTCGCCGGAGCTCCGGGCAGCCCGTTCAACTCCGATCAGCTTCTTCCTCCTCCTGCAGTGCTGTTTTGTGAAGTTCAGTGGGGAATCCGAATTTGTTGCTGCTGTGTTGAGCCTGGGACCGCCTTGGATCGTCGTGAGTGAGGTCCCCGGGTGTCGGGTTCGTCGCCGCCGCCGCGTCCGTGTCGCCGGCCCGCTTAACGGGTGAGTTTAGCCCCTAATCCTTATTTAGTGCCTAAACTTGCTTAGGGTTGGGTTAATTAGTGCTAAGGGCTGATTAGGGTGTTTAATTAAGTTGTATTAGCCCTAAGATAGGTGGTTAGATAGTTGATTAAGATTAGCTTAGCTTAATCTTGCTTAATTATGCTTAAATGTTGATTATGTGTGGTTTATGTGTTAATTAAGCATGTTTAGCTTAATTGATTGATTAATTGTGTCTAATCAATGTTTTGTTTAATTTCTGAATTTAATTTATTATTAATTGAATTTCGGAAATTACTATTCACGGAATACTGTTCATGATGACTGTTCACGGACTTTGTTCATCCGGAAGTGAAATTGTGCATAATTTCATGTGTCTTGATCATATGAAGTGAAATTGATGTGTCGTGGCATGAACATTCGCATGAATTGTGTGAATTTCACAAAAAGGGAAAAATGGTTTGTCCGAGGGACACCGGAAATGGACCGCCTTTATGAGAAAGAAAGTGATTTGTCCAAGGGACACTGGAAATTGACCGCTTTTATGAGAAAGGTCTGGAAAATGGTTTGTCCGAGGGACATCGAAAATGGACCGCTTTTGTGAGAAATGATTTGAGGTTTTATATGCAAGTATGTGTGCATTGGCTAATGCTCAAAGATAATAAGTGGATTGTGATGGAATGCTTGCGTGATCACTAAGTTGAACCCGATTTATCGGAGATTATGGAAAGGGAGGGCACGGAAGGGCATGGTTGCGCCTCTGCGGAGGAAAGGCATCGTAGCGCCGTTGCACCTCGGAGGGCACGGAAGGGCATGGTTGCGCCTCTGCGGAGGAAGGGCGCCGTAGCGCTGTGGCGCCTCGGAGGGTATGGAAGGGCACGGTTGCGCCTCTGTGGAGGAAGGGCGCCGTAGTGCCATAGCGCCTCGGCCCGCACGGAAGGGGGGTTGCGCCCTACGGAGGAAGGGCGCCGTAGCGCCGTAGCAATAGCACGGAAGGGCACGGTTGCGCCTCTGCGGAGGAAGGGCGCCGTAGCGCCGTTGCACCTCGGCCAAGTTGTAACCCTGTAGGGCAGTAATAATCGGAACGCGTGTAAATACGAGAATGCATGAGAAAACATGGCATCATTGGTTCCAATTATGCATAAGATGATCACATCATTTAAGGCACACACGCATGAATTGATAACGTGCAGGGTGTGGCAATGGCCAAGTGAGATCGCTTGTGACGCGACTCGTATGTGATTGATGAACTGTATCATCTAACGGCCATGTGCATTGCGTGTATTGTGCTAACTTATAACGTGCAGGGTATGGCATACCGAGTAAGGTTGCATGCGAATCGACTATTCGATTGTTGGTTGCATTGCTTGCATTGAATGAGATTTAACGTGTAGGGTATGGCATACCGGGTAAGATTGTGTGCGAACCGACCTCTGATTGTTGGTTGAACCTGTCTGTGGTTTGATTGCTGATTGCTGGGTGTTTGTGGTCGGGTTGAGTGAGGGGTGGTTCTAGAGAGATACCCCGGGTTGAGTTGGTGTACTAACCGGGGCTTAGGGGAAGAACTCGCTGAGATTTTATCTCAACCCGTCGTGGTTAACATTTTTCAGGTCTTTAGAATGGTGCACCCGCTGTGGAGAATCCTGCCCCCCGTTTCTCCAGTGATCGACTTGACGGAGTCGAGTCCGATGGGTCCGAGTGACCATGGTGTTGAACCCGAGAGTTCATTCTGTATAGCTGGATTAGCTTAGTTTCTTTTTGGCCTGGCTTAGAGGATGGATCGGCCCCTTTTGTCGGGCTTGTAATTTGAAAGACGATCCTCCGTTGGTTAATCTAGTAAATTGTATAAATGAGTAGTCAAGGTTTCTGCTGTTCATCCCTCTATCCCTGATTGATTGCATGATTGTTTGTTGGACTAAGGATGGTTCGTCTTCCGCTTGCGCATAATGAAAGATTAAATCGAATGGTCGTCGACGAGTCCTGGGACGTCGCTTTCAATCGACCAAGAGAAGGGGTTGTCGCGTGCTCGGGGTTCAGCGCGTGACATACCTAAAATCATACTCGAAACACTCCTTGTCCTTGAGTTATTTTTCATCTTGCTATTAAGAATACAAAGCATTACCTCTGGTCTTATTTGAAGAACTAGTTTGTTTCAAGATTAGAGGTATAAGTTTTGAAGAACTCTATTATGATATCTGGTTAGAAATGTTGTGATTTTTTACTATAATAAACTGGTGTTGTCAAATGTAGGGTAAAACAAAGCTCTGCCATTTGTGTGCACGTGAATATGATTGATATCTAAAAGGTCTAGACTTGTTATTCTTTGGGTCATGTCATGTTGTGATCCGATACACAATTAAGTTTTCTCAATATTTCACCAGAGCTTGTATTAGATGATTATAAGCTAGAGTACAGGTATGACTTTTTCATATCTTTCTTCGCTCCACACGATCCAAAAATTACAATGGCTACTCCTTCAATGAAGTCTTCACAAAATACTCCTAGATTTATTTTCGGTCTTTTGCAGTGTGGAGATGAAAAAGGAGGTTTCACTGAAGAGCAATTTGGCTATTTTAATTCGTGGCCTTTCCTCTACAAGAAATAGGAAGAGAAGCATGTTATTTTGTAGCTTTTTGAAGTATATGTAGAAGATTTTCTGAAGGAGATTCAACAACCTTGTCTGTGCTTGTGGTTGATGATCTCTGATATATGTTTTATACTGTTAATTTTCTTTTATTATTGTTCCACTGGCTCATGAAGGTCTATCTCTCTTGACTTTAATTGTCACTTTACCTATAGGCTCGAATTGCAGTGGCAATTTCCCTTTAGTAACGGAGGCATGGACAAATGCTGCTTGAGAGTTTCGCTGAATATCTCCGATTAGAGTTCACCTACCCAATGTGAACAACCACTTGTAGTTGGGAAAGCTGCAAGTGAAAGAAGGATTTACTGTGGGCGCGAGAGATTGATGTCTTTGTAGTAGCTTGTAGCAATAGGAGGAATTGGCTTGGCAGAGAGAACACAAGATCTTTGTGAGCACAAGAACAGTAGTCTTCAACTCTTCATTGTTTTCAACTAGCTTTTGGTTTCCTTGAATATGTCTTACAATGGTGGATTAATTAATAGGAGCTAGTCGATATTGGAAAGTAAATGTAAGAACAATTCAGAAGAAAATAAAAATTTCACTACGTCATAATTTTTTAGGGGTAATAATGCTATAAATATTTGAAATATTTGTCTATTTTATAATAAAGCGTCGCAACTTCTTTTTGTGCAGTTGGGTACCTAACTTTTAAAATATAGCTTAATGTGGTCTTTTTGTTAAATTGTGAGCCACGTCATGCCTTTTTGTTTTTCCCTTGACTGACATGATTTATTTACTCAACAAATTTGGTGCATATTGCCAAATAGGAGCTAATACAAATGGTGCATCTCTGTTTGTAAGGAGGAAACAAGCTAGAAGGTCCATGTCATAAGGGCGTAAGTTAACATTAAGCCCAATATGAAAATGTTAAACATTGATCAGGTAAGGCCTTTTTTTTAACTGAAATACTAAATTTTTGTATTTTTTGGTCGAATGGATGTACTAACTTAAAATTCTCTAATTATCACAAATAAATTGTGTTAACTCTGCCACCAAACCAAAGTTTTTTTTTTGGTCAGTGCCAAACCAGAGTTGAGACACTCTCTTCTATTTAAACTTTGAATCGGCACTTTGTATTTTTTATTTTTTTGTTGCCACTTTGCTCGTCTTTAAAATTATTTAGTATTTCCACCGCGAATCATTATTCATTGGTAAAGGTCTTCCATATTTAAAAGAAGATAAATTCTAAACTTCCCTACTTCTTGCTCTCTCCAGGGTTGGTAGTCATCATCAACTGGACTTCACACATTCCAGTAATGAAATTAAATTTGGACATGTCAGTCAAACTTAGCTCAAAAGTAACTCCAATTATCAAAACTAGATTATAGCTCGTAACATTGGACCTGAGTGGGTTCTTAAAAGGCTTAAAAGAGCAGCAAGTGAGAGCTCCACCCAGGGGTGGGAGACCCCGCTTGCCTCCTGTAACGTGACTAAAGGAAGTTGGGCATCAAAGCCAAAAAAAAAAAAATGAAAAAGAAAGTAAGTCACTTGGAACTCAACTTAGAATTATTTCTAAGAACTTCAAGGTTGAGAATTTATAATGAGAACTCATAATCTTCCATTGGATTAAGTCAATTTTTGTGGTATTCACTGGACAAATTCCCCTTACACCTATAAAATAAGATCATGAGATTCGATTTGGAACTCATTCTTAGCCCAAAATCAAAAAACTGATTATCATCCATTATGATTGAGGTATTATGGACACGGTTACAGCTTGAAAAATTATCCGAAAAATCCAAAACTTATTGTGTGATAGCCAATTCAATCATAAACCTTTGAATTGTGCCATCTAGTTTTAAAACTACTTTATGGGAGCTAATTCAATCCAAAACTTAAATTTGAATCGCCAAGAACCTCACTTGATATAGATCAAGCAAGGGTGAGAGTTGTCATCGCTGATCTAGAGAGGGCAGCTTTGCCCATCTAGGCAAGGGCTACCATTGCCAGGGGCCAACGAGGGTGGCCCTCAACAAGGCTCAATGATGGTTGGAAGAGGGAAAGAGGGAAAAAGGGAAAAAAGATAAAGAAAAAAAATTCAGAAAGTTAAAAAAATTCACAAATTGTCCATGTTATAGCCAGCCACATCATGTAAGATGCCTGGCACTGACTAGATAGCCACGTCAATGATTTCCTACCAATATTGGTCTTAATAACTAAATTGGCAAATCGTTAAAATGTTCAGAACTAAATTGGCAAATCATCTAGAGATTTAGGTTTTAAGTGGTATAACTAAAAGGTTTTTGACTAAATTAGCAAATGATCAAAGGTTTAGGATTCAATTGATACAATAAAAGGTTTAGGATTGAATTTGCCATCATGTAATAGGTTAAGGACTAGGACTTTTTGGACAATTTTCACACTAAAAGTCTGACCCGTTTTCACCATTATGATAATTTCCCTTATTTTAAAAATTTCTTCGATGAATTTGGTTAACCATGGATGATTGAATCATACACATTAGATAGGGCGGGTCTCATATGAGATCCGTCCTGTCAACATTGAGATTTAGCAGCTTCAGTTTACACAAGTGGTATTATAACCGTTCAATTCTTGAAGCTGTAGAAGTTATTTATCTTGAAAAAATTATTGAGTACATTTAGTGCATAAGCTATATTGAATTTGACCTGTTAAAAATTGTGGGCTCCGAATCGGTTCGACAATTATGATTCAGATTTAGTTTACTATATATATTTTTAGTTAATAATTTATTACTTATTAGACGCAAATAACTGCGTCCACACAGCTTTTCCTCACCAACAACGCAAGTTTACTGATGAATGTGTCCATGACATGACACAATTTGCTAGTGGAATATATCTCTAAACTATAAGTAAAGTGGCATTATTAATGCACAAATAGAGAGATGGTTAAGTGCCCTCTAAAGCACCGCATGATTGTGCATTCAACCAATCTGCTTCATCATAGTTTTTTTCTTTAGAGGAAAAGTGAAAAAATCATAGCACTTAGATGTTGAATAACTAGTTGGGTGGCTGATCCAATGATGCTTTGAAAGCATCTAACGTTTTTTCACAAATAAAAAATAAAAAATAAAAAACTAATGCGGATGAACTATTGTTGACTCATGTACTTAATAATTTAGTTAAACAACATATCAATTTTTAGAATATCAAATTATCAATATATGTCACTTTACGTAAGTCTGATTGTTCTTTTCGATTGTGTTCCTATGATTGAGAATGAAAAGTTAAAGTATAAATGGGAGTAAAAAGTTTAAATTGTCAACAATGTTGATTCACATAATTTTAGTTACCAATTTTTATGAGTCCACAGTAATTTTCTTATTTGAAATTCAATCTCCGAAAGATTTATGTGATCAAGAATATGGAAACTATTTATAAACCACACATATGGACAACTTTAATCAGATTTTTCTGACCATTAGAGAGACTTCCTCACATCATATGCTTTTAATATGTACAAAGCCTAAAACATCACAAGACTTGAACATCAATTTGTTTGCTCGATAATATTCAAATCGGGAAAAGATAATGCTTCTTTTTATAAGACTGCAAGTCACTCACAAATATTAATGTACGAAAGCAAAATTTCTACAGCAAAGAGTATGACAACTATAATGCACAAGGATGATGTTTAAATGATCTCTGAGAAATTTGATGTGATGGTAAATTTTCTATATCTTGATAAGAAGAATTTAGTGTAATTTGAAGCTTTAATATGTAATTTCTACATTGCAATTTTTCAACAAATAATCTAGACAATTTTGAAATGGTACAAAACATATCTGTGTTTAGAAATGAACATATAAATTTGCCACATTTATCCTTGAAATTATTTACTTATCTAAATAATAACTAAAATGATTTGCACAAGATTAGTGCGGTGTTAACATTTTGTCAATTTTGAAAAATAACCGAACTTAATCCTTCAATTCCTGTGCATAGCATGGACTTTTAGGTATTATAAAATGATGTTGGGGTAGGAGGACCCAACTTATGTAAGACTTTCTCCCTGGGGGCACGTAGTGGGGTATCGGTAATGCCATAATCATGTGGCCCACATAGATTTCTTTTCCTCTATGGAAGGTTAGCAGCTAAGTGCCCATTATGAGTTTTCAATTCTATTTCATGAAAATATTTTAGCATATGCATCATATCTTAAATTCATATGGAGAATGATCGGCTGTCCTACAAAGGACGGAACCTTTAGAAAAACAAACCATTTATAAAATTTAACTTCATATAAAATCATCTGTTAGGTAAAACTTGTAATCATAAAACTTAAAAAAGCATCACGCCTTAGCAAGTGACAATTATCATTATTTCTACAACATCAAGTCATGAATAATGCAATTTTAGAAATATTTATGGACTATATGCAACGTGGAAGTCATATGAAAGGACATCAAGAAACCCTATGGTCACATTTCGCCTAATCACAAAGTTTGGAATCTAAATATATGTATCTGCACAGCCCAAGTTATGATTTTTCTAAAGCATATTGTCATAAAAGCCATTAACCTATTGCGTGCAAATTGATATATTTCTAAACTACCAGCTTATAGGTCAAAGGTCTAGATTTAATTAACCATGGGTGCTTATCGTATGTTTTATGAGCCTCTAGCATAGCTATGACTATAAAAAAGAAATATAATAATGAAAGAGGGTTAGACCTATCATATACTTGAATTGTGCATGTGATTATATATCTTATAAGTAGTCATATGTTAGATTATTACTTAGCAAAGAGAAAACAACCATTGAGAGATCAGAAATGCCAATTCGTGGAAGCCATAAAGTTTGTTTTATTAGTGATCCTTTAATAAAAGCTAATCTAATGAAAGCAAATACTTCATTTTCCATATAAGAAAAAGAAAAATGAAGACCGAACAGGTGGAAAGCCGTTCCCTCAATCCGGCACATTAATTAAGAATTTATCTTATATTGAATGTCATACTCATCTAAAATTTAACAATAAATTTAACATCAGACAAAGAAACATATGTCAAACGACCATCTGAATAATGTCATGGTATGTCATTTCCAGTGAATATAAGTCCATGTGTTCGCACTTATTAGGTATCTTGGTCTATTTTAAGCACCATCATTCTCCAGAGATCTAATATTAGTAATTGATCTAATATTATTGTTTGTCGACCCTCCTGAAAAAAAAAAAAGTCACGCATTTGTGTCCTCTAGTACAAAAATAAATCAACAAGAAGATAAAATAGTGAATGAACTACCTAAAAACAGTAATGTGGTCCACATAGATAGAGACAGAGGAACAAGAGGGAAGGTTGGGTGTTTTAATTAAAACTAAGATATAAAACTCTGCCGGAAAAGCATGAAGATGTTAGCTTTCTTTCATTGTCGATAGGCCAACAGCTAAGAACCCATTTAGTTAGTGAAAATATTACAAGTATTCATTTTTATTTCGTGACAATATATTTAGTAAATGTACCATAACCCAAATTCATACGGAAATTCTAGAGGATGACTAGGTGTCCTATAAAGCACAGAGACTTTAACGAAAACCGTTCATAAGAATTTGACTTCATACCAAATCATTCATTAGGTAAAACTTGTATCTACAAAACCTAAAAATACCCAAACCATGTCCGAAAGGATTTCAAAAGTAATATTTATTTGGAATGCCTTTCTAGGTCACCCCATATCATTCACCACATGCCCCCATTTACTCTTATTTGTTCTTGTGACATAGAATGGTAATAGAAAGGTAAAGCAAAATCATGGCTCATGGCAATCATCATTAGTTCTATGAGATCAAGTAATGTTTACTGTAATTTTTATAAATCGACATTATGCATTTTCAAAGTAATACAAAGAGATATTCTCGAGCAACATGAATATTCCATAAATTCTCCAAAAGTTAATGCATCACATAATATGCATCAATCACATAAACCTTATAGTAGGCAGCAAATATCAATGTCAACCATTCATATCAAGAACACACACAAACTTGCACAGCCCAAGTTATAATTTTTGTCAAGATATTGCAGTAAAAGCCATCAAGCTATTGCATAGAAACTGCTCTATATCAGTACTATGGTTATAGGTGAAGGCCTAGACTTAATTTGTTCATAGGGTTTGGGGACTTTTTATGGATCTTTAGGATAGCTTGTCCTGCGCGCTCATGCTAATAATGTGTGTAAAAAAAAAAATGAAATGGGATTAAACCTATTATATACTTAGTTGTGTATATGGTTTTATTTCTTTTGAATTGTCATGTTTTAAATTGTTATTGATCACATGAAAGAAAAGGAAAAGCAAAGAAAAGACAACTACTTGGAGGTTGGGAATCGCCCTTTCGAGGAAGCCAGCAAAGTTTGTTTGTTTGTTTTTTTTTTTTTAACTAGCGAGCCTATGACAAAAGCTAACCTAATGAAATCAAGTACTTCAATGACAAAAAGGAAAATGGAGACTAAATAGATTAAAGACATTTCCTTGAAAATGGTATGTGGTCTTTAGTGATAATAAGTCCATGTGTTCACACCTGTAACATATCTTGGTTTATATTTAAGCAACATGTTTTTCTAAAGTTCTACTATTATTATTAATAGATAATATATTATTTTTTGCCGATACACTTGACTGTGTGTGTATTATATATTTCTTTAGTGGTCATGAGGTAAATTATTATATAGGAAGAATAAGCTCATTTTTGGAGGTTGGGGATGGAATTTTGAGAAAGGCCACCAAAGTTGGTTTCATGAGTGAGCCTATAACCTAGATCACAAGAATCCACTACCCTAGAATTTTTTATTAATTTGTGATATATTATTAGTCCCTACTTTTATCGGCCACAAAGAAGCTTATGTCACGCGGTTGTATGTGGTCTTCATTTTCCCAAGTTGTCTTGCTAGCGTAGCAGTCTTTAGGCCATTATGAGTAGGGGTAATAGATTCCCGATCCGATCTGGTTTCAAAGTGGAGCTGGGAACTGAACCGGGAGGACCGATTCCTAAATTCTAGGAAATTCTAGGACCATGGACCAGATTGGCCGTTCCTAGAATTGAGAATCTGACCTATTGATCAGTCCGGTGGAATCGATAACTTTTCTTTTCTAGGAAAAAATTTGTTAATGTTATAGTACATTTTCAAAGATAGTCCACTTCGTTTATTCACTACTTTATCGATTTATCTTTTTAATATGCATGTAATTGTGTTTTTCTAAGACTCTTAAGAAATTTTTTTGGAATTCTTAAGAAATTTTAAAATATATATATTAAAAACTACTAGTCCAATTCGGTTGGTCCAGTTCCTACCACCTTGGAAATAGGAACTGGACCAACTGGTCATTGGTTCCAAGAATGGGAACTGGGAATTGGAACGTTAGCTATGGGAACTACCCAAAATGGGCTTATCCAATTCAATTTTGGCAATTCTCGAGTTGGGTGGTTTTTGTTGCACACCCCTAATTGTGAGAGTAACGGCATGATGTAGTCCACAAAATCTTAAAAGAGTGGACCCCATAACAATTTTTTCTAATTATTTGTTATTTGTTTTTGGTGGTCCAAGCGGACTATTAATCTCATAGTAGACTAATGACTATCATATAATCATTTCTTTGTTGACCCTATTAGAAATAAAGTCATGCATCTCTCTCCTCTAGTATAAGAATAAATTAACAAGAAAGTATCAAATCTTAAGCTCATAGTTGTTGCTGATTGTTCTCCATCGCCCAATGGCTTCTTATTCAGAACCCAAAAGGCAATATGACGTCTTCTTGAGTTTCAGAGGTACAAATCTGCGTAACAACTTCCTCGGTTATCTCTACAAAGCTTTAGACAAGAATGGAATATACACTTTCATTGATAGCGAAGAATTGAGGAAGGGTGACCAAATATCACCAGCACTTACGAAGGCCATTGAGCAATCATGCATCGCAATCATCGTTTTCTCAAAAGATTATGCTTCCTCACAATGGTGCTTGGAAGAGGCAGCAAAGATTATGGAGTGCAAGGAGCAAATGGACCTCACCGTTCTACCAGTGTTTTATAAAGTGGATCCAAGAGAAGTGAGAGGGGGGAGAGAGGATTATGGAAGAGCTCTAGCTATGTGACGTCCTGAAATTCGAGCCCTCTGAGGGAGGACTGAACGTTAATTTCGCCAGTGCATTATTGGTTGATCTCACTCGGAACTGATCACTCCTGAGATACTGACCTTGAGGGGAAAGGCTAATGAGGACAGAACTCGTGCGACTAAAGAACTTGACCTGGGAAAACGACTCGACCGTGAGACTTGCGTAAGGACGATCCTGTAGATATGCAGGCCGATTTTAGGGACGACTAGAAGTCGATTCGTGGACAGAAATAATGGGACGACGGGTGATTCCGTCTATTGTTATCGAACCACGAATGGCCCTATGTCGATCCTTGATAATCGTGTACTTAGAAATAAGAATCAATCCTTCGCAATTTCATGTAGTCAAGGACGTCCATGTGTCGAGAAGTCTTGAACGTGAATTGGCACGAGTCGGTTACGCGTGAATCCTCGAAACCGCCTGTCAGTCTGAGTAGTACCAAAATGGCACTCTGGCGAAATTGACAAGGCATGAGAATCCAAGATTGGACTTCGAATTTTCGGGAACGTCCGGGACGGACTTTTGGACGATGCTTCGTAGTCAGTCGACAGTGTCGGACGAGCCGAGTAATTGGAAAAAGGGATCTTCGGACCGAGGAAATGAGCCTATGAGGACGTGGGCCGGGCAAGAATAGTGTGGGCCACACGCCCAAGGTGGGATGGCCACCGTGGAAAGCCCGAGGCAAGCAAGTGAGCCCGTTGGGCCAAACCGACCCTTTACCCTTCCGAGCCCATTGTCTAAAACCGAGCCAATTCGAGCCCAAGAAATTCCCAAGCCCGTTCCTATTCATTTTCAGGCCCGTTTCCTAGGCCCGCCTTTCACTTTCAGCTCAAGGACACATTGGGAAATGTGCAAGGTGGAAATGACCAAAATGCCCTTGGATATTTTGAAGAAAAGTCAAAAAGAAGAGAGAGAAGATGATGTCACTTACCTTGGGAATTGGAGAAGGCATTTAATGGCCTTAATTGAGGCCTATCTCCAGCTCTCATCTCCCTCTCTCTCCTCCTCTTCAACCCTCAAAACCGCACACCTCTTTCTCCTTGGTTTCCCTTAGTTCCAGAAATTTCAGCTTCTGACCTCTTGCCGAAATTGGAGTTGTTCGTTGCCTTCCCGATGGAATCTCGGGCCGTGCCACCCACCGTTGCGCTCGGGAGAGAGAATCCGTACGGATAGCGTCGGCCGTTCGTCGATCAAAGCTGTCGTCCGATCCGTACGGCGGCCGGAAGTTGGCTGTTGCCGGACCGCCTACTGTAGCAGCGCCTCCTGTACAGCTTCGCTTTTTCTTCCGTTTCTCTCCATTTTTGGCCTACCCACTGCCCACACCAGCCACACACAACTCCCCCTCGACCCCCTGGAGCCTCCGGTCACCGGCCACCAGCTCGCCGGAGCTCCGGCCAGCTTGTTTTTGCTCCGACCAGCAACTTCCTCCTACTGCAGTGCTGTCTTTTGAAGTTTGGAGTTTGAGCAGAGGTTGCTGCTGTGATTTCTGCCCCGGGACCGCCTTGGAGTGTTGGGAGAGATGTCCTCAGGTGTCGGGTTCGTCGCCGCCGCCGCATCCGTGTCGCCGGCCCGCTTAACGGGTGAGTTTAGCTCCTAATCCCTATTTAGTGCCTAAACTTGCTTAGGGTTGGGTTAATTAGTGTTAATGCTGGTTTAGGAGGGTTAATTAAGTTGCATTAGCCCTAAGATAGGTGGTTAGATAGTGGATTAAGATTAGCTTAGCTTAATCTTGCTTATTTATGCTTAATTGTGCTTGATTAGGCCTAATTGTGTGTTTTGTGCTAATTAATCATGTTTTTCCTTAATTGATTGATTAATGTGATTAATTGTTTAATTTATTGATTAAATTAATTTCTGCATTTAATTATTTAATTATTTAATTTTCGGAATTTAATTATTTAATTATTTATTTAATTTCTGAATTTAATTATTTAATTATTAAATTCTGAAATTACTGTTCATCCGAAAATTAAATTGTGTAATTTCATGTGTATTGATTTTACGGAGTAAATCGAATGTGTAATTGTATGAGCATCCGCATGAATTGTGTGATTTTCATAAAAATGGGAAAAAGATTAATTGCCCGAGAGACACCGGAAATGGACCGCCTTTATGAGAAAGAAAAATGGTTTGTCTGATGGACACCGGAAATGGACCGCCTTTATGGGAAAGAAAGTGATTTGTCCGAGGGACACTGAAAATGGACCGCTTTTATGAGAAAGGTGGAAAAAAAATGGTTTGTCCGAGGGACACTGGAAATGGACCGCTTTTATGAGATTGTGGGGAAAATGGTTTGTCCGAGGGACATCGGAAATGGACCGCTTTTGTGAGAAATGATTTGAGGTTTTATATGCAAGCATGTGTGCATTGGTTAATGCTCAAAGATAATAAGTGGATGGTGATGGAATGCTTGCGTGATCACTAAGTTGAACCCGATTTATCGGAGATTATGGAAAGGGAGGGCACGGAAGGGCACGGTTGCGCCTCTGCGGAGGAAGGGCACCGTAGCGCCGTGGCGCCTCAGAGGGTATGGAAGGGCACGGTTGCGCCTCTGCGGAGGAAGGGCGCCGTAGCGCCATAGCAATAGCACGGAAGGGCACGGTTGCGCCTCTGCGAAGGAAGGGCGCCGTAGCGCCGTTGCACCTCGGCCAAGTTGTAGCCCCGTGGGGGGTAATAATCGGAACACGTGTGGATGCGAGAGTGCATGAGAAAACATGACATCATTGGTTCCGATTATGCATGAAGTGATCATATCATTTATGGCACACACGCATGAATTGATAACGTGCAGGGGTGGCAATGGCCAGGTGAGATCGCTTGTGACGCGACTCGCATGTGATTGATGAACTGCATCATCTAACGGCCATGTGCATTGCGTGTATTGTGCTGACTTATAACGTGCAGGGTATGGCATACCGGGTAAGGTTGCATGCGAACCGACTATTCGATTGTTGGTTGCATTGCTTGTATTGAATGAGATTTAACGTGCAGGGTATGGCATACCGGGTAAGGTTGCATGCGAACCGACCTCTGATTGTTGGTTGAACCTGTCTGTGGTTTGATTGCTGATTGCTGGGTGTTTGTGGTCGGGTTGAGTGAGGGGTGGTTTTGGAGAGATACCCCGAGTTGAGTTGATGTACTAACCGGGGCTTAGGGGGAAGAACTCGCTGAGATTTTATCTCAACCCGCCGTGGTTAACATTTTTCAGGTCTTTAGAATGGTGCACCCGCTGTGGAGAATCCTGCCCCCCGTTTCTCCAGTGATCGACCTAACGGAGTCGAGTCCGATGGGTCCGAGTGACCATGGTGTTGAACCCGAGGGTTCATTCTGTATAGCTGGATTAGCTTAGTTTCTTTTTGGCCTGGCTTAGAGGATGGATCGGCCCCTTTTGTCGGGCTTGCAATTTGAAAGATGATCCTCCGTTGGTTAATCCAGTAAATTGTATAAATGAGTAGTCAAGGTTTCTGCTGTTCATCCCTCTATCCCTGATTGATTGCATGATTGTTTGTTGGACTGGGGATGGTTCGTCTTCCGCTTGCGCATAACGAAAGATTAAAACGAATGGTCGTCGACGAGTCCTAGGACGTCACTTTCAATCGACCAAGAGAAGGGGTTGTCGCGTGCTCGGGGTTCGGGGCGTGACAAGCTAAGCATGAGTCCATGTTTAGGAAAGATTCAGAGAAAGTGAAGAGATGGAAGAAAGCTCTTTTGATGCCGGTAGCTTGTCTGGATGGCATTTGATTGATGGGTAAGTTGAGGAGAGTTCATTTTTTGTGTAAGATACTAATATTTACAAGTAAGCATAAAGACCGTTTGTTATAATAATAAAAAAATCGACACACACATGATTTTAAGTATAAAATGTTGAAACTTGATCTACCAATGGACAAAATGTTAAGCGATATTATTGCACTTATCCCATTTCTTTGGAAGGAGTAAGAAAGTCCACAATGCCAAATACAGGATAGTCAATGTGTATAGGCCATATAAGGTAATAACATTGTACTTTAAGTATTTAATAGTTTTCGAATCGAAATCTATACCACCATTCAAGGTCTTACATAGCTCTTTTTGATTAAGTGAGTAGATCGCATAGAATATTCAAAAGGAAAAATAACTAGATCATCATGAATAAATCAAAAACATGAATCACTTGGTAGACTAAAAGTTGAACCCTAAACTTGTTTTGATTGATCTAAAGAGCTCTTAGAGTCCTAATTTGACTCAATTAGAATACATTTTGTTTTCGCTATGATTATCTCAACATGTGATGTGCCACTTTATCATTGTTGGTTGGTGATTGTTCATTTGCTTATTCAAATTGCTAAAACATTGCTACAACTGTTTTTCTGTTTTTCTCGAGAGATGAGTCAAAGCTTATCCAAAGAATTGTGAAGGAGATCTCCACTCACCTAGACCGAACACCTTTGCACGTTGCTAAGTATCCAGTCGGGTTAGAGCCTCGAGTGGTTGAGCTAAAAGCGATGTTAAAGCTTGAGTCTAATGATGATGTTGTCATGGTGGGATTATGGGGCCAGGGAGGGATAGGGAAAACAACTTTAGCAAAGTTCCTTTTCAATTCTATAGTTAGAGAATTTGAGGGTTCATGTTTTCTCGCAAATGTTCGAGAAACTTCAAAAGATTGTAGGGGTTTAGTTACTTTGCAAGAAATATTACTAAAAGATATATTATCACTACGAAAAAGATTAGAAGTGTCCAATGTTGATGAAGGTATTAATATAATACGACGCAGACTTGGTCGCAAAAAAGTTCTCCTCATCCTTGATGATGTGGATGACTTGCACCAGTTAAATGCTTTAGCAGGAGAAGGCAGCTGGTTTGGTGATGGAAGTAGGATTATCATTACTACAAGAGATAAACAGTTGCTAACTTGTTGCCAAATAGATCAAGATCATGTGTATGAAGTTGAAGGATTACATGATAGTCAAGCTCATGAGCTGCTTAGTAAGCATGCTTTTCATATGCACCAAATTAGAAGAGATCTAGTGGATAGTGCTTTGAATTATGCTAAAGGCCTTCCTTTAGCACTTGAGGTGCTAGGTTCCTTATTATGCAATACAACAGAAGATGTATGGGAAAGTACACTAAAGAAACTTTCCAGGAATCTTGACAAAACCATTAATAGTGTGCTCAAAGTGAGTTTTGATGGACTAGATGAAAATGAGAAAGAGATCTTTCTCCACATTACCTGCTTCTTTAAGGGGTGGGCAAGAGAGTATACAAGGAAAGTTCTTGACAGTTGTGATCTTCAGACGGTTGTAGGATTTGATATTCTTATTAAAAGGTCCTTGATAAGCATTGAGGATGAAGTCCTAAAAGTACATGACTTGATTCAAGCAATGGGTGTAGATATTGTGAACCAAGAATGTCGAGATGATCCCGGAAGACGCAGTAGACTATGGTTGTATGATGATGTTGTTGATGTTCTATCACGTAACATGGTAAGACTTGTGAATAAGATCAAAATTCTGCTATTTATTTTTTTTACTCTAATTATTGAAAAATGCATAGTCTAAATTGGTCTTGTATATGCAGGGAGATTGTGCTATAAAAGCCATAGTGTTGGCACTACCCGAGCCGACAAAGATGTTTATTGATCCTAATGCTTTTACAAAAATGAGAAGGCTGAGATTGCTCATCTTGTGCAACGTGCGTGATTCTTTCCAAGGTCCTTTATGTCTTCCTAATGAGCTTAGATGGTTCGAATGGCCTGGATGTCCTTGCCGAGTCTAGAATTCTCCTCTCGGTCCAAAGAAATTAGTGGGACTTGATATGAGCAAAGGTAATATCACAAGAGTGGTAAAACAATTAAAGGTAAGCATTCACCGACATAGACCTTTTTAGTATTAGGTACGCAAAGGGAATGCAAGATGTCCTCTCTAAGCACAATGAGTTTAGAGTAGAATTTAAAGTGAAACCTACTTTAAAGGCATCTAATTCTCGATTAGTCAACGCAGGTTATAAACTAATATATGTTGCCCTCGATGTCTTGCCAGAAGCTTGTTTTCTAACAAAAGAAATGGAATATTTTAAGCATCTTCCACCAAAAATCTATCAAGTTTGAAAATCCTTCTATTGATAGCAAGTGGTCAATCAAATAAACCCATAGTTTCTTACTCCGCATTTAGAGTGATCCACTAGTTCTACTAGATTGATGGCATCAGAGTCAACAAGGACTAGAGTGCCTTTCGGGCTTCACTGGGTCTTGAAAGCCTCGCCTTGACTCTCGGTAGCACGAATCATATTATGGAGATGACAAGTGTAGAGGGCAGAATAATAAGGTCTAAATGGAAACTTGACCCCTATCCCACAGGCATTGAAATTGCTTGAGTGAAGAAAACTTTGGGAAAATTGTCCAAAAAGTCTTAAACCTATTATACAGTAGCTAATTTAGTCCAAAACTTTTCAATTTTGTCAATTTAATCCTAAATCTTTTGACAACTTGTTAATTTAGTCATAAGTCTTTCGATTGTACTAATTTAATCCTAAACCTTTAAATGATTTGCCAAACTTATCATAAACCTTTTAACAAATTGTCAGTTTAATCATTTTGGTTAATATTAGTCAGAAAATGCTAACATGACAACCCAATCAGTACTAGTTGTCCTACTTAGCATAGTCAGCATTAACATGGATAATTAATTGTTTTTTTTAATTCTGAACTTTTTTTTTATATTTTAATAAATTTTCTTTTTTACCCTCCTCTTTTTACACATGGCGTGCAGCCTTGTCAACTAGTGACCTCTGTTGGCCACTGAGAAAAGAAAAGAAAAATAAAAAAATTAATAAAAAATCAAATTTTTTAAAAATTATAAATTTGTTCATGTAAGTGTCGGCTGCACTATGTAGAGCAATTGGTGCAAGTTGCCAAAAAATTTAGCATTGAATTAGAAAATTTGAAAGGTTTAAGATTTAATTGGCCATCGTGTAACGAGTTTAGGATTTTTTGGAAAATTTTGCTAAAATACTATGGGAGTGTGATTTTGTATAATATGTACTACTACTACACAAATGGAAGTGGTGTTCCTTTGTTTTAGGCACCACTTCGCTATTTTCTTTCAAAATGACCCCAATTTCTTGCGTTAGAGGTACTTTTACATACAACAAAACGGACATTTGATAAACACCTTCGGTAGAAATATTAAATGGAAACCTTTTGTTGTAAAAATAGGCAATACCAAAGGAATCTTGTACATACATGAGGAAAGAGAAAGATACTTCAAGATTTAAAATTTCTTTATGAAGGTCATTGCCTCATATGAAAATTCAAATTTTAATATTAATTTGTGAGGGATAAAATGGAATAACCAATGTCTTGTAATTGTCCATTGGTATAATAACTTCAATATAGCTAATCAAGGATAAATTGATGGAAGGAATAAAAAAAGAGTGAGATCCCTTTCAAAATCTTTATTAAAGTTGGTTTTGTTGTTTTTGCAGGATTTACAAAATTTGAAGTACATTAATCTCAGTTTCTGTGATTCCTTGGTTAGTATGCCTGATCTCTTATGTACTCCATATCTTGAGGAATTGGATCTCCAGTATTGCAAAAACTTGGTAGAAGCTCACGAGTCGGTTGCATGTCATGAGAAGTTACAAGTGTTGACTTTAGAGGGGTGCTCTGAACTTAGTGTTTTTCCAAATGTGCTCAAGTCAAAAAATCTCCTACATCTTGATCTCAAAGACTGCAAAAATTTAAAAGGTTCCCTCATATTCCCCACAAACTTGGAAGCTTGAAATTTCTTTGTCTACGAGGGACTGCTATTCAAGAACTCCCCGCATCAATAGAAAATCTTGTTTCTTTGGAGAGAATGGATTTATGTAATTGCAAGAACTTGATAAGTCTTCTATCTAACATATACGAGTTACAAAACATTGAAGAATTAGAGCTTCAAAATTGCACAACCTTAACTGGGTTTCCAAATTATGAGGATTCTGCCGATCCATCAGTGAAGACTGGACTTTCAAGTTTACAATATTTAGGTCTTCGGTGATGTAATCTGTCTGAAGTGAAGTTTCTTGAGAATCTTTCCTGTTTTCCCTTATTGAGACAATTAGATCTATCGGGGAACAATATTATTGGGCTTCCAACATCCATCAATAAACGTGACCACTTGTCCCTATTGGGAGTTGCAAATTGCTATCAATTGCAAGAGATTCCCGAGCTTCCACCCTTTTTGAATTACTTTTGGGCAGATAATTGCAAATCACTGCAAAATATTGGAGATTTCATTTCATCTCACGATTTTGCCCGTAGAGGGTTGACCATGGTTCATAATTTCACGCCTGGCCCGGTTAGATTCTCTCTCTCTCTCTCTCTCTCTCTCTCTCTCTCTCTCTCTCTCTCTCTCTCTCTCTCTCTCTCTCTCTCTCAACACATACTGTTATAGAGTGTGTTGGATCCACCGTGCGCTTGTACATTGTTAAAGTAGAAAAATGAAAGATTTGAGGCTTAAGAAAAACAAATAAATTTAAGGATAAGTGCATTGGAAGTCCTAAAACTTGTTACGAAAGTATAATTGAGTCCTCAAATTTTAAAAAAGTGTAATCATAAAACTTGTCAAATTGGTCAAATCAAATCTTTTCATTTATAGCACTTTTAATAGTTTTAGGATTCAATGGCACTTTTATGACAAGTTTTAGGATTTGATTATATTTATAAAAGTTTTAGGATCAATTGCACTTTTCTGATAAGTTTGAGGACTTAATTGCATTTTTAAAAAGTTTTAGGATTCAATTTTATTTTTGTGACAAGTTTTAAGACTTATAATATACTTATCTCATAAATTTAACGTGGTTTTGCATGTGTGTGTGTGTGTGTGTGTGTGTAATGGAGGTAGCTACTATTCTTTTATAGGAATGATTTTTGTTATGTGAGACTTGTATATTAATATAAGTAAGGATCAATGGATTTCTACTAATTTAGAGAGCTCTAGTTGGAAGTGGAACTCACTAGGATTACTAACTAAACTCCAATTGAAATATCCTATTTGAGTACTAGTAACAAATTTTGGTACTTTCTAACAGTTTTTTTCATATCAGCATGATTTTGATTACTCTATATATCTCCCTGGAGGAGAAATGCCAGCGTGGTTCCTCCCTGTTGAAGAGAGTCATGTATCCTTTCAGGCTTCAGAGGACTTGTATGACAAGTTTCTTGGATTGGCTCTCTGTTTCGTTCTTAGTAATGATGAACAAACAAAGCCACTCGCGCATCACATAAAATCATATGTCAATGGCCAAAGGTGGTATGACATGAGATGGCAACCCATTTCATTGGATTCAGATCATATTTGGCTTCAGTTATATACACCATCTAAAATTTTGGGAGTAGTTGATTTTGGTCAAATTGATGGAAATTATGTACAATTTAGGCTTACAGCATCAGGTGGAAACGTGAAAAAGTGGGGATTCCGAATGATATGCAAGCAACTCGAGGATGATTTAAAGGTTATACTTCAAGACAATCAGCTAATTGATCTAGATTTACTTTATGAGGTTTCTCATGAATCAGCAGATTCAATAGCCGAGACACTTATGCACGAAGATAGTTCAAATGAAGTAGATCCACAGGAAAACTTGGAAGATTGTCAAATGGGTGCTAAGGAACAAAGTCAAATAGTATCAAAGAGAAATCAAGAGGTTTTCTCCGTCGAGGCATGTGAACCAAGACCATGTGGACTTCTAATTCAATTGGTAGAGATGAGTATGACACTATTTGGTCGTTGCTTTTGTTGTTAGAATGACTCGAGAAACTTGCCAATTCGTCGGTAAATGGACTCAGCCAATCTTCGTTACAATGCCCTCTTCTTTTTTTGTTCTTTTTTTGTTCTCTTCATCTCTTTTCTTTGTTTTTAGTTTTTCTCTCTACCCCTTCTTTCTTTGGGTATTATACCCAAGTATGACATATTCTTTATTTTTTGGCTAAATACTCTTTTCTCCGCCATAGGCAAACTTCGAGCTCCACCGTTTAGCACCACGAATGATCATCTTCCATCAGGCTCCAGCGAGCTCTGACGAATGTAAGATCACCAACTGCCGACAGAGGTGACCAACAAAAGAAGTTTGTCTTCCTGAAACAGAGTCTCTAGCGAACCGATGACGATGGATGCTGGCAAGCAAGGCGATGGACTACCGCGACGGACTACCACTGCCGACCGAAGCCATGTAAACTGATGACGTAGGTTCTGGGCGTCATGTGGCTTTCTGCAGATCAAGTAACGCTTTGCACATTCGAATTGTATTAAGTTGGTGCAATAATTGAGCTGAATTTTGAACTCGGTTGGTTTGGTGCTACAATTGCGCGGGAACTTGATGAATGTGTCGTTCAATATGTTGAAGAGACATTGACTTTATGTCTTCGCAAGTTTTGTCTGTGGATGCTTGGTAGTGAATTCACTGGCAATCGACGTTACACGTTGCAAATCCAGCAACAATCCCTGAAACGGTGCCAAATTATTGAAAGAAGTGGGTCAAGCCATATTCCCGAATCGCGAGATGAGTATGTGGTGATAATCATTTCTTGGAAGTTTGTGACCGCTATATTATACAAGACCTGCAAGATGTTGACCATATAGCTATGAGACATGCATTTATTCCCTCCGCAGCTGCATATTGATGCTGAAATATTTCTACTGGTAGCAACTTGATGCTGATTTTCCTCTTGAATTGCCTGTACGCATGCATGCTTGAGAGAATTTCTGACTCTTATCCTCACTTTTTTTTTTTCCTCTTAAGAAGTAATGAGACCAACTTGCTTTTCTCGTATAAGGCAAAGCTTGCTCTGGACCGCCTTGGAGTTCCAATTGGCTGAGCGGGTGCATTTCGATATGATACTTTATTTTCTAGTTAAGATGATTAGTATCTCAGTCGAATTAGTGAACGATCACAGATTGTACTTTGATTGACCGGATGTGTGATTGTCGAGGATGGGAAAATTATTATGGCTAGAAGAAAGCGGACTAATGAAACAAGAAATGCATTGTTATAATGCTTCTCCACCCCCTCCTATAAATTTTGGCAAACAGTGATTTGACCCTTGTAATTTATTGTTGATCATTTCATGTTTCTACCTCAATTGTTTCTCTACTAAATGATAGAACAAAATATCTGAACAAATTTGTTAATAGAATTTTTCCATTCATTATTAGGCTGTAAAGGGTTTTGTTCCCATCATTCCCTATCATTCCCTCATAAAATATGTCTACGGCTAACAATAACAATAATCTTGCTTTATTAGAGACAATGTTTTACGTTTTTCATTTGCCATTATGCTTTGTCAGGATCCATATGGCGGTCTCTATCTCCTTTGGGGAAAGTTCCTGAGAATATCTATTAGGCCTTATGGTAGCTAGATTTTCCATATGGTTTTTTTGGTATGAAAATGCATTGTGACCATTGTCTTGCCTTTTAAGATCTAAGAACCTACTCTCTGGTCACATTTCGTCATACAATGACCACATTTACACAAATAGTTTAAGCTGGGTTTCTGGTAGACATCTCTTCTATAATATTCTATTGCTGTCACATTAATAGCTATGTGGTGACAAATAGTTGATGTGGAAATATATGGTCTGTTTAATATATTGTGGAGCATAATGAAAAAGAAAAGAAACCTCGCTACAGGGATATAAATGAAAATACTTTTAGAAAAGGTGGAGGCAGCTAATCCAAAAGAAGCCTCTTTCTACATGTGAGATTCTCTAAAGCAACTTCAAGCGAGCATCTTGCTAAATTCATGTAGTATGCCTGGATCAATCTTATATATACTCTCAATTAGTTAAATTGAAGGAGAAAACTTTTCTCATGAAATGCATTTTCTAAATTTATATCGTAACTACACTAAGAGCAACTATCTCTCTGACAATGCTCCTATATTTCATATTCTTGTTATGTTTTCCTTGTGCTTTCATAGGCAACAAGACATGCATAATGTGTGCAACATCATTATCGATTATTGTTGATTATAGTTAAACAAAACTAAAATTTGTTAGAATTTGTTTATTCATATGATTAGATGACTCTTACCCATTTTTAGGTATAAAGGACGTATATTAAGGCTGTGCAAATGATAAATTTAGAGGCTGTGGCTCAATACTGTCGTTGCATTCAGGCATGCATTAGGTCAGTTTCTGAACTTGCTTTGTTGCTGGTTTTGTATCTACATAGCTTTACTTCAAAATTGTGACATATGACAATTGACAACTAAAGCTTACTGGAGGTTCATGATTCTTTATGTTGATTACTGATGGATGTGGGTTTGTTGTGATTCTGTATGTTGTTGCATGTTGAATATTGCAACCCATGACCATGAAAATAAATGAAGGTTTAAGGAAAATTTTTCCATAAATCTTCTCTTTTCTGTCAATTTCATTTGGTGGACACTTTTCAATTTTGTTTGATTCGGTAGATGTTTGTTCATTTGGCTGTGCGTGGCTAATCTGATTGCTTATCTTTCAAAAGTTCCCAATGTTGATTTAGCTGGTAACCTTTCTAACCGTATGATGAGTATTTTTTTTTTTTTTTTGGGGTTTGGGGGTCAGATTTTGGGCGATTTCTTCTACTGATTCGTTTCCTTTTCTCTGGACACTTTTGGGATTAGAAAATGGTGATCTGATAGGTGAAAACGAGATGGATTGTGATGGTGGTGTCGAGATTAACTCACCAACATCTGAGAAACACCCTCACTCATTCAATGAGGGCAATGAGGACTTAAAAGAGTGGACAATCGCCGTCTCCTCCGTTCACATCCATGAATGAGCCTCTAGGGTCAAATGCGGTTGTTCAAATTGTTGAGGAAGTGGAAGATGGAGATGTTTTACCAGATCGAACAGGGGGATGTTGAGGAAGCTGTTGGTGATGAAACTGACGGCCAAGGAACCGAGTTAAAGTCTTCACGGTATTCTTATTGTTAAGGTTGTCAAGAAAGAGGAAACTGAGGAATTGGAGAACGTAAGTATCGACATCTAGGGGCTCGAGTCCATGAAGGAATCGTACAATGGAGAGAGCAAGAGTTTGCCCATGGCAAATTCGGCAGAACAGCTGGTAATTTCACTTTGTTTTGATCCATTGTAGCCTTCAAATGTGTGATTATTTTGAATTTTTATGCATTAGAAATGGAATCTGCTTAATTACTTATTGAGCTATTGCTCCAAAGCATGAGGTAGCAATGACTCCAAGAGTGGTGCAAAGGACTTCATGAATGAATTGCTGTGGATTGCTTGATGTCATAACCGGGTCCAGGACATAATTTCGAGGTTTGTACTTCCCAGTCAGCTGGAAAATTGGTATGATGGTTTCATGGCCGAGAACAGTGTCTGTTGCATTCTATAGCAGCATAAGCTAGGATTTGTAATATTGCTGCATTTACATTTTTATCAAGAGTGTCTCTACTCTTTGATGTCTCATTTGTCACCTTTGAGGCTAGGCTAGTGCCGACCATCATGTTCCCTTCCCTGTTTCCATAAACTCCGCAGTTACTTCCGGATACTTCTACATCTTAACTATATAAGTCGACATTTTCACGAACGATTAGAACCCTTATTGTCCTCAAGTCTGAAAATCATTCTTGTTGCTCAGATGCACCCAGACTGTGAAGTTCGCTAAAGCCAACCTGCAAGCACTTGGGGTTTGTCGTACGTGGCACTTAGGAGTTCCTCTCAAATCCCTTTTCTCGCTTGAAGACGCGAGTCACGGACAGTGATGTTAAAAATTACTCGAACCAAGAAGTTAGCAGCCGCAGTTTACTACGGCTCCTCTATTCTTAGTTACTCCATATCATTTGCTCCGGCGGATTCACTTTCACCGAATCACGTTTTGATTGGTGGGGATATCTCGTTCGCCATTCCTTTCAACAACAGTACAGATGCTGGCCAAAGGGAATGACAGACTTGTCAAATAATATATGGATTGAATTTTTTCAGACTTGGACCCATGAAAACATCCAGAGCTTCCTCTGAACGTGAACTCTCAAGCTTGATTCCTTCTAACTGTCTTTTGGCTGCAGAGAGAACTGGGAATCGGTTTTAGTCTAAAGACAATGGGCTTAGCAAAGAATTGATAGTCTGCTTTTGGCCCGATGTGAATGTTATCAGACCTCGTGCATGCGAAGCTCATGTGCCATTGCTTTTCGCGCCATTTCGTTCGATGTGGAATTTCTAAAATTGTAAAACAGTGCGATCAATTATAATTAACAGTTATTTGTAAAGTAGGAAATAGAACAGATGTCCATAAACTACGTTAAATTTGAAGATTGTGATATTTTTTTTCCTGAGAAAGAGAACTTGTGAATTATGAAATTACTATGTGGTCATGTGTTCAAAATTACCGTCCTCGTATTGTCAACGTGATTTTTGCTGAATGGGTTCACTTTTCATCATTTTCTGTGGAATGATCTTGATTTCTAAAATATTAGTATCAACTTCGACAATTCACCCGAACTCAATTACTTTCCGTGTAGCTTGATTACGTGAGAAAACTATAAAAGTAGATGATATATAAAATTAATTACCTTGTGCGATCGAGGATATGTCCGTAGCGTCCATTGCATGCGGAATGCTTTGATTTTCTTAACTAAGTGTTTTGACAATTTGAAGGTAATGTTCTTGAGTTTAGAAACCTATTTAACGATTTAGTCAAACAAGGCAAGAGGTTTTTCTCAATTAGTAAATCTGAATATTTTTTTAAATTACAAGGTGATTAGAGAAAATGAAACTTCATCCAACAAAAGATGGATGTTGTATCTCTTGTTATTTTTTTTTTTTTTCTGATCCTTATACTTCTCACTCTTGAACCTTTACCCTGCTTTTTGGAAGAGCATGGAGTCAAAACCTATTTTTAAAATTAAATTTCCTCATTCCAATTCCCGAGAATCCTTTCCATGTGAAAAGGTAGCCATCGGACCAAATTCAGTGGTTTGTCTCTTAGTTAGTTCCCAGTGCTTTTGGTTCAAAGCCCAGTCATGGTGCAGGCCCCACCAACTTTGTGGGAAAAAGTAAAAAAAAATAAAAATAAAAAATGACGATGCTCTGTTTCTCTTCCTTCCCATTTCTTCCTAACGCCGCTGCCCAAAATTGCGACTTTAGACGGAGCTAGCAGCTCCGGCGACCTCCACAGCCTCGACACCGGTCCAGCACAACCTGGGTGACTTCTCTCGGTGCGTCCAGGTGCTCCCAGCGCCATCCCTGCCTTACTCGACAACCACCACCTTGCAATACCACCGCAGTCCAGTTCGAGCACATTTGCACATCGGCGAGTCCAGGATATCACAGCAGCTCCACTCCAGATCAATGTGTTTCCGGCAGTGCTCAGCTAGGCAAACCATCCTAGCGAATCTGAACATGCTTTCGGCACCGACCTGCAATCTTTCTCCGTCGTTGCCCCCTCCCCCTGGTGTCCTCGCAGCAAGCCCAGTGCCAATCCTAGCAAAACCCAGCTGCAGTTCAACATCCGATCACACTCGGATGGGTTTAAAATTGATATCTTGGTGTTTAAGGTCTAAGATTAGGATACCGATTATATTTGCAGTGAAATTTTAAGTTGATTTGATATTGTTTCCTTATTCAATTTTTGGATGACATCTTTTGGTGGTTGAGCATACCCTGAGTATTCAAACGCTTACCTTGCTTTGATTGCTTCGCTAATTTAGAAAATACCCAAAAAAAAAAAAAAAAAAAAAAAGATTGCCAGTTAGATTAGGATAGATTTTTTTAGATAACATTACATGATAGATAGATTTCATCATTTGGATTAGATTGCAAGTTAGGATAATAACTATCCAGTCATGGTAATAATCTAATTAATGGTAGGATTTAATCCAAATTTTTTCCTGACTAACATTGAATTATATCCCACTTAAGATGGTTTTTCTTTCATTACTAATGACGAATTTTAATAGAAAATAACAAAAATAATATCATCCGAGAAAGACTTGTGTTTGTAGCTGTGAAATCTTGTGGTAAGATTTGTCAAAATTTTCGAATATTTAAAATTTTTAAAATAATAATTCTGAAAAGGGTGAATCGAACTGGGTCTCTCAGCCTAATCCGAATGAAGGTAGATTTCTGGCCTTGCCGAGATGGGCTAAAGGGTGCAATTTAGTCTATCCTCAAACCCACTCCAATATTCGACAAAAAAAAAAAAAAAAAAAAAAAAAACACTCCAATTCTAACCTTCCACAGCCCGATTTCAGAAGACACTCCAGTTAAGCCCATGTTCGTTTAACTTAAACCAAGCCCAAATTAAGACGACTCGCCACCAGCCTGCCCGTCCACTAAAGCAACGCCAAACCCATACTAAAGCCGACTTCAAATAAACCCATTTATCATTGTAGAGCCCATACTCTAATTTTCTCTGCTTCTCGCCCACTTGTTCTTCACAATCAACTCATGCACAGAAACATTTCCAGAATGTGAAACTTCCCTCCTTTTGGCATCTCACCCTCCATAATGTTTACTAAGGGCGCGTCTGTTAACTCGCTAGTTTTACTATCCTTTTGTTTTTTTATTTCCCAGAATATAAAAAAACAAAAATTCATTTGATAATTTCAGCTAATAATTCTATTTTCCGGAGTAAAATGTTATTCCAAGGAAGAAATTTGAAATAGAACCAAAAAGTATAAAAAAGTAATTTCTTATTTTCGAAAATAATTTTTAGAACAAGTGTTTCTTTCTTTTTCTTCTTCCTCGTCTTCTAACCTTATTTATTGTTCTCAGTTAAAATGGACTGAGAGCTCATTAAATTTTGTCCACTAATTCATGAACCTCCAGACTCACAGCTCAAGATCAACGCCCCAAAGGCTCTGGCCACAAACAAATGGACTCCACCACTGACTACCCATCATCGTGTCGATTCATCATATACATTCCAGCCGTCCACTCCATCCTCTTCATTTCCAGCAAGCATCACCATGGCATCACCAGAACATGCGAAACAAGGAGCGAAGTCTATACCCATCCCCGAGCCACCATCAACCGAAAACAATGACCATAGTCGTCGCTGGCCGCCATCATCACCTCGCAACACCGTCGCCGACCATCCCAAGCCATTCATCATTAACAGCCACAATATCCAGGAAGCCAACGGGAAATGAATAAAACGCAGCAAATCTCAAGGAAAACTCCTTGCAGAACGCATATTCCTGAAAGAGCGTGAACCGGCCATCTCAATCACGTCGGCCCCCGACACCTCACATTTATGACCACAAAACAGCAAACATACGGAGACTATGGAGCGGAGAGACAAACCAACAGAATATCTTAGACTCCAAACGCTTCCTCGTTGGCAAGGAACACCAAGACACGTTGGAAAATATACAAAGCACATAGTGGGAATACAAAAAAGTGTATGTCCAGATTTGGTCCGATGATGCAAATGACGATCGACAAACGACGAGAGGTTTATAATATGTGAACTCTGCCCATACGTGTTCAAGAACAAATGGGAATCGGTAACGCACGCGCCTAGGCTGGCTTAGACGTATTGTTAAACTTGTGGTGAGCATGGACTGGGGGATTGATAATTAACCATTTTCTAGGATTCGAGCTCGGCACCAGACTCAAAGGAATCATCAATAAGCATCCAAAATCAACCACATCGGCTCATTGAAACCCAACATGCGTGTGGACCGACAAACTCACCACAAGTCTCGGCTTCCGGTTGGACCAAAACAGGGCGGAGCAGCAAGGGTTCGCATTCGAACCGGAAAAAGGAAACTCACCACGGGTTTGAGAACTGGGGTAGCGAGGGCGGGACGACAAGGATGACGGCTGGGGTTGTCGAACGGGACTCAGGCGCGCATGGCCTCTGCCATCGCCAGTTTGCCGTGCTGGCCTGCCCTGACCCGAAAATCTGCTTTTTATTAATCTTTTCTCTCATTCATTTTTTTAAAAAAAAACAAAGTTCTATTACTATTAATGCAAATACGCCATAATGTCTATATGCTATGAAATTTTAATGAAAACTATTTCTGTTATGGGGTTAAAGGTTAATATATGATTAAATGAGTAGTTAAAATTTATATGTAAAAAACGACATTGAAAGACTAAAAATAAGAGAGTCCACATAGTTCACAGATAAAGTTAATAGAAGACAAAAAAAAATGTATTTGAAGACAAGCGAAGCATTCCATGGAGAACTTTGATATGACCTTTGTTGACCTTCTTGGTCTTAATGCTTCAGTCCCTCATCTTCATTAAATGCTTGGAGCTTTTTTTCTTCCTTCTTCTTCGCTCAAGATGAATCAGGGCTTTCTTTGAAGAACACTGACAGCCAAATCTAATATCCAGCAAACAAACATGCTCAAACTTTCAAAAATCGGACAATCAATTTTATATTGTTCAAACAGGCATGTCATTAGCTAGAAGATAACATATGCAAGAGGGATCAAACACCATCTTTCTGGGAACTGTAGGCTGAATCATCTATTCAAGTGGAGGCGGAGGTTATCATCACGAGTGCCACCAGAAGATGTAATAGCACGTCCTGCAATCCCACCCCCTGCAGTCATGCTGCTCGACATTGCAATACCCGCGACAATAACTAAGTCGATGAAGCAACGAACAAGAGGATTGCTGGACCCGAGCGGGATATACAACAGAAGGTAGAAACCCAAGATAATGAAGAGTGCAACAGATCCCAAGACCAAGACGACGATTGTGAGCCAAGCAAGTTTGGTTACAGTCACATAGACGCCTGCCATGAATGCCAGAGGCATTGCGGCAAGAGTAACCAGCAATGGGAATCTCGCTTTCAAAAGAGCATACCGCACCGCATGTGGATCATTAATTTGTGTCCAGAGGAGGATCACGAGTGTGATGATCAAGCTATACATGGTGATGGAGTTGGAAATCACAGAGAAATTGTACATGGCTTTGTGGAGTAATATAGCAATTTCAACATTGGGGTTAGAACCATTGTATCCTCTAGGAATGGAAAAACCAGAAGCGAAGGTCATAGCAGCCACGAGCACTGCTACAACCATGCGAGTATTCACCTCCTCCCTAAGTCTATCCAATTTTGGTGGTTCCAGTTCTCTCCCTTTGCTCCAGCTTGTTGGCTTTCAAATAGATAATTATCCACTTCTCAGTGTTCCAGTAGATGCCAAAACTATCTGGGTTAACCTCTGCAAGAAGTGAGTCAAACAATTAAATAGAAACCAAAAACGTTATGATTTTGGCAATTATATTACAGATATGGTTGAGAGCATACTAATTCATATACCTCACTAATTTATACTCTAGGACTATCCCTGATTGGTATACAAAGTGCAATATATGGTTACTTGTGACAAAAGTGTAAGAGGTTGTACCTTCCTAAGAAAAAGCAATATATCCATTCCTTTCATTTCTTGCTCTACGACGTCAAGAGCCGTCATGTTATTCACATTTATCAGCTTAAGATCAACTCTTCTATCTCATGCAAGAAAAAGCAAGACCGAAGGTTGCCAGTGCAATGTGGCCAGATGTAGATGTGTATTCAAGTCGAGATCTCTCACATTTATGAGGTGATCAAATTTGGGATTTTTCAATATGTATTTGACAGTTGAGATGCTTCTATACCTTGCTGACATGTGAAGAATATTTTGTTGTTGCTTAGATAGAAACTCTACTGGTTCTGCTGGCCATCCCCCAAGTAGCTTCTCAATGATCCTGACATGATCCTCTTGATGCCATATTTGACCGCAAGTATCTCCTTAAAAGTGGATAGGATGCAAAAGGCCGCAACTTGGGAACATCTCCATCGAGAACTTGACTCCATCGAAATAATTTATGTACATTGCCAAATGGAGTGGAGTTTCATAGTCCTCATCTATCGATTGAAATAGAAATTGAGATCTTGCTGCTTTCAATATTTGATGTCAAGAATTGATGATAATATTGTGTTTTTCATTTGAGAGTTGAACGCCTTTAAGGATCTTTTGGAACTTCATTGTACTTTTTGTAGTAAGCTTCTTTTATGAAGGAATTATAAAAGGGCGGTCCACAAAGGACACTAAGCTTGAATTTTTGTCTAGTGCTGAAAACTATTTTCTAAGAGTCAAGTTGGGAGGTTGATACCTGAATTTTTTTCCAACAAATACATTTTTATTAAAAAATATGAAAAAAAGAAAAAGAAGAGGGAGGAAAAAAGAAGAAGCTCCAGCCCATCCATTAAGTTCGGTCCAATGCAGCCCGGTCCAACCACAAGCGCAGCCCAGACCTTTTAGCTTAATTCACATCAGCCCATCACTCCAGTCACTCGAAACCCTTTTAGCCCAACTCGCCGTCGCTGCGCCTCCATCTCCGTCGCAGCTCGTCTCCCTCCGCCGGCATGTCTCCGCCACCGTCGACGACTCCTCTGTTTCGTTTTTCCCTCGCCAGCGACCATCACTACCACTGTCCGACGATCTTGACATCGATCCGACTACGCTGGCTTCGCGATCCTTCAAGCACCGAACTCCAGCCTCCCTCCTCTTCCGTCATCTGTCCCTCCCCAGCGTTGCTTTCAGGGATTGCATAACAGTTTCTGAGGGCGATGGCTTGAACCGGTTTGTGGCCTTTGCTGGCTCATTGATGACGGTCGCGGATATGATCTTAGTTCATTCCTGCTTTGCCCATTTTGTTTTCCGAGTTCCATTGCGGTTGATTACGCTGTGGAGGAGGAATCGAGTTTGCAAGGAAGGTGTTCGATGAAATGACGAAGCTGGACTCTGTGTCCAGGAATTACCTGTTCACGATAGAGATAATCGAGGACCCGGCGGTGGTGACGTCGAGCTTTGGACTGGTGATCGAGCGATGGCAAGCTCTCGAAGATCGAAGTCTGAAGAAGCTCGCTAAATACGCTCAACAAAGCTGCGATCATGTCCATGGACTCTCTCTATCTCTCTCAAGTATCAACTCAACCAGACAAAAGAGAAGTCATGAGATAACTTAAGGGAAATGATAGTTCTATTTCAATGGACCCATAGTTAATTACATTTTTTAAGAGGCTTCAATGAGCATAATATAGCAATTCTACTTTTTGAACAAAAGTTTACCTTTTCAATCAATCATGTCTGCTGGCAACATCTTCCTGAAAGATCCTTCCATGGAATAGCCTCTCTTTTAAACTCAAATACTGTGGTCTTCCTCGCACTCATCCTCTTCCATATTGATTAAAAAGAATTCGGGAAGCCTCTTTCTGTTTGTACTTTCTAACCAGTTCTCTCAAATAGTTGGAAAAGAATTGTTGCCTGGCCTTTCGGTGATTGCATAATATGCTGAACAACTCTCTCTCTCTCTCTCTCTCTCTCTCTCTCTCTCTCGATCGTTTGCTGTAGTGAAGATATGTTGTTGTATCCTTACATCCCAGATAAATAAAGCTGGCCCAGTGGAATGTCATGTAATGACAAAGGGTTAATGAAATTGCAAGCATCCATCAAGGCTAAGGTGTTGATCTTGAGATGGTAAGTACACTTATCCAAAACAATGCTAAGATTGCTATGAATATGTTAAGAATTTGCCCAGGAAACAAAAGGTAGAGTTTCAGATGCCCTTTCTCTCTTTTTGCCAATTTTCTGATGCCCTATTTATCACATATGGCTTTCCTTTAGACTAGGTATTCTTAGCCAGGTAACCATTTGAGAAATGGAATATCGTGTCCTCAGTTAAGGAAAAAGATGAAGTGTAGTATCTCAATAGTTGAGAATTCTTTGATTAGACTCGTTTGAGAGAAATATCTTCTTCCTTGATCCCTATCGTGGATTGCTATACATATATGGTTCTTGGTCGAGCAATTTTTCAATAAGAGCTCTTCAGTTGCTAATATTTTAAAAACCTGATTAGGTCATAATCTTGACATGCATCTGAGATAATTAGTACACTTTGGAAACTCATTGCATACAGAAAACATGGCCTTGAAATAATTTGTCTTCATAATGATAAAATCAATTTGGTTCATGTTTCTTCTCTATTTTGTAGAACCCTGTTCCATGAATATCATTTCTCCACCTTTCTTCCCCTTCTTTTCCATTCAATTTCTGTTAATGACATTGTGGAATCTATGATTTGTTTAAGTATCTTGTAGATACGCAGAATGCTAATATTTGGTTTTCAGCTCCAAAGCTCCACAGGTGACGGATAAATCATGCTTCTCATTGGATTTGCCTGCATTGATTCATCCCGTTGAACATTCTCAGGCCTTTGCACAACTAGGTAAGACCTTTGAACTTATGATTCCTTTCTTTTATGAATGTCATGTACATCGTGTATGGTAACATGATGCACCTCTATTGCATATCGAATGATTATCAGTTACTTGTGCATATAACTTGTGACTACATGTTGTGACCTCTTATATTATAGGTGGTGCCAGGTTAGGGTGCCGTGGCAATGTTTCTTGCTTTGACAGTTTAATATGATGCTCATTTTAAGATCAAGTATACCTATAGCTATAATCCACTTGCTATCCTCATCAAACCATCATCACCATTGAACACCACCGCCACTGCCCACCACTCCTCCCTTGCCGTTCCTGAACCGAGCCACTTGTTGCTCACACTGCCGTCGTTGTTCCCACGCAAACATTGTCGTTAATGAGTGAGTTAATTTCCTAATTCCTTGATTAGGTTATTAAACTTGATTATGGGTAGTTTAGTTTATATTTAATCTTGATTAGGGTTAGTTTATTTATGGTTTAACTTAATGATAATTTAATTGATAAGCTTCCACGATAGGTTATCAAGAATAGATGATAAGCTATCGCGATAAGTTATTGAGGAAAAATTGATAAACTATTGTCGAAAGGGCGATAAGTTATCGTCAAAGAGACGATAAGCTATTGGAAAAAGGAGTGATAAGTTATCACCAAAGGGGTAAAAACTATCGGAAAATACATGAGGGGCTATCACTAGAGTGACAAGTTATCAGAATATTGATGATAAGCTATCGCCAAATAGGCGATAAGTTGTCAATGAATGATTGTTAGGTTATCCTTGTGGTGATAAGTTCTATTTTATATGTGATTTATACTTGAGTTTTATGGAAATTCTATGTACGTTCCATGTTGTTTAATGCCTACTTTGCCATGAATTTTCCTAATGTGAAACCTTGATTATTAATTTTTAAAAGGGTTTTTATAAACATATAAATGGAAATCCCTAAAATGTCGGGTTTATATGCCATGTTTTATGTATTAAATGGGGTAAGGATATTTTAAAAGGAAAGCTTGCAAGGTTTGGCGGGTTAATTATATGTACATGACTACATAAGATTATTTTACTGCATTTTTATGTATAAAATTGCAATAGCTCATTATTGGGAGCATGAACCATGTCTGCATTGGTTAATTACTGAAAAAATGAAATGGACTTAGGTGGTTGGTGTGCTTGTGTGGTCATTTAATGGAAATCGTCATCACCGATGGTCCCAATGGAGGTTTGGATGCCGAATCTCAATTGAAACCAAACTAATGCTCCTTTATGGAATGCCATTTGTGACGGGGATCCCAAATGTTGTCGTGCCCAATGGGGCGGGACGATGCTCGGTCATGCCAGAAGATCGCCAATTGTTGTGTTAGCCCTGACCCAGTGAAGTCGATAATTGGAACACACCTGAATGCATTATGCATGGGCAAGTTTAATATGTGTTCTGATTATGCGATATGCTTATTGCATTGTTTATGGCCCATTATATTTGATATCGTGTAGGGTATGTGCCATGGTGATGTAAGAATGCTTGCGGATCAATCGATGGCTTGGTTATTTTATTATGAGGTTATAATGAATGCTCGTGTATATAGTTAAGGCAATGTGATAATCGCTTTGTTGTTGATCTACCATCGATATTGCTAAATGTTTAGGTTGCACTCGAGACGAGTAGATTTTCTAACCAAGGCTTATGACGTTAATTTATTTCTCATTTATTGTTGTTAACTACTTTTCAAGGCCTTAGATGGTGGACCATCCTACGCGGTTCGGGGTCTTTATGGATCAAGACCTCATGATTATTGCACATCAATTCCCTAGTCGCAACCACTTGTATGAGCTACACCTTACCACCATCTTGGTGGATGAGGGGTCGACAATGTGTGCGTCCATCGGTTCAAGGCTTGGTTTATCTGGGTGGGGGAAGACCTCTATGGTCCTTTGAGTGAATTCGATGGGCCATCCAATGGGGGTTCGGGAAATGAGGTCTGGGATCCCATGGACATTGACACCCTGGATGGTGTCGTGGAGGATCCCGAGATGGATCCAAAGGAGTCGAACTTGGAGAAGTGGGTGTAACACTTGATGCCTTCTTTTCAGCTAAACCCCCTCCCCCCAAATCTTTTGGAAAGGAGTAGGTTAACCATGGTTCAGTATCTTTTTGTTGGCACAAGGAAGTGGCCCATATGAAAGAGCTTATATAGTCTTCCTAGAGTTGATCAGTTCATAAATAAAAAGGTGGTACTTTTGCAATCATTTGCTGTGTTTTTTCTACCATCATTGTTGTTATGTTTAACTCGTTGTTAATTGATTCACTTCCACATGTGTTCAATTGAAAGATAAAAAGAATGGTAGGTGATGTATCTTGGGATGTCACATTCAATTAATCAAAGAGAAAAGGGTTGTCGCATGCTCGAAGGTTGGGGCATATCCATTTAATATGTTCTCAAATCATCATTTATGCAATACCAACTCAGAACTAATTGACCTTTAAGATGAACATCAAATCAAGCCACTAAGTGTTTCGGCTACGTCATGACAGCAAAGAATTCAATATACAAAGCATGCTATTAAGCTAGGTCTAATGCTAGGCCTCATGGAGTATTATCTAAACATGCAAAATCTAATTTGTTTGGCATGAAATTAACTAAAGTTGACTTTGAGAGCTAAACATGCAAAGTCTAATTTGTTTGGCATGAAATTAACTAAAGTTAACTTTGATAGTCATCTAGGATAGTGGGGAGGGTTAACCTTGTCGGTTATATAGGATAAGGAGGGAGGGAGAGAAAGAGAGCTTTTCTTTTCAAAATTTTGTGAGAATGAAATTGTGGGAGGGGGAGGGGGGTTAGCCAAGGCTAAGGAAGAGGGGAAAATAGAGAGAAATTTCAAATAAGTCTCTAATCTTATCCCTTGATGTTAATTTTAATCTTATGGTCACATTCAATCCTTAATAAGCCAAATATGATAAGATTTGCTCTTTTTAGGTCGCATGGATCAAGGATAGGTGACATGTCACATCCTAAGGTCCTCATCATAAGGGAAATGAATGGCTAAGATTACCCTTTCTTAATGATTGATGATATGGAATTTAATTTTGGTAATTAGAGATAATGAGATTTTCGTAAACAAAGGGAGAGAGGGCTGGTCATGGGTATTGTGGGCTGAATGGGATCGACTTTTTAGTTGACTTAGGTCAATTGGTCATACCAAGTTGACTGGGTTGACTGATGGTTGACTTGGGTGAAAATTGATCAAAACAAGTTGACTGAGTTGACTCGAGACCTCTCAATTGTCCTATTTCTCTTCAATTCATGACATAAGCTGGACTATTTTGCTTTGTTCAGCCAATTGGGCTGAAATGGCTTTTGCCCAATAGGCTGAACCGGGTCGACTCATTGTTCTCGATTATGCTTGACTTCTTCAAATTTGGGCCAATAGAGTTTAAAATGTGCTCCTTGACTTTATTGTGAAAAGTCAATTATAGCCGTAAACTTGTGTTCAAATGTTGACCATCCTTGCCATGTCAAGAATCATCGAAATTGGGCTTGAAATCTTGATATATCATAATCCCTAAATCAAATGTCTAAAAAAAATTAAATCAATGAATTTTGGAATTTTTTAATTAAGGGTCCAAATCTTCTATTTGACTAAAATGCCAACCTTTGATCCATTGAAAAAATTATACCTAAATACAAATAGAGTAGATTGCTCTAAATTTATACATAATCACATGACATACAAATGATTCTTTTTTTGTCGAGAAATGGGCTTGCTAACATCAGGAGTTTCGAGTCTTGAGTTTTAACTTTATTGGACCTATCGGTGAAAATTTGGTGTCAACAATGAATATCCAAAATGGAAGAGGAGTTGCTGATCTCGCATTGATGGGCAAGCTCTTTGATTGATTTCTCATGGGGATTCAAGTAATAATGTTTTTCATGAATCATATGATGTTGCAGATCCACTGGTGGTGTTGAGGAGGTGATGTTGTGATCTTTAGATGATAGTTTAAAGCAATGGGCAACACTATAGAATGAGATGAAAATAAATTTGGAGGAATTGAATGCTAGCCTGAACTAAGGAACAAAATGTTCGTACGCATTTTTAGGATTTTCCCCATAATTATAGCATATATCGTCTACGTAAAAAGGATTTACACAAGTGGCCTTATAGTTACACACCACCGATTTAAGAAAGAAGTATTATATTCCTATAGGTCAATTATGTAAATTTTTTTATAAATTTTGGTCTCTTTTTCTTCATTCTCATTTCCCTTCGTGATCATCAAGATTCAAGATGACTTGATATATACAATGCCTTCTATATGTGGTTTTAGGAGGCGGGAGAATTGTGATTGTAGAGGACCTTATCCCAAGGTCCACACATGATTCTTTTAGCAAGGGAATTTATACGATGGCTTCCATATATGATTTTGCGATGGGGGAGAGATTGATAATTGTTGAGGAACTTGTCCTAAAGTTTTCATATAATTCTAGCAAGAGAGGATAATAAGGGTTGCACATTGTAATACCAATCATCCGAGGCCGGTGATGATAGAGGACCTTGCCTAGAGGTTTACACGAGATTGTTTATGCTAGAGAGGTTAAGCATTGTACACGAGTACTACAGTTATCTGAATAAATGAAGTAAAGAAGCCGTGAGAGCAGTTCCAGGCAATGTTAAGGGACTTTAATGCAAGGTGACAAGTGAGAGTTTGGTACATTGCTATCGGAGTATCGTGACATTAACTATCAAATAAATGGTTTAAGGTATTTATATGAGAAAATATCCAAAAAAAAGTCATAAACTTATTGCACTTGTATCAATTCAGTCATAAACTTTTTAAGTTAGTCAATTTAGTGCTAAGCCTTTTGACAATTTGTTTATGTAGTCTATTTGACTAATTTTGGCTAGAAATCACTAACATAGAGTTGGCTATCTTACATGGTATTGTTGCACTAAAGTATACAATTTTTATAATTTTTTGAAATTTTAAATAATTTTTATTTTTCTCTGTTCTTTTTTCTTCTTTGTTGCAATTAGCCACTGGGGGAGACCCTACAGGCCCTCATCAGCCTCTTGCAAGGGTCGCCTCACCCAAGCCCTCATTGGCCATGATCAAGGCAACACTCTCCCAACTCTAGCAAGGGCTAGCCTCGCTTATGGCTGGTGAGGGTGAGCCCTCTCTCGACATTACCAGTGGTTGATCATTACTTGAGATGGCCACCGGTGAAAAGGAAAGAAAAAAAATTGAAAAAGGGAAAAATAAAGATCATAGAGGAAAATGGAAAAAAGTTCAAATAAAATTTAAAACATTGTCCACACAACACCAATATGCCACATAAGACAGGTGGCACTCATTAAATTGCCGCGTCAGCATTTTCTGGTAAAAATCGGTCAAAATAAATAATTTGGCAAATCGTCATAAGATTTAGAATTGAACTGGCATAATTAAAAGGTTTAGAACTAAAATGATACAAGTACAATATGTTTGAGATTTTCTTTTGATTATTTTCTCATATTTATAGTGAAATATGAGAAATTTCCAATTCAACAAAATGGTTTAGATGATGTGTCACCACATGCTAGGAGAAAACATGTTAGAGGTAAGTGGCCCACATCATAAATGCATAAGTTGACATGAAGCACAATAAGAAAATGTAAGGGTTGACGAGGTCAAGCCATCCTTAATATGTTAGGAGAAACATGGTAGAGGTAAGTGGCAAGTATCATAAATGCATAAGTTGACATGAAGGACAATGAGAAAATGTTAGGAGTTGATTAGGTCAAGCCATTCTTAATATGTTAGGAGAAAATATGTGAGAGGTAAGTGGCCAAGTATCATAAATGCATTAGTTGATGTGAAGCACAACAAGAAAATGTTAGAAATTGAATAAGTCAAGCCATCCTTAATGTGGGCCCCATGAGGTGTGTACTAAGTCAAAACTCTTTTTAAATCATCGAAAATAAATTATGTTAAATCTGCCCCAATTTTAAGGTTGAGATATTGCCTTCTAAAATTATCGTTGGAATTAGGACCCCCGGCTATTTCCCTGAAGATATTTTATCTTCTTTCAAATGGGTTTATGTTGGTCATTACACTTAAAATAACTGTCCTATTATTAACTATTATCAGTCGGCCTATATAAAAATTGAATTGCACAAATAGTAAGAAATAGAATTTTCAAAAATCTGAATGCATTTGTTTTCTAGATTATTACTCAAAAGGATCACAACAATCTGGTTAAGATAAATGAGTTAAATTTTTTTTATTCTCGCACAAAAACTTTAGCAAAGTTAGAATCGCCGTCTCGTGGTCGTTCACAATCTTCAAGACTATCTTGAAACGTCGTTACACTAAGTAGACAATCTAGAAGCTTTTTCCCTCTACTTGGGGAGAAAGTGAAGTCATCGCTTTTCATAGGCTTCACTTAAAGTCGTCGCCGTTCTTTCGGTTCTAAAGAGAAAAGAAGATGCGTGTCTCATGGTGAAGAAAAAGCCTTGTTCAATTTTCATAGGCTTGACTTAAAGTCATCACCGTTCCTTCGGTGCTAAAGAGGAAAAAAAAGGAATTCTCACTCAAAATCTTTCGCAGACACCTTGCAGCAAATCTAGAAGTATTGTCTCAACGTCGTTCACAAGTTTCATGATTATCTCGAAACATTGTTCCACTAAGCAGAAAAGTTGGAAGCTTTTTCCCCACTTGGGAAGGACTTAAGGTCATCGCTTTTCATAGACTTGACTTAAAGTCATTGCCGTTCCTTCAGTGCTAAAGAGAAAAGAAGATGCGTGTCTCATGGTGAAGAAAAAGCCTTGTTCACTTTTCATAGACTTGACTTAAAGTCATCGCCGTTCTTTTGGTGCTAAAGAGAAAAAAAAAATTCTTGCACAAAACCTTTCACATACACCTCGTAGCAAAGCTAGAAGTGTCGGCTCATTGTCATTCACAATCTTCATGACTATCTCGAAGTGTTGTTCCACTAAGTAGAAAAGTTGGAAGCTTTTTCCCTCTACTTGGGGAGGACTTAAAGTTGTCGCTTTTCATAGACTTGACTTAAAGTCATTGCCGTTCCTTCAATGCCAAAGAGAAAAGAAGATGCGTGTGTCATGGTGAAGAAAAAGCCTTGTTCACTTTTCATAGGCTTGACTTAAAGTCATCGCAATTCTTTTGGTGCTAAAGAGAAAAGAAATTATTCTCACACAAAACCTTTCACAGACACCTCATAGCAAAGCTAGAAGTGTTGTCACGTGATCATTCACAATCTTCATGAATATCTTGTCGAGACAATTGGAGGAGACGATCGGAAAGGAAGGGCTACAGAACGATTCCGGTCCTCGCGCTCCCCTCTCAGTGCGAGTACTACAGGCTCGAGAGGAAAGAGGGGCATTCAGATTTGCCTCCTCTTTTCTGATTCAGAATTGAAAGTTGGACCTTTTCTGGAAGCCTCTTCGTCTCTTCATCTGAGTTGTTGGTCAGTTTGTGCAATAATTCTGTTCTGTGGACTAGCAGTGGTCTATACTAGTCACTACTTTTTTCAGCCACGAGGGAGGTTGCATCAATCAGAAGTACGTCGGTGGACCGGTTTTAAGTGAAAAAAAGTCCATGCGTTCCCACCTTTGATGTCTTGGTCCATCAAGAGCACCACCATTTACCAAAGTACCAAAGTCATGCATCTTTGTACTCTAATATAAGAATAAATCAACAAGAACATTAAGTGGTGAACTAAATGTCTAGTAAAACACCGCACCAAATCTTAAGCTAGCATTTGTTGCTGATTTTTGACCTTCATTGGTACATTAAATAAAATATATCTAATGTTGCCTGGTCAAATTAATCAACAATTTAATGACAAATTCAGCATCAAACAAAGAAATTTGTGTCAATTTGACAATGCCATGTTATGTGGTCCTAAGTGAAAATAAGTCCTTGTGTTCATAACTGTATGAAATCTGGGTCCATACTTAAGCATCATGATTTTCCAAAGTTCTAGTATTATTAATAACATCATGGCAGTATACAGTCTTGAGTGAAAATTACTCCAGTTGTTCATTACCTATTGGATATCTTTATCCACCCTCAAGCACCATGATTTACGAAATTTCTAATATTATTAATAGATATAATATTATTTTATGCTGATATACTTAATTGTGCTTATAATTAATCTCTTTTGAGTAGTCACGTGTTAAGTAATTATGCAGTGAAAAAAACCAACTACTTGGAGATTGGGAAGGAAGCCCGCAAATATTTTTCTTTTTATTATTTATAAGTGAGTTAGTGACAAAAGCTAATCTAATGACATGGAATACTTCAATTACAAAAAGCAAAGTGCAGACCAAACGGATCAAAGCCATTTCCTCAAAGCTGGTATGCGGTCTTCATCGAAAATAAGTCCATGCGTTCATACATAGCACACATATTGGTCCATACTCAAGCACCATGTTTTTTCAATATTTGAAGCACATAAGCTTTGTTTAATTCAAATGCATTGTGCCTAAATAAAAATGTGTCCATTGTCTGAATGCAAAGAAATGCAATAAAAGATGCGAGTGTAGGACTAAGCTAAGGAAACTTTTTTGTTTAAAGATCCTATCGCACTGTTATTGACGAACTCAATTAATTAGTTTTCTCATAAAATGAATGAAATGTCTCCAAGCAAAACTTTGTACGTGACAAGATTAGAGGTACAGACTTTGAAAAAACATACTCTTTTGATATTTAGTGAGGAATATTGTGATTATCTGACAATTAGAAAATATATGTTGTTTGAGTAGTCATGTGTTAAATTATTACTTAGTAAAGAATAAATCACTCTTAGGGATGCCATTTCGAGGAAGCCAACAAAGTTTTTCTATTTAGTAAGCCAATGACCAGACACAAGAATCCGCAAAGTTGTTTCTCCTCTACTTTTGTTGGTCACAAAGAAGCTAGAGTCAACAAGATAATTGGAATAATGCAGTGGTGAAAATAAGCCCATGTGTTCACACTTATTACATATCTTGGTCCATACTTAAGCACCCTGTTTTTCCAAAGTTCTACTGATATCAACAGGTCTAATATTATTTTTTATTGGTACACTTGATTGTGCATATGATGATATATCTCTAGAGTGGTCATCTGTTAAATTATTATATAGTAAGGAAAGGGGAACTTCTGAGAAGTTACGGATGAAATTTTAAGGAAGCCAACAAAGTTGGTTTTACCGACAAGCCTGTGACCGAGATCATGAGAATCCACCACCTTAGAGTTGCTTGTCAGATTGTGCAATAATTGAGTCCACTAAGACCAGCTTTGATCTATACTATTCACTACTTTTGATGGCCACACAGAAGCTTCTGTCCCTTTGACAGTCTGAACAGAGCGGTGCTACACGGTCTTTAGTGAAAATAAGTCCATATGTTCACACCTTTAGATGTATGGATCCATCCTCAAGCGCCACTATTTTACCAAGGTACTAAAACAAGTCAAGTGACTTTGTCCTCCAATATAAGAATAGATCGACAAGAAGATCAAGTGGTGAATGATCTACTTGAAAACACTGTGTCAAATCTTAAGCTAGTAGTCGTTGTTGATTGTTGAACTCCATCATCCAATGGCTTCTTCATTGAAACCTAAAGGGACTTATGATGTCTTCTTGAGTTTCAAAGGCACCTTGCGTAACAACTTCATAGGCCATCTCTACAAAGAGTTAGTCCAGCATGGAATATACACTTTTCGAGATAGCAAGGGACTTAGGAAGGGAGACCAAATATCTCCAGTGCTTATGAAGGCCATCGAAGAATCATGCATCGAATCATTGTTTTCTCAGAAGATTACGCTTCCTCAAATTGGTGCTTGGAAGAGGTGGCAAAGATTATGGAGTGTAAGAAGCAAAAGAACCTCATCGTTGTACCGGTGTTTTATAAAGTGGACCCAAGAGAAGTGAGAACGGGAAGAGAGATTTATGCGAGAGCTTTGGCTAAGCATGAGTCTAACTACAAAAATGATTTAAAGAAAGTGAAGAGACGGAAGGAAGCTCTTTTCGATGCCGGCAGCTTGTCTGGGTGGCATTTGAATGATGGGAAGTAGAGTGAAGTTCATATTTCGTGTAGAAGCTAATCTTTACAAGTAAGTATAGAGACTGTTTGTAAGAAAAAGGACTAAATGTATCTACACACACATGATTGTAAGTATACATGTAGATGCTTCATCTTATAATTCTTGAAAATTCTTAAGTGGCTTAAGTTTAAGTTAGTAATTTCATATAAGAGTTAGTAAATCTAAGACTTAGTAAAGAAAGAAATATAGAATTTGGCAAAAGATAAAAAGTAAATAATTAAAAGAAAAATAAGCTTGGCAACTAAAAACAAGAACTAATATTCCAAAATTAGCTAGTAACTTAATTGGAGAAAAGTTGGTAAGTCACTCTAACTAAGATTGGCAATTCCTAAAATTAGTTAGTAGCTAACTCAAATGATATTTGGTAACTCAATGGAAAAGTTGGTAAATTAAAGGAACATTAGTCGCTCAAGTGAGAGTTGGTAATCTAAAACTAATAAGTAATTATTTAATATGACAAATGTTGATAATCACTCTAATTGATGCTGATAATTTCATATAAAAATTAGTAAGTTCAAGGCCGTAAGTTATGCAAATCAACTTTTGTAAGTTCTATTAGTAATTTGCAAATTATAAAAAGTTCGGTGATTTAACAAAATTGTTGGTCAGCTACTAACATGTTATGGGAAAGAAAAAGTCACTGTTTTTTTTTTTTTTCACCGTCAGTTTTGCAACACTAACGAACACTACTTGAAATTCACCGGCATAGGAAAAAAAAACAAACTATTTTTGGGCAAGAAACAATAGAACTCTGCCTTTGGCTTTTGCTAAGCCTTGTTTCATTGGGGGTAAGGTCTATAGCTCTTTCTTTTGGATCCTTGTTGCCCTCCTCGAAGCATAATAAAAGTTCTAAACATTTTGTTTGTTGGTTATTTTAGTTCTTCACGTTTCATTTTGGTCAATTGAGATCTGCAAAATTTTAACTTTTGGTCAATTGAATCATAAACTCATTAGCAGTGGCATTTTGAGTTTGAAAAATCACATGTAGCTAACCATAAAATAGACACGTGGCTTTTTCCAGTAAAAAAATTTGACAATAGGACTTCATCACCTGAAATTTTTACTGACTTATTTGAACAAAAAAAATGCTAAGACAATGTTAAGTATGTGTTATTCAACTTGCCCCATTTCTTTGGAAGGAAACGAAAAAGTTCGCAACGCTTGATATAGGATATTAGCGTGTACAAGCCATGCAAGGCAATGACATCGTGCTTCGGGGTATATTTAACAGTTGTTGAGTCAAAATCCTAACCATTGTTCAAAGTCCTGAATAGGTCTTACTACTAATAAATAGATAAATCACATTTAATTGTTAAAAAAAAAAAATATGTAAATCGTCATGTATATATTAAAAGAACATGAATCACTTGGATGACTAAAAGTTGAACCTTGAACTTGTTTTGATTGGTATCGAGCTCTTGGAGTTCTAATTTGACTCAGTGGAATACATTTGTTTAGGTTGTGGTTATGTGAAAATGTGATGCACTACTTTGTCATTGTTGGCTGGTGATTGCTCATTATTTGTTTATTCAAATTGCTAAAACGATACCACAACTTCTTTTTTCCATTTTTGTCAGAGATGAATCAAAACTTATACAAAAAATTGTGAAGGAGATTTCCACTCACCTAGACCGGACACCTTTGCATGTTGCTAAGCATCCAGTTTGGATAGATTCCCGAGTGGTTGAGCTGAAATTGACGTTAAATCTTGAGTCTAATGATGGTGTTCTCATGTTGGGATTATGGGGATAGGGAGGAATAGGAAAAACAACTTTAGCAAAAACCCTTTACAATGCCATTTATGGACTATTTGAGGGCTCATGTTATTTGGCAAATGTTCGAGAGGCCTCAAAAGATGGCAAAGGTTTAGTTTCTTTGCGAGAAAAATTACTTTTTGAGATATTATCACCACAACAAACATTAGTAGTGTCCAGTGTTGATAGAGGTATCAATCTAATATGAGATAGACTTCGTTGGAAAAAGGTTCTCCTTATTCTTGATGATGTGGATCACTGGCGCCAATTAGATGCTTTAGCAGGAGAAGACAAGTGGTTTGGTAATGGAAGTAGGATCATCATTACTACCCGAAATAAACAATTGCTAAATCGTTCCAAGATAGATCAAGTTTACGTCTATGAAGTTCAACCAATGGGTCGCAAAAAAGCTCTTGAGCTACTTACTAAGCATGCTTCTCAGACACACCAAAAATTAAAAATCAAGAAAAAATTAGTGAATGGTGTTCTTGATTATGCTAATGGCCTTCCTTTAACACTTGAGGTGCTAGGTTCCTCATTATATGATACAATAGAAGATGTATGGGAAAGTACAATAAAGAAACTTTCTAGGAATCCTGACAAAGACATTAATAATGTGCTCAGAGTGAGTTTTGATGGATTGGATGAAAATGAGAAAGAGATATTTCTCTACATTGCCTGCTTCTTTAAGGGGGAGGCAAGTGAGTATACAAAGAAAGTTCTCGAGAGTTGTGATCATGAGACAATTGTAGGATTTGATATTCTTGTTAAGAGGTCCTTGATAAGCATACAAGGCGGAATCCTCAAAATGCATGACTTGATTCAAGCAATGGGTAAAGATATTGTGAACCAAGAATGTAAAGATGATGCCAGAAGACGCAGCAGACTATGGTTGTATGATGATGTTGTTGATGTTCTGTCACGTGACATGATAAGACTTGTGAAAAGATCAAAATTCCGCTACATTTTTTAAGTGTTGTTGATTTGCTTTCACATGCATTTAATCGCAAGATAAAAGGAATGATCGACGATGCATCATAGGATGTCGCATTCATTTGACCAAAGAAAAAGGGTTGTCGTGTGCTCAAGGTTCGGGGCGTGACAAAGACCGAGCGACTTGACCGTCATAATATTGATCAAGCTGCACGGGGTTTTTCTTCACTATCGTGAGGTATCAAAGGTAGTTACATGTAAATTCTTTTTTTTTCATTCATATCAATATCACAAACTTAGTGGCTTCTGGCAATGTAAATTATCCTTCTTTCATTTCATTAAGATTGCTCTATCAACTGAATTTTCTTTTCAAAAGGGTGATTGGATTGAATAGGTCATATCAGTGGCTATATGCTGCAATATGGTTTTAAATCTTGGTAGTTAATTTTTCCTTTTCCAATAATTCTTAGATGATTAGAATGGGAGATGTGCAACCTCAATCTCTCAGAGTGTTAAATATCCATTGTCTTTTTATAATTTTATGTGGAAGATAACTCAATGACGACTAAGTGTGTGAGTGTCATATATATGTATTTACATGTATTTGGTTTTTGTGTTTGTCCGTTCGTTTCGAGTAGACTTTTATATCATGATGTAATTACTAATCTTATTTAGATATTGGCACTCAGTTACTAGTACTATAGACTGCAACAACATCATAAGTGCGGTAGAAACAAAAGAGGAATAAACGTATGCCTCATTCCAAAAATGGTAATGGCGATTATTCATATCCATAAAAATGGCGGGCAAGAATAGGTAAACTAATGCAGGATTAGAATTTACTGTTAAAAAATCAGCATATATGTATTCATAAGGAAATTAGGCATAAAGGTTATTACAAACAGAGGCTGTAATGACATCATAATGACTTGGGACTTTTACTCATTTTCCAATCAAGTACGTGGACCTTTTCGGTTTCATCCAATACACTAACTTTTCAAATGCAGGTCAATGCGATGCCTCCATTAAAATCACAGATGAAAAATGCCAGCATATAATGTGGAATCAACTCGGCTGGGCTAAAGAAGTTACTGGCTTAGTAACAATCCTGGATGTTCCATTGACCGATATGACCTCCGTGTTCTGCCCTCAACAACCTCACACATGAACTCTCCTTCGTCGAGGACCTTGCCTTGTGACCTGCGAGTTGGGTGGCAATTGAATTTAGGGGCTAAAGTTTAGTTTAGAAAACCCACCAATTTATCAATTTAGGATAATTTGTTAACTACATATATTAAGTGAACATATCTCCAACAAGTCAAGTCATTTAATTTATTCTTAAAATAATGTCACATTAGATTCTCAAGCGACCTAAATCACCAATATCTTTTAAATAATGATTTCACTGTGTAGAGAGATACCAGATATAGTGCCATGTCGAAATCAGTGGATTTGCTTAATTGTACTATTCTACAGAACGACTAGAGATGTAATTTCAAAATGTAAATTCTAGGGCTATTCCTACGCTATAGAAAGCATCTAGTGATTTTATAAGCAAGGGGATGGCCCCACGATTCCGTTGTTCCTCTAGATGCGGTAAATTAGGATGCAGATTTTTTTTTCCCAAGAAATATGGGAATCCCATTGCTGTGTAATAACAAAATGAACATAAGTCAAAATAGGAACTTTTTTCCGCTAATTCAAAGTAAAGAGGAAAAAAAGCGGGAACTATATTACCGACAAGGGCAAGTATACTCCCAGCCTCCCGACTTCTTGAAATTGCAATTAAGGTCCGAGTAAGGAAATCATAAGTTTACGTATAGATCCATAAAGCTCCCCCCTAATTAATCATATTTCTTTAAATCCCAATGTTTAAGGAACTATTAGGAACTTCTAGCAAAAATATTTCCGGATTAAGACCTATTTTTCCTACAGGGGGCCTCTAATTTTATCGAAGTTACTCAAAAACCAAGCCCCTGCGTTTTCAAAATGCACTTCACCCCGTGGTCACAACTAAGTTCTCAAAATATAGCTGGAATACGAACAATGACATGGAATTCACAAAATTCCACGTCACCATTGACAGAAGAATTTGGTCATAACATGATCTTGTGGATATGCAATTTGCCATGATGCTATCCTCCTTTGTATGTCTTGAACTGTAATTCGAAAGGTACAATATAACTCAGCATGTCAAACAAATTGAAATAGAAACCAAAGTAGCATGACAACAAAAATTTTGATTGCTATCTCGGGTCAAATGGTTTTACGATTATTCACATGCCCGCACAAGTTATCATATAAAATATGCCAACAAAATGCCCCATATCAACAGCTGGTTTAGGTATTGCTCAGCTTCTTCGCGGGGTTATTGACGGTGGAATAAAATTTCTCCTTCATCAGCTTCTTCATGGAAGTTTGAAGATTGAACTTGGAAATCACTTCTAGACCGATCAAGGGTTGAATCGCCCTCACCATGATTTGAACGTGAAAGAAGGATTTTAAAGATTGAATAGAGACTGATACTACAATTTGCCAGTCAATCCCTTTCTAGTGGAACTTGTCTAATTATGAAAGAAAAATTCTAAAGCTACAGTTTTGCACTACCATAAGCATCAAATTTTGGATCACAGCGTCATCGTGTATGTCATCAATCTTCACCATAAAATATATGAAATCCTTCAATTAGTCATGTCTCCTCTAATTCCATGTACATAAAACCAAAATATGGGTAAAACATATGACATAATCACTATAGCGTGTCCCTCATGGATCCTTCAACAGAATAATAATTTTCAGAGTAAAAGTCCGAAATCCCCCCCTCCCAAACTCTAGGTCAGGGTAAGCCACTTTGATCCATTCTTAAAATGCTTCGGGAGTTGACATCAATAAATTTTTATAGGTTGATCGCGAGCAACGAAGTCAGCTAGTGTAAAGTGACAATCAAAAGTTTAAGGCTTGAGGATTCGGTTATGCATGAGAAAAAGTTAGCATATTTCACTTCACCATTTCGGTACCGCATTTCTTGATTAAATTTTCATACCACATTCCTCATGGAGGCAAATAAGGGCTCGACTGATCATGGTGTGTGATTCGTGCTCTTTGATAAAAATAAAAAAAAAAATGCCGTGAATGAGTCCAATGCATCAAATGAGCATGGATGGTTCCGTAAGTAGCGAGCAAAAAGGGGTCCGTAAGGGAGGAACAGCGCCTATAGAAAAGGCACTCTCGATGATGCCCTATTTGATCGCGCGGAGGAGTTCTAAACACGGTTATGCCGCGGGTTTTACATCAAATTGAGTTATTTATTTATAAATATTTCGGATATTTATGTAATATTAGTTATGGAAAATGGATTATTTACTATTGACTCTTTTGTGAATATAGATATCAATACTTGAATCAAATCACATAAATTGTTGATTCTTTTATTGTTTCACGATTATGTCTCTAATGACTTTGCATTGATTTAATTGCAAAATCCTGATTAGCTTCGGCCTTAATTTTACAATAGTTTTCAGGTATTTGGAGTCTGTCTACTTCGTCGATAATGTAAACTTCATTTACATGGCGTCTTCACCTTATCTCAATTTGTTTACCTTCTACACTTAAATCCTTCCAAAGCATATTGATATACACATTATTTAAGTTGTTCTCTTTCTGTTTGGTCTGTCCAAGCACCCAATATCCAAAGATTCTTCCAAGTCTTACACTTTCCGCTCAGTATCTCATTCTCCACATGTAGAAGAAGAAAATTCTTCAATAGCACATACATCCTGGTGTTAACATTGCCTGCATAATTTACCTTGAAAAAAAAAAAAAAAAGAGCATTTGACCCCTATTTAAATGGAAAAAAACGGAAGCGCAAGGGACCTGACGCATTGCTCAAGGCCATTGGGCCATCACACACTGTCATAGGAATTATTATTTTAAGCGATAAAGAGATTAATTTTAAAAAATATTTTTCAAATCACTCATTTTTTCACGAAACAAACGGAGCCTTAAAGTCGTCACTCTACTTTCCATGCTAAAAAAGAAAAAAAATTCATAGCCTTGACTTAGAGTCATTGCTCTTCTTTCCATGCTAATGAGAAAAAATTTCATAGGCTTGACTTGGAGTCGTCCTCTTCTTTTGGTGCGAAAGAGAAAAGAAGATGCCTTGTCTCACCGTGAAGAAAAGTCTTGGTCATTATGCAGCGGGGCCAACTATATATACTTTTTTCAAACATTGGTGCTCTTTGTCACCAACACACTCACTCTAAAAGAAAAATATAGTTACACAAAACATTCAAACTTGACTTGGATTTGTTGACAAGAAATTCGAGGTTGAGAATTTATAATTATAATTTATGATCTTCCATGGATTAACTTAATTTTTTGCAAAACTCAACTGAACAAATTCCTGTCACACCTTTGAATAAGATCATGGGGATCATAATTTATTCTTGGCCCACAAGATCATCTATTACGATTGAGACATTAGTAACACGGCTAAACAAGATGATTGAAGGCATATCATATCACTTAGCTATGATATTCTCTGGTAAGATGATATACTTAAATTGTGCATATAATTATATATTTTATGAGTAGTCATGTGGTAGATTTTATATAGCAAAGAGAAAACAACTACACATGAGATGTAAACGCCGTATCGAGGAAGCCAGCTAAATTTGTCTTATTAACGAGCCCATGACAAACGCTAACCTAACGAAAGTCAATGCTTCATTTTCCATATAAGAACAAGAAAAGCGAAGACTAAGCAGATGGGAACCATTGACCTCGTAGCGTAAGAATAATTCAACGAGAATATCAAATGGAAAACAAAATACCGGATAACATTGTACCCAATCTAAAGCTAATACTGATTCATCTCTATCATCCAATGGCTTCTTCATCGAAACCCAAAAGTAATTATGAGGTTTTCTTGAGTTTTAGAGGCACAGATCTGCGTAACACATTTCTCGGTCATCTCTACAAAGCTTTATGCCATAATGGAGTACACACTTTCATTGATAGCGAGGAATTGAGGAAGGGAGACCAAACATTGCCAGCGCTTGTAAAGGCTATCGAAGAATCATGTATCGCGATCATTGTTTTCTCTAAGGACTACGCTTCCTCATGGTGGTGCTTGGAAGAGGTGACAAAGATTATGGAGTGCAAGGAGCAAAAGAACCTCACCGTTCTACCAGTGTTTTACAAAGTGCACCCAAGAGAAGTGAGACGGGGCAGGAAGAGTTATGGGATAGCTCTAGCTAAACATGAGTCTAAGTTTGGGAAGGATTCGGAGAAAATGAAGAGATGGAAGAGAGCTCTTTTTGATGCCGGTACCTTGTCTGGGTGGCATTTGAATGATGGGTAAGTGGAGTCGAGTCCATCTTTTGTAACATGCACCGGTTGTCTGTCCTTGTATAGAAGCCTTATTTCATGATTCTCGAAAATTCTTGAGTTCTTGCCCAATTACTGGGCGATATCATTGCTAGGGAATCAGTCTTATCAGTCATTTCATTTCTTTGGCCTGGACGATTGGTTCTGCTTCCAAAATAATGAATTTTTCTTTTGCATCTTTAGATTTTTTTAATGAGTTGACTAACGTAAAATAACTAATAGCTAAAAAGTTACCGGCTACTTGCCCTACTTTCCGAGATATTGCATTTACTAACTTTTTTAGAAATTACCAATCTTAATTGGATTGATTATCAACTTTTGTCCCATTTAATCAATTTATTTTGCATTACCAACTCTTATTATACTTAGTTATCGGTATTTATTTATATTTCTTTCATTAACAAAATCTATTAATTTTCACAAAAAGTACCTCTCTTATCGTTTTCTAACTTTTGTTCAACGGTATTATAATAATAATATATATTAATTTTTATTATAAAAAATAATTTTTTTTTACCAATGCCTTAAATTTATCAACTATCAAAACCATACTTGAGTAAACAACTAGTTTTGGGCGACCAACTCTTATTTCTGGATCCGATTTTGGAACCGGTCCTTAGTGGGCGGTTCCGGTTCTAGGGTGGGAGCTTACCGCCCACCCGGACCATGCACACCCCTAACTGTTACTTACCAACTTTATTACTTTTACTAACTTACCGATTTTTCTTATCATTTGTCAACTTTTATTTGACTTGCTCACCAAGTTTTAAATTTAGCTAATCTTTTTAGAAAACACCAACCTCAATGAGAGTGATTACCAACTTTTCTTCGATTAAATTACTAACTAGTTTTGTATAACCAGCTTTTAATAAGGACAATTATCGTTGTTAATTTGTTTTTCTTTAAATTAAGAACTTCTTTTATTTATGACAAAATAAAAACTTCTCTTATATTTTATCAGATTTTATTTATCTTCTAACTTATAATATCCATTACTATATGAAATAGCAACATTTGGTTGAATAACTTCTCAAATTTTCTCTGACTAAGTTGTCAACTATTCTTTTATTACCAACACTCATTTGTGTTGCTTACCAACATTTAAAAATATACTAACTTTTGCATTGAGATACTACTTTTATTTGCCTCGTTTGTCAAGCTTTTAAATTAACTATCTCCATTTAGAAATTATCAACCTCAATTAAAGTGATTGTCAACTTTTCTTCTATTAAGTTACCTACCAACTAGTTTTGGGTTAGCAAATCTTACATGAGCCCATTCTCAATGTGTATTTATTTTTTAAATTACCAAATTTTCTTCTTTTTGGAAAAAAAAAGAGCTTTTTCTTCTTTTTTTCCCAACATTCGTTTACCTATCTTACCAACATATTAAATATGCCAACTATTATATGTGTAATATCTATATGTGATCGCCAACTTTTTCCAATTAAGGTACCAACTACCTTTGAATTATTAACTCTAATTTGAGGTGTTTACCAACTATTATATGTTTTTCTTTTTTGATTTTGCCAAACATCTTCTACATTTAAATTAACAACTATTTTTACCAGACAAACTCTTGTCGTGTTGGTTACCAGCATTTATTTTTCTTTTAAATTACTAACTTCTCTTATCTTTGACCTGAAAAAATTTTCTCTTATCCTTTACCAACTGTTATTTGCCTTTCTTACAAACGCCTTAAATATATTCACTATTCTATGAAATTATAGATTATGTTTGAGTTACTTACCAACTTTTTTCTCTATTAAGTAGCCCAATAGAAAAATTCGTACATTAAAAAAGTCAAATAAAAGCTATTAACTAAGTCAAAAAGAGTCGGTAACCTAGAATTAGTTGATTACTTAATCGGAGAAAAGTTGAGAAGTCACTTGCATCAAAATAGTTTCATATAAGAGTTGATAAATTTGAGATGTAGTTGAAAACGATAAATAAAATTTGACAAACGATAGGAAAACTAGGTGATTAAAAGAAAAATAAATTAGCAAGTAACTCATATGAGAGTTGATAACAAAAAAATAGTTATCAACCTAATTAAAGAAAAGTTGCTATCACTCTAATTAAGGCCAGCATTTTATAAAAAGAGTTATAAGTAACTCAAATGAGAGTTCATGACCAAATAGAAAAGTTGGTTAATTAAAAAAGAAGTAATTATTAGTATGTAGCTAAAATGGAGTTGGTAACCAAAAATTAGTATGTGATTTTTTTTTTTTTTTTACATGACAAAAGTTGGTAAGTTGCTACAATATAGGTTGGTAATTTGATATAAATGTTAGCACATTGGAACTAGTAATTTATGCAAATCAACTTTGGAAATTTAGTATAACAATTGGTAACTTATAAACTATAAATAAATATGCTAATTTCATATAAGTGTAGGCAAGTTACTAACAAGTTATGTGAAAGGAACAATTAAATTCCTCCTATGGCTTTCGATGAGCTGTTTCGTGTGGGTAAGTTCTATAGCTCTTTCTTTTGGATCCTTGTTGCCCCCTTCAAAGTATAACAAAAGTTCTGAAGGATTTGTGAGCGGGCTATTTGAGTTCTTCACATTTCCTTTCTAGTAATTGAGCTCTATAGATATTTGATTTTGGTTAACCAATTTCAAGACTCACTATCAATTGTCTTGTGATTTCAAAAAACAACATGTGGCTAACCATATAATTGACAAGTGGCTGATTCCAGTTATAAGAAATTGATATTAGGATGTCATCAGCTGAAAAGTTTACTAACTCATTTGAATAAAATCATATGTTAAAACTGGACCAAATGGACAAAATGCTGAATAGTGTTATTGCACTTATCCCATTTCTTTGCAAGGAATGAGAAAGTTTGCAGAACCTGATGCAAGATTATCAGTGTGTACAGGCCATGGTGGGCAATGACATCATGCTTCAAGGTGGTTAAGAGTTTTTGAATTGAAATCTTAACCACCATTAAAAGTTCTAAATAGCTCTATATGATTAAGCATGCATATAAATCACATATCCATCAAAAAGAGAAATTAGTACATTATCATGTGTATATAAAATAAACATGAATCATTTGGATGACTAAATGTTGAAGCCTTAATTGCTTAATTGATGTGGAGCTCTTGGAGTTCTAATTCAAATTGGTGTTAGTACATATGCTTTGGTTGTGATTATCAAAAAAATGTGATGCACTACATTGTCATTGTTGGCTAGTAATTGCTTGTTTTTGCTTATTCAAATTGCTAAAAATGATCTTACAACTTTTTTTTTTTCCATTTTCTCCAGAGACGAGTCAGAGCTTATAGAAAGAATTGTGAAGGAGATCTCCATTCATCTAAACCGAACACCTTTGCATGTTGCTAAGCATCCGGTTGGGATCGATTCCCGAATGGTTAAGCTAAAATCTATGTTAAACCTTGAGTCTGATGATGGTGTTCTTATGATGGGATTATGGGGAAAGGGAGGCATAGGGAAGACTTGTTTAGCTAAAGCCGTTTATAATGGCATTTTCAGACAATTTGAAGGTTCAACTTTTCTAGCAAATGTGCGAGAAACTTCAAAAGATTGCAAGGATTTAGTTGTTTTGCAAGAAAAATTACTATCTGAGATATTATTACTAAAACAAAGATTATTGGTGTCTAGTGTCGATGCAGGTATTAATCTAGTACGGGATAGACTTTGTTACAAAAAAGTTCTCCTTATCCTTGATGATGTGGACGACTTGCGTCAATTGAATGCTTTAGTAGGTGAAGGCAAGTGGTTTGGTAATGGAAGTAGGATCATCATTACTACAAGAGATAAACATTTGCTAACTTGTCATGGGATAGATCAAGATCATGTGTATGAAGTTAAAGCATTGGAGGACAATGAAGCTCGTGACCTTCTTAGTAAGCATGCTTTTCGGACACAACAAAAACTAAAAATTAAGACAGATCTAGTGGATAGTGTTCTGAATCATGTTGAAGGCCTTCCTTTAGCTATCGAAGTGCTAGGTTCCTTCTTATGTGGTAGAAGAGAACATGAATGGAAAAGTATGCTAAAGAAACTTACTAAGAATCCTCACAAAACCATTAATGATGTGCTCAAAATAAGTTATGATGGACTAGAGGATAATGAGAGAGAGATTTTTCTCCACATTGCTTGCTTCTTTAAGGGTTGGGATAGTGAGTACATAAAGAAAGTTATTGACAGTTGTGATTTTGAGATAGCTATAGGATTAGAAATTCTCATTGAGAGATCCTTGATAAGTATTGAGCACAGAACCATAGAAGTGCATGACTTGATTCAATTGATGGGTATGGATATTGTCAACCAAGAATGTCGCGATGATCCTAAGAGACGCAGCAGGCTATGGTTGTATGATGATGTTCTCAATGTTCTGTCCTGTGATATGGTAAGACTTGCAATATTGTCAAAATTGTGCTTCTCATCTTTTACTCTAATTATAAATATGCATTACTAAATAGTCTTGTGCATACAGGGAGATTGTGTAGTAAAAGCCATAGTGTTAGAGCCATAGAGCAAAAGAGATATGTATCAACACCAATGCTTTTACAAAAGCAAGCAGGTTGAGATTGCTCATTGTGCACAATGTGCATAATTCTTTCCATGGTCCTATATGTCTTCCTAATGAGCTGAGATGGTTTAAATGGGCTAGATGTGCTTCCTGGTTTCCTAAATTTTCCTCTGGTCCAAAGAAATTAGTGGGACTTGATATGAGCAAAAGCAAAACTATAGGAGTGCCAATACAATTTAAGGTTAGCATTTACTTACATAGACTTTTTTATTAGCTAGCTCATTTGCATATGAACATGTGTATTATATGTACACAAAAGATAGTGGTGTTTCTAACTTTTAGAAACCACTTCTCTTTCTTCTTTCAAAATGACCCTAACTACTTGCTTTAGAAATATTCTTTCGAGCAACAAAATTGGCATTTGAAAAATTAAGCTCAAACAACTTTATAAGAAAGAAGTACACAATGCAAAGAAATTATATGAATATATGTGGGAGAGAAAGATATTTCAAGATTTGAATTTTTTTTTTATGAAGGTCATTAAATCATAAGAGAAAGATACACGGAAAGAGAAAGATATTTTGAGATTTAAATTATTTTTTTAAGGTCATTGCATCATAAGAAAATTGACATTATTGTATTGAAATATGTTGTAAAATAATGTGGAAGCTATCTGACATTGCCACTAAATCAACGTGAAATCATCACTGAAACATACAAGGAACAATAAAGAACACAAAGGAATTACTTGATTTGGTCTTGAATCTATACCAACTCCATCAGGATATCTAACAACAAATAATCCAATATTGAGGTGCATACATCTCAAGTGTCAAAACTCGGTACATATAGATACATAAATGCTAAAACTTCTAAAATGTGCACTTAAGTGTCAAAATCGAACATGAAATGAACACTTAAATGCCAATAAGATTTTTGGAAAGCCCCACATCAGATTTTTGGCAACCACATAGACTGGTATTATTACTAAACTAATACCACGTCAGATTTTCAGCAAGCCTCTTAACATGACATAAGCTTTTTATTTATTTTTGGAAAAATTTCATTGTGATAGAATATAGTCTTGACATTAAGCTATTATATATAGTCTAAATCAAAATTAAAACAAATGTTCACTCTAGTGCTCGCCACATAAAATTAACTTTGCTTCTCTAATTGGCACATGGCATGATACGTGGCGTAATTTTGTCACGTGGCCCACATATGCATGATTGTCACATAGAACATCACTTTACTTTTCTCATTCCCGCGTGGCATGACATGTGGCATAGTTTTAACATGTGGCCCACATCCGACCAATATCTGTTAACTTTTTTGTTTATCATCTCTAAATTTCAAACTCTTATAGTAGTTACATAAAGATTTGTAATTATTAGTAAAGTTTCTAATTGTCTACTAATTTATCAATACATTATGTAATTCTCAAAAAATCAATTTATGGTAACTTTTTATGAAATGTTGGCTTTGTTGCTTTTGCAGGACTTCCAACGATTGAAATACATTAATTTCAGTAACTGTGAATCATTGGTTTGTATGCCCAACCTTTCTTGTACTCCAAATCTTGAGGAATTGGTTCTTTGTGATTGCAAAAACTTGATAGAAGCACATGAATCTATTGCATATCACGACAAGTTACAGTTGTTGAATCTAAGGGGATGCAGAAAATTTGACAGTTTCCCTAATATTCCATGTAAACTCGAAGGCTTGAAAAAGCTTTGTTTACAAGGGACCGCTATTAAAGAACTTCCTGAATCAATAGAAAATCTTGTCTCTTTGAAAATAATGGATTTGTGTAATTGCAAGAAATTGGCAAGTCTTCCATCCAGCATTTACAAGTTACAAAACATTGAACTCTTGGAACTTGCGTATTGCACAAATTTAATAAGATTTCCAAAGTACGAGGATTCAGCTGATCAACACATGAAGACAGGACATTCAAATTTACTCTTTTTATCTCTTGGGGGATGTAATTTGTCCGGAATAGAATTTCTTGAGAATCCTTCTTGTTTCCCCTTCTTGAAAAAATTAATCTTGGCGGAAAGCAATGCTACTAGCCTTCCCACATTTATTCGTAAGCGTGATCATTTGTCCATATATGGAATCTCATATTGCCAACAATTACAAGAGATACCTGAGCTTCCACCATTATTGAAGCATCTTGCGGCTAGTAATTGCGAATCTCTGCAAGAAAATGGAGATTCTTTTTCATTTTCTGTTTTGGTCCGTAGAGTGTTGACCGTGGCTGACATGTCCTCTCTAGACCTGGTTAGACTCTCTCTCTCTCTCTCTCTCTCTCTCTCTCTCTCTCTCTCTCGGAGTATATGTTGGATGTATTGTGATTGCAATAGTAGTAAATGCAAACAAATAAAAAGGGATTTTGCATGTTTTTGCATGTAATAAAGTTGGCTACCATACTTTTAACGCAAATGGATCTCTAATCATTTAGAGAGCTCTAGTTTAAAGTGGAATTCACTAGGATTCACTAAACTCAAAATGAATTATTACATTAGAGTACTACTAATAACAAACTTTATTACTTTCTAATGGTCTATCTTTATAACAGACGCCTCCTGATTACACAATTTGGCTACCTGGAGGAGAGATGCCAAAGTGGGTCCTCCCTATTGAAGAGAGTTCCATATCATTCATGGCTTCGAGGGACTTGTATGAGAAATTTCTTGGGTTGACTCTCAGTGCCGTTTTCAACAATGATGAACAGGCAGAGTTTCCGATAGTTAAGATTTTACCACATGTGAATGGTGAAATGAGGGATTGCAAAGGAGGAACGATCTTCTTGGCAATGGATTTGGATCAAATCTTGCTTTGGTTATTCACACCAAATGATATGTGGGGAGAAGTCGATTTTGATCAAATTCATGGGAGTAATGTACACTTTAGTCTTGCAATATCAGCTACAAAGGTTAAAAAGTGGGGATTGCGAATAATTTGCAAGCCACTTGATGACAACTTAAAGGTTCGGATTCAAAAGAATCAACTAATCGATCTAGCTTTACTCCAGGAGGTTGTTCTTGAATCAACAAATTTGGAAGTTGAGAGTCCACTTATGCACAAAGATAGCTTGAGCAAAACAGATCTACAAAAAGACTTGCAAGATTGTCAAAGGAGTAGTGTGGAACATAGTCAAATAGTGTCAAACAGAAACCCCAAGCTCAGTCTCCCTCATGGCATGCGAACCAAGACTATGCTGACTTCCAATTCGACGGGCAGAGATGAGGATGGTAGTGTTGGCTTGCAGCTTTTGTTATTAGAATGATCAAAACTTCTTGCTAGGGAAGCAATTCGTAGGTGAATGAACTCCCTAATCTTGATTAAAATGCACTCCTCCTTTTTGTTCTTCTCGTTTTCTTTTCTCAAAAAAACCTTGTAACCAGCTGTTATTACCCACTATTACCCAAATATTAACATTGAGGTACTTGATGTGTCCATCTTAGTTGGCCTTAACTTTGCTAGCTACAACAATAGAAATGATCAGCCCCATAGAGACCTCTACATGGAGAGAGGAGGTTGCCCTACTTCTCAACTTAATATTGAGAAAATTAGCTCGATCAAGAAAGCATGCAAAGGTTGTGAGCCAGAGATTTACATGAGAAGGAAGCCCGGGCGAATAATTTCATGGGCGTAGAGTACATTGCATGGGAAGAAAAGTCGAACAAGAACAAGGTCACAAGCTTTTACCTGTGGCAAAGCATGCAAACATGGAAAGTGATCGGGACGAAGGATGATCTGGTCCGGACGTGGAGTGATTCTAGCGCATGTAAAGAGGTGGGAAGTGAACGTGCGGTTTATCAACGTGGGATGTGCATTTGATGCTGGTGGAGGTAAAATTGGAAGAGAATGCTCAACTTCCATGGGGTACAAGGACCAAGGCATCAGAGGAGAGAGACGAACGCACGAAAAATACTCTCTCCGTGAGTCTCATCTATTTTTTTGTTTTTCTACTTTTTCTTTTTACTTTTTTTCTTTACTTGCACTTTTAGTTCACGCCACTTTCATTTCCTTGTATTTTCGTCTCAAAATTTATTTCCTTTTGATGTAATCCCAATTCCAATGCATTTACTTTTATTTGCATTTAGTTTTGTGTAGATTCACTCCTTAACCCAAGCCCCACTCCTACATTTTATACTCATGAAATCGTGGAATGGTCATTCTCCCTTCACTCAACCATCACTAAAAATGGATTCAAACATACGACTCATAAAAATTGCCCCGTTATGTCATTTTTCTGGAAACGACTTTCTGAAAACTGTCAAAGTTAAATTTTCGAGAAATAACAGAAATCCACCGAAAGTGATTTTCGTCTTTGTTGTTCCCTTCCATCGTTATAGAAATATAATTCACCTTTGATGGTCGCTTGCTTAAAATGAATAATCACCTTTTCTGTTTTGCTCAAATTCCCTTTGATTAACTCTAATTAGTTAACTTTAATTCCCTAGTGAGCCGACGGTGACGGAGACCAGCCAGCGGAGGTGATGGACTACCACCGCCGACCAAAGCCATGGAGACTAGCGACGTAGCTTGGGGTGAACGATTCTTTCCTAATGTTCCAGCCTTCTTGCAGTTTGCTATAGATTAGGTGATGCTTGGCACGTCCGAATTTTATTAAGTTGGTGCTGCAATTGTGCAGAAACCTGGAGAAAGTGTAGTTGAATTTGGTAGTGAATTCAGAAACTTCGAGGTGCAAGATAGGATCTAACTTTTATGTGGTGCTTGAGGGGGCATAGCCATAGAGGAATAAAAGTTGAGCCACCAGCAAAGTGACAGCCCTCTTAACACTTGTGCCAAAAGTTACAAAAGGTATAGTTGAACAGTGCCAAAATCGTTTATGAAAATGAAAAAAAATGGATCACTTAAGTGCAAAAGCACAAGAAGCTGAAAAATTCCGGCCAAATTTGCCATTGTGTCCATTTTCTGGAAGCTTCTTGTATGTTTGGAAACCTAACAATGAAATGGAAGCAGGTTTTTTTCTAATGTTGTTAGTTGATGTTTTTGCTCTAATGTTGTTAGAGCCGTATCGGTCTAACAGAAGGTGGGATTTGCATCTAAATTAGAGGTTGAGTATGTGGTGACAGTCATTGCTTGGAAGTTTGTGACCAGAATATTATGGAGGACCACAAGATTTTGATCATATAGCAAGAGACGTGCATTCATTTCATAAGTAGCTGCATATATCTACTGCTGGCAACTTGATGCTGATGTCCTCTTGAATTGACTGTATGCATGCATACATTTATGAGATAATTTCTTACTCTTATTGTCACGCCCCAAACTTCGAGCACGCGACAACCCCTTACCATGGTCAATTGAAAGCGACGTCCCATGACTCATCGACGACCATTCATTTTTAATCTTTCGTTATGCGCAAGCGGAAGACGAACCATCGCCAGTCCAACAATCAATCAATCAATCAATCAGGGATAGAGGGATGAACAACAAGAACAACCATCACTACTCATTTATATAGTTTACTAGATTAACCAACGGATGATCGTTTTCTGATTTACAAGCCCGATAACAGGGGCCGATCCATCCTCTAAGCCAAACCAAAAAGGAACTAGGCTAGGCTAATCCAGCTATACAAAATGAACCCTTGGGTTCAACACCACGGTCACTCGGACCCATCAGACTCGACTCCATCAGGTCGATCACTGGAGAAGCAATGGCGGGGTTCTCCATTGCGGGTGCGCCATTCTAGGGGCCTGAAAATGGTTAACCACGATGGGTTGAGATAAAATCTCAGCAAGTTCTTCCCCTAAGCCCTAGTTAGTACACCAACTCAACCTGGGGTATCTCTCCAGAACAACCCCTCACTTAACCCAACAACAAGCAATCAGCAATCAGCAATTAAACCACTGACAGGGTCAACCAACAATCAAAAGTAGGTTCGCATACAACCTTACCCGATATACCATACCCTGCACGTTAAACCTCATTCAATGCAAGCAATACAACCAACAATCGAATAGTCGGTTCGCATGCAACCTTACTCGGTATGCCATACCCTGCACGTTATAAGTCAGCACAATACACACAATGCACATGGCCGTTAAATGATGCAGTTCATCAATTACATGCAAGTCGCATCACAAGCAATCTCACCTATCCATTGCCATACCCTGCACATTATCAATTCGTGCGTGCGTGCCATAAATGATATGATCACCTCATGCATAATCGGAACTAATGATGCCATGTTTTCTCATGCACTCTCGCATCCACACGTGTTCCGATTATTATTGCCTCACAAGGCTACAACTTGGCCGAGGTGCAACGGCGCTACGGCGCCTTTCCTCCGCAAAGGCGTAACCGTGCCCTTCCGTGCTATTGCTACGATGCTACGGCGCCTTTCCTCTGCAGAGGCGCAACCGTGCCCTTCCGTGCAGGCCGAGGTGCTATGGCGCTACGGCGCCCTTCCTCCGCAGAGGCGCAACCATGCCCTTCCATACCCTCCGAGGCGCCACGGTGCTACGGCGCCCTTCCTCCACAGAGGCGCAACCGTGCCCTTCCGTGCCCTCCGAGGTACAACGACGCTACGGCGCCCTTCCTCTGCAGAGGCGCAACCGTGCCCTTCCATGCCCTCACTTTTCATAATCTCCGATAAATCGGGTTCAACTTAGTGATCACACAAGCATACCATCACAATCCACTTATTATCTTTGAGCATTAGCCAATGCACACATGCTTGCATATGAACCTCAAATCATTTCTCACAAAAGCGGTTCATTTCCGGTGTCCCTCGGACAAACCATTTTTCCCTTTTTATGAAATTCATGCGATTTATGCGAATGTTCATGCCACGACACATCAATTTCACTTCATATGATCAAGACACATGAAATTATGCTCAATTTCACTTCCGGATGAACAGTGCCGTGAACAGTAATTCGTGAACAGTAATTTTCGAAATTCAATTAATAATAAATTAAATTCAGAAATTAAACAAAACATTGATTAAACATAAATTAATCAATCAATTAAGCTAAACAAGCTTAATTATCACATAATCCACAAATAAGCACAATTAAGCATAATCAAGCATAATTAAGCAAGATTAAGCTAAGCTAATCTTAATTACCTATCTAACCACCTATCTTAGGGCTAATACAACTTAATTAACCCTCCTAAACCAGCATTAACACTAATTAACCCAACCCTAAGCAAGTTTAGGCACTAAATAAGGATTAGTGGTTAAACTCACCCGTTAAGCGGGGCGGCGACACGGGCGCGGTGGCGGCGACACGAGCGCGGCTGCGGCGACGAACCCGACACCCGGGGACTTCTCTCACGACACTCCAAGGCGGTCCCAAGCTCAACACAGCAGCAACAACTTCGGATGCCCCACTGAACTTCACAAACAGCACTGTAGGAGGAGGAGGTTGCTGGTCGGAGCAAAAACAAGCTGGCCGGAGCTCCGGCGAGCTGGTGGCTAGTGACCGGAGGCTCCTAGGGGTCAATGGGGAGGTGTGTGTGGTTGGTGTGGGCAGTGGGTAGGCCAAAAATGGAGAGAAATAGAAGAAAAACCGAAGCTATACAGGAGGCGCTGCACAGTGACGGACGGAAGACCGCCGACTTCTGGCCGCCATACCGATCTGACGGTAGCTCCGTTCGACGATCGGCTGCCATGAACAGTACGGAATTTCTGTGCTGAACATTTTGATAGGTGGCACAGCCCGAGATTCCACCGGGGAGGCAATGAACAACTCAAATTTCGGTAAGAGGTCCAAAGCAGAAACTGCAGAAAGTGCAAGGAGAAGCAAGGGGAAGCAAGGGGAAGAAGGCTGCGATTTTTGGAGGACTGAAGAGGAGGAGAGAGAGTGAGATGAGGGCTGATTGAAGGCCTCATCAATGCCATTCAATATCTTCTCCAATTCCCCAAGCAAGTGACATCATCTTCTCTCTCTTCCTTTTGACTTTTCTTCAAAATATCTAAGGGTATTTTGGTCATTTCCACCTTGCACATTTCCCAAACTGCCCTTGGGCTGAAAATGAAGGGCGGGCCTAGGAAACATGCCAGAAAATGAATAGGAACGTGCTTGGGAATTTGTTGGGCTCGAATTGGCTCACGTTTAGACAACAGGCTTGGGAGGATTAATGATCGGTTTGGCCCAACGGGCTCACTTGCTTGTCTTGGTCTTCCATGATGGCTGTCCCACCTTGGGCGTGAGGCCCACACTGATTTTTCTCGGCCCACGACCTCGTAGGCTTGATTCCTCGATCCGTAAACCCCTTTCCCAAAAACTCGGCTCAACTGACACTGTCGACTATCAAGGAAGCATCATCCAAAAGTCCGTCCCGGACGTTCTCAAAAATTTGAAGTCCAATTGGATTCTCATGCCATGTTAATTTCGCCCGAATGCCATTTTGGTACTACTCAAGCTGACAGGCGGCTTCGAGGATTCACGCGTAACCGACTTGTGCCCATTCACGTTCAAGACTTCTTGACACATGGACGTCCTTGACTACATGAAATTGTGAAGGATCGATTCTTATTTTTAAGTACACGATTATCAAGGATCGACATAGGGCCATTCGCGGGTTCGATAACAATAGACGGAATCACCCGTCATCCCATTATTTCTATCCGCGAATCGACCTCTAGTCGTCCTTGAAATCGGCCTGCATGACTACAGGATCGTCCTTACGCAAGTCTCACGGTCGAGTCGTTTTCCCAGGTCAAGTTTTTTAGTCGCACGAGTTCTATCCTCATTAGCTTTCCCCTCAAGGTCAGTATCTCAAGAGTGATCAGTTCCGAGTGAGATCAACCGACAATGCATTGGTGAAATTAATGTTCATTTCTCCCTCAAAGGGCTCGAATTTCAAGACGTCACACTTATCCTCATATTGTTTTCTCCTAACAAGTAATTAGACCTATTTTCTTTTCTTATATAAGGAGAAACTTGCTTGGGACATTGAAGTTCTAGTTAGGTAAGAAGCTGGTTTTTGGTAAAGAGGCGCATTTCAAATATGTTATTTTGTTTGCTAATTAGGATGATTGGTATTTCAGTCTTAATTGGTGAATGATTTCAGATGGTGCTTTATTTATACAATACTTTGATTGAACAGCTGTGTAATTGTTCAGGATGGGAATATTATTGTAGCAGGAAGAAACCCAACTAATGAGACACAAATTGTATGCTTATCATTGCTTTCCCACTCCCTTATTTAAATTTTGTCCCTGCAGCACGTTGTTATTGCTCACCCTCAAATTATCCACTCGTAGTTTATTGTTGATCACTTTAAGTTTGTCTCTTAAGTATTTCTTTAATTGATGATAAAACAATATAACGGACCAAATATGTTAATGAGTGTATTTTTTATGCATTATTAGGCTTTAAAGGGTTATGTTCCAATTATTATTTCATAAGTTATATTGCTAACAATAACTATATTCTTGTTTTATTATGCCTAATGTTTCAGGTTTTTCATTTGCCATTGTTCTCTGTTTGGAACAATAATACGGTCTTTATTTGCTTTTGTGAAGTTCCTAACACTATTTTCTTAGGCCGTATGTTAGCTAGACTATTGGTGTACTTGTTTGGCATAAAATGCGCTGTGAGCATTTTATTGCCTTTCAAGATGTAAAAACCTGCTCCTTGGGGCATTTCTTCATACAATGACCGTATTTACACATAGTTTAAGCATGGTTTCTGGTAGAGATCATCTCTTATGTAATAATCTATTGCTGTAATCATTGATAGTTATGCGGTGACAGTACACTGCTATAAATGACTTTGGGGACGGTAATGAATAGTTGATGCGAAGAACATTTGGCCCTATTAGTATGCTGTGGAGCATAATAAAAAAAACAAAGGTTCCTAGCTACAGGGGTATATTTGAAAAGACTGTTAGAAAAGTTGGAGGTGGCTAATCCAATAAGAAGCCTCTTTTTCCATGTGAGATTCTAAGCAACGTCAAGCAGGAAAAACTTGTTGAATTCATGTAGTATATGCCTTGAGCAATCTCATATATACTCTCAATCAGTTTTCTTGAAGGAGGACATATCTGATGAAATGCATTTTCAGAATTTATGTTGAAACTATACTAAGGGCAATTGTCTCTGTGACAAAGCTCCTAAGTTTGATATGCTTGCGTTGTTTTTCTCCTTGTGCTTTCATATGCAACAAGACATGCAGAGATGGAAGCTTGTGATGTTTTTTTTGAACAGTTGCAGAGAAGCTTTCAGTATGTGAAACGTGCATAATCAAAATAAATGGAGGTTTGTGGAACTGGTTTTCCATCTTTTCTGTCCTTTTCCTAGTCTTAATGGAAGAAAGTGGCATTTCTGGAAGCGTTAAGAAGCCAAGTTTATATTATTTCCTTCTTTCCTTGCTTTATTTCCTTTTTCTTAAATTCTTTGTGACTTGTTTGACATTTTTGTATTCTTTTTATTTGCCCTAAAATTTACAGTTCTAGGAAGTGCTACTTTTTTACTGTAGTGAGATTCTTTGATGTCTTTATTGCTATCATGTTTACATCAAGAAATAAGGTATATTCAAGGAAATAAGATATTTTTAACTATGAGGAAATTATGCTTTCTGATCTGCCATGGGCAATATACTTGACAAAGAAATATCTTTTCTTGTTTACTAGTTGTTGTTGTCTCTTCTTGCATACATGAGAGCATGTTTCTGCTAGATTGTGGTGTATGGCTTATGTTTCCAGTATAATTTTTCATCTGTTTGATGTTGCCATGATCTAACATTTCGTGTTTTAAGCTTGTTCAAAAGTCATCAATTTTTTCCTCAAGACTTTGTTGACATAATAGTAAAAATGTAGCGAAACAGGATCTGGTTCATTGTGCTTGAGCAGTACATGAAGTAGCTAATATAGATCACAAACATTTTTTTCTGTTTAAGGATTAGATTTGAAAGAACAAGCTCCAGTATAGGGGGAAGAAGCAAGAGATTTTTACTAAGGACGCGTTTAATAAAAAGTTTAGGGAAAAAAAAAACCTTGAAAAGTCTGACTTTTAGAGCTTGAAATTTATAATTATGCTGCTGTTATAATCTGATTATGAGTCAAAAGTTGTGGGAAACATGAACTAGCTCATTGCCTTTCTAAATACGACATCAAGCAAGAGGACTCATCTTGCAGACAAAGGACCGCCTGGCTCAATTTCCTCCCTCTGGAGCTCAAAAACTAGCCCTAATTATTGCATAGTTTCATGATACAGAGAATGAGACTGTCGTTATAATGGTGAGCATGGTTCATATTCAATCTATGGAATTTATAGCTGATTGAAACCCATCCTAACCAATACTAGTAAACAAGTAATCCACACATCTTCTCTCAATCAGATCACTGGTGCCAAGGTCTCTCTGAACAGAAGTTGTCCATGCATATTAAGAGCTTGAAAGTATCACCCTATTTACAAAGTGTTGTTTGTTCTTCAAGGACATTATGTTTTATATTGAAGAAAAATTATAGAATAACCCAAAGGCATCATTAAAGTAAAAAATTGTAAGCCATGGTTACCCCAAACACACACCACTTTTAAATCGATGCAAGAATTTTGCCAAGGTTAATGCCACTTAGTAGTCTAGTTACTGTCAATTGAATCAAATGGTACACTTCACAGATCATTTGCTTGCATGAAAAGCTATTTCCTGGAGGAGGGCATTTGGCAAAATTGATATTTTTAGGACTGAAATGTTTCCTAAGACACATTCCTTTATTGGCAGATTTGTTTTTGCTCGGATAGGACCTTTTGCAAAGTGCTTTGTCAATTTGTCTACTAAATTATCTCTTGCATGAAATTTGGATATTTTTGCTAATGGAATCTTTACCTGCTTTCAACCTGATGAGCTAGGTAAAAATGCAGAATCAACGGAAATATTGGCTGGTTTCCACTGAAATTTCATCTATGTTACCCTTTCAAGTGTGTGCCTGATCTATGAATGTTTTCAACTTTTTTCTTGTTTCTCTTGCAGTAATAGGAATTCTTGGTCGAAGGGTTTCAAATATTCTGGACATATAATGGCATTAAAGCAATTTCTCTTCTGCATGATTATTTATGAATAGGGAAACCCTAATGGTATGAACAATGATCAACCATTTTAACCGGTTGAATTGTCTGTTTGAAAGAATGTTATAATATTGCTGTTAGCACCTATTTACATGAGATAACTTAAGGAAGATGATAGTTCTTTTTCAATGCACCCATAGTTAAGTACACTTTTTTAAGAGGCTTCTATGAGCATAATAGAGCAACTCTACTTTTTGAACCAAAGTTCACCTTTTCAATCAATGAAGTTGAGCATTGTGTTTGCTAGCAACATCTGCCTGAAAGACCCTTCCTTGGAATTAGTTTTCTTTTGAACTCAAAGTGCTGCAGTCTTCCTCGTACTCATGCTCTTCCATATTGAATAAAAAGAATTCGTGAAGCCTCTTTCTGTTTGTACTTTTTAACCAATTCGTGGGCCTTTTGGTGATACGCGTGAGCGTGCAATCATCCATATCTAGATCATTTGCTGCAATAAAGATATCTTGTTGTATCCTTATGTCTAAGAAATATAAAGCTGGTGTCATGTAATGACAAATGGTTAATGAAATTGCGAGCATTTATCAAGGATAAGGTGTTTATCTTGAGAGGGTGTGTACACTTATCCAGACCGATACTAAAGAGTGTTTAGCGATATAATTGTTGCTATAAGTATGTGTAGAATTTGCCCAGGAAACGAAAGTTAGGGTTGCAGATGCCTGGTCTCTCTTTTTGCAAATTTTCAGGTGCCCTGTTCATCACATGTAGCTTTCCTTTAGACTGGGTATTCTTAGCTAGATTGCCATATGAGAAATGTGATGTCATGTCCTCGGTTAAGGAAAAAGAAGAAGTGTAGTATCTTAATAGTTGAGAATTCTTTGATTAGACTCATTTGAGAGAAATATCTTCTTCCTTGATCCCCATCGTGGATTGCTATACATCTATGGTTCTTGGTCCAACAATTCTTCAATAAGAGCTCTTCAGTGGCAAACACCTTAAAAACTGATCAGACCATAATCTTTACATGCATCTAAGATAATGAGTACACTTTGGAAACTAAAACATAGCCTTGAAATAATTTGTCATCAAAATGAGGAAATCAATTTGGCTTTGTTATTTAGAACCCCATTCCTTGAATATCATTTCTCTTTGCCCTTCTTCCCCTTCTTTTCCATTCATTTTCTATTAATGACATCGTGGAATCTATGATTTGTTTAAATATCTTATTGATATGCTGAATGCTAATATTTGGTTTTCAGCTCCAAAGACTCACAGGTCATGGTTAAATCATGCTGCTCATTAGATTTGCCTGCATTGATTCATCCTGTTGAACACTCTCATGCCTTTGCACAACTAGGTAAGACTTTTGAACTTATGATTCCTTTCTTATATGAACCTCATGTACATCATGTATAGAAATACAATGCACCTCTGCTGCATGTCAAATGATTATCAGATACTCATGCATATAACTAGTGTCTACATTGTGCAACCTTTTATATTATAAACCGTGCCAAATTAGGGCGCTGTGCAATGTTTCTTGCTGTGACAGTTTGGTATGATGCTCATGTTAAGATTGAGTATACCTATAGCTATATATTTCCTTGTATGATTGTAGTCAATCACAATGAGGAAGAAGCTAAGTCATTGTTCTTCATTCCTGATTCTTGGTTTATTCTAATCATATTGTTCATCGTTCTTATTCATGTTAGTTCATCTGTTCATTTGACTATAAGCTAAGTCAAACTTTCACTTCAAGGTAGCTCCCGTCCCTGAAATTAACTCTGTGCAAAATAATTTTTGAACTATAGTTTTGTGACTAAGCACAAATCTGGATGTGACATTATTGGTGCTTGTTCTAGCTTAGTAAGATTCTCTCTAGCTTGTGATATGGCAGAAAAAAGTAGTGTTAATTATTTTGTCTCAAGATATTAAAACATTTTAGAAACAAACTTTTAAGTGTAGAGATCTGTGTAAATGTTATAAGCATCCCACAAAGCATCTTCAAATGATTCGATGTATTCTTGATTGATAATGCGAGTGCCATTTACTGCTTTTCTAATCACAGAATTTCATCAAGGGATCTGAGGAAGGAAGTGCGATGCATGTCCATATCAGTTTTTGCTGGGATTTTTATGTGTTGCAAAGGGTTGCAGATGTGATCACAAGTGATTTCATGTGTTAACTTGATTATCAGATTGTTTAGATAATTTTATAGCATAAACTTGTGCAGGCATCAGTTTTCTGTCATCTACATATTTTGTGATGTAGTTTGATTTGAGTTTTTCGAACTTTGAGGTAATTATAGGCGTGTAATTGATGATTATGAGGTTGACAGTTTTTTTATACCAGTTTTGTCCTATAAACTTGAATTTATAATATTGAAAAGTCAATTAATGTCTTGCCTCTTTTCTTTTGGTTATAACAAGTGGAAATTTGAGTATTCTTTTCTTTTGGTTATAACAAGTGGAAATTTGAGTATTCTTCTTTGGCTGGTAATGTTTATATTATGATCAATTTTAGTAACATTAGAAATATCAAAACATTTGCTGGAAAGACCCATGGTCTAAACGAACAAGAAGATGGTAATTTTGTATATAATCCATTATATATTCTAATGAATCTGGGCTAATGTTATAAAAAAATAGATAATCAACCATGCGGGAGAGCGATGGACGACAAGCCGAAGTTCGACAGGCATTTATCCATCAAAAGGAAATGTATGGGAGATAACCACGTTCACTTTGTGAATAAAACCCCACGTTGCAGCATGGCCTGCCACGTCTTTTCGTGTGTTGCTGTCGGCGACCGAAGAGCAAACATGCCGGTGGACAATGCTATTTTAGGGGGACATCACACGAGCTCCATGGATCTTAGTTAATTAATTCAGTTAATTATCAAAATGATTGACAATTTTGAAACAATTAGACAAACATTTAGTAATTAATTATTACGTTGGTAGCTAGTTTTGCGTAAGAGTTGATTAATTAAGTTTTTTGCAAATAAGTATTGATAAAATATTAGAGCAGTTGACCACCCCATGTGGTGGCTCCGCTGGCTTTGGGCTTCCCCCCCTACCGAAGGGGAGGGGTTCAAATCCCAGCGGAGTCATTTGTGGACTTACCTTGGTGGCACATGCTTGGCGGTGGCACATGTCACCCTCAGGGTTTACTTCTCGGCTGCCGGCCATGCGGGGGTTCATTGGGTCACCAAAAATATATATATATTAGAGCAATTGTATAAGAATTTTCAACTTTTACACTTTGGTAACTTAAAAAATTACCTAGAGCGGTTATTAATTTCCAAAACAATCTAATCAACGTTGGAATTAAATGGACTTCAATAACTGCTGGTAATTTTTCCAAAAGTGTTAGTAACTTAAGCAAAGGTAGGTGGCGTAATTAAATGATTGTAGATTATTAGAACAAACTGCGACATAATCAAACAGATGTCGATAACGATTGAAATAATAGTTGGTATTTTTCTATGAAACTTAGTAAATTTAACATATATATATATAATTGCTAATTATTTTAAACAATCAGATAAGCATTAATAAAAGCATTCAAATAAGAGGCGATAATTCTCTCTGAGCTTTATTAAATTTTACATATTGGAAAGTTTCACAATTTAAGATTGGTGGAACTATCGAAATAGTTGGTAATTTCGAAACAAGCAATTAAATATTACCAAACCACTCGAGTAAAATTTTAGTAAAGTTCAAACTAATTTCTAACTTAATCTATGAAAACTGGTAACTTACCCAAATCAAGATCGGTAATTTTTTATATGATGGTGAATCGGCGTTTTACCTCAAAGACAGCCATGTTTACTGGAGCATCACCGCAATGGTTCCTCCCAGGTAATACGCGTCTAAGATCTTCCTTTTGAATTTGAAGATGCGCGGGGCAGTCCTTTAATAGAGATTGAGGCCACTTCCCGAGCAAAGTCAAGTTTTCAATAGTCTCAGCATATTGCTCACATATAGAGCATGCAGGGGAAAGTACCATCCTTATTAAGTGTTCGATTAATTAATCTTTAAATTTTCGAAATTTGGCTCAGTGTAAGAATTTTGTGCCACGTCAACTCATTTTTACTGTTGAATTGCCCGACTAGACAAATATGTTTTATGGATAGCCACGTTTTTTTCTTTTAGCAACTCATCACATAAATTTTTTTTAACAACTCGTTACATATATGTCCATCAGTATCTAATTCTACCAATCAATTTACTTCTTTTTTGTTTTTGGTAAATCACTTTTATTTACATTGTAAAATATTTTGAATCGAATATGAAATAGATCAAACTTAGATCAATTGCTTTATGAAACCTTTATTTTGTCAAATAATGATGATGCTACTGAATATTGTCAACGTTTCCCTAATCTTATCCGTGTTGTTTGTACCAAGATTTTTCTTTCTTTTTTTTCTTTTTATAATTGTGGAGTGAAATCAAACATAGAGTCGGTCGTTTTAAGTTTCTCGACGTTTTATGTCTAAGTCTCTGATCTTAGATTCATCCACTCTTAGGGCTGCGTGTTATTAAATTCAATGATACATATATGTTGTAAATATTAATGCAGCAGAGTCCATGAATGTCCTAAGAATAGTTATGTTCTGTGTATAATCCGGGTTGTTTGTCTATAAAACTTATGGAGTTCGGACTTTGAGGCTTTATTTATCAATAACCTTTCAGAGATTGGAAATTCTGTAATTAGCTATTATGTATTACATATTAAGATTCGAAAGAGCATTCCTAAGGACACATTGAAGCATCTATTATTGAAGTTTTCCCGAAAGAGAAAGGGATTGCTTTGATGTTTGGTGATTTGCAGATAAAGAAATGACAAATCAAATAAGATCCAGTTCCAGCATTAGGGATGAAGGTACAAACAAGGTGCATAGCGGAGGTAAGGTATCGAGTACACCATGCTTTACGTCAAATTATATGGGCTGATAAGGTCAACCGGGAGTCGTCATCCAAGAAACTAATGATTCCGACCCTTCTGACTTCTCGAAAGTCGGAGCGACTTGAGAAGCAAACACCTCCTACATTGGTTTCTAGGGATCTCGAGAAGGTCAAGAGACAAAGGTCCCCGAGTCCTTTAGGAGGTCCTAGAGATGCAAGAAGATCTTTCTCTTTCTTTTCCATCTGGTTTTTCATATCAGATTCATTTTTAGCTGAATGAAAACCTGCAATCTTTTGAGACCATTTTGCCCCAGCCGTGGAAGGTCGAACTGCAAACTTTACGGTGAATATTTGAAATCATTTGACGTAGGACTTCTCGGCTTGCTTCTGCTTTAGAATCATAGCAAAATTGTTACTTTTGAATTTGTTTATCAGAAAGAGTTAGTCAAATAACCCACCTTTAACTATTTCAATTTCTGCCACAAGCAAAGGGAAAAGAGTAGATTTTTTAGCTGAAATCAAGACTCGATTATGTGCAGGTGTTCTGCTTGCGTTTGTCATGTGGAATCTAGGCAAACCAAACAACCTTTTGTGTATGCTGTAACTTTTAGAAGAAATGACAGTGCAAAATGGTGATGGTGTCGTATCGAGCTGAAGTAAAATGTGATGATTGGATAATCGCAAGTGTACCTATAGTTTTCTTTTATTTATTTATCATTTTAAACTCCTTCATTATGATTGTTCTCTGTGATTATGTTTGCTTCCCTGTTTCTGATTAACTTTTCTTTTGCATTTCATGAACCGCCGTGGGAGGACTCATTGTGTTTTGTCTTCCGACTTGGTTGGATCAGAATGTTGTGTTCTACTCTGTTGATACAACCAGTGTTGCATGCTTCAATGTTTCTAGACTTGCTGAGCTGTAGTTCTTCAATTTTTGGTGTGACTCTAGTTCCTGCGTTGCATCAAAGGGAAGTACGTAATTTTTGGATTTATAGTCAATTTCACCTACATTTAGTTAGTTGGAGCTGGACAAATCATGCCAAAATCATAGTATTTACTAGTGATGGAGCAGTCATACCGTGCCATCTGATCATAGAAACACAATGGTCGGAGCCAACAAGAGCACGATCACTGTTACTCCTCCAGACACGATGACCCTGTCATTAATGGTCAATAGGCACATTATAGTTCGAAATATTCCAAGAGGGAAAAAAAATATGACTACAATTTGAAGTAATTACCAGTCAAACATGAGTAATTCTTTATCCCATCTACGTGAGTGCAACAAGCATCGGTAAACCTGATATCAGGCACACACAACACTTCTTTTGGCTCACTTCTTGAGTCTAGTCCTGGACACACCGTTTCCTCTCATTTGCAGGACGCCTTCAGCTTATTAAGGCGGTATTGCATGCCATTCAAGCTTACTGGGCATCCATATTCTGGCTCCCTACTTCGGTGGTGGACAAGATTGAGCAAATTTGTAGACAATTTCTATGGAATGGTCCCTCTATAGGTCCGGGCAATGCAAAGGTGTCTTGGGTGGATATTTGCCTCCCAATCTCGGAAGGAGGCCTTGGAGTGAGGAGAATCAGGGATAGCAACAAGGCAACCATGGCAAAACACATCTGGCTCCTTTTCATTGATAAAGAATCATTATGGTGCAAATGGATTCATGCCACACACCTCAAAAGGAAGAACTTCTGGACTTCACTGACTCCATCCCTATGCTCCTGGGCTTGGAGGAAGATTCTTGCCTTGAGGGATGAATTTCAACCCCATTTTAGGTGGAAAATAGGAGATGGAGAGACTACTTCACTTTGGTATGACCCCTGGCTAGACTCCAGTCCACTCAACTTATTATTTTCAGACTATTATATATCCCAGTCAGACCTTCCTAGACAAGCAAGAGTGAAGGATCTCTATTCCCTGGATGGGGCCCAGCTCCTCCAAGAGCTGGCTTTATGGCAAATTCCGGTCCCTCAGATTTCCCTCGAACAGGATACCCTCACCTGGACTGAGGACCCCTCTGGCAAATACTCGATGGCCTCGGCTTGGAATGCTATCCGGCGAAAACACAATTTGGTACATTGGTCCTCTTTTATGTGGGATAAGGCCTTTGCTCCCAGACATCAATTCCTTTTATGGCTCATAACAAAGAATCGTCTCCCTACCCAGGCATTCCTCATGTCTCATAGCAGAATTCAGAGTGCCACGTGCCCTCTCTGTAAGGTTAGGCCCGACTCAGTGAATCACCTCTTTTTTGACTGCTGCGTCTCCAAGTCTCTAGCAGTATTCTGGGATGCTAAATGTAACTTGCCTTGGCGCAATTCCTCCTGGACAGACAATCTTCTCTAGGTCATAAAGTTTTTGTCTAGTAAGGGGTTCTACCAGGAGATAGCCCGCTTCTCTTTTGGCTCCCTATGTCAACTCATTTGGAAGACAAGGAATGAGATTCTCTTTCAAGGGCTTACCCTCTTTGGTCCTGCTTTAAAGCTACAACTCTTCAAGGCAGTGAAAGATAAAGCCCTCACCTTCTCGAAAGTTGATGATTGTCCTAGGAATAGAAGGTTGCAGCGCAATTGGGGGCTAGACCCTCATATTTTTGCTTTGAAGCCACATATGGTTTAGGATAGGAATTAATTTCCTCTCAGTTCTGTCCAGCTCTAGCTTTGTTGTATTGCTTATTTTGTTTACGTGGTACCCTTTCACTCCAGCGACATGTTGTCCAGTTGAGTGCCTGTTGGTACCGTGTTCCCCCCTTGATGTACTAGTTCTTGGTTGATTATTACCTTACAAAAAAAAAAAGAAACACTTCTTTTGGTGGCATTAGGCTATTGCATTTGATAGGAGTCCTAGTCTTAGGTCTCTTCTGCTAAAAACGACTGCATAAACTAATCCAGTTTCACCTACTCTGCAGTACCGTTCACTGTTCAATTCCTCTCTCCCTCCAGATGGTGTGCACTACTACATCCATACGGAACCTTTAGGTGAAAGTCGACTCCACTAGGGGAGTCAATGTCCCATGACTATAAGCAAGGAGTCCAGTGTCCACAATCACAGCAATTTCGTTGATGTAGTACCTATTGTCGGTCGCGTACAGTTTTCCACCTTGCTCGGAGCGCATGACTCTCATCATCTCTTACAACCGTTCCTTACAACCCATGCTGCCAACAATGAAAACGTCCTTGTCATAATGTGCCATTGTGTGCTTCGTGATTTCCACAAGCATTGGAAAAAGAGTTCCCTGCAGCACAAAGCAACAAGCAAAACTATAAATGCCATAAAATATTTTGTCAGAACAAAGGTTTAGAGGTCGGCCTCTCCAGAGCTGCAGATAAGCTGGTAAACACTGCAAATTTTTAAAGATGGATGCCGGTCCAATTTACCTGGTTACTCGTTATTTTTAAGCTTTTCTTCATCAGTAGCTTCGATAAAGCTTAAGATTTCAATGGAACATGCATCCATCCCTTTGACAACATAATGAAGATCAATGAATTTTTCTCTTTTCTTGGTAATTGGTAGAGATTAGATGCATATCAGTAAATGGGAGGAAGAAAGTAGTTTCATTCTCATGATATGGAAGGGTTCGGAGACAAAGCAACCTCACAAGAATAGCGACAGTAAATCTATGACCATCTTAGATAAGGCAAATCAAGATAATCAATGTATTCATGTCGCGACCTCACCTCGGGTGCACCACCTAGGGTTTGGCTAATGGATTACTAAGCCTAAACTTAGTTCGGGCTCTCCCAAGCCCATACCAATTCACAACTTAGGGTTTAAGTTTTTTTAACATGTCAATGATTTTCACTTAGGAGTCGCCACTAATCTATTTTTGGTGGGTCGATTAGAAACCCAAGTAAAGTAACGGGAGAATTACTTCACTCCTACGAACCAGAGACTATGGGATCGGGGACTTGATTACGTTAGATTTCTCTAACGCCCTTTCGGTACCTTTTCTCTTTTATTTGAAAAAAATGATTTGCAGGCAATTTGGATTGATTTTAATTTAATCCCTAACATGCAATGTGATCATGCGAGTGCACAATCATAATTTAACACTCAATAAAGCAAAGCAATAAATAAATTGCAAGCACGATGAAAAGACACTTACCTCGAAACAACGAAAGCATCTGCAATGTTAGCTTAAAAAAATCACATCAATGATCCTAGATATGATTTCTAATTAACATGCAATCATTTAATTTTCTTTTAAGGTTTTCACTTATTTAATGAGGCCTAAAAAAAACTAAGTGCAATGCATGCGATGACGTGCAAAAGTGTCTAACTATAATAACATGCAACGTGCAACTTAATATGCAAATTATATGTCACGTGACATTGATTATTTAACTTAATCTAATGCTAAAAAAATATTTAACGCAACTATCTTAGCATGTCACACATTCGAATGACCCTAAACATGCAATGACTAGATGACACACGGGAGATGACCTAATTCTACATGACATGAGCATGACAATTTTTATGTTATTATTTTTTTATTTTTTATGATCAAAATTCGAAATTAAAAAAAAATAACCTATATTAAACATGTAGACTATCCTAAAAGAAAATATTCTAACATCCAACTCAACTATATATTTTTTTGGGTTTTCTTTTATAAGCAAAATCAATTCGAGAAAGGCATCAAGAAAGCATGGCAACAAATCAGGCAAGATATTTTCCACGTCAATTTAATTTTGGAAACAAATAAAATCGACGAATCGTATCTCGGGCATGAGATCGGATTCGCCAATATTTCTAAAAGAAATCGTGAATCGTATCTCGGGCATGAGATCGGATTGACGATTTTTCCGTACGATTGCGAGTCATATTTCGGGCATGAAATCGGACTGACAATCATACGCACGTTGTGAAGTAAGGAAAATTTCCTATTTCACGAGGGGTCAGGAGATTTTTTGGACATGGCAATATTGATCAAATATTCAACTAAGATTGCAATTCGACAAACTAGGCAAAAACTTGTATTAATCAGGATTCTTACCTAACTTTTGATATCGCACGAATAATGTTTCCAAATTGGGACTCGTCGGACAACGGGGCCAGCGAGTTGTGGTGGTGCTCGGCTTAGCTAAGGAACGATTCCCGATGGTAGCTGAGGCGTTGCCGATTGCAAGATGCAAATAGTGGCAGTTGCTTGCCGTTTATATGCTTGCTGGACTTACGTCCCGAAAGAGAGATGTGCTGTCTTCGTTGGATGGGTTCCCTGAGTTCCACTGGTCAACAAGATAGGAAAAAGGTGAGACGTGAGTGACCTGCACAGCTAAAGAGAATAATCCTTCTGTTCCTTTTTATTGCTCGTGTCCCCCTCTCCCTTTGCTAGTGAACTTCGGATTATTCACTGGTATTGCAGGAATCTCAATAAAACAGCTCGTCAACACGGTGATAGCAACGCGGGTTAGCTTGGGCAGTGGATCACGAACAACGGCAATTGGAGCTTACGATGGCGGGCTCACAATCAACGAAACAATGCGGGAGCCGGTTCTGTCCTAGTTGGGGCAACAGCGAGTGGTGTAGACATCCACGCAGCAAGTGCCGTCAAGATGGTGGAGCTTTGGTACCACGACAACGGCTTCGGGTCACGTCGGCCAAGGCGAGCAGGGATGTGGCGGCACACGGGGTAGCAACAACGTCGTTAGGTGTAGCTCAGCGTCGAAAGGACAAAAACACGATGAAGGGCTGGTGGAGTAGCGACGTCAGGTAATCGAGGCAGCAGCGACGTCGTCGATTGGAGGCTGGAGGCACTTTGGCTGGGACTCGAAGACCTGCAGAATACAACCTCCCCTTTCTTTTTCTCTCTCTCTCACTTCTTCTCTATTCTTACGCACATCTCTCCTTCTTTTCTGTGTTTTTTTTTTTTTTCCGTGTCCTCCCTTCAATGTGTGTAGCCCCCTTTTTATAGGTGAGAGGACTATGTTATTTAAGGAAATATGATAAATTTGCACGTTGCCTATTTAGCTCTTGTATCCCACGTGCAATATTTTTCCGATATTTCATCCGACGCTTTCCTTGAATATTGAAAGAATAATGAGAATATTCTCGGGAACATTCTCATATTCCCGGGAATATTCCCATATTCCAACTCGTCACCCTTTAACGAGAATATTTCATCCGACAGCTTCCCTAAATATTGAAAGAATAATGCGAATATTCTCGGGAACATTCTCATATTCCCGGGAATATTCTTATATTCCAACTCGTCACTCCTTAACGGGCCTAGCCAAATTCTTTTCCCTTGTGGGCTTAGTCCAACTTGTTAAATTAAAGTTTAGAACCATCAATTGAAGCCCATCTGCCACATGTCTAATGCAAATGCAATAATAAATGCTCCTAAAACTATATGCTATGCAATTTAATCCTAATATTTTTTGTTTAGGGGTTAAAATTAATCCCTAAATTTTTGTGCATTAAATTACGAATGATCAATCAAAATTTAGGTGTCAACAATTCACAATATTGCCTGAATAGTGTGGAGATCCATTATAAATCCTATTACACATGACACCAACAAAATACAACATATAAATAACGTGTTCAATGAACCACATCGACGAAACTTTGCTCTACTGGTTGCAGCCCTTTAAGGTTCAGCTCAAGACAAAGCATTCCGTTCAACATCAAATCTTCAATGAGATCCAAATACTCGAGATCTTTGTCAAAGCTTCCATCCACATTCTGCTAGGTATTTCCCACCATTTTTAACCTACATTCTCATCATGACATCAATACCTTCTCACTAGATCTTCATCAATGTCATCTTTTCATGTGTTCAAATGACTAAAATGAGCTTCTCTCATCTTAACCTTGATTACGGTAGTGCTACCTATTTCTCAAATACACTCATTTCTGATTCTATCTTTTCTAAAGCCCACACTCTGGTGAAGCATTCTCTCCGCACATGTCGGCATAGGACACAGCATTCCAGGCCATAAATTCTATAGCTCTATAATACTTACATGTAGTGCAAGGCCAAAGTCCATATGAGTGCAATTAGAGCATTTGTGACAGATTATCATATGCTTGTTAAACGCCAAAATATTGAATAAATGACACAATATGTGAGTGAATCCTAAAATCAGCGAAACAATAGCAGTCCAGCAAAAGGCCACCAGTCCAACTTCACACAAGATGCACAAAATAGAGACCTTCCCGTGCATTCCTGGTGGCATGCCTCCTCTCTGTTGTATCCTGGGCTCCGATCATTAGACAGTGTCAAGACAGACCAACTCTGTCCAAGCAATTTGCAGATACCAAGAGCATCCTGAATAATTGGAGAAATTACAGCTTACACTGAGGTTGTTTGGTTTGCCTAGATTCCACACGACAAACCCATGCAGGACACTTGCACATAATCGACTATTGATTCAGCTATTAAAAAATATGATCTTTTCCCTTTGCCTGTAGCAGAAACTACAATAATTAAAAATGGATATACTCTCTCTGTGATAAACAAATTCAAAAGTAACAGTTACCTATGATTCTAAAGCAAAAGTGGACCGAGTGGTCCTATGTCAAATGATTTCAAACATTTTCATGGGTGGATTAATTGACAAATTCTTGTTAATGTTGTGTATTCTGGCTAGATTAGCTTTGCTCGGGTAGGTATCATGCTTGATTAGTTTGTTTGGGCTAGATTAGCTTTGCTCGGGTAGGTATCATGCTTGATTAGTTTGTTTGGAGAATGTCATGGAGCTTAATATCTTTCACGAGAATAGACGAGTGTCAGAATATTTAAATTAAGGATCGCATCTCCATCTAACAATTTAAATTTTTAAAATTGTTGGAAGTATTTCATAAAATCTCACAAGAATAGATGAGGATCACTTAGAACATTTTGCATGCATGCAAGTAAATTCTATTTTTTGCCAAATGCCTTGCCTGCAAAGATCGGGCTTCGTAGATATGAGGTGTCCTATTCGTGGCGCTCCTGTCATTCTAGACGCTTTTTGTGCTTAATCAAAAAGTACAAGAATGTGCCGCTCCTATGGACTCTAGAACAGTAGAAGCCCATTGAAGCCCATCTTGGCTCATGCTTGAACTGTCTCAGTTTTGCATATCTCCAAATGCCGAAGCTAATCGCCCTTGTTGGAGAGCCAATTATATTGCTTTGCCATGTCGTACTACATGTGCTTGGGATGTGAGATGATTTAGACTGGTATGAGAATTTTGCAAATATGACTTCACAGAAAAAAGGGATAAGTACACTAAGAGTGTTATTACTTTCGTACGGCACTCACTTTGGTACCAAAACTTTTTTTTCACTCACTTAAGTGCCAAATTAGAGTAAAAACAATCACTTAAGTGCCACTTCGCCGGAAAGCTGATGTGGCCGCCGGAATGCGACGTGGCAGCCGGAAATAATATTTTAATTAATTTTTTTGCTTTTTTTGAATTTTTTTGTTTTTTTTTTTGAATTTTTTTGTTTTTTTTTAAAGGCCGGCGAGGGCCATAGTTGACCCTCACCGGCCACGAAACCCTCGCCCAAATTGGGCGAGGGGGCCCTCGCCGTTGGCCGTGAAGGCCTTGGGTGAGGCCGTCGCGGCCTCCCCGCGGCTGCCGAGGGCCATTGCGGCCTTGCCCAAGGCCAGATCTGGGCAAGGGCCGCCTGGCCTTCGCCGTCACCGCCGCGGGTGAGGCCATCGACGGCCTCGTCGGCCTCACCCAAGGCCTTCGCGGTCGATGGCAAGGGGGCCCTCGCCCAATCTGGGTGAGAGTTCGGCGGCTGGCGAGGGTCAACGGTGGCCCTCGCCAACCTTAAAGAAAAAAAAAAAAAATCAAAAAAAAAATAAAATATTAATTAAAATATTAAAATATTATTTTTCAGCGGCCACGTCGGCATTCCTGTGGCCACGTCAGCTTTTCTGGTGAAATGACACTCAAGTGATCAATTTCACTCCGATTTGGCATTCAAGTGAGCGAAAAAAAAAAAAAAAAAGTGTTGGCACTAAAGTGAGCGCCATACAAAAGTAATGACACTTCATACAGTATCCCAACCCCTAGAAAAATTTTCACCAAGCTTAAATTGCATTGCAATGAATGGCTCATCAAACTCAATGCAAACTGAGATATTTTACATGTCTCATATGAGAATCTCTAGGGATGGGTCCACTCAATGGATTCAGTTACCATTTGATGATTAGAACCTACTTGCAAATTAAATCCTTCGCAACAGAGTCTCTCACAAAGTTGTATTTGGAATCAAATTATTTGGTTTTGCAGTGATATTTAGAATCTATTTTGATGAGCTATGGTAGCCTAACTATCATAGTGCATTGTTCTAGATCCCTCACAATCACAATGATGTAAGAAATTTTTCAACCAAATGGCCTCTTTTATAGTAGTTGAATAGGCCACAGACTCAATCTGCACCTTGGACAATGTTAGGCAAGTTTGTTTCTTACTGCTCCAAGATAACTTCTTGTTGTTGACTAAGAAAATAAACCTGATGTCCATTTGTTTTCATCAAAGTCTCCAGCCCAACCAAGATCGACACAGCCTTGTGTAACACCTTCCCGCTTGTTCCCCAAAATCCGAAGGTTCTTCCTAGTCTAACACTTTCCACTCAATATCTTATTCTCTATAAGCAGAGCAAGGAAATTCTTTTATAGCAGAGAAATCATGGGGTTATCTTCATATAAACATTTATATGTAGGGGATAATTTGACTGCACACTGGGCGCGCACACACACGTATCTTCAAAATACATAAGAAGTCTTACCAACATAATTTTACCTCATAAAGAAAGAGCTTTTGACCCCCTATTTAAATGGAAACGCAAAGGGAATGCCGCGCAAGGGGACCTGGGGCCTTACTCAAGGCCATTGGGCCATCGCACAGCGTCATAGGGATATTGTACGGGGCCCCAAGCCCACTGCGTAGCACACCTGGGCCTCTAGGCAGTAAAAAAACCAGCGCTAGGCGAGCCGAACGTTGCAAATGCCATGCCACCTAGCACATATTTTCCTTTCATTTATTTATTGAGAAATCATTTATTTTATTTACACAATTATCGGAGATTTGGAGCTTTGACCCATCATTACTCTTCGGTCCAATTGACCCGACGTTCACATTCACAGAAAGCCATGCCCTGAAGAAAAATCAGTCTGATGTCTGGAAAAGTTTCGAGATCGTGTATTTCTGCAAATTTGGTTAAATGGTTGGTCACGGTGAAAAGTCACGATATCTTCCTCATTGAAATTATAATTGACCAGATTCTCAAGGCATGTTGTGACTAGATAAACCTAAATTCATCACTTCATTTGGCAAATCATTATTCTCTTGACACCCTCAAGATGGGTCGACCATGGTTAAAAGTCATGATACCTATGATCTAGCCATCCTGATGTGGGCAAATTGGGTTTTGTTGCTCTTGCAGAACACACCCCAATTAAACCAATCGATTGTATATTAAACTAAGTTTATTTTCATTTTCAACACTTAAGATTTTGATAAATTCGAAATCAAGAAATTTTCTATTGGAGTGGCTGTTATCCGAGAATAGTTTATGTGGTCAAACATTGATAAAAAGAAAAAATGAGGTGCCTACAATAAAAATTGCGAAAAGATAAGTACTTTTATCTGTTCAGAAAATCTAGCTTAGTGTTATCGCTCTTGATTTTGCGAAGAGCTCCTAGTAAGAATAGAGATATGCTCTCCTACTACACTTGATGAGGAAGAAAAGATGACCAGCTTCCCATATTTGATGCGTTTCTTTAGGGGTTGTTTGGACGTTAATTAGGAAAATATTAAGTATTAATGGATAATATAGATGAATGAGAAGAGAAAGCGACAAGGAAGAAAATGACCAAATTTCTTACCTAAATGTGGAGATCCGTGATGCAACTAGGAAAATTGTAGAAAATAAGGAGAATTCTAGAAAGCCACTTCCACGATAATAGAAGCTATTTCATGAACTTGTAGTAATCCAAATGGCCACCATTTGAGGATAATTAACTAGATTAGTTTGTAATTATATAATAATATAGATAGAGGAATGGAGCAAGAAAATGCGAAAAATAGTGGTAGAAGAATCCACTCGACCTAAATAGAATTGTTGATTGACCAATTGGTCCTAGCCGGTAGCTTTAGGGTTATGAGGCTGGTTTGGGGGTCCTTGGACTTAACCCTGGGCTGCTAGGTCTAATGACCCGACCTCTCACCAGGTCGCAATCTTCCTTTTTGGGATTATTGTTGCGACGTCCAAGCTTCTTGTCGTCTCAATTCTTTTTATTTTGATTATATGCACATGCGGGAATGTGTACATCAAATTTCCCCATACAATAAACGATTGGAGGACATGGGACAAACATCACACAAAACAAACTACTTATATTACTTCAGTATAGTGTATGCCCCAATTTCAGCTATACTACTTTTTACATGATTGCAAAGGTCAAGGTATTCTTATCTTTGCTATGGGCCACGCTACCCAAAATTGGGAATCCCTCCACTACTGGTCGGTACTAGGGACTTTTAGTCAATCCCGTCAAATGTCACCCCATTGCTTGGGTCCGTTGGGCTGTTGTATCCACGAAGGGGGTTGACCTGGTCCCCATCGAACTAGGCATACCAAGTTGCAAAGTGATGAGGGACCAACTCATCTTGTCCCTCTCGACCCAGACTATAGTAATATACTTTTGATGGGTTATCTCGACTCCGACATCTATTATATCCGTGATTGACACTTCCATATATTTAGGCAGACCAAAATGTTCAGGGGACAGACTATACACTTGAAAGGATTCAATAGTGAGTTTGAGAAACTTGGTAAGTAAAATTCCTAGTTCTCTACTAAGATGATATCTCATCATTTAAGTCTAGCAAGTACAATCATCATTTAAGTCTAGCAAGTACAACACACACATACAGTGTCGATGGCAGATCAATAATAAATGTGATACTGCACCATGATTTTATGCAAAACTCTCATGCAACTTAACTTCGACTTAATTCAAAACATTATTAACTCATTCATGTATAATCGACACTCATGCAAATTTTATTATCAACGTCCTGACTCAACCAGGTTCTCCTGGTTCACTGTGGTGTATCCCTGCCGTATCAAGGCCAGGAGAGAAGAAGGCCGAATTTCACCGTGGTGTATCCCCCACCGTATCAAGGCTCAGAGGAAAACATCCTATGGGGAAAAAAGGATATGAACAAGCCGTTGGCCATCACCGTGATGAGCTTCTCCTTCGTGACGGCGCTTATCATCTTGGCCCTTCTCTACTGCTAGTGGAGATGCAAGCGTGGCGGTAGAGCTCTAACGGAGACGGTGCCACCAGCGACGGCGATGCCACGCAAGGAGGGAGCTAGGGCACGCATTGAGTAATGAAGAGGTGATAATGCGGGCGTAGATTCTTTTGAAATTTGGTTTAGTAGTTAAACAGTGTTTGGTTTTTGATGTTTGAAAATACTGTCCACGTTTAACAGCTGGGCTAGACATGTTATTGACTGTCACTTTCCTAGATTAACTATGTTACTCACTGCCGTCCTCATCGATGCATGCCTATGTACTAAAATCTTTGGAAACTACCATTTCCTTATTCTTCTATATTTTTCTTCCTTTTATGACGTAGGAAATGAGCATCTTTGCTACAATTATGGTAATGCCATCATAGGTGAGGGTTAGTAATCATTCAACATTAACTACTTAATCCCTAATTGATTACAAGGTGGGTGAACAGTCGAATTGTACATTGACATTCATAATGTCGAATCGAACCTAGTCATAAAATGCGGGATTATATATTAACAATCCTTCTCACATGCAAGTCACCTGCAAATCGTGTAAATTTGTGAGGTTTTAGATTCCTTATAAGTTTATAAATTATTGATGTAATATTTTTACTCTGACTAAACACTCTTCTCAGGAAATCACGTGTAAGTTTGTGAGTTTTGGACTTGAAATGCTTTATTTGAATTTCGGTTTTGTTTTAATAACAAATGGGCTGGTTTAGTAATTATAGAGCTTGGGCTTTGTTCGAGTTAAATAGGTGTGGACCTAGTCTTTTCTTTAATGGGCTGAGTTTGGCCCTAATTTTAAGGAGGCATTTTTTTTTATATGTCGGCAGGACAGTCGTGGCCGAACGTCATTGTGGTATATCCCTTGCCATATCAAGGCCCGGCGAGAAGAAGGTCGAATTTCACTGTGGTGTATCCCCCGCGGTATCAAGGCCTGGAAGAAAAAAGCCCGAGGAAAAAAGGACCTAAGCAAGCCGTTGGCCATCGCCGCGATGAGCTTCTCCTTCACGACGGCGCTCATCGTCCTGGCCCTCCTCTACTGCTGGTGGAGACATAGGCACAACGGTGGAGCTCCGGTGGCGACGGCACCATTGTCGATGACAGCGCCACACGGGGAGGGAGCTAGGGCATGTGCCGAGTAACAAGGAGGCGACAATGCGGGCATAGATTCTTTCGAAACTTGGTTCAGTAGTTAAATAGTGTTTGGTTTCTGACGTTTGAAAATACTAGCCACGTTTCAGAGTTGAGCTAATCATGTTATTGACAGACACTTCTCTAGATTAAATGTGTACTCACTGCCGTTCTCATTGACGTATGCCTATGCACTGGAATCTTTGGAAACTGCCATTTCCTTATTCTTCTATATTTTTCTGCCTTTTATGACGTAGGAAATGAGCACCTCGATCGTAGGTGAGGGTTAGTAATCATTCAGCATTAATTAATTAATCCCTAATTGATTACATTGATTACAAGGTGGGTAAATAATCGAATTGTATGTTAACATCCATAATCTCGAATCGAACCCGATCATAAGATGTGAGATGATATATCAACACGTGCAAGTCATGTGCAAGCCGGACTTTTTTCACGTACAAGTCACGGGCAAATCCGAGAATAGAGGATGGCCGTGGTGCTCTCCCTAAAACCCCCATGGTCCCCCATTTGCATTTTTCCTTCCTCGAGCAGGTTCACAAATCCTGTCATCGATAGACACAAGTAGGTAAGACGACTCAGACTTTGGAAATTGTTGTGAAGCCAGAAATAGGAGATGATTCCATTTGGAGTAAACGTCCGCTGTTTGCCCAAATGTCTACAAATAGTGAGAACAAAGAGAGGAAGGGATATCAGTTCCAAATTAAAGAGGCTAAACAGTCCATTAGGGCACGAATTACACTTAATCTGTATCTCAAAATATGAGATAGTATTTAGTGGCGATTTCATACGGGACGGATTTTATGCCAGATGCTCAATTCGCACACATGCCACATATATCCTTTAATCACGGTTCTTTAATCACTAAACCATCCTTATAAGGTTGTAAATCAATAATTGACCGCAACATTCTACGGATGGATTTCAATTCTCTCCAAGGTTTTGTAAATAGGTCAAAGCATGTCTTTGGACTTGGTAATTGTTCGGTATTCACCAAATATATATTGGGTTGGAGGTTGATAAATTGTTTACATTTCCTCGTCTAATTCGGCCTTAAAACTTGTCAAATATGAGAAGATAAAAAGAAAAAAAAAACATGGGCTTTTATATCTTAGAAATTGATATTATAATGAATCTTATTCTTATATTTACCTCTTTGCATTTAAGCTCCACAATTTGTTCCACCGGTTCCGCCGAGCAACAAGGCACAGCCCATGAATTCATCGGCGTTGTCGAGGGCAGCGCCACAGCAATCTTTCGAACTCGTGCCAGTCTTGAAATGAATTTGTCTGATATAGCAAGCATGCTTGTACGACTTGGCCGGAAAGTGTCCACTTCCCATCGAAGGAGAGGGACGCCGTTAGTTCTGTACGTCGCTCCTCCGTACTGCACCGTATTGGCGCCCGACCACAACCTAGGAAACAATTTGCCCGATCAATAGCCCACGTAGATGTTAACGTTATTGTCTTTGACCGTCTAGAAAGCACTTACGCTCTTCAAGGCCTTTTGAGTCATGTCGGACATTTCAACACGTGTCCGATACTCTCCAACACTTGGTCAACTTTCCCAACACTCTCCGATACTCAATTCTGGAATTTCGACACGCGAGTTTTGAATTTCAATACGTGATTCCGAAATATATGAGATCCATTTTTAAAAAATCATATATGAGATATTAAAATGTAAATATATAAAAAAATAAGTAATAATAAATGGGGAAAGAACGAAATCTAGTCTTCTTTTTATTCTCACTCATTTCCTGTGACAATTCATCTCCCAAGTTTCTTTCTCTTCTCTTCCGACATGCTCTAATACACAAGTCCAGAATATGAATTGTTTGTTTTTCTCTTCAAGTTTTATGGATTATTGGAATGGAGTTGAATTTGTCAAATTGAAACAATGAGTAATATTAACACATTGTGGATTAATGTTCTTAGTATAAATTCATTCTAGACTCATTTTTATTATTTATGATAATTTATTATGTATATATAAAAATATATATTTAACATATAACATGTCACAACGTGTCAGAATTCTCTATTTTTTATAAACAATGCATTGGCATGTCTTTTAGTATCATATCGCATGTCACATGTTGATATTGATGCTACTTAGTCAACCATCCGTCACCAATCCTTTATTTCCATTTATGTGCTCTCGATGCATGATATTTCGGTTGTAGGCAGCTAAATCGATCCACACTCAATGTGAATGGCTTTTGGACGGTTGAGAAGGACATGGCTCGGGAGCCCAAAGGACTTGCTATCCACTCTCGTGTTGAGTCACTACACACTAGGGGTGTCAAGAACCGAACCGAACCGAACCAAAATTTTGTGCGTTTTTTGTTCAGTTAATCGAAAAATAATCGTTAACCTTTCGGCTCTGTTCGATTCAATTAACCAAACCAAACCGGAACTTTTTTGAAAAACCGAACCGAACCATTTACACCCCTACTACACACTTACTACTGAAGAAAATATATCGTTCTTAAATAAGACATGTTGTAAATAAACGGCGTTCCAACTAAGTTCACTAGCATGTTCGAGAGAAGGGCAGGTAACCCCTTTTTTCAGTAATTATTCCTTGTTTTCACAAACTTGTTCGTTAAAAAAAAAAAAACTCATATAAAAAATATTTCAGAATCATTGAAAGAGCAACTAATTACCTTTTTTCCTCAGCTCATGTTCGTCACTGGTGCAACTTTCATACTACGTAGAAATTCTTTTTAACTATAATTACAGAGAGGCATGAAAGGAAAGAGTTAATTACCTAGCGAATAGTGAGATGAATCTCGAATTGTGGCCCCTCGTAAACAGAAAATTGTCCAACCAAGGAAAATTGTCCAACCCAATCCAAGTTCTATTTCTTATCAATTTTTCTACTTGAATTGTTACCTTCACAAAATGGGCGACTCTTTGGACCAACTTGTCTAGTTCATGAGACAGATGAATGATGAAGAGACATGGCGAGCATCGTGTTAACGAACAAGAACACTTATGTGATTTGTTTAGGGATCAGATTACGAACGTGTCGGATTATAATTACAACTTTTTATATCAGGGTACTTACGGAAAAGATTAAGCTTGGAAAGAAAAGTACGCACTAACGATTTGAAAATACTAAAAAATCTAAAAATACTCGGACTCGTCTAAGTTTGTAACATTGAGAAAAAAAATTACGGAAATGGACCAAATATTAACAAAAAAGAATAGGCCGAAAAAAGGCAATATGAAAAATTGGCAAATTAAAACAAAATAAAAAGTGATTAGACAAAAGTATCGTTGTTGCCAGTAAGTTTGATTTCGCAAAGTATACGCAACTTAAAATATCCGTCTAAATTTTTCTATCCAATTGAATATCATTTACTTAAAATCTATTTAGATATTTCAACTGAGCCACAACGAATCAAGGAAAGAACTCGCTCCAACTAGGGGAGTCAACATAACCCAGGCCGGCCCAACCCTAAAATTAGGGTATTTTGTGGTCAGGCCTTTAGGTGTTGGTATTATTTGAGTTTGGGTAGGGCTGGGCTGGGTCTGGTCAGCACCGAAACTGGTTTTTCTCTCAGACATGTGTGCAACAAGGATGAAACCAGTCGATTGGCGCCGGCCCAACCCAACCCGGTCCAAGCCAGCCCGATCTTTTTGGTTTATGATATTTGGGTTGGGTCGGTCGGGTCAGGTATTGTCAGGTCGGACCTTCGCAATACCTGACCTGACCCATTGATACCCCTTGCTCCAACGAAGTCCAAGTTGGCTTGCTTGGACAAGTTACAGCGAGCACCCCAGCAAGTCTACACCGTGCGCCCAAAATGGTTTGTTCGCCTTCCCGTTCAGAATCAGCTTTTGGATCCCCAGATTAGCCTCTTCCTCTTCATCCCCATGGCATCGCTCTGCCCCTCCCTCCGTCGCTGCCACCATTAGCACTGCCGTCACCGGCTAGTCGCAAAGCCAGACCGCCAGCACCCACCGGTCCTCGCTCAGACAGTATAGACTCTGTGGAGAACACGTCTATGTCGGCATCAAATCCGATAATAGAGGGTGGGCGCGGCGTTCATTTGACCGGCAATGGTAGCAATGAGCAGCGGCAGCAAAGAACGATGGTGATGGCGTGCCAGCATTGAGCAAAGGGGAGACGCCGGCGATGCGCGAATAATGGCCGCGAGTGGTGTCCCTCACCTGAAGCTTTGCAAGAAAGCCCATGTAAAATTGAGCTTTGATGTTTTTAAACCTTTTTTTTAGTAGAAAAGGTAATAATCCCTTCTCCACTGCTCATTCTAAAACATTGGAATTTATCCATCAAATGCCTGAGGCAAGAACCGAGCTGCTTCGTTCATGTCAATGCAAATGCTGAGCGTGGCTAAATCATAAATCAGGACAAATGCCCTTCTGGTGTAAGGACTTGAGGTTCGCTGAATAATATTGTCCGTTTTGGGCCGAGGCCCGCATGGCTTTAAAACGCGTTACTCAGAAAAGAGAGATCACAGTCTTATCTACTAGCCTAGGACTCCTTCCTTAGGCGATGTGGGACAAGAAACATGTGACTCCTCTCTCTTGCGCACGTCCGAGGACTGAGGCGTAGACGCACTGCCATCCCTCCTCCCCGCGCACCGTCGCTCGGGCTGTCACATCTGGATAACGAAAAATGAAGGAAGATAAAACCACCAAGAATCAAGTTATATGTGTACCAAGAATCAAGAATCAAGTCATATGTGCATCCTTTGATTCTCCACACAGCTTTTGCACTTAAAATGGTAACCATGGCTTCTTGATCGTCATAAGACATGGACCCTAAAGCAACTCTTGTAGAGAATATAACAGCAGCAGTAAAGTCGACCGACTAGAGGGGAGACGACATCACGCAGGCCAAGGTCCCTTCCTTCCCAAATATTGAAGATGGAGGCATCCGAAGCCAGTTTCATCTCCTTCCTTTGGCGTACTGAATAGCCATTTGAAATTCATGATCTCAATCGCTAGCTAAAGCAGGACAATGCAGGACATGCTCCCACATCTTTGAGCCTGTATGAATTTGCATAAAGTTGACTGGCCAGAAAATTAATTAAGTACTCAGCCGAAAATGGAATTCCTATTTTTCAGGAAAAAAAAAATGACTAGAGAAATTCCTAAAGACCTTCTTTTCCACATGACTTTGAGTAATAGTCGCGGACAGCCAGATTCCTGAAGCTGCCTGGCAGTCATAGAGCGAGTATTTCTGTTGCACCACCTCTTTGAATACCGACATAAGAGCCAACAACCAGATTTCTCGCTTCTGAGCTTAGTGGCAAGACTTACTCCATTTAACAATAATTCGCATGCATCTGCATATGCTTTCTAACGAATAAACAGAGCTGGAAGACAGGTAAGTGAAACTTCAGTTTCAAAATTTTCGCAAAAGCAACATGAAACTTCAATTTTGCAGTATCAAATGCGATAGTGAGAGCATCTTCATGTTTAAAATGAACTTCTACAATGTGATGGACAAGGTGGTAAATCAGGTCACAAATCATTACGTATAGCATATGGAACCTTAAAATGTAGCTTGACGAAAGTTACATAGTGCTGCATAAAGGACAACCAAATAACAAGGCATCTTTGATCAACAAAATCAAGGAAACAATAAAGTTGATGAAGAAAGTTTAAGTTTCTAGGCCTACCCTTGATTAGAGCCATTTTCTCACTGTGAGTGGTTTAGAATTGTCAAAATGACTCCTATGGGAATTGGTAGCAGATAGGATTCATGTCCTTGCATCTAGAGCTGCTTGTACACCTGCCGTAGATATTAAATATTGTTTAGTTGCTTCATCTCTCACATCACAACCAACGAATATAAAGCTAAGTTTTGATATTAAGAATCCTGAATTTGCGTAGGATTTTAATTTTGTTATGCAGTTCCAATCCTAAGTTTAAAAGAAAAATTCTCGGTAGCAGGCCAATCATATTAATCCTACAATCATTTTACATTTTAGTCTTGAGATTCAAATCACTTGATAATTGACATGATGAAATATCCGGCACTTATTGATTTTTGATCTCACATGATATCATGTTAGTGATATCCTTCAGACACGCATAAATCCTAACAAAGACCTGATTTTTAACTATCGTTCTTGCGAGTGATCAATCTAAGTCTTGTTAGCTTTTAAACTCAATAGCAGGGCGCCAACTAGAAGAACAAAGAGCATCGAAGAAATAATCCCAACAAACCTGGCACTTCAACTTGCTCGGCACACTCCATGTCCGAGAGAAAACTCGTTGTTCCATCGAACTTGTCCTTAAGACCTCTGCAAATTCCTTTTCGATTCTCATGATTTATGAGGAGACGATCACATCGTGGGATAGCAAGTATCATTTTAGTAATTCCTATCAAATACAGAATTGCAAAATTCAACTTAAGTTCATCAAAGACCGGCTATTCGTGCTCTAATCTAGATACTCCAAAGAAGCATACTAAGCTAAGAATGCAATGAGGACGCTACTTCGCGCTAATCCACATTGTTTCAATTACCTTTTTTTTCCCTTCCGCACTCTTCCGTGCTCTAATAATCTAGATCAACACTAATGGAACATAGTTTCAATCACTAGACCTTTGCTCGCGAATATAAGCAAACACCGCTCGCTGACGGTCAACCTTGTCTCTAAATATAGCAATGATCATTAATGGCACAAAGTTTAACATGAGCTGATTTATGGTCATCTTTATCTTCAGAACATGAATGAAAAATAACAACTCTACATATTTACATGGAATACGCATTAATTTAAATGTGTTGATTTTTTTTAATTGACTTATTACATTGCCTGTCATTGTCACATAATTACATGGTACTAGATGATTATTGGCCCAAGATTCATCATAATTCTATATAGTCTCTTGACATTACCATTTTCACCGCTGCAGTAAAAACTTCTTAACTCGAGGTCAAAAGAAATGGGAAAAAAAGAAGAAATGAAATCTAAATCCTGCACAAAAAGCTCGCACTTGCATTTGCCAATTTGCCAAAAACTCTCCCTGTCTTGCAGAAAACACAGAAAATCTTCTCTCTCCTCCACCCGCCGGAATCCACCTGCCAGCGGTGTCTCCGGCGAAGCGCCCGAGGCATTTTCCCCTCTCTCTCTCTCCCCTTTTAGCTTCAGGGTTGTTGGAACCAAAATACTAAAAAAATGGCAACGTTTGGAAAATTTTGGAATGAGGCACGAATGAATACTGGAGGAGAACAATAGAAATGGAAATGCTTTCTAGTGGATTCAGGGGTGCGTTTTCAAGTCTGAACTCCTCAACCTTTTAAAGAGGTTGGGCACTTACATAGTAGACAAACATTAAATGCAAAGCACATAAAAGTCTACAACAATAAGAAAAAAGAGCATAAAGCAAAAAACAATGTCTGCAAGACAAGTCTTCTGTAGCACAAATAGCACCCTTCAACAAGGCATGCATTAATGAAGGAGAGAAAAATTGGACGTAGAATCTTCTCTCCTTTCCTTTCTTTTCCAAAGCCCTCTGTAGTAGCATTTATGAGGAAAGAACAAAGGAGCTTCACTTTTGACTTTGGAATCCTCTTTGCAAAAGTTGTTTGTTTTGTTCTTTCCATTTGTCTTCATGCAGCAAGACATGTGCAAACGAAGTAAGTCTTCAACAATCAATTTTATATTATTCTAACAGCCTCCCTTAAAATTAATCGTTGAATTCAACAACACCGAGCATCGTCTTTAATTTTTTGAACAATTCCGCCTTCAATGGTTTTGTCAAAATATCTGCAATTTGATCTTTTGATTTGCAGAAATTTAGTTCAATCTCACCATCTTTGACTCGCCCGCGAATATAGTGATACTTGATGTCGATGTGTTTGCTCCTGCCATGAAAAACTGGATTCTTGGCTAATGCAATAGCCGACTTGTTGTCACACATTATTTTGGTAGGACCCGTTTGCTCATGTTTCAATTCACACATCATCCTACGAAGCCATATTGTTTGACAAGCTACCGAAGCTAATGCCATGTATTCTGCTTCAGCTGTCGAGAGTGCAACAACTTGTTGTTTCTTCGAGTACCACGAAATTACTCCCGATCCAAGAAAGAAAGCATATCCAGAAGTGCTCTTCTGAGTCTCAGTGTCACCTGCCCAATCACTATCTGTATACCCCACTAAACTGAAATTGTCAGTATAAGAATATAAAATTCCATGGTCACGAGTTCCACTGACATACCGTAAAATTCTTTTTGCTGCCTGCAAATGTGATTGGTACGGTTTTTCCATGAACCTACTAATAATTCCCACTCCATAGGTAATATCTGGTCTAGTAGAAGCCAAATATCTCAAACTACCAACAATGCTTTTGAAATAAGTGGGATTTACCGGTTCACCAATTCCTTCTTTCTTCGGCTCAACCGTTCCACTACGGGAGTCCAGATTGGTTTGAGCGATTCCATTTTCAATCGCTTCAAAATATCATTAGCATATTTTTGCTGTGAAACAAATATGCCATCATTTGTCTGCTTCACTTCAAGTCCAAGAAAATAGGACATCGATCCCAAATCTGTCATCTCGAACTGGCTAGTCATAGCCTCCCTAAATTCAGCAAACATTTTTTCACAACTCCCTGTAAATATCAAGTCATCAACATAAAGACACACAATTATTATGTCACCATTAGAATTTGACTTGATATATAGTGTATGCTCATACGGGCACTTTTGAAAACCATGCTCTAACAGGTACGTGTCGATTCGTGTATACCAAGCACGAGGTGCCTGTTTTAGCCCATACAATGCCTTCTTCAACTTGTAAACTTGATTTTCATGCCCTTTCTTCACATAACCCTGTGGTTGCTCCACATAGACTTCCTCTTTAAGGACACCATTGAGAAATGCTGATTTCACATCCATTTGATGGATCCTCCAATGATTTTGAGCTGCAAGTGCTAAAATCATCCGAATGGTATCCATTCGGGCCACTGGTGCAAATACTTCAAAGTAATCAATACCTGGCTTTTGCTTGTACCCTTTTACAACCAATCTGGCTTTGTAACGGTCCACTTGACTGTCGGATTTGTACTTTGTCTTGTACACCCACTTGACACCAATGGGCTTCTTACCAGGAGGTAAAGAAGTTAGCACCCATGTGTCATTCTTCTCAATGGAGTTGATTTCTTCATCCATTGCTTGAATCCACTTCTCATCTACAGCTGCTTCATCATAGGATATAGGGTGACATTCAGCAAATAGACAAAAATTTGCCATAGTTTCATCAGTGATTCCATCACTATCATTGTCATCGTCTCTTGTGACCACATAATCCCTGAATTTTGCTGGAGTCTCTCGTAATCGCTGCGAACGACGTAATGGTGGTTCTGAAGTTGCTGTTGGTGAAGAAGATGCACCACCAGTCAAAGATGACGAAGGTTTTTCTGTGTCTCCCTCCAATGGTTCATCTTCAATGGTAATGCCCTTTTGTTCACCCTTTTGGTTCCAGTCCCAGGCTTCATCTTCAAGAAATTGGACATCTCTGCTGATGATTACCTTTTCAGTGATTGGGTTATATAGCTTATAACCCTTAGTTGTGTCACTATAGCCAATGAAAATACACTTCTCGCTTTTGTCATCCAACTTCTTCCTCCGTTCATCTGGTATATGGGGATATGCCATGCACCCAAATACTCGTAGGAACGAAACATCTGGCTTATTGCTGCTCCAAGCCTCTTCTGGGGTTCTTCCAAGAACACTTTTTGTTGGACACCTATTCAACACAAATACAGCACACGCAATTGCTTCTGCCCAAAATTTCTTGGGTAAATTTTTAGCTCTTAGCATACTTCTTGCCATTTCAAAAATTGTCCTATTTTTTCTTTCGGCTATACCATTTTGCTGAGGAGTATAGCTGGTGGTCAACTGACGTTTCACTCCATGAATTTTACAATATTTGTCAAACTCATTTGAGGTAAATTCTCCCCCTCTGTCTGATCTCAACGTCTTCAAATTAAAGCCACTATGTTTTTCAACATAGACTTTAAATTCTTTAAACTTGCCAAAAGCTTCAGATTTTTCTCTCAAGAAATATACCCAAGTTTTTCTAGTAAAATCATCTACCAAAATTATCATGTACCTTTTTTGTCCAAATGATTCTACCTCAACAGGACCGCATAAGTACGTATGTACCAACTCCAATGGTTGTTTTGCTCTTCGGCTTTTCCGATTTGGAAAAGAGTCTTGATGTTGTTTCCCAACAAGACATCCTTCACATGGACGGTCTGGACAGTCAATCAATGGCATGCCGGTCACCATCTTTTTCTGGACTAGTAATTTTAGTCCTCGAAAATTTAGATGCCCGAACCGGAGATGCCACAACCAGTTGCTATCTTTCATCACCGCTTGAAAACTCAAGAGACTCTTCGTCTGAAGAGTAAGAGGAAACATCCGGTTCTTTGTCATTTGCACCATTGTGATCAACTTGTTGTCAACACCTCTGATGGTGCAAACTCCATTTTTAATATGAACCATGTAGCCTTTTTCAGAAAGTTGCCCAACACTTAGCAAATTCCAAAAAGTCATGGCACAAAGTAAACATCTGCAATAGTAACATTAGTACCATCTTTTGACTTGATATTAATGTTACCTTTCTCCATCACGGGAATTTTTTATTTATTCCCGAAGTTGACTTCACCACGACTCGTCTCATCCAACTGCGAGAATAACTCCTTTCGGCCAGACATATGATTGCTGCAACCAGTATCCAGGTACCATATGTTGGTGTCTACGGTACTTGAGTCATCCTTCTTACATGCTAGGACCACATGTTCCTCAGCATTGGCAGCATGTGCATGTTCTACTTGCTCGTACGTCATCTTTGCTTGGCATTCGGATTTGTAATGTCCGAATTTATTGCACTTAAAACACTTGACTTTTGATTTGTCACGTGTTTTATATTTTCCGGTGAAATTTAAATTTCCACCTCTACCTCAGCCTCTTCCACGGCCTCGACCGCCTTGGTAGCCTCCTTGACTTGATGGAGCGACCCGACTTTGCAATGCTTGCTCGGGATTCGAACTAATGGACTTTTGATTCATTCTTTGCTCATGTGAGCATAATGAACCCATCAACCGCTCCAACGTTAAGGTTGACACATCTTGCCCTTCCTCGATCGCTGCAACAACGTAGTCAAATCTTTCGGTCAAAGACCTCAAGATTTTTTCTACAACTCGTACATCTTGGAGTTCTTCACCATTAACCCTCAATTGGTTAACAATAGTTTGCACGCGATCAAAATACGCCGAGATTGACTCAGAGTCTTTCATGCGTAACGACTCAAAATCACCTCGAAGTGTTTGAAGCCGCACCCGTCGGACTCGATCACCGCCTTTGTAGGATTTTTGCAAATTATCCCACGCTTCTTTCGCAGTCTCTGCACTCGATATTTTTTCAAATATCGTTTCCTCCACAGCTTGAAAGATCGCATATAATGCTTTCTGATCTTTCTTCCGAGATTCCACTAAAGAATCTTTCTCCTCCTTTCTTAGAGCCTCGAATGCTTCAGCATCAGCCACTTCAGTGTAGCCATTTTCCACCAAATTCCACAAATCTTGCGATTTGAAGAGAACCTTCATCTGGAAGGACCAGTTGTTGAAGTTTTTTCCATACAACTTTGGAAGTTGCAATTGAACGGAACTAGTAGATGCCATTTCTAGCTCTGATACCAAATGTTGGAACCAAAATACTAAAAAAATGGCAACGTTTGGAAAATTTTGGAATGAGGCACGAATGAATACTGGAGGAGAACAATAGAAATGGAAATGCTTTCTAGTGGATTCAGGGGTGTGTTTTCAAGTCTGAACTCCTCAACCTTTTAAAGAAGTTGGGCACTTACATAGTAGACAAACATTAAATGCAAAGCACATAAAAGTCTACAACAATACAAGAAAGTCTACAACAATAAGAAAAAAGAGCATAAAACAAAAAACAATGTCTGCAAGACAAGTCTTCTGTAGCACAAATAGCACCCTTCAACAAGGCATGCATTAATGAAGGAGAGAAAAATTGGACGTAGAATCTTCTCTCCTTTCCTTTCTTTTCCAAAGCCCTCTGTAGTAGCATTTATGAGGAAAGAACAAAGGAGCTTCACTTTTGACTTTCGAATCCTCTTTGCAGAAGTTGTTTGTTTTGTTCTTTCCATATGTCTTCATGCAGCAACACATGTGCAAACGAAGTAAGTCTTCAACAATCAATTTTATATTATTCTAACAAGGGTTTCCGATTCCAGGTGTTTCGGCTGACTAATCGGGCGGCTTATGGCTGGAGGACGCAAGAGAGGAGCGAGAAAGCGCAAGAGTAAGCGTCGGTTGTGTTTGGGCGATCTCGTTCTTGCTAAAGTTAAGGGCCACCCTGCCTGGCCTACCAAGGTTCGCGCTTTTATCTTGCTTTTTGCTCCGTATTCCTTTGATTGTTTCGTGTTTCTTGATTTCTGTTTGGGTGTTCAAGCGCAAGTTTTTGGTTTCTTTTGTGTTTTTTTATTATTATTTTTGGCTTTATCATGGTCGGAAAAAATGGTTTAGTTTGATTTTATTCTGCTTATGTTGTGAAGTGAACGCTGAACAAGTTGTCGGCCGTCATGTGGTTGTTTATATTAGTTGGAAATAGAGGCGAATGAGGTTTAAGTTTTGCTTTTTTTTTTTTTTTTGGATTTTCAAAAATGAATTGGCATGTTACCTCGTGGTGGCTCACTAGTGATATAGAATTGTCTCTGGCCTATTCAATTAGATCCATAGTAGCCTTTTGTCTTGATGTTTTCTGTTCGAAGTCTGCTACTGCACGGATGATACTTTGATTATATAGACCATCTCAATGGGATGTGGCGCACATCTTTTTGTATGATGGTTGCTCTGTGAATGATAGGTTGCTTTTGTGTCTTCAGATTAGCAAGCCAGAGGATTGGCAACAGAATCCTGACCCGAAGAAGTACGGTGTGCATTTTTTCGTAAAACAAGGAATGTAAGCTCTACGAACTACTTGTACTACTTGTTTATTTATGTCTGAGTAGTTAAACTCAATGGCTTTATTGAGTTTTATGTATACCTTTCTTCCTTTCATTCATTAAGTATTATGTCCGTGAGCAACTCTTATCTTTTTTTCTTTTTTGGGTAAGCCTCAAAGGTTATTTTGATTTATAGACTGACCTAGTTCATCTACTCCCGGTCCCTCATGCCCCTCTTCTCTGAAGAAGCAGACATGGATAGAAGAATGAGAGGGCAATTTTGTTAATTAGAATCTCTTCCTTCTATCATTTTGCCATATGCCATGCTTTTGATTTTTTCTTTTTAAAGTATATCTCTGTTGTTTCATAGGAAGTATCTTTTGATGAACCACAGAAAAAGCAGTTTCTACTCTAGCCTTAGTCATTATTATGAGTTTCGGACTTGAGGAGTGAACTCACCCATTAGATGAAAGTGTCAGTCACAATTTATCTTTACACTTTAGATACAAATGAAGATATGTCTTCTTTTCTATGCAATTCCTCTTGGTAAAGGAACATTGTATATAGATGAAAGTACATGTAAAGTAAAGGAATACTCTATAGGCTACAGTCTCTATGATGTATTTGCCATTTGCTCTTCATTTTTGTTATTTATGATTTTGGATTCCAACTCCCTTCGGAAAAATCTTTAGCAGGTCTTTTGAATAGCTGCAAACTGTGAGATTTTTGAAAGCCTACATTTGCTTTGTTTTATCATCTGTGACTCACTCTTATTTTTGCAATGAAGTAGGATTTGTAATCATTAGTCCGATTGTTTTGTGGTGTGGTCACACATACGGGATTAATGGATAGGTAAATCCCCTATGCTCTCACAAGGTGGTTACTTCTTTGAATCCCAGTGGTTTGAGCATAATAGGACTGAAACTGAGTTGGCAATACCAGATGGGTCATACTTTTTATTGGTAATCATCATGTCATTGTTGTCCTACTGAAGTTTATATGAAAGCACTTGTCCTTGTAAGTTGGTCAATCACTATTAAAGCTCCCATCTTTGTGCATCAATTTTGATTTAATTCCATGTTGGCTGGAAAAGCAGGCTTTGGGAGTTGCATTCGGGTCACCCCTCTCCCCTCCCCGGCCTTTTTTTTTTGGCATCTCGTTGTTTTTTTTTTTTTTTTAGCATATATTTTTATCAAGCTAAATTGCTCTTAAAATACCTGCATTAAACTTTAAAGGTTTTCAAAATAAAAATGGTACCTGTGAAGTTAACTGAAGTGTTATATCCATCCACTGTTTTATAATTCATGTTTTGTCTGATAAATTACCCTCGACTTTGTTGTATTGCTTCACATACCATTTTGTAATTTTTTCTTCTTTTCATTTATTGGCGTCACAGAGCTTTCGTTGCCCCTACGAATATCCATAAATTCACTAGAGAGACAAAGACTAGGTTGACGGCTCAATGTAAAGGTGAAACAGCCAAGTACTTTGCCCAAGCTGTTAAGGAAATATGTGCTGCTTTTGACGAGTCACAGAGGGAACAGTCAACTAGCATGAGAGGCGACCCTGATGCATCCGACCAGGGGTTTGAAGTTGCCGCTAATGATGGCTTAGAGCAGAAAGGGGCAGAGGCTGATGGAAGCATTATGCGCAATCCATATGGAAGCATTGAAGAAACAGGCAATGGGGACAGCTTCGGCGCGAGCTTAGAGTTGGCAACCCGTCGTCCTGAGCTGACAAAGGTGATCATCATGATGTTGAGCCTATTGCATTGTCCCATGATGACGGTGACTCGTCTCCTAGGGTTTTCCGTAGGAAGGAAGAAGAAAAGGATAGCCTGCAGTCAAAGGAGAAGTTAAAGTTGAATATCGATGAAAATTCATGCTGTTTATAATTACCAATCTATCCGAGCGACATTCACCATGAACTGTAAAACTTAGTCCTGAATTAAGAACCCCATCAAGAGTGATCTTAATAGGATATAGTGTTCCAATTGCAAGTTCCAAGTAGCAGAGTCGATCGCCCTCCATTTTGCAGCTATTTTACTGAATGAAACGGAAGATATAGTGTTCCATTTTGCATACGGAGAATTACTTAAATCGTGCGATTCTTTTCGTCTGGTGCTCAAGAGATTCTTTGAAGAATAGATTATTTCTTCAACATAGTGATTAATGAGGCATATCAAAGAGAAGTCTCCGAAGCCCTCATTCCTTTTAATATCCACTGTCCGAGAGGTGCGGCAACATCCTATACCATCGGCATATCGGCGACTTTCCTCGTTTGTCATCATTCATTTCTGTTTAAGCATGAGTGAGATTTAGATGGAAGTTAGGAACTCAGTTCCATACTTGTAGTCTTAGTTAGATCTTATTTTTTTGGTGGAAAATAAAGTTTCATTACTAAACTCAGCGTAGAGGCAAATTACAAGCAAAACCAAATTTGAGACATAGTATCGACCGTGAAGGATGAGGGGGATTTTCTAGCCAATTGCAAGGAATTCAGTTCCGTACTTGTAGTCTTAGTTAGATTGATTGGCGTTCTCTTCACTCTTACTAGATTCTAAAGTATCCAAAGGACGATGATAAGAATGTCGAGCTAAACTTCAAGGCTTTTGGTCTTCTTCATCTACAGATCTCAGTTGTATATATTTTGGCAAATGCCTGCACAAGTAGAGACTACACAAACAATGTCATTAGGGTGCATTTTTGTTGGTCAAGACTAGAGATGTGCAAAACAGACCGCCCAAATCGGGTTCTTGGGAGTATCGGTCCGGTTTTCGATTCCTAAAAATGGAATCAGTGTTTAGGTGATCTAGTTCCTGGTTCCAAGGGGAAAACCGTATTGATTGCATATATTTTTTTTTTCTAAATTTTCTTCAAAATAATTAATAAAATGTAAACTAAACACTATCTCGTCCATTAATACCATAACCGCACAATAACTCTTCACTCATCGTTGTTTCCGTCAATCTTTTAAGATTTGTCTCGATGTGCCCGACCACTCTTTAATGAGAAAAAAAAAAGTGATTGGTTCTAGACTAGAACTAGAATGGACTGGCGATCCAGGTTGGTTCCCAATCCTATGACCAAATGGTTCGATCCCCGATTCCCAAAATTTGGAACTAGTTCTCAGTTCCACCTTAGAACCGAACTGGATCAGGAACCGATCATCCCTAATCAAGACATCACTTGTAAGAAGATCGTGATGGATAATTTTGTACATTTGGATTACAATGCTAACTTTACTGAAAACCAAATAATCCTAATATTACACTTCCATTTCTAGTAAACATCACATAAGACAACTAACTCTACCGGAAACATGCGAAAAATAAACTAACTAGACTCCGGAGACAACACTCCCGAGTTGGACGCTAGGTCCATGAGCTCAATCTCCTCAATTGGTGCCTCCGTCGGTGCCTTTGCCGGCACTACTGCTGGAGACTAACAGCATCGTCTCCACCTCATAAAAAAAACAAAATAAGCTCCCAACAAATGCGATAGTGCTTATCGCGATTGTGGTAAGGTGGAGTGCGCACCATGGTAAGAATGTCTTCCCTGACGATGGTATCTATGATTCAAATTATTAAGGGTTCATTTGTTGCACGAAATATGAAACATCAAAAAACATTTTCCTCACCGGTGTTTGAATCGCTTAATACAAGAATATCAGAGAACTCTAAGGCTATTCACATATCATTATGCCTATGTTACACTGAAGATGCTTCATTATTGAATTTAAGTGTTTTTTCCAACATTTAGATCTGAATTATGTACTTCGGTTTTCAAAGTTTGATCAATTGAAGTATATATTAGCAGGAAAAGTTGGGATAAAGGTGTCATTGGTTTCCAGTTCAAATTCAATGAAATGTGACTAAGTTTAACTTAAAAAGAGAAAGGACAAGCGAAGAACATTGAACAGGCTTTCAATTCACTACTGTTCATGATGGTGGGCAAACCACAGGTGAGAAAAACTTTACGTAAATTGCTGTAAATGTATTTTTTTGAACATAACTATGAATAGTTCCGAATATGTGTGTTTTTCAAGGTTGGGATTATTAATGGAGTTGGTGGCCACATCGTAGCATTTATTTAATTGACAATATTTATGGATAAGGCTCGTGGATCTTTAGTCGTATCGTTGATTCAGCCAACTTTGCCTTTATTCCTATAATGGTAATAATTATCATATCTCTCTCTCATGTCATATCCCCCGAATTGTAAGACAAAATTAATTTCAAGATATATCTAGATTACTTACCGTCTTTTTATATATATGTCACAACCTAAATCCTTGCAGGCGAGAGAATAGGTTTAAAAGTATTGTCAACTTTTAGTCGGCAGTTTTCTATTGACTCTGGCTCTTCTAAGCCCATATCTCCTGCGACATCAAGCGTTCAAAATTTTAACCGATTAAGCCTATGCAAATTTTAACAAATGAGTTACCATTAGCTTTTTGGGGTCGACTATAAATCCAGCAAAATACGGGATGATATCTTTCTATTTACATAAATAGATTTCTAAACTTGGGAACTTGATTACGTTGGCCCTAGGATTAACGCCATTTTAGTACCTAACTCAATCATGCTAACTAATGTCACAACAACCTATCGAGAACTTCTAGCTTTCATCCTAACCATTCTAAAATAAGGAAAATAACATCCAAGGTATTCAAAAGTGTAACAAAGTATAATCATAAAGAAAATACACAAACATCCTAAAATGATCTCTGAAAAGAAAAAGGCAATTCAAAATAAAGGACACTATTGCGATGCCCAAAAACCTTGTCAATTTTGGATTATTATTACTTTTTATAAATTTTCCTATTTTTCTGGATTTTTTTTCAATTTAATATTTTTTATTTTCTAAACATTTAAGGATTTTCTAAGGTTTTTAAAAGTTTTTATTATTTTATGATTTGAAAATTTTTTATGAATTTTCTAAAATTTTTAATACTTTTAATTTTCTAGAATTTGTAATCTTTTTTATGATTTTTATATTTTTAAATAATTTATTATCATTATTATTATATTCAGGAAACGGGTTCGGACCGAGCATATGCAAGCTGACGCATTGACCCGACCGTCTATCCCGATCCGATGCGCGTCAGATTGAGAACGATTTTCTTAAGATTTTTATATTATTTTTTGAATTTTCCTTGATTTTCCTATTTTTCCTTTTCCTTTTCTCTTGTTTTATCTTTTTCCTATTTTTGTCCTTTTCTGCATTCATCTTCTTCCCGAAGCCTTCTTATTCACCGAAGGTCTCCCTCTTCGCCTGCAACTCCAGCCGAAACAAAGACCGCTAATCCGCCCTTGCCACATTGTCACCGGCACCTGCGCCGCTGCCGCACCAACACCAACAACTTGCCGCCTGTTCCAGCCGGCGCTCACAACAACAGCTGCTCACTCCGGCGACCACAAACTTAGCGAACAAAACCCTACCGAACGGCATTTCTAAAACCAGCAATCTCAGGATGCCAACAAGCATAGACACATTAAAATGAGGAGAAATAGTCTAACTAGTGTGGCCTCGAACCAGTGGCTTCGCCGACGAGCAAAGACCTTCCCAGTGGAGGAGAGATGCACACACGGTTGAATCAAACCGAAGTCAATATGCCACGAAATCATGCAAAAGACAGAGATAAGATGGAATCAGTGACAATAGTGGAACAAACAGAGCGTATGATAAATCTCCAACGCATAAATTTCGCAAAATAAACTCTGTAGTTCTTCAAGGCATTTCGTCGAGCAGTGGGAGTGCGACTTCAAATGTATACTCCAGAATGAGATTCAATGTGATTTTCCGGTCAAGTATGATGTATGAAGTCCTAAATCAACATGTTTCGTGTCAAATCTGTCCTAGTCTGTCGCGATTTACTTAAAATATTTTCGCTCAAGTTCGGTGCTCCTAAGTGTTCTATATTTCATCCAGGCAATCCGTCAAACATTTAGCATTCACAAAGGAACCCGAGTTTCAGGTCCAGGTTTAAGGCGTTCCTCACTCCCAACGCGATGCGTCAACCTCTAAAACATTACGAGTCATCATGTAGTCGTTTCGGTTTATCCAGATTCCATCAAAAATGTCAATCGACCCAGGCGAGTTTCCCTCGGCCAAAACTGGGGTAAAACAGAGCATTCGCGATGCAAAATCGTACCTGGTTCGGGAATGGCTCTGCGGTGGACACGACCAGCGATATGGCTCCAGCGAAAGAGAAACTCTCTCCTCTTTCTGGAAGGAGGTCTCCTTTTTCTCCGGTTCTCTTCTTTTGTCCCTTGATCGAAGCTCTCCAATGGCCGACGACGAAACGAGCCCATCGTCGAGCACGCCCTCCTTCTTTTCCTTCAGCGAAGCTCCTACTCAGCTTCTGTCCCTCCGTCCTCACTGCCGTGACGTCGCGGGGGCTGGGCCTTTTTTCATTTGATTCTGATGGGCTAAGAAGAAAACAAAAGGAATGAAAACGACATGGGCTCAAAAGGGATCAAAGGGAAGTGTAGAGGTGGGCCAAGGGAGAGGTGATCTGAAAATTCGTTTAAAGGAGTGGGCCAAAAATGCCGGCCCGCTCGCTCTCCCCATTTTTTTTTTTTCATTTCATTTCTTTCATTTTTGTTTGGTCCACTTTATTCATTTTTCAATTTTTTCTTATTTTTCCTTTTATCTTTTATAAATTTTTACAATTTTTGCAAAATAAATGAATATTTAGAACATTGACAAAAATTAGGGTATCGATAATATAAACATACATTTTTTCAATTCAAATAACCATTTCCTCCAAATGCGTCGGTTGAATTCACACTTGCTTTTGAAATTTTCATTTTCTAGATTGCTAATATATTCACAACACAATTTTGAATGTAAAAATTGCCACAACTGATCACATCATATTTATCTTTCAATTAGATCTAATTGATTTTCCAAAATAGAGAAATGGCTTTCACAAAACCCACCACACTATTTTTCACATTGTCGCCTACATCTTACTTGACATTTCATGACTATGAACAATGACTCGCTCAAGATTGCTTTGGCCTTCATTTCCGTTTTATTTCCATGCTTGGTGTCATGGGATTCTATTTCCTGATTGGATTGCAAATGGGAACGTGATCCCACAGAAATCATTTGATTACCATCCGAGTCCTAGAAGTTGATTTAGTTTTGGAGAACATAGTACCGCGCCAATGACCACTTCATCACGCGTATAGAGTACATGTGGTGATTTATCACTTGCTATGGTCAACGCATGAATCCCCAATGACTTGCACATGGCGTTGCAGCCGATTGTGTGGCACTTCAAGTCTACGTAACCAAAACCCCAGCGAATCTATACAATGAGTATGTCTATGAATAGAACATTGAATTGTCATTCCTTAATGAACATGCGAGAATCAATTCCCTTAACAATCCAAGATGACACGAAACAAGCTAGATTAATGAATATGTGTAACTAATTGGTAAGATTTAATATCTTGAGCATACTCCACACCATCTGTCACCAATATAAAACATTAAAAAATTCTATAAAAAAAATGAGATGCTTGATTAACATTGTGAGCCGATTGAGTTGGCTATCTTTATGCACAAACTCTGCTCAACAAGCCACTCGAGCTATCGAACTCGACTCGGGCTTGAAAAAATCACCAATAGCTACCGAAAATCATGTTAAAATGCTCCAAGAAGCATTAAAGAAATCAGAAGAGAACCCATCAGATCAGGACCGGGGCTTTAATCATCATTAGTAGAGCACAAAGCATCTTTAATCTCCACTGCAATGATAGGAGAAGATGAAATTGCTTTTCCTTCCTCTGGAATGATACAAATCAATAGATTCTGTAACTCAAGGATTGTGCTTCTAGCACAAGTAGAATTTAGTGTCACACCCCAAATCTTATAAGGATAAGCAAGTGACACAACCATCCTTTCTCCAAAGGACGCAATTTCAAACTATACCCAAATATCTAGCTCCCAAAATCTCCTGCAATAACGCTTTCACTCTTACGGCTATTAACTAAGGGACCAAAAAATATTATAAGAAAAAGGAACAAGCTACTATGGCTCAGTGATTAATATATTTCTTCTAACTAGATTGAACAATCACTATACATATTTAAAGCACAAACCTAACTCACTTTAACATAATATATTCATAATACAAATACTCAAGATAATAACAAAGTAGATACCAATGATCCATTCAATTGATCAATCTCATAAAAACACACGTTAATAGTTTATTCTATTGATTTATCTCATAAAACCACACATTGATTGTCCATTTTATCGACTAAACTCAAATCACATATCAATAGTCCACTTCCTTAACCAAGCCCATGCTCAAATGTCTAGCCATGATCGTCCTTAACACCCATGACAAAACGATCAAGTTTGTCCACTTAGTTAGATCTCCACTTATTATGATCCACTCTCGTAACCAAATTATTAGTCTCTCAATTACTGTACAATTATCAGAACAATCAATAAAAAAATGTCAAAAAATATTGATCGCTTAAATGTAAGGAATATCTATGGATTGTAGTAGATTTTTAGGAATAATTTTCCAAAATTTTTTAAATCTATTATGCTGTAGCCAATATAGTTTTAAAATTTTCAATTTAATCATAAATATTTTAACAATTTTATGCATCATGAATGACATCACAACCTCCCCAAGACCTATGTGCGGGCATGTGGTGAGGTAATGGCTCACTAAGCATTCCACTAATTCATGACTTATGATCTAAGTTTTTAACTTGCAAATCAATTTCATTTAGAAGTCACCACTTAATTGATTGGGGTTGATTAGAAATCAGCATAAAATATTGAGAGTAATATTTTACTCTTATGCATCAGGACTTGATTACATCAATTAATCAACTAATTTAAACCTTGGATTTGATTTTTTTTTTTTTAGATTTTCAAGGATTTTTCATGCATTTGCAAAAAAACTACTTTTTGATTTTTTTCTATTTTTGGAAAAATATAAAATATTTTTGGATATTTCTAATTTATAATAAAATAATCATAATTATTATAAAAAGGATCCCGGTCAGGCTATTAGCTCGACACGAAGTCGGCCCGACTTGAACTGACAGGGGCCTGCCAAAACTGGCCCTTGTCTTGAGTTCAGGCATACCGAGTTCTATTAAGTATCCAGTTCGAATTAACTAGCCCTACGGCCAAGTTTTACCGAGCCTTGTAAACCCAACTCCTATTTTTTAAGTTCTTTTCTCCAGAACGTGGTGATCTTCCCCTCTCCTTCACGGTCTCTTCTACTCTTTACGTCGACTACACATTGACCCTCTCCTATTGACAGATGGAAGACTGGCTAGTTAAAGCACTGAAAAATGAGAAAATGGATAAATGCACTAGAAATTCTATAAATTGTAATGAATATACAATTGAGTTTTAGAACTTTTAGACAATATAATTAAGTCATAAAACTTACCACAAAAATACAATCAAACTCAAAAAATATTATCAACTCCAAAAACTTATCACAAAAATACTATCAACGAAAATGCAATATGCTTAAAACTTCTACAAGGTGCTATCAATAAAAGGACTTAATTTGACTAATTTTATAAGTTCCCTTCATTATATTTTTTAAAAATTTTCAAATTCGATTGTACTTTTGTAATAAGCTTTATGACTTAATTAAATTTTATAAAAAAATTTAAAACTAAATTTATGGACAAGTTTCAACATTTGTAATATACTTATCCTCTAAAAATACCTTAAGTTAAATAGAGAACTTGAGCACAAATAGAATTAGGACTGCCCAATACGCAGTTGTTCTCCATGGCCACGGCCACCGCGAAACACAACTATTCACTACTTGTCGGCCATGGAAAAGTTTGTGTTGCTCTGACTGTTGGAATAATGCAGTGGAATGCAGTCTTCAGTGAAACAAAATGTAAAAATAGACTTGTGTAACGATTCTCGGTATGAATTTATCTTTTAATATATCATTAAGTGGTTCAAACGATATTATAACACCGTTCAAATACTATTCTTGTAATTTCTCTTGAATAATCACATGTTCTATATTTCTAGTTGGCTAACATTGCTTTTGTCTGTACACGCACGATTTCCTAAATTCACCATTTCTCACAAGTTTGTCGGTCCAAGGGCTTGTCCATAGCCACGTTAAACGATGTGAAGTAAGTCCAAGCAGAAAGCCGACCAAAAAAAAGGTCCAAGCGGAATCACATGTACGCACGAATATCGAAAGATGCTTGACAAAAAAACTAGAAGAGCAGCCCCAAATGGCCTTTGATTAAACAAAGATTCTTGATTTCAAAATCCAATATCTTGGTGCCCAAACAAAATTGACTTTGAACCGTCCAAAATGGTACGCTCAATACGACTGTTACTTTTACGATTCAGATTTAGTTTACTGCATATATTTTCATTCAATAATATCATACTTATTACTCTTATAATTGCCTCTAAATTGGACTTTTGGTATTGGCGTGTGGCCCCGTTAACGAGAGCTTAAAATTGTTCAAACTCCTAAGCCACGTTGAAGCGACGGAATAATTGTAGTAAGGAAATGCATGCGCAAAAAGAGAGATTGTTAGGTGCACCAAAAACATTCATAAAATTATTTTTTTTTAAGAAAAGTCAAAAGTTTGTAGCACTTGATATAGAATAATTACTTAGGAGGCTGACCACATGATGCTTTGAAAGCATCTAAATTTTTCTCACAATAACAAACAATTATAGATGAGCTGTTGGTGGCTCATTTATTTATAACAAGGACATATCGATATGTTCTAATAGCCAAATTAGATGGAATTAGCGAAAAGAATTTATTGAATCAATTTGATAAGTTTTCTGAAATTATTGTATCATTTGAAAATTTTAGAATTTGATTGTACTTTTGTAATAAGTTTTAAAAATTTTTGATGCACTTATTTCTTTTTATCAATCTTAGTTAGAGTGATTATTGACTTTTCATCAATTAAGTTACTAGCTAATTTAGCATTGCCAACTCTTATTTAAGTTGGTTTTGAACAATTATTTATTTAGTTAATTACCCACTTGTTGTGTCTCCGATAAAAGAAAAAATAGGGCTTTTATAGTTTTCTGACTTTTTTTTACCAATGGCTCGAAATATTGCGTCAATGATCCAATTTTTTGTTAGTGGCCTATATCTTTAAAATATAAGTCAAGTGGCACTTTTAATGAGAGCTTAAAAAAAAACCGACCTCTAAGCCATGTGGGAGCGACAGAGCAATTGTAGTAGGGACATGCATGCGCAAAAAGAGGGATCGAAAGGTGCTCCCTAAACACCGCATGACGATCCTTTCTACCAATATTTTTCATAAAAATTAGAGCAAAGTGAAATGTTCAAAGCACTCAAAGTCAGAGGAAGCCGGCAAAGTTTTTTTTTTATCAGTGAGCCCATGACCTATATCACAAGAATCCACCACGCTTGAGTTGCTTGTCGGTTGGTGCAATGATCAAGTCGACTAGGACAAGCACTAATCTAAACTATTCACTACTTGTTGGCCACGGAAAAGTTTATGTTGCTATGACGGTCGGAATAATGCAGTGGAATGCGGTCTTCAGTGAAAATAGGTCCATGTGTTTATACCTTTACATGTCTTGGTCCATTCTAAAGCACCACCATTTACCAAAGTACTAAAAAAAGTCATGCATCTTTGTCCTCCCAGTATAAGAAGAATTCAAAAGAAAATCAAGTGGTGAACAACCTACCTGAAAATACAATTTCAAATCTAAAGCTAATAGTCATTGTTGATTGTCGAACTCCATCATCCAATGGCTACTTCGTTGAAACCCAAAAGGATATACAGTGTCTTCTTAATTTTCAAAAGCATGGACCCGCCTGACAACTTTCTCAGTCATCTTTACAATGTTTTAGACCATAATGGAATATATGTTTTATTTGATAATGAGGAGTAGAGGAAGGGAGGCCAAATTTGACCAGCACTTATGAAGGCCATTGAGCAATTATGCATTGCAATCATCGTCTTCTTGGAGGGTAACGTATTGTTTTAATCATGAATAACATTTCATTATCAGGACCGAAGCACTAATATATATAAAATTTTATTATTCTTATAACTTGTATATATTGACCAAACTAATCAATTCATGATTGCTATCATGAGTCATATTTTCCATTAAGAGAGCTTTGGATAAAAATCCAGACTTTATTTGGTCATAGAGTCATTTGAGTTCACGAAACAAAATGTAAAAATAGATTTGTGTAACGATTCTTGGTATAAATATATCTTTTAGTATATCGTTAAGTGGTTCAAACGGTATTATAACATGGTTCAAATACTATTCTTGTAATTTCTCTTGAATAATCACATGTTCTATATTTCTAGTTGGCTAATATCGCTTTTGTCTGTACATGCACAATTTCCTAAATTCGCCATTTCTCACAAGTTTGTCGGTCCAAGGGCTTGTCCATAGCCACGTTAAACGAGGTGAAGTAAGTCCAAGCAGAAAACCGACCAAAAAGAAAGAAGGTCCAAGCGGAATCACATGTACGCACAAATATCGAAAGATGCTTGACAAAAAGGACTAGAAGAGCAGCCCCAAGTGGCCTTTGATTAAACAAAGATTCTTGATTTCAAAATCCAATATCTTTGCACATGGTGCCACCACAGATTTCATAGCACTATGTAATATGGGCTTTACCTTTATTGTTGACTTAATAGACAATGAATTCATGTGGAATCCATGGCTTTTTTTAATTAGCTCTTGGTTTAGTCTAGTAGGCCAAGGGCATTCAAGTATTTCTCAAGAAATGAACGAAAAGTCTCCAAACAAAAATTTTATCTGTCAACACAAGGTTCGAGATATAAACTTTGAAAAATTGAATCTTTTGACATTTGGTGAGGAATGTTGTTTGACATTTGGTGAGGAATGTTGTGATTATCTGAATATTAGAAATTATTGTTGTCATATGTACTGCATATCGTTTGAATAGTCATGTATTAAATTATTACTTCATAAAGAAGAAACCATTCAGAGGTTAGGGATGCCATTTCGAGGAAGCCAGCAAAGTTTTTCTAATTAGTGAGCCTATGACCAGATCACAAGAATCCATTTCCCAAAGTTGTTTCTCCACTACTTTTGTCGGCCACAAAGAAGCTTGTGTCAATTAGAGAATCAGAATAAAGCGGTAGTGAAAATAAGTCGATGTGTTCACACCTGGTATATATCTCGGCCCATACTTAAGCACAATGTTTTTCCAAAGTTTTACTATTATTAATAGATATATTATTTTCTACTAATTATATATCTCTTGAGTGGTTATATGGTAAATTATTATATAGTAAGGAAAAGAGAACTTAGAGCTTGGTGATAGAATTTCAAGGAAGACCACCGAAGTTGTTTTTTGAGTGAGCCTATAACCTTAAACACGAGAATCCACCGTATTAGAGTTGTCAACAGGATAGGAGTCAGAACTCATTCTTAGCCCACAATCCAAAATATGATTATTTTCTATTATAATCAATGGATTGGGACACCGTTAAAATCTGATCCACTTGCAGCACTACGATCATCCCCCTTGTTTTTCAAAAAATTTCTGTGAAGCTGGTTTACCATGGGTCATTATTATGGTTTATTTCTAGAAACTGACCGTATACATTAGTCATACAGTTACCTATTGAATAGAATTATTGAGTAAAGTTGACTTTGAACCGTCCAAAATAGTAGGGTTCAATCCAAATGTCTTCAACTTTTATAATTCAGATTTAATTTACCATATATTTTCATTTAAGAAAATCATACTTATTAAACGCTAATAATTGCCTCGACATTGGACTTTTGGTAGTAGCATATGGCACTCTTGATGAGAGCTTCAAATTGTCCAAACTCCCAAGCCATGTTGAAGCGACACGATAATTGCAGTAGGGAAATGCATGCGCAAAAAGAGAGATTGTTAGGTGCTCCAAAACAAATCATAAAAATATCTTTCTTTAAAGAAAAGTAAAAAGTTCATAGCACTTGATATAAAATAATTACTTGGGTGGTTGATGAGATGATGCTTCGAAAGCATCTAACATTTTCTCATGAAAACAAATAATTGTGGATCAGCTGTGGTGAGCTCATTTATTTATGTAAAAAAAAAAAGACATATTGATATTTTGAAGTTAGCAGAAAGAATTAATTAAATTAATTTGAAAATTTTTATGAATTAATTGCACTATTTAAGAGTCTTGGAATTCAATTACATTTTGGTGACAAGTTTTAAGACTTTTGATACACTTATTTTTTTTTAGAAGTTATCAATATCAGTTAGAGTGGTTACCCGCTTTTTACTGATTAAGTTACCAGCTAGTTTAGCATTACCTACTCTTATTTTAAGTCATTTTTTAACATTTATTTGTTTTGTTAATTACCTACTTGCTTTTCTCCGATAAAAAAAAAAATACTGCTTTTATAATTTACCGAATTTTGTTTGTCATTTTTACCAATGGCTCGAATTACCAACTATTGCGTCGATAATCCTAACTTTTTTTGTTAGTGGCCTATATCTATAAAATATAAGTCAAGGGCCACTATTAGTGGGAGCTTTAAAATAAACCAAACCCCTAAGCAATATTGAAGCGACAGAATAATTGCAGTAGGGTAGCGCACGCGCAAAAAGAGATTGAAAGGTGCTCCCTAAACACCACAAGATGATCCTTTCAACCTATCTTTTTCATAAAAAATTAGAGGAAAGCCGAAAGTTCACTGCATTTGACATTGATACTCACTTAGCATTTTCTCACAAAAACAAACTATTGTGGATGAGGTGTTCCTTTCTCATTATTTAATGGATTGGTTAGAACAGCATACCCATTTTTATATGTCACTTTATGTAAGTCCGATTCATCATCTCGCCCATTAGTTTTTTTATGGTTGAGAATGAAGAATTTAAATATAAACGTGAGTAGAAACTATAAATTGTCAATAATGTTGATCCACTTAATATAACATAGCACATTATGTATGATCAACAATTTAATTATACCTTTTCTATGAGCCCACGGTACTTTTCTTATGTGGAATTTCAATCTTCAAAATATTTAAGCAATGTGATAATGAAGGCACCATTTCCAAAGTTCTATTTTATTAAGAGGTCTAATATTATTCTTGGCTGATATATTTAATTTAATTTCTTTGGCTTTGGTAAGCCCCTGTTTCTTTCGAGTAAGGTCCAGTAACAAATCTGCATATAATGATATATCATGTGTTAAATTGTTACTTAGCAAAGAAGAAACGAATGCTCCGTGGTTGGAGATTTCATTTCGAGGAAGCCAGCATAGTTTCTTTATTAGTGAGCCCAAACCTAGATCACGTTAATGCACCACTCTAAAGTTGTATGTCAGTTTTGTGCAATAATTGAGTCTACCGAGACTAGTAGTGATCTATACTATTCTTTACCTTTGTCGGGCATTTGGCTGGTTGACCGGTCAAATTTATTAACAATTTAACAATAAATAAAAAATCAAACAAAGAAACTCTAGTCAGTCGGCCAATCGGAATAACCCGTGATATGCGGTGACTAAGTCCCGTGTGTTCACACCTATTAGATATCTTGGTCCATTTCCTTAATATTTTTCAGTTGACCCTACCCTAAAATAGTCATGCACCTCTATCCTCTAGTATAAGAATAAATCAACAAGAAGATCGAATGGTGATATACTGTACCAAATCTTTCGCTAATACTCTTTGCTAGTTGTTGAACTCAATCATCAAATGGCTTCTTCAATGAAATCTGAAAAGACTTATGATGTGTTTTTGAGTTTCAGAGGTGAGGACATTCGGAAGAACCTTCTCGGTCATCTCTACACGGCTCTCGACCAGAAAGGAATCTACACTTATGTTGATAGTGAGAAGCTCAAGAAAGGAGAGCAAATAGCACCAGCGCTTATGACAGCGATTGAGGAATCACGCATCGCGATCATTATTTTCTCTGAGGATTACGCTTCCTCGTGGTGGTGTTTGGAAGAGGTGGCCAAAATCATGGATTGCAAGGAAGAAAGTGACCTTATGGTCTTTTCGGTGTTTTACAAAGTGGAACCCAAAGAAGTGAGAACACCAAGAGATAAGTACAAAACAGCTATGCTTGAGCACGAGTCCAAGTTCGGGAAGGATTCGGAGAAAGTGAAGAGATGGAAGAAAGCTCTTTTCAATGCCGGTAGCTTGTCTGGGTGGCATTTGCAAGATGGGTAAGTAGAGTGGAGTCCATATTTTGCATAAGAAGATAATCTTTACAAAGACTGTTTTTACAAACGAATGAACAAATAAATCGATGCACTCTTGATTGTAAGTACATACTTCATCTTCTGAATCATGAACATTCTTATTTTCTTAAGTTTAAGTTAGTAATTTCATAAAATACTTAATGGATCTAATTGTTAGAGATAATAAATGTGAAAAAATTTAAGAAAAATTGATAATTCAAATAAATAAACTTGGCAAGGAGCTCAAACGAGGACTGATGACCTAAAATTAGTTAATAGCTTAATCGAAAAAAAAATTAATAAGTCACTTTAATTAAGGCTGATGATTTCTAAAATGAGTTAGTAAGTAACTTAAGTAAGAGTTGTTAACCTAATTGAAAGTTGGTAAATTGAAAGAATCAATACCATGGTAAGTAGCTTAAGTGAGATTTGGTAGTGACCTAAATTTAGTAGGTACTCATCTAATATGACAAAAATTAGTAAGTCACTCTAATTTATGTTTGTAATTTCCTATAAAAGTTCGTAAATTCAAGGCCATAAGTTATGCAAATCAAACTTAGTAATTTGGTTACACAAAAAGTTGGTATTTTCATAAAATTGTGGGTAAATTGCTAATAATTTATATGAAAGGAAAAGTCACCGATCTTTTCATCACTGAAATTTTTCGGAACAATTATTGAAATTCATCAGAACAAAAAAAAAAAAAACTATTTTTGGACATGGAACATTAGAATTCTACTTTGAGCTTTTGCTGAGCCCTGTTTGATTCGGGCAAGGTCTATAGCTCTTTCTTTTGAAACCTTATCGCCCTCCTCGAAATATGGTGAAAGGTCTAAACGTCTTATTTGTGGGCTAATTGAATTCCTCATGTTTCATTTTCTGCAATTGAGTTGTACAGATTTTCAACGGTCAACCGAATCCTAAACTCGTTAGTGGTGGCATTTGAGTTCGAAAATTGTGGCTAACGATACAGCAGACACGTGGCTTCTTACAGTAATAAAATCCTAAATAGCTCTTTTTTTAATTAAGCATATAAATAGATCACTGACGGCCAAACAGAAAAATAAGTAAAACATCACGTATAAATCAAAACAACATGTACCACTTGGATGACTCGAAATTGAATCCTGAACTTGTTTTGACTAGTGTGGAGCTCTAGGAGTTTGAATTCGACTCAGTGAGAATACACATTGTTTTGGTAGTGATTATCTGAACATGTCACACATTGCTTTGTCATTGTTAGCTGTTGATTGCTTGTTATTTGCTTATTCAAATTGCTAAAATGATGTTATAACTTCCTTTTTCTATTTTCATTAGAGACGAGGCGGAGCTTATAAAAGGAATTGTGAAGGAAATCTCCACCCACCTAGACCATACCCCTTTGCATGTTGCTAAGCATTTGGTGGGGATAGATTCCCGAGTGCATGAGCTGAAATTGATGTTAAACCTTGAATCTAAGGATGGTGTTGTCATGATGGGGTTATGGGGACAGGGAGGCATAGGAAAAACAACATTAGGTAAAGCCCTCTACAATGCGATTTTCAGACAATTTGATGGTTCATGTTTTTTGGCGGATGTTCGAGAGGTTTCAGAAAATTCCAAGAATTTAGCTCCTTTGCAAAAAACATTATTATCCCAGATATTGTCAGAAAACAGTATAGAAGTGTCCAGTGTGCATAGAGGTATCAATCAAATACAAGCAAGACTTCGTTGCAAAAAAGTTCTCCTTATCCTTGATGATGTGGATGACCGGCGTCAATTAAATGCTTTAGCAGGAGAACGTAAGTGGTTTGGTAATGGAAGTAGAGTTATCATTACTACAAGAGACAGTGATTTGCTAAAACATCAAGATTATGTGTATGAAGTTAAAGCATTGGATGATAGTGGAGCTCGTGACCTGTTTTGTAGACATGCTTTTCCGACCCAAGAATTAATAAACAAGAAAGATCTAGTGGATGGAGTTCTGAATCATGCTAAAGGCCTTCCTTTAGCACTTGAGGTGCTGGGTAGCTTCTTGTTTGGTAGAGAAGAAGGTGAATGGGTGAGTACACTAGAAAAAATTTCTGCAATTCCTAACAAAACCATTAATGATGTGCTTAAAATAAGCTATGAAGGACTGGAGGAAAATGAGAGAGAAATTTTTCTACACGTTGCTTGCTTCTTTAAGGGGTGGGAAATTGAGTACATAAAGCAAGTTCTTGACACCTGCGATTTTAAGGCAGTAATAGGATTAAAAATTCTCATTGAGAGGTCCTTGATAAGCATTAAGGACAAACAACTACAAATGCATGACTTGATTCAGTTCATGGGTATGGATATTGTGAACCAAGAATGTCGTGATGATCTTGGGAAACGCAGCAGACTGTGGCTATATGACGATGTTCTCGATGTTCTATCAACCACAATGGTAAGAGTCGTGAATATGGTCAAAATTTTGCTCCTTATCTTTGAGTCTATTTACTAAACATGCTGATCTAAATCCATGTATAGGGAGATTGTGCTGTAAAAGCCATAGTGTTGAAGCTACATGAGCCCATAGAGATGTGTATTGGTCCCGATGCTTTTACAAAAATGAGAAAGTTGAAATTACTTATCGTGCACAAGGTTTCTTTCCAAGGTCCAGTGATTCTTCCTGATGAGCTAAAATGGTTGGGATGGGCTGAATGTAGTCCCTGGATTCCAGAATTTTCCTCTCGCACAAAAAAATTAGTTGCACTTGATATCTTCGGAGGCAAAATCCAAGGAGCACCAACACAATTTGAGGTTAGCATTTACCTACAGTGACCTTTTTATACTCTACCTCATTTGTGCATGTGAATGCGTATTATATGTACAATTACACAAAAGGAAGTGGGGTTCCTCTATTTTAAAAACCATTTACCTATTTTATTTTAAAATGATTCTAACTACTTGCGTTAGAAATATTTTGAAGTGCATCAAAATGACAAAAGTAAGCAAATCATAGAAATATTTATTGGAAATATATTGTTGATAAGATGTACAGTACAGCTATATGTTATAAATATATGTGAAAAGTGAAAGATATTTCAAGATTTGAAATTTTTTTTATGAAGGTTATGACATCATAAGGAAATTTAGATTTTTTATATTGATTTTATGTGAGAGATAAAAATAGTATAGAAGGATAGATTGAGATCTCTTAAAATTAGGTGATCATCTTTACTTTATGGAATAGTATACATGAAGTTCAAACGCTTTCCAAACCTACTTTCTCTAACTAACGACGTCGTTATATTGAAAAATCAAATCAATCTACCTAGCAAAGAAATTCAAAACGCAAATCTGCTGGTGTAAGCCACGTAAACTAATTTTAACTATGTCAATAGTTTACATATAAACTTTTTTATTTAACAATAAAATTATACTTGTATTCTGATCGAACAAAAGAGAAACTTAAGTATGATGAACCTACCTGTTGACATGTATAAAAAAGTAAAAACACCTAAAGAGTAGTTGGTTGAGTCGTCAAGCATTTAATTTAAGTGTGACAGATCAAATATCCTAATTACAGCATTTTATACCAAAAGTTACTTTAGAGGCCATGCAGTCATCAAGTGATCGAGCCTTACCCAATGCAAGTACATAAATTGCAGGATGCGTCCTGCATCATTAGAATTAGCTCAGTCGAGGTTTGAATGGATTGTACTGTAAAACAAGGCATTATTAATTCCTTAAATTAGTTCTTAAGGAAAAGCATTTCTAAGTAGACGTAATAAAAAAAAATTAGAAACTTTGCCAATAATACGTGTATTGAGTGCACAGCTAGTTCGTTTTAAGTGATCCAGTAGAGGCGTAGTGCTAGTTTCTTAATAGAATGTCAGAGTCAGATTTTGAATTATAAATATGTAATTTTTACTTTCTTAATTTTTTTTTCAAAGTTGGCTTCGTTGTCTTTCATGACTTCAAAAAAAAAAAAGCCAAAGTTTATCAATTTATGGGAAGTTTCAATGCGATGGCATTTACATCCTTGACATTCATCAAATTCATGTAGTTAAAACCAGAACTGATGGGGTGTTCACTCCTGTCCTCACCACGCAATATTTCGCTTTGCTTCCTTAATTGCCACATGGCATGAGGCCCCCATTCTCGCCATGTAGCTTTTCACTTTGCTTTTACAATTGCCATATGGCATAGTTTTGTCATGTAATAAGCATTCGCATGCTCGTCACAGGACAATTCACTTTACTTTGTGATTACTTCTCATCACGACATGTTGCATAATTTTACCCCAAATAATTTTCGTCTACTAATGAAGAATAAATTTGGATCAAGAATACCAATTTAAATTCTGAGATAAATATGTGTACCTATTGGAGATTTTTAATGGTATTAATTCTAATTTTTTAATGATTGTCTAAAATTATTTTGTTTGTGATTTTTTATATCTTGTAGCTATATATTATTTAAAACTTTCAAATAATATCTAAAATGTATATTGATAGGAATTATCTTTGATTAAGTGATTTGTTTAAGTCATCATAAAAACTAAATTGTTGGTTAAAGCTCGATTGTGATTGTGCCATGTGGCTTAATCTTGCACCCATTTATATATAGATCTGTAATTACTAGTAAAGTTTCTTAAATGTTAAGTAATTTATCAGTAAAATATGTAATTCTCACAAAATTAGTTTACAGTAACTTGGATGAAAAGCAGCCGGAATAGTAAGCTTAAAGTTGCCTGATCTTTCAAACAAAAAAAATAAAAATTGCCTGATTTAAATATTAAAATCCTTAAAAGTGGAAACAGCATCATACAAACATCCTTGTTTTCCCTTCCAGAATGTTCATAGAAGTGGGTTTTGCAGTTTTTGCAGGGCTTCCCAAAATTGACGGACATTAGTTTCTATGATTGCAACTCGCTGGTTTGTACGCCCGACCTATCCGGCACTCCAAATCTCATGAAATTGGAACTCCGCTTTTGCGACAACTTGATAGAAGCACATGAGTCGATTGCAAATCATGATAAGTTACAGATATTGCAAATATATAAGTGCTATAAATTTCGTGATTTCCCAGTGCTCAATTCAAAAAATCTCCAAGCACTCATTATTGAAAACTGCGAAAACTTTAAAAGGTTCCCCGAAATTCCCCATAAACTTGAAGGCCTACAATACCTAGTATTAGTAAGGACAGGTATTCAAAATGTTCCTACATCAATAAGATATCTTGTCTCTTTGAGAAGAATGTGCTTAAATAGTTGCAGTCACATAACAAGTCTTCCTTCTAGCATCTACGAGCTACAAAACCTTGAAGTAATGGAATTTCAAGAGTGCAAAAAGCTAATTGAGTTCCCAAAGTACAGGGACTCAACCGATCTGCGCATGAAGACCGGACTTTCAAAATTACGCGAATTAAACCTTGGGTATTGTAAACTATACGAAGTCGAGTTTCTTGAGAATCTTTCATGCTGTCCCCTCTTAGAAGAATTAGATCTGTATGGGAATAATATCATTAGTCTCCCTACATCCATCCATAACCGCAATCATTTGCGCTGGTTGAGGGTCTCAACGTGCGATGGATTACAACAGATTCCCAGGCTTCCACCATTTCTTACTTGGTTTCAAGCGAAAAATTGCACGTCTCTGAAAAATAATGATCATTTAACTTCATTACATGATTTTGTCGGCAGAATGTCGACCATGGCCGATATTTCCTCAGAGGTTAGACTCTCTCTCTCTCTCTCTCTCTCTCTCTCTCGCACATCGATGTGGAGTGTATGTCATGGCCAGTAGTAATGGAGCTGGAAAACTTAAGAAAACGCAAGACCGAAGGCCTAAGGAAAACAAACAAATATTAAGGGATTCTCCACGTATATGCATGTAATTGAGGTGTCTACCGTACTTCTTATGCTGATGATTTATATCACATGAGACTTGATATTAATGCAAGCATAGAGCAATGGATCTCTTCTCATTTATAGAACTCTCTAATAAGAATTGGAATTCACTAGGATTATTTTACTCAACTCAAATTGAATTCTTCTATTTGGGTACTTTCTAATAGTCTATCTTTATAACAGGAGATTTCTTGTTTCTCTATTTTACTCCCTGGAAGGATGATGCCAAAGTGGATCGTCCCTATTAAAAAGCATTCCGTATCTTTCATGGCTTCAAAAGGCTTGTATGACAAGTTTCTTGGATTGGCTCTCTGTGTTGTTCTCAAAAGATATGATTTGCATGAGGAAGCCTTTTTGACTATTAAACGACATGTTAATGGCAAAAGCCGGGGTTCCCAGACACATAGCTTCCTTTATATGGATTCATATCATATCTATCTTAAGTATCTCACACCATATCATCTATGGGGAGAAGTCAATTTTGGTGAAATTGATGGGAATTATGCAAAATTTAGCCTTAGCGTGAGTCGAGACGTGATAGAATGGGGACTCCGAATAATATGCAAGCCACTAGAGGACGATTTAAAGATTGAGATTCAGGACAATCAACTTATAAATCTAGCTTTACTGCAGGAGGTTGATCCTGAATTAGCATATTCAGAGGCCCAAATTGCAGAATTAATAGATACAAAAGTGGAGATTGCAGAACCAACATATTTAGAAGGCGAAGATAGTTTGAGTGCAAAGTCAATATCTTTTGAAGCCGAAGATGGTTCGAGCAAAGATGGTTTGAGTGCAGAATCAACATATTTAGAAGACGAAGATGGTTCGAGTGTAGAATCAACATATTTAGAAGGTGAAGATGGTTCGAGTGTAGAATCAACATATTTAGAAGGCGAAGATAGTTTGAGTGCAGAATCAACATATTTAGAAGGCGAAGATAGTTTGAGCGAAGATAGTCTGAGTGAAGCACACCCTCAGGCTGACTTGCAAGATTGTCAAATGAGTATAGAGGAGCATAGCCAAATAGTACCAAAGAGAACTCCTGAGCTTTTCTCCCTCCAGGCAAGTGAGCCAAGACAATGTGGGCTTCTAATTCGATTGGCAGAGATGAGTATGGCAGTGTTTGCTCGTTGCTTTTGTTGTTAGAATGAACGCGAAACTTGTTAAGGAAGCAATTCATAGGTAAGTGAACTCCCTAATCTTGATTTAAGCACTCCTTTTCTCCTTGTTCTTCTCGTTTTCTTTTCCCAATAACATGCTGTTACTAGTCACTTTTACCCATGTACTTCCATTGAGGTATTTTACGTGTCCATTTGAACTTTGCCAGCTACAACGATGGAAAGATTGGGCCTTGCAGAGAGCTCGACAAGGAGAGGGGAGCTCGACCAACTTCTTGACAGGGGTGTGGCTGGAGAGTCAGGTGACGAGGCTTGGGCGAATAATTTCATCTGTGGAGAGTGCATTTCATTCGAAGAAAACTCGGACAAGAACAAGATCCCATGCGCATACGTGCGGCAAGCATGCAAACATGGAAAGCGATCGTGGTGCATGAAGATCTGGTCAGAACGTGGAGTGATTCTATCACATGTAAAAGAAGTGGGAAGTCATGTGCATTTGATGCTACGCTGATGGAGGTACAAAATTGGAAGAGAAAGGCGCAAATAAATTTTTATGGAATCCAAAGGACCAAGGCATCAGAGAAGAGAGACGAGAGCACGCAAGAATACTTCTTCCGTGAGTTTTGTCTTGTCTTTTTTGTTTTCTTTTGCTTTTTATTTACTCTTACCTTCGGTTCTTGCACTTTAATTTTGAGGTATTTTTCGTTTCCAAATTTATTTTCTTTTTGTGCAATTTCAATTCCAATGCATCTACTTTTATTTGCACTTAGTTTTACGTAGATTCATCCCCAATCCATGTCCCATTTGTGTATTTTATACTCGAGTGGGAAACCAAAGAGCGATCTCTACCGTTCTCCCTTCACTTCATTACCGTTCTCCCTTCACTTCATTATTATTGTAAATGGTAAAAATTATTAGAAACTTTGATCGTATACATCCTCTATTATGTCCTTTTTTTGGAAATTTCTTTTTGAAAATTATTAAGGTCGATTTTTTTGCAAAACAAAAGAACCACGTGAAAACTCATTGGTCGCTTGCTTAAAATAAACAATTACCTTTTCATTTTTTGCTCAAATCCCCTCTAATTAACCCTAGTTAGTTAATTTTATTCCCAAATAGAATTTCTGTAATTCTTTCTTCTCTTTATTCATTTTCTTTGATTTTCCCACCGTAAGCTCCTTCCTTTTGTCTGCCAAAGCCAAACTTCGAAGTCCATCGATACGACACTAGTGAGCTCTGACGCATTTAAGATCCGCCACCTCCCGACGGAGGCGAAGAACAGAAGAAGAAGTTCGTCTTCCTGGAACAGAGTCCCTAGCGAACCGGCGGCTGACGGAGATCGGCTGACGGAGACTGGCTAGCAGAGGCGATGGACTGCCACCGCCGACCGAAGCCAGCGAAACTGGTGATGTAGCATGGGGCGAACGATTCTCTCCTGAGGTTCCGGGCTTCTTGCAGCTTGCCATAGATCAGGTAACGCCTAGCACATCCAAATTGTATTTTGTTAAGTTGATGTAATACTTGAGCTGGATTTTGAATTCGTTGCATTCGGGAACTTGAATAATGTGTCATTGAATTTGTTCGTGAGACAATGAATCGGTGTTTCTTCGCAAGTTTTGTCTGTGGATGCTTGATAGTGAATTCATAGGTTATCCACGTTGAACGCTGCAAAATCAGCGACAATCTCTGTAAGGTATAGCTTTTCTCTCGTTGTTTTCATAGGTGGCAATTTATTGAAAGAAGTAGGTGAAGTCTAGGTTAGAAGGAAAAACAAGCAAGGGAGAGTGAAATAATGGGAAGTAGGGTGTACACGGGTTGGTTCCGTCCCTTTTCAAAAAAAGAAAAAAAACTGAGCCAATCTGGGTGCTGTACGTTAGGAGGGAGGAAGAGAGGGATGTGGGTGCTTTCAAGGCATCTAGGAAATGTGGATGTGTAGTATGTACTTACCATACAGAAGTGCAGCAGGTGATCGTTTTGCCAGGAGAAGTGAATTCTAAAAAACTTCGATCTCTAGGATAAGACTGGTCTCTATGTTTTATGAGGCACTTGAATAGGCAAAACCATAGAGGAATGAAGAAGATGCAGTGAGATGGCGAGCCACTTGGAAAGGTTGCTTCATAGTCGAATCCTTCAACCACTTCTTGACTTTGGCAACAAGGGAGTATTGAAAACCAAATTCTTGACTTTGGCAACAAGGGAGTATTGAAAACCAAATTTACTTCGAATGTGAGAGTAATATGAACATCGACTATGCCGATGGACAACTGTTTAAGTAGTTATTTTCTTTGTCCCTGTGGACTGTGGATATGAAAAAGAAATAATCACAAGAAACACAAAGTTGACATAAGCTATTCAGCAGAATAGAGACAAAAGCACAAGAAGCTGATTGTTGATTCTGACGTCTGAGGCCTTTGCAATAGTTTAGGATTCTCTTTTCATCCCTATGTTGCCGTAGCTTTTCTGAAGGAAAATGACCGACTCCTGGATGCTTCTTGAATGTTTGAGGGAAACCTGATTAATATCGTTTCTCAAATTAGTTGCTGTTTTCGCTTTAGTGATTTTAGAGCCATATCAGTTTGAGTGCTAGGTGGGACTTGCATCTGAATTACAGGATGAGTATGTATTAATAATCATTACTTCGAAGTTTGTGACCAGCATACTAGACTGGACCTGCAAGATCTTGATCTTATAGCTATGAGATATGGATTTATTCCATTAGTAGCTGCATATTGATACTGAAATATTTCCACTGCTGGCAACTTGATGCTGATTTCCTCTTGAGTTACCTATTGTCCTCATATTTTTTTCTCCTAACAAGTAACAAGACCTATTTGCTTTTCTTGTATAAAGCAAAGCTTGCTCTGGACGGCCTTGAAGCTCCAGTAATGTAAGAAACTGGTTTTCAGTAACCAGATGCATTTCAGATATGTTGTGTTATTTCCTAATAAGATGATTAGTATTTCAACCTTCATTAGTGAATGATCTCAAATTTATTTATGTCAGAATTTGGTCGAACAGCTGTGCAATTGTTGAATATGCGAACCTATTGCAACAGGAAGAAACCAGTGAAATGAGACATGATATATATCTTCATCTTTGCTTCTCTACCCCCTTCTATAAATTTTAGCCAACGGCACTTTGTTATTGTTCTGAATTGATACCCTCGAGAGTCCGTTTGTAGTTTATTTTTTTATCATTTTATGCTCCTACCTTAATTATTTCTTTATGATAAAATGATATATCTGCACAACTCTGTTAATAATTGGAATTTCCATGCATTATTATGCTGTGAAGGGTTTGTTCCCATTATTCTCTCATAAAATATGGCTACAGCTGACAATAATAGTAATCTTGCTTTATCAAACCAATGTTTAACTTTTTTCATTTGCCACTGTGCTCTCTCTGGAACCATAGTACAGTCTTTATCTGCTTTGGTGAAGTTCCTGATGTTGTTTTCTTAGGCTGTGTAAAACTTTTTTGGCATGAAAATGCATTGTGAGCATTGTATTGCCTTTAATGATGTAAGAACCTGTTCCTTGGTGCCACATTTCTTCATAAAATGACTAAATTTACACAATAGTTTGAGCCTAGTTTCTAGTAGACATCTCTTATCTAATAGTCTATGGCTGTCATCATTTATATTTATTTGGTGACAATACACTGCTATAAATGACTTTGCAAGTAGAAAAGGATGGTTGATGCCAAAATATTTGGCCCTTTTGGTATCTTGGTGAAGAATAATTCAAAACTGAAGGCACCTTGCAACAGGGATATATATATATATATATAACAAAATACTGTTAGAAAAGGTGGAGGTCGCTAATCCAATAAGAAGACTCTTTTCCATGTGAGATTCTGGGCAACTTCAAGTGAGCATCTTGTTGAAGAAGAAAAATTTTCTCATGAAATGCATTGCCTAAATTTATGTTTAATCTGCAGTAAGAGAAACTGTCTTTCTGACGTGGCTCCTAAATTTGATATGCTTTGCTTTGTTTCCTCCTTGTGCTTTCGTGGGCAACAAGACATTTGCAAGCCCTTGATTTTCTTCTTTGAATAGTGGCAGACTACTGGATTTTTGGCAACAAAAGTGACAGAGAATCTTTCAGCATGCTCCTTCATGTGACATGTGAACCATAATTTGTGTAATGGCATTATCGATCATAGGTACATCTGTTGATCATAATGAAACAAAACAAAACTTTCCTAGAATTTGTTTATTCCTCTGATTAGATGACTCTTAACCCTTTTTTAGGCATGAAGGAATTATATCATGGCTGTGCAAATGATAAATTTGGAGGCAGTTGCTCAATACTGTTGTTCCATTCAACTAGCTCCAAGGCATGGATTTAGGTCAGCCTCTGCACTTGCTTATGTTGTTGATTTCGTATTCACTTAGCTGCACTTTGAAATTGCGACAAATGATAATTGACGACTAAAGCTCACTGGAGGTCTATGCTTCCTTATGTTGATTACTGCTGGATGTGGATTCTTACTGATTCTGTTTGTTGTTCCACTTTGAATATTGCAACATATGACCATGAAAATAAATGAAGGTTTATAGAACTAATTTTTCATCTTTTATGTCCTTTTTGAGTTTGAGAGGAAGAAAGTGGAGTTGCTGAAAGCATCAAGAAGTCAAGTTTATATTAATTCTTTCTTTCCCCCCTTTGTTTCCTTTTTCTTAAATTCTTTGTGACTTGTTAGAAATTTCCGTGTTCTTTTTATTTGTCCTAAAAAATTTACAGTTGTAGGAAGAGCTACACACTAAACTAACATTAGTGTTTTCTTGTTTCGCTTCCCCCCTGTTTCTTGATCACTTCTTCCTCACTTTTTTTTCACTGCAGTGAGATTGTTTGATGTCTTTAACATTATCATCTTTAAATCAAGAAATATAATATCTTCAAAGAAATATGATATTTTAACTATGAGGGAATAATGCTTTCCCATATGCCATGTGGAAAGTGCTTGATATAGAAATCTCTTTTCTGGTTTTTAAGTTGCAGGTGTCTATTCTTGCATACATAAAAGTATATGCCTGTTAAATTGTGGAGTATATTTTGCTTTCCAGTATGATTGTTTATCTGTCTGGCACTGTCATGATCTAATATTTAATGTTTCCTAAGCTTGCTCAAAGCTCATAAAATTTTTTTAGCAGACTTTGTTCAAATAAAAGTTAAAACTTAGTGAAATAGAATCTCAACAAATTTTGGCAAGCGGTACTTTGTTATACCCTCATGGTTTATTGTTGATCTTTTCATGTTTCTCCCTCAATTGTTTCTTTACTAAATGACAAAAAAATATATCTGAACAAATCTATTAATAAGTGGAATTTTCCATACATTATTAGGCTGGAAAGGGTTTTGTTCTTATCATTCTTTCATAAAATATGTCTACGGCTAATGATAACAATAATCTTGCTCTGTCATAGACAATGTTTTACGTTTTTCATTTGCCATAGTGCTTTGTCTGGAACCAAATGACTGCCTGTGTCTGCTTTGGGGAAAGATCCTGGCAATATTTTCTTAGGCCGTATGGTAGCAAGACTTTTGATATGCTTTTTTGGTATGAAAATGCATTGTGAGCATTGTATAGATTTTCAAGATCTAAGAACCTACTCCTTGGCCACATATCATCATACAATGACCTCATTTACACAAATAGTTTAAGCCAGGTTTCTGGTAGACAGCTCTTGTCTTATATTCTATTGTTGTTACATTAGTAGTTATGTGGTGACAAATAGTTGATGCAGAAATATTTGGCTCTTTTATTATCTTGTGGAGCATAATAAAAAAACAAAGGCACCTTGCTATAGGGATATAAATGATACTATTAGAAAAGGTGGAGGTGGCTAATCCAAAAAGAAGCCTCTTTTTGCATGTGAGATTCTTAGCAACTTCAAGTGAGCATCTTGTTGAACTCATGTAGTATGCCTGGATCAATCTTATATATAATCTCAATTAGTTAACTTGAAAGAGAAAACATTGCTCATGAAATGCTTTCCTAAATTTATATCGTAACTACACTGAGAGCAACTGTCTCTTTGACAATGCTCCTAAATTTGATATGCTTGCTCTGTTTTCCTCCATGCATTTTCATAGGCAAAAAGACATGCAAAGATAGAAGCTCTTGATGTTCTTCTTGAACAATGGCGGAGGACTGGATTTTTGGCTACAGAAGTTGCGGAGAAGTTTTCAAGATGCTCCCCGTCTGTGACATGTGGACCATGCATAATGTGTGCAGCATCATTGTCGATCATTGTTGATTATACTTAAACAAAACTAAAATTTGCTAGAATTTGTTTATTAATATGAGTAGATTGCCGTTACCCATTTTTAGGTATAAAGAGGTATGTTATGGCTGTGCAAATGATAAATTTGGAGGCTGTGGCTCAATACTGTCGTTGCATTCAAGTAGCTCTGAGGCATTCATTAAGTCAGTTTCTCAACTTGCTGCTGTTGCTGGTTTTGTATCTACATAGCTTTACTAGGAAATTGTGACATGACAATTGACAACTAAAGCTTACTGGAGGTTCGTGATTCTTTATGTTGATTACTGATGGATGTGGGTCATAGTGATTCTGTATGTTGTTGCACTTTGAATATTGCAATACATGACCATGAAGATAAATGGAGGTTTATGGAAAAAAAATTCCAGAAACCTTCTCTTTTCTATCAATTTTGTTTGGTGGGTACTTGTCAATGTTGTTCGGTTTGCTAGATGTTTGTTCATTTGGCTGTCTGTGGCTAATATGATGGCTTATCTCTCAAAAATTCCCAATCTTGATTTAACTCGTAAATTTTTTAACCAGTATGATGATTTTAGTATTATTATTATTATTATTATTTTTGTTTTGTTTTGGGGGTTAGATGTTCTTTTACCAATTCATTTCCTTTTCTCTGGGTACTTTTGGTATTAGAAAATGGTGATTTGATAAGTGAAAACAAGAAGGATAGTGATGGTGGTGTCTGATATTAACTCCCAAACATCTGAGGACTGGACCACCCTCACATATTCAATGAGGGCAATTAGGACTTAAATAGGGGAGAATCAATGTGAGTTCACATCTATGAACGAGCCTCCAGGAATGCGGTTGTCCAAATTGTGGAGGAAGTAGAAGCTGGATATGTTTTACAGATTGAACTGAGGGATGTTGAAGAAGCTGTTGGCGATGAAACTGGCGGCCAAGGAACTTAAAGTCTAACAGTATTCTTATAATTAAGGTTGTCAAGACTGGAAACTGAGGAAAAGTTGGAGAACGTAAGTATCTACATCTAGGGTCTCGAGTCCATGAAGGAATCATACAATGGAAAGAGTAAGAGTTTGCCCATGGTGAATGTAGCAGAACAGCTGGTATTTCACTTGTTTTTTTATCCATTGGAGCCACCAAATTGGCGATTATTTTGAATTTATGCTGCAGAAATGGAATCTGCTTAATTATGTATCATGCTATTGCCCCGCAGCGAGAGGTAGCGATGACACCAGGAATGGTGCAGAGGACTTCATGGATAATAAGCTGTGGATTGGTGGATGTCATAACTGGGTCCAGGATACAATTTCCAGGTTTGTACTTCCCAGTCACATGGAAAATTAGTATGATGGTTTCCTGGCCGAGAATGTTGTCTACTGCATTCTATAGCTGCATAAGCTAGGATTCTTGATATAGCAGCATTTACATTTTTATCAAAGGAGTGTCTCTACTCTTTGATGTCTCAGTTGTTACCTTTGAGGCTAGGCTAGTGCTGAAGAACTCAACAATCATGTTACGTTCCCTGTTTCTATAAACTCAGCAGTTACTTCCGGATACTTCTATATCTTAACTATGTAAATGAACTCGTTCCTTAGCTCCGTCAAACATTTTCATGGTCCTCAAGTTTGAAAATGATTCTTGTCGCTTAGATGCACCCAGACTATGAAGTACTTGGGGTCTGTTGTATGCGGGACTGAGGAGTTCCTCTCATATTTCTTGCTTGGAGATGCATGTCACAGAAAGCAACGTTAAAATTTACTTGAACCAAGAAGTTAGCAGCAGCAGTTTACTACGGCTGTTCTATACTTAGTTAACCCATATTATTTGCTCCGGCAGATGCACTTTCACCGAATCACGTTTTGATTGGTGCCAATGTCTCGTTCGCTGTTCCTTTCAACAACAGTACAGATGCTGGCCAAAGGGAATGACAGACTTGTCAAATAATACATGGCTTTGGGACTGAATATTTTCAGACTTGGACCCAAGAAAACATCGGGAGCTTCCTCTGAACGTGAACTCTCAAGCTTGATTCCTTCTGTCTTTTGGATGCAGAGAGAACTGGGAATCGGTTTTAGTCGAAAGACAGTGGGCTAAGCAAAGAATTGATAGTTTGCTTTTGGCCCAATGTGAATGTTATTAGATCTCGTGCATGCAAAGCTCATGTGTGATTGCTTTCGCGTCATTTGATTCGATATGGTATTTCTAAAATCGTAAAACAGTGTGACCAATTGTAATTAACAGCTATCGTAAAGTAGGAAACAGAACAGAAGTACCTAAATTACATTAAATTTGAAGATTTTGATTTTCTTTTTTCTGAGAAAGAGAACTTGTTAATTATGAAATTACTATTTGACTATGTATTTAGAATTATGGTGCTCGCATTGTGAATGTGATTTTTGTAGAATGGTTTCACTTTTCACCCTCTATTTTGGAATGATCTCAATTATTGAAATATTAGTATTGACTTCAACAATTTCACCCCAGTTCAACCATTTTCTATGTAGCTTGATTATTTGAGAAAATTGTAGAAGTAGGCGATATGGGAAGAAATAGATAAAATTAATTACCTTGTGTGCGAAAGATCATTTGAGAATATGTTTGTAGCATCCATTGCGCTTTGATTTTCTTAACCATGTTTTGAGAAAAGTACTAAAATATATCTAGAAGAAAAGGAAAAGTATCACAAAAAACTCAAAACTATGCCAATTCCAGCATCAATATCCAAAACCTATATATAACAAAAATCTCCAAACTTGAAATAGTGCAACAAAAATACCCTTTACCTACTAAAAAAAAAAAATCACGTGCTTTGCCTACTACAATACAATATTCTAAATTCTTTTTTCTTTTATCACAAATATTTTAAATTTGTACAAATGTGATGAAAAAGATAGTATTGGCTTTACAGCTATTATAATTTAGGACAATTAACAACACAAGAAAAAGTGGGTGTTACGGTAGACATAGTTTAAATTTTTTGCTCATATTAATCCAAGAAAAAAAATTGTGGAGTGTATTTACCTCCGAAATTCTATCATAACTTGGCTAAAATCCTCATGTGATCATGAGATGTGTCTCTGGGCACGTTCAGAAATCTGTAGAGAACAAGATAGTTTCCATAAATAAAGTGAAGAAATTTAGAATATAAGAAAAATCCTTAAGAGAATATTAAGGAATTGCATTCCTTTGAAGGAGGCAAACCTGAAAAGTTGACCCCGAAAGTAAAAGTCAACTCTCGCCTGTGGTTCCACCTCTGAGGCGTGTCTTCTTCTTCCTTGCTTAGTGCGACTCTCTCTGCAGTGTGCCATTACTCTGCTCGACAGAATCGAGCGCTAACGATTCTTGACTCGAGTCCCTTTGTCGTTGTTCTTGTTCTTTGTTATTCTGATCTTGGCGACCACCAAGTCTTAGTTCCTTAAGCCCTTTTATATGATGATTTTTTCTGCGCTTATCTTCCACTTTTTCCAGATGATGAGACTGATTTAGCTCTGATTCCGTGATTTTGAATTTATGATGTTTGGGATCTTTCAATTTGTTTGATGAGATTGATTCTATGGAGATGGCTACAATTTGCAGGTATATTCATTTGTAGTGGTTGCTATGATTAGCCTGCCAGGTGTTCGTTTAAATTTCCCAGAGAAAATTGAGTTGAATATCTCACCGGATAATCATCTTTTGTGAATGTATACTAGAGATGACAACAGTATAATAGAGATGATGCGGAGAGGACCATAAATGAGCAGAGTGTTGCATAGTGTCCTGCTTTATTCATGCATTGAACTCAATTTGCGAGAGGGCTTCTCAGGCTGTGGACCTCTGAGTCCATGTTAAAATTTTATATTGGTGTGTGAAGACATACTGGTCGCTGGTGTATCACAGGGACTACTGGAGTAGAGAAGCCGTCATCCTGATCAGATTTCACGCCATCTTTCCAAATCTCAAATGCTCCTGCACACATTCATTCCCTTCTTCGTGGCTTGGTTCTTGCAAAACCTATACAGAACTCTCCAAGTGCTTCTTTAAACGTTCGAGTTATGCAAGTCACGATGGTCCCGTGATCTCTGCACACTTAAGAAGGAAAAGCTAAATAAAACTGTTCACAAAGATCATGGGTTGCATGCAAAATGGCTGCCTTGACGGTGCCCTGAAACTGTTCTAAGAAATGCTCATGAGAGACTCAATTTGGTTGAACACAATTATCTGATGGTGCTTAGACTGTGGGGATTTAATGTTGGCAGAAGAGCTTTTCGATGAAATGCCTGAACCAAGTGTTGTTTCATGGACAACAGTGATAGATGGGTTCTTTCAATTTGGACAAGTTGAGTGGGCAGAGAAATTTTCCAAACAGATGCCCATTAGAGATCTTGCTTCATGGGTATTGTGAGGATGCCAGAGTGGACGATGCTGTGAAATTGTTTGAGCAGATGCCATAACGAAATGTGATTAAATGGACTTCAATTATTGGCAGGCTTGACCAAAACAGTAAGTGTGAAGAAGCTTTAATTTTTTAAGTCTAGTGTTGTACCCAATCTGAGTACTTTGATATGTGCATTGAGTGCCTGTGCAAATGCATTATTTTTTCCTCTTGGTGTGCAGATTCATAGTCAGGATTCTGCCTTAGTGTATTTGAATGTGCTTCTCTCATCACGTTCTACACTAACTGCAAACGAATTGAGAAAGCAAGTGTTCAATGAAGCAGTGTACAGGAATGTGGTCATATGTACTGCTCTTCTAATCGGTTATGGCTGTAGTTTAGAGTCTCTAAATCAAGGTAAGGAGGTCCATGTGTCAGCTGTAAACCTTGAAATTGGGAAGTGATGTTTTTGTTGGCAATTCTCCCGTAGTTATATATAATAAGCATGGAGCCGATGATGATGCTGTTGTAGTATTCAAAAGACTTGGGGAGAAGAACATCTTCACCTGAAATGCCATTGTTTGCAGGTGTGCACAACCTGGCCGAGGGATGTGGGCTGTGGAGTTGTTTAGCCAAATGATATGCAGACCGGTACAACCAGATGAGATCACACTCACGTAGATCATTGTGCAGATACTTTGGTGTTATTCTTCAATTGAATTGAAGAACAAGCATTATGCATCCATGGTTGATGTGCTAGGATGATGTGGGAAGCTAGAGGAAGCAGAGGATTTGGAAGAAACATGTCCCTTAAAACTAACTCCATAGTGTGGCTTGCTTTGCTTGGTTCTTGCAGGACATCTAACCTAGATTTGGCAGAAAGACCTGCGAACTATATTCTTGACCTAGAACCACATTGTAGTGCCGCTCATGTTTTACTGTCCAACTTCTATGCTTCTGCTAATAGTTGGGGTGATGAGAGATTGAAGGAGCCCTCGAAGAGAGACCAATCGATTGACCCATTTCATGCAATCTCTAGAGGGCAAATTAGACACTTAAACTTGATGGACCCAGCTCTGCATTATGATGGTTTAGTTAAAGAAGATGCTTTTATCTTCTTCATTAAAAATCGATTGTCTTTCCTCCTTGATTTCACTCATGCATCAAGCTTCATACATTTTGCAAGTCACGCGGTGGTCCTTGCATACGCATGCAATAATAACCGTAATGGTCAACATAGCTAATTGAGAAAATAAATAAATCAGACACATCACAACATCAATACAGACAAAGTACATTTTAGGAGCCCTTTGATGGAGAAATTTGGCAATTTGGTATATTTAGTCAAAGACGCCTCTCTCTCATGCCATGCACCTGCAGTTGCAAACCCTCCAATGACAGTCGAATCATAGGTTTTTTTCCATTCCAATTTCTGTCTCTTGGAACTTCTTAGACTGATATATATATTCTTGTGAACACTGCAATGTGCATATATACATTTGGAGAGGCGGTGTGAGCTAAAAAGATCTCTTCCCATCGTTTCCCATATATTTTGTCAGCTTTCTAACCTTTTAGGCTATGTTGCATATTCTACTATTTCTCGCATGTTCAATAAGTCTCAGCTGTTCAACCAACTTGCTTGGCTTGTGCATCTAGCAAGAGTCATCGTCGTCATCATCATCCTCCCACTTTTCATAGATCCAAGGTTCCCCTAGAAAGTTCATTTTGACATTTGGGGGCCGGCTCCTGTAACATCTCACCAAAATAATAGATATTATGTTTGTTTTATTAATGATTACTCCAAATTTTCTCGGCTTTATGTGTTCAATTCTCATGATCAATTTTTACATATGTTTGCGGTCTTTCTAAATTTTGTTGAAAAGTAGCTCAATACCTGAGTTAAAGCCATCCAAAGTGATCGTGCCGGAGAATTTCTTTCTGCATCTTTTAATAAATTGTTGCAGGAGCACAGCATTTAGAAACCGACATCCTCTCCTCGCTTAGCCTTTCAAAATGGTTCGGTCAAGCGCAAACAGACATATGGTTGAAATGGGTCTCGCCATGATGCACCATGCGTCTGTTCCCTCTCTTTTTTGGGATTTTGCTTTTGAAAGTACAGTTCACATTATCAACCGACTACCTACTCTCGTTCTGCAGCAGTGCGGCCCCTAGGAAGTACTCTTTTCTACTGCACCATCCATTGAGAATCTTCGGGTTTTTGGCTGTATTGTGTACCTGAACTTATGACCCTATACCAAGCATAAACTGTAGCCCATGTCACATCGGTGTATTTTCTTATGATATCCCTCAGGAGTCAAGGGCTATCGCTGCTATTCTCTACAACAATGACGGTTCTATACAGTTGCAGATGCCATCTTTAATGAGACTTTTTTCCATTTGCTACTCCTGTTATCGACGTATCATCAGATGTATCCCCACCAGTATCATTGGAGTTGCCCTTTTACGTTCCCATACTGACGCATTTGCAACCTGATGATTCACATACGTAGGAGCCAAGGACTAATGGATCCCACATTTCGACACCTGTGCATAGCAGTCCCACCACCTCCCGCTCAGTATCTCTCTAGTTGCAACCAAAAGTGCCATCTCCTGCTATTGAAACTATCCCGCAGACCATAATCCAGTTGGTTATCGATCCGCCATCATAACCGGCGCCACCAACCCACTCCATGGTGACCAAACTTCAAGACAACACGGTTCCCCACCAACATGTGCAAAAGGATCACACCTATGCACTCACTACTTTGGTAGCAGCCTATCTACATCATCCTATTATAGTTAGGCAATAAAAAACTGAACCGGGTGGCAGCTATGGCCGAAGAGTACACCACACTACTTAAAAATCAGACATGCGAGCTTTACCATCTCCTCAGCACTGTAAGCCCATTGGCTGCAAATGGGTCTTTCGGGTCAAGCTTCATGCAGATGGCTTGTTGAACGATACAAGGCTAGATTAGTCACAAAGGGCTTTCATTAACAGTAGGGAACTGATTATAATGAAACCTTTTGTCTGATGGTGAAACATGTCAAAGTTCACACAATCCTTGCCGTTGCATTTTCTTAGGGTTGGCAATTCCGGCAGTTAGATATTAAGAATGCTTTTCTCCATGGTCATTTCACCAAAGAAATATTCATGGATTAACCTACCAGGCTTTGTTGATCCCCCACCATCCTTATCATGTCCACTGCCTAAACGATCTCTCTATGGCTTGAAACAAGCTCCCCATGCTTGACACCATTGTCTTAGTAATTTTCTAGTCTCTATTGGTTTTGTAGCTTCTACTGCTGAATCCTTAGTGTTTATACTGCATACAGCCCAATACAGTATCTGCCTACTCGTCTATGTCGCCAACATCTTTATTACAGGATATCCTACAACATCATTGTCTGCTCTCCTAGAGTCTCTACAAAAGGAATTTGCTGTCACAGACTTGAGTGAACTCCATTATTTTCTTGGGATCGAACTACAATGCACTTTGCATGATATTCTTTTTCACTAAACAAAATACGCAGCAGATCTTCTTGTCCAAGCAAAAATGCAGGATGCAAAGCTTATCACTACTCCATGTGCAATGGGCTCGGATATTCCATCTACTCATTGTGGTGAGCTGTTCTCAGACCCGCCACTTTATCGTAGTACCGTGAGCGTATTGCAGTGTTTTACTTTCACTCGGCCTAACATTGCCTTCGCTGTCAACACTGCCTGTTAGTTCATGCATACACCCTCGAAGGTTCATTAGCAGTTTGTCAAACGCATATTGCACTTTGTTCGAGGCACACCACACCATAGCAGACGTTTTACTCATGGCCACAATTTCCATCTCCATGCTTTTTCTAACCATGACACCAGATGGTCAGTTGGTAGCTTTGGCTTGGCTCAAATCTCATCTCATGGAGTTCTTGTGAGCAACGGAAGGTCGTCCAATCCAGCACAATGGCCGAAATCAAAAGCTTAGCCGACACAACTGCTGAACTCATTTGGATTGAGGATGCAATCTCAGTGTCCCTTGGCAAGGTCCTCTGGTTCTTTAGTGTGATAACATCTTAGCCATCCATTTGACCGGGAATCCCATCTTTCATGTTCGGACAAAGCACGTTGAAATTGATTACCACATTGTGCGAGAATTGATCACCAAAAATCAACTACATGTACAATCCATCTCCACTACCGATCAACCTACCAATATCTTCACCAATGGTGTCCCTACGGCTTGCTTTCGACTTCTATAGTCCAAGCTTACTATATGTGTTCCGCCACATTAGCGTGTGGGGGGTGTCAAAGGAAACGATGACATGTCATGATTTGGCTACAATCTCTCCACCATTTGCTCATCAAGCAAGCTCAATTCTTTCCGAAGAGGAGATCATGATTGTGTGGCCTCATTCTTGTATTACATAAAGACACCACACCGCATAGCTGAAGAATGTAACAAAAAAAATTCTATTTCTGAAACACAAAACACTTACTGGCAATTGCCACCCATTCTTATCCTGTTAATTTATTGTTTTTACAGAAGTGATGATGGCCAGAAACAAAGAAGATAATGCAGGTGTGAAAGAACTCAAAAATAGAGTAAGAGAGAAAGAGGGTTGATGCTCGGCCCAAATCAGCAGCGGCCTCACATGCAAGCTCTATCAAACTGGTGTATTCCCAAATCTACGATCCCTATACCCGTGCAAAGTCTGATCTCCATCCGCCGGCCGATCCTCCCCTTCTCTCTATATCTACGCTTTTCTCTTTTTTTTTTAATGGTTCTGAGCAGATTATGTTTGCGGTTGGTTGCTTCCATTATGCGGACAGAGGGGACTTTGGTTTGGTGCTAAACTTTTAGTTTTTTTTTTTTCCTTTTTAATCAACAACAAATAAGAGTATACACCTCAATTTCTTGGTTTATGATATTTGGGTCGGGTCAGTCGGGTCGGGCTTTCGCAATACCTGACCCGACCCATTGATACCGCTAGCTCCAACGAAGTCCAAGTTGGCTTGCCTGGACCATTTACAGCGAGCACCCCAGCAAGTCTACACCGCTCGCCTAAAATGGCTTGTTCGCCTTCCCGCTCGGACTCAGCTTTTGGATCCCCAGATTAGCCTCCTCCTCTTCATCCCCATGGCATCGCTCTGCCCCTCCCTCCGTCGCTGCCAGCAGTAGCACTGCCGTCACCGGCTAGTCCCAAAGCCAGACCACCAGCACCCGCCGGTCCTCGCTCAGACAGTATAGACTCTGTGGAGAACACGTCTATGTCGGCATCAAATCCGAGAATAGAGGATGCTGCGGTGCTCATTTGACGGGCAATGGTAGCAATGAGCAGCGGCAACAAAGAACGATGGTGATGGCGTGCAAGCATCAAGCAAAGGGGAGACGCTGGCGATGCGCGAATAATGGCCGCGAGTGGTGTCCCTCACCTGAAGCTTTGCAGAAAAGCCCATATAAAATTGATTTTTGATGTTTTTATACCTTTTTTTATAGTAGAAAAGGTAATAATCCCTTCTCTACTGCTCATTCTAAAACATTGGAGTTTATCCATCAAATGCTGAGGGAGGAACCGAGCGGCTTCGTCCATGTCAATCAATCCAAATGCTGAGCGTGGCTAAATCAGGACAAATGCCCTTACAAGCCCAGAATCAGCTAAGTCTTCCGGATGACAAAAAAGAAGGAAGATAAAACCACCAAGAACCAAGAATAAGTTATATGTGCATCCTTTGATTCTCCACACAGCTTTTGCACTTCAAATGGTAACCATTGCTTCTAAATCGTCATAAAACATGGATCCAAAAGCAACTCTTTTAGAGAATATAACAGCAGCAGTAAATTGACCGACTAGAGGGGAGACAACATCACGCAGGCCAAGGTCCCTTCCTCCCCAACTATTGAAGATGGAGGCATCCAAAGCCAGTTTCATCTCCTTCCTTTGGCATACTGAATAGCCATTTGAAATTCATGATCTCAATCGCCAGCTAAGCAGGACAATGCAAGACATGCTCCCACATCTTTGAGCCTGTATGAATTTGCAGAAAGTCGACTGGCCAGAAAATTAATTAAGTACTCAGCCGAAAATGGATTTCCTATTTTTCAGGAAAAAAAAATGACGAGAGAAATTACTAAATACCTTCTTTTCCACATGACTTCAAGTAATAGTCGCGGACAGCCAGATTCCTGAAGCCGCCTGGCAATCATAGGGCAAGTATTTCTGTTGCACCACCTCTTTGAATACCGACATAAGAGCCAACAACCAGATTTCTCGCTTCTGAGCTTAGCGGCAAGACTTACTCCATTTACAATAAATCGCATGAATCTGCATATGCTTTCTAACAAATAAACAGAGCTGCAAGACAGGTAAGTGAACCTTCAGTTTCAAAATTTTTGCATAAGCAACGTGAAACTTCAATTTTGCAGTATCAAATGTGATAGCGAGAGCATCTTCATGTTTAAAATGAACTTCTACAATGTGATGGACAAGGTGGTGAATCAGGTCACAAATCATTACGTATAGCATCTGGAACCTCGAAATATAGCTTGACGAAAGTTACATAGTGCTGCTTAAAGGACAACCAAAGAACAAGGCATCTTTGATCAAAAAAATCAAGGAAACAATAAAGTTGATGAAGAAAGTTTTAAGTTTCTTACATTAATGGGTTTAGAATTGTCAAAATGGCTCCAATGGGAATTGGTAGCAGGTAGGATTCACGTCCTTGCATCTAGAGTTGCTTGTACACCTGCCTTAGATATGCTTATTATCTATTGTTTAGTTGCTTCATCTCTCACATCACAACCTCCGAATATAAAGCCAAGTTTCAATTTTAAGAAAATGAACTCGTGTGGGATTTTAATTTTGTTATGTAGTTCCAATCCTAAGTTTAAAAGAAAAATTCTCAGCAGTAAGCTGATCATACTAATCCTATAATCGTTTTACATATTAGTCTGGAGATTCAAATCACTTGATAATTAACATTATGAAATATCCAGCTTTTTCTTCTAATTCCTATAGAGAGATGATATGAGCCTTTAAAGTCACTTTTTGATTTATGATCTCACACTATATCATGTTAGCGATATCCTTTCCTAACAATGACCTGATTTTTAACAACCGTTCTTGCGAGATATCAATCTAAGTCTTTTTAGCTTTTAAACTCAATAGCAGGGTGCCATGTAGAAGAACAAAGAGTATCAAAGAAATAATCCCAACAAACCTAAAGCTTTGGCACTTCAACCTGCTGGCCACGCTCCTTGTCCAAGAGAAAACCCATTTTTCCATCGAACTTGTCCTTAAGACCTCTGCAAATTCCTTTCCGATTCTCATAATTATGAGGAGACAAACACATTGTGGGATAGCAAGTGTCGTTCCAGTAATTTCTACCTGATCGGCCACATAAATGGAATACAGAATTGCAGAATTCAACTTAAGTTACATCAAAGACCAGCTACTCCTACTCTATTCTAGATACTCCAAAGAAGCAGACTAAGCTAAGATTGCAATGAGGACGCTACTTTGTGCTAATCCACATTGTTTCAATTACGTTTTTTTTTCCCCTTTCCGCACTTTGCTCGTGCTCTAACCTAGATCATCACTAATGGAACATAATTTCAATCACTAAACCTTTGCTTGTGAATATAAGCAAATGTTGCTCGCTGACAATCAACCTTATCTCTAAAAATAGCAATGATAATTAATCAGGACAAAGTTTAACATAAGCCGATTTATGAGCGTTTTTATTTTCAGAACATTGAATGAGACGAAATAAGTTTAAATATTTATGCTAGATACGCATTATATTAAAAATGCTGATTTTTTTTAATTGATTCACATAATTACATGGTACTAGATGATTATTGGCCCAAGACTCATCATAAATCTATGTATTCTCGTGACATTACCATTTTCACCATTGCAGTAAAAACTTCTTAACTCGAGGTCAAAAGAAAGGGGGGAAAAATAAAAAAAGAAATCCAAATCCTGCACAAAAAGTTCACACTTACATTTGCCAATTTGCCAAAAGCTCTTCGTCTTGCATAAAACACACAAAATCTCCTCTCTCATCCACTCGCCAGAATCCACCTGCCGGCGGTTCTCCGGCGAAGCGCCCGAGGCCTTTTGCCCTCTCTCTCTGTCCCCCCTCTTCGCCTTCAGGGTTTCCCATTCCAGGTGTTTCGGCCGACTAATTGAGCAGCTTATGGCTGGAGGACGCAAGAGGGGAGCGAGAAAGCGCAAGAGTAAGCGTCATTTGTGTTTGGGCGATCTCGTTCTTGCAAAAGTTAAGGGCCACCCCGCCTAACCTGTCAAGGTTCGCACTTTTATCTCGCATTTTGCTCCGTGTTCCTTTGATCATTTCGCATTTCTTAATTTCTGTTTTGGGTGTTCAAGCACAAGTTTTTGGTTTCTTTTGTGTTTTTTTTATTATTATTTTTTGGCTTTCTCATGGTCGGAAAAAATGCTTTAGTTTGATTTAATTATGCTTATGTTGTGAAGTGAACACTAAATAGGTTGTCGGCCGTCATGTGGTTCTTTATATTAGTTGGAAATAGAGGCCAATGAGGTTTAATTTTTGCTTCTGTTTTTCTTTTTTGGGTTTTCAAAAATGAATTGGCAAGTTACCTCGTGGCTTACTAGTGATATAGAATTGTCTTTGGGCTATTCAATTAGATCCGTAGTAGCTTTAGCCCGACACAGAGTCGGCCCGACTTGAACTGACCGGGGCTTGCCAAAACGGGCCCTTGTCTTAAGTTTGGGCAGACTAGGCTCTATCAAGTGTACAGTTCTTATTAACTAGCCCCGGGGCCAAGTTTTACTGAGCTCTCTAGGCTCAACTCCTATTTTTTAAGCTCTTTTCTCCAGAACGTGGAGATCTTTCCCTCTCCTGCACGGTCTCTTCTGCCCTTTACGTCGACTACACGTTGACCCCCTCCTACGGACAGATGGAAGACTGACTAGTGAAAGCACTGAAAAATGGAAAAATGAATAAGTGCACTAGAATTCCTATAAATTTTCCAGAAAATACAATCGAGTTTTAAAATTTTTAAACGGTCCAATTAAATCATAAACTAATCACGAAAATACAGTCGAATTTATAAAATATTATCAACTCCTAAATCTTATCACAAAAGTACAATCAACAGAAATATAATACTAAATCTTATCACGAAAGTACATTCAACGGAAATGTAATATGCTTAAAACTTCTACAAGGTACTACTAATCAAAAGGACTTAATTTGACTAATTTTATAAATTCCCTTCATTGTTTTTTTTTTTTTAAATTTTCAAATTCGATTGTACTTTGATAATAAATTTTATGACTTAATTATATTTTATAAAAAAATTTAAACTAAATTTATGGACGAGTTTCAACATTTCTAATATACTTATCCTCTGAAAATACCTTAAGTTAAATAGAGAACTTGAGCACAAATAGAATTAGGACTGCCCACTGCGCAGTTGCTCTCCATGACCACGGCTACTGCGAAACACGACTTGGACGTGTGCACAAAAATGTCTGAACCAAGAACATATGAAGAGAAAGGATAAGGGCATGGTACTACCGAAATGCATTTAACACACCACGAACACAAAAAGCGGATCGAGGAGTGAGCATCAAAAATCACAAAATTTACAAGAGCAGATCCCAAAGTCGGCGCTCAAGTAGGCTGTTGAAGCGTTGTAAAGGGCAACAAAATGATGACAATGCGAAAAAAACAAAAATAGTTAAGTCTTAGGATGGAGGTTGATTTGGAGTAAAGAATCGGATCTTATTCAGCGAAGTTTGGTACGTCAAAAAAGTGTCAAGGCACAAAGCGGCCATATTTTGAAGCTAATTTGCTTTCGATGCTCTCTACGCTCTCCCATTTCACCTTAGAGAGTGAGTTGAAGTTGGAAGAATATCAAGAGTTCAAGATTTCTCTGAATCCTCCATTCGACAGGACGAACACCGACTCGAATGCTATCGCGGTGGATTGATGAAAGATCCACGATGAATGAAGACGAGATGGAAGGGGAGTCGCTGTTCTCGCGGTTGATGGGCAAACGGTTTGATCGATTTCTCTAGCGAAAACAAGAAATAATGCTTTCTCTTGAATCGCAACAACCGCCGGGAGGAACACTCGAAACCAGTAGAGCACAGAGGGACAAAGGCTAGAGTTCGCCCATACCGGACGACGGCGTAGCCCGAAGCCGGGCAAGACAGGACGCGAGAAAGGCGAGACAGAGGTCGCCGGCGGTGCTCCCTGCTCGACCCGGCAGCGTCGGACGGTGGACCAAGTGACTTGGACGCAAAAATAAAGAAGCGGCGGTGAGTCGTCCGCCGAGACTCAAGCGTGACGGCCGACGGCGGCTCTCTCTCTCTCTCTCTCTCTCTCTCTCCGACTTCTTCCTGTCCTCTCAGATCGGCGGTCACTCGGATTAATGACCTCCCTGTATGTCTCTCCGGGTAAGCCCTCTGAGCCCCCGCTCCACCGCCTCTTGCTTGGCTCGCGGACGCCCTATTTATAGGCTGGAGGTTCCGGTCGACGGAGGGTTTAGCTGCCGGTCCTCGGAGCACCTACCGGGCTCCCTTCGGCGAACCGGTGTCCCCTCGGCTGCCCACCTGCTTTGCTCTGCTGCGCCGCCTGCTCTCACTGCTCTGCGCCTGCTCTGCCGTCCCATCTGTCGCCGGCTACTCTGCTCTAATGCCGCAGGTTGTCCTCCGAGCGTCGGTGTCTTCTGCGCGTGAGGCGGAGCGCCTGGGAAGAAGGGAGGAGGAAGAAGAAAAGGGGCAGGGGCCGGGCCAAGAAATGGCCAGATGGGCCCGGGCCCATGCGGTAAGAAGAAAAAGAAAAGGGGCGTGGGCTTGGAGGCCCAGCCTGCCACGGGCCTCCCCCTTTTTAATTAGTTTTTTTATAATTATCCGAAAAAAAGGGTAAAATAAAGGAAGGCAGAAAATAGAAAATAAAACTCAGTAAATGCAAATAATATTAATATCTAGGTGATGCGAGAAATATTTTTTGCTATGGCCAAACTAGTTTCTAATTTTCTAAATTAAATCAAATGTTTAGTCAAAATTAAGATGTCAATAATCAATTTTAGCCGTACATCATTGTTGTGGCAGTTTAAATATATTGCATTACCTTTGCCACAAATTCAGATTTGAGTCACTTCATCTATTCCAACTTCAAACTAACACTTTCTTTCTTTGTATTTTTTTTTTTTTTTTTGTTACGATTTTTGGTTAACTTTTTTTTTTTTTACTTTGCTCATCTTCAAAATTACATTTGGAATTATTTTGTATTTCAAACATGGGTAATGCCTTTCGTTTAAAAAAAGAGAAATTCTAAACTTTCCTGCTAAGTTGGACTTCACAAATTCCAATAATGAAATCAAATTTGGATGTGTCAATCTTAGCTCAACTGGACTCAAATTACTGACTTGGATGTTCACAGGAAATTCAAGGACGAGAATTTATAGTGAAAATATATGATCTTCCACATATTAAGTTCAATTTTTGTGCTAATCGTTGAACAAAGTCCTCTTCACTGACAAATTAGAACATAGGATACGAATCAGAATTCATTCATAGCCCACAATCCAAAAACCAACTATTCATCCATTACGATCGATAAGTGGAAACACGATTATAAATTTAATCCACTTGCATCATTATGATCATCCCTTCGTTTGAAAATTTTAATCTATGAATATGCTTTACCATGGACTATGGGATCATACACATTAGATAAGATATGTCTCATGCAATAACCATTCTTTTAACTATTGAGATTTAATGGATCGAATTTAGACATGATATTATTATGGTCGAATTCTAGAAACTAACCCTCATCCATTAGTGGTACAGCTATCTATTGAATAGAAATATTGAGTGAACTTAGTGCATAAACAAGATTGAATTTGAACCGTCCAGGATAGGAGGCTCAATACGAGTGTCTTCAACTTTTACGATTCATATTTAGTTTACTACATTTATTTTCATTTAATAATATCTTGCTTATTAGACTCTAATAATTGCCTCAACATTGGACTTTTGGTAGTGGCGTATGGCCCTCTTAACGAGAGCTTAAAATTGTCCAAACTCCGAAGCCACGTTGAAGAGACACAATTATTGCATTAGGGTGTGCAAAAAGAGAGATCGTTAGGTGCTCCATAAACATTCATAAAAGAATCTTTCTTTTTTCAGTGACAAAGTAGCTCGCGTCAATCAGAAGTTCTGTAGGTGGATCGGTCTTTGGTGAAAAAAAGTCCACGAGTTCACACCTTTGGATGTCTTGATCCATTATTGAGCACCACCATTTACCCCAATACCAAAGTAAGTCATGTGTCTTTTTGCTCTAGTATAAGAATAAATCAACAAGAAGGGGAACGAAGTGCCTAGTAAAATACTGTACCAATTCTTAAGCTAGTATTTGTTGCTGATTGTTAAAACTCTATTGGTACATTAAATAAAAAATTGTCTAATGTTGCATGGTCAAAAATTTTTCTTTTAATTATTTAATAGAGAGCTTATGACAAAAGTTAACCTAATGACATGAAATACTTCAATTACAAAAGGAAAAACTAAAGGGATCAAAGCCATATCTTCAAAGCTGGCATGCAGTCTTCATCGAAAATAAGTCCATGTGTTCGTACGTAGCACATATATTGGTCCACATCAAGCACCATGTTTTTCCAAAGTTTTACTATTATTAATAGATTAAATATTATTTATTGCAAGAACCCTTAAAAGTGTGTAATTATTTTTTCTTGAGTGGTCATGTGGTAAATTATTATATAGTCTAGAAAGAACTACTATGCGGAGGTGGGGGATGACATTTCAAGGAAGCCAGCGTCCGACCAAGAGAGAAAAAAAAAATGAAGCCAGCAAAGGTGTTTTTGTCAGCCACCCATGACCTAGCTTACAAGAATCCACCATCCTAAAGTTATTTGTTGGTTTGCGCAATAATTGAGCCCACTAGGACCCGTATTGATCAACACCACTCACTACTTTTGTCAACCACAGAGAAGCTTTTGTCAGTCCAATAGCCCAAATAATGCATTGATACGCGGACTTAAGTGAAAAGAAGTCTATGTGTTCACACCTTTACATGTCTTGGGACCCCTCCCCCCGGCGCGGCGGTTATGCACCACCATCGTTTTCCGAAGGTGTCAAGAAAGTCATGTATCTTTGTCCTCTAGTATAAGAATAAATCAAAAGAATTTACAATGTCTTCTTCAGTATCAGAAGCATGGACCCGAGTAACAATTTTTTCAGCCAATTTTACAAAGTTTTAGAACAAAATGGAATTTACACTTTTATTGATAGCGGGGAACTGAGGAAGGATGACCGAATGTAGCTAGTGCTTACGAAGGCCATCAAGCAATTGTGCATTGTAATCATCGTCTTCTCAAAGGATTGTGCTTTGTTTCGATTATGAATAACATTTCATTATCAGGCTCAAGGCGTGTGTGCATGCGCACTCATATATATATATATATATATATATATATATCAACAAAACTAATCAATTCATGATTGCTACCATGAGTCTTAAGAGAGCTTCAAATAAAAATCCTTGAGTTTATTTGGCCGGGGAACCATTTGAGTTTGTGAAAAAGAAAGTAAAAAAATATTTATGTGAGGATCCTTAGTACTAAATATATCTTTTGATGTATCATCAAGTAATTCAAATGCTACTATAATGCGGTTCAAATACTGTACTTTTAATTTCTCATGAACATTCACATATCCTAAATTTTAAGTAGGTTAATATTGCGTTTGTCTAGACACAAATTTCTAGTTCCACCATTTGTCACAAGTTCATCGTCCCCATAACATGTGGTCAACACATAGTGAATTTTAGGCCTGACTAACATAATGAGAAACGGATTTGGAAATCTAGAAACGAGCATGGCATTTCCGAACTTGAACTATATTTCACACGAACAACTTAGTATTCACACATGCATGGCTTTGGGACTCTGCAAATAAATCGCAAGGGTGGCAAACATGGAATTTGATTCTGATCAAATGAAAACATGTACGGAAAAGGGAAGGAATCGGCAAGCTTTACCATGGTGAGCGGATGGCCGAGTGCGTGATTCTTGTTCCTCCTCAAGATCGCCGAATCCTGCACCTTTTGACTCTCCAGCTTTTTCTTCCACTCATCGCTTTCGAAATCTTGTCTGAGTCTGATTTTCCATTACTTTGCAACTCACACTCAAGTCTCTCTTTTTTGGAATTCCCCAGCCACCGAAAGCCATCCCGCGCTTGAAGCTCACGATCGGTTCAACTTTTTCAATGGGTCCCATCTCTGGTATCTATCTCTCTTTTTCTAAAAGGAACCACCAAATCCTTTTTCTCATTCCGTCTCCAAAGCTCACGGACAGATTTTCCTTAATAAATCACCAAATACAGATCATCTGGTTTGCTGTGTCTTTTGGCCATCACCCGAGGGTCCTCTATGAGTGTTTGATCATGTTTGATTTTTTGTGTAATCCAAATCTCTAGACCGTTTTTTGCTCCTTCAAAAATCCTCTACAAAAGCCGGTTGATTTTTGAAACAGTCTACTCTCTCGACTGGCTGCGACTCATCTAACCTTTATCTTGAAGTTTTTTGATCCAAACTTCCACAATTCTTGGAGTTTGATCCACCTTGTCCAAATCATATCCAACTCCCCAACAAGGAGTTTGGACCAATTCCACTATCTTGGAGTTGTGTCCAATCACGCTATCATGAAATTGAAGCTAACTCTCACAATTTTGGAGTTTTGAATTCCGGTTAATCTCACACGTCAAGCCATTCATCGGGCCAATTAAAATGAAAGTTCATAGTCGAACCCCCTTTTTATTCGATGCAAACAAGCTTTGTTTAATTCAAATGCATTGTGCCTAAATATAAATGTGTCTATTGCCTATATGCAAAGAAATGTGATAAAAGATGTGAGTGTAGGACTAAGCTAAGCAAATGTTTTTATTTTTGAGGATCCAATGGCACCACTATTGACGAACTCAACTTTTAGTTTCCTCGTGAAATGAGTGAAAAGTCTCCAAACAATGATTTATGTGTCAATACAAGGTTAGAGGTACAAACTGACTCTTTTGACATTTGGTGATGAATATTGTGATTATCTATCTATTAGAAAGTATTGTTGTCATATGTATTATATGACATTTGGTTAATGACATGTGAATATATGTGGTGTGTTTGCTAATTATTTTCCTTGCTATCCCCTATGTTGTTTGGTTGGGAGATGTTTAATTTTGCTTCCGCATGTGTTTAATTTGAAGACAAAAAAAATGGATCGGTGACGCGTTCTAGGACATCGCAAAATAATTACCTCAAGGTTGTCACGAGCCCAAGGCTTGGGTATAGGGTGCAAGGTGTGATATTCAGTCAGGGTGGTCCTCGCATGAGGCCGGCAACCTCCTCTAGCCATCAACAAGGCCTGGCAATGGCTGGTGAAGAGAAAAAGAAAAAGAAATTATAAAATTAAAAAAAAATTGCAAGTCAATGTCAGTACTAGCCGTACCACATAGGACTAAATTGATAAGTTGTCAAAAAATTTTAAGCCTAAATTAGCATAATTGAAAAGTTTATAACTGAAATAGTCATTGTACAATAGGTTTAGGATTTTTTGGGCAACTTGCCTATAAAAATGACAATTAATACTTTTGAGAACTACAAATTACAAACTACACACATACTGAATTTAATCCAAAAGCAAATCCAACACAGCGAAACACGCTGGATGAAGCAAAATCATGCTGACAAACGAGGCCACTCCGGGATACTTCAAGGGGCCGTACATGGACGAAACATACTCTGTCCAATACCAACATGCAAAGGGAATAACTAGGCAACATGATTCAGCCCCAGAAAAATTCATGTGGAGGGGATTAAGATAGCAAATTTCATATCACAATAGTGTGGGAAACGAATCATTCACCTTTTGATTCTCAAGCTTTTCTCTCTTTTCACTCACGGCTTTCTAATCTGGTCTGATTTTGATTTTCCATTATTTTCCAACTGGCACTGAAACATCCCTTTTTGAATTCCCAGGTCACCGAAAGCCATCCCGCTTGTGAAGCTGACTATCGGTTTACCTTCCTGGAAAAAAAAAAAAAAAACCACAAACTCCTCCTCTCATTGGGTCCTCCAAAGCTCACGATCATATTTTTCTTAAGGGAAAATGTCACCGAAAATCCTAAACTATGCCTTTTGTGATAATTTTATCCTGAACTTTTTTTTGTATCACCAAAAACTCCAAACTATGTCACTTGTGATAATTTTACCTTGAACTTTTTTTATGCCATCAAAAATCCCAAATTATGTCACTTGTGACAAATTTACCCCAAACTTTTTGACTGAGGGGCATTTTCATCCTTTTTCTATTTTCTTTTCCTTTTTCTTTTTTTTTCTCTCAACTGAGGGAAGCCGGCAACGTCGCCCTCACCGGCATCGAAGGAGGGTAGGCGAGCCTCATCGACGTTGAGCGAGGGCACTAGCAAGGGCAACCCTCGCTGGATCTGGCTTGGGTGGCCCTCACCCTCGTTAGGGTCGGGCAAGGCGAGGAAGGCCCTCACTCGATGCCGGCGAGGAACTCCCTCGTCTCGCGACCTAGGCGAGGGCAACCTTTGCCTGAGTCGGGGCCTTTGTCGGTGTCGGGCGAGGGCTACCCAAGCCAGATCCGATTCTGGTGACCCTCGCCGGATGCCCTGAGCTAGATTTGGCCTGGGTGGCCCTTGCCTGATGCTGGCAAGGGTTGCCCAAGACTAGGTGAGGGTCACTTGACGCCGGCAAGGGTCGCCTAATGTTGGCGAGGGTCGCCCTCGCCCAACTCCGATGCCGGCGAGGCGGTCTTGCTGGCTTCCTCCTATCAAGAGAAAAAAAACAGAAAAAGAAAAAAAATAGAAAAAGGACGAAAATGCCCTTCAGCCCAAAAAACTTTGGGGTAAGTTTGTCCTAAATAGCATAGTTTAGGGTTTTTGGTGGCACAAAAAAGTTCAGAGTAAAATTGTCACAAGCGATATAGTTCAGGGTAAATTTGTCACAAGTAGTATAGTTTGGGGTTTTTGGTGACACAAAAAAAGGTTCGAGGTAAAATTGTCACGGAAGGCATAATTTGGGTCCTCCAAAGCTCACGATCATGTTTTCCTTAATCAATCACCAAATGACCGACTTCTTGTTTTCCCCCTCTTTTCTTATCCCTGGCCAGCTCATTGGATCGAATCAATCCTTTTAAACTCTAGATCCCCTTGTTTGCTCTGCGAGTGTTTGACCATGTTTGATTTTGAGTAATGCAAATCTCTTGACCCCTTTTTTCTCCTTCAAAAACCAGCTGTGTTTTCGTATCAATCCCCTTTCTTCGCCGGTCTTGACTCATCGAAACGTCATCTTGATAGTTTTTGATCCGAAACCCTCCCAATTCTTGGAATCGAGATCCAACTTATCCGAATCATATCCAACTCCGTAGCAAGGAGTTAAGACCAATTCCACTATCTCGGAATCATGTCCAATTTCACCGTCGTGGAGTTAAGACCATCTCCCACAATCCTGGAATTGGGTCCAATGGAAATGAAGCTAAGTCCCACGATTTTGGATTTGTAAATTCTAGTTAATCTCACATGCCAAGCCATCCATCAGGCTGATTAAAATGAAGAAGTTCATATTCGAGCCCTTGTTTTATTCAACACAAGCAAATTTTGTTTAATTCAAATGCATTGTGCCTAAAAACAAAGGTGTCAATTGTCTGAACATGGAGAAATAAAATAGAAAAAAAGAAGAAGATGCTAGTGTAGGACTAATAGCAAATTTTTTTGTTTAAGGATTCAATTGCACTGTCATTGACCAACTCGCTTCTTAGTTTTCTCTTGAAATGAATGAAAAGTCTCCAAACAAAAATTTATATGTCAACACGAGGTAAGAGGTATAAACTTTGAAAAAATGAATCTTTTGACATTTGGTGAGGATTGGTTTGATAATCTGACTATTAGAAATTATTGGTGTCATATTTATTGCATATCGTTTGAATAGTCATGTATTAAATTATTTCTTAGTAAAAAAGAAACCACTAAGAGGCTAGGGATGCCATTTCGAGGAAGCCTGCAAAGTTTTCTTGATTAGTGAGCCTACGACTAGATCACAAGAATCCATTTCAAAAAGTTGTTTCTCCACTACTTTTGTTGGCCACAAAGAATCTTGTGTCAATCAAAGAATCAGAATAATGTGGTGATGAAAAAATCCATGTGTTCATCCCTAGTACATATCTTGGTCCATACTTAAGCACAATGCTTTTCCAAAGTTGTACTATTATGAATAGATATACATCTCTTGAGTGGTCATATGATAAATTATTATATAGCAAGGAAAAAACTACTTCTTAGAGGTTGGGGATAAAATTTCGAGGAAGACCATCAAAGTTGTTTTCTGTGTGAACCTATAAACTAAGACACGAGAATCCACCACACTAGAGTTGTTAACATAGGATATGAATCGGAACTCATTCTTACCCATAATCCAAAATCTGACTATCATCTATTATAATCAATGGATTGAGACAGTTAAAATCTGATCTGCTTACACCACCACAATCATCCCCCTTGTTTTGAAATTTTTTCTATGAAGCTGGTTTACCATAGATTATTATCATGGTTTATTTCTAGAAACTTACCGTATGCATTAGTCATACAGTTATCTATTGAATAGAATTCTTGAGTGAAGTTAGTGGATAAACTAAATTGACTTTGAGCTGTCCAAAATAGTGGGCCTCAATCCAAAATGTCTTCAACTTTTATGATTCAGATTTAGTTTACTACATATATTTTCATTTAATAATATGTTACTAATTAGACCCCAAAATTGCCTCGACATTGGACTTTGGTTAGTGGCATATGGCACTCTTAATGAGAGCTTAAAATTGTCCAAACTCCTAAGCCATGTTGAAGCGACACAATAATTGCAGTAGGGAAGTGCACGCGCAAAAAGAGAGACTGAAAGGTGCTCCCTAAACACCGCATGACCATCCTTTCAACCTATCTTTTCATAAAAAATTGGAGGAAAGCCAAACGTTCATGGCACTTGACATTGAATACTCACTTGGGTGGTAAATCACACGATGCTTTGAAAGCATCTTAACATTTTCTCACAAAAACAAACAATTGTGGACGAGGTGTTAGTTGCTCATTTATTTAATAGATTGGTTAAAACAGCATATCCGTTTTTGAAGTATCAATATATGTCACTTTATGCAAGTCTGATTTATCTTCTTACCCATTAGTTTTATATAATTAAGAATGAAGAATTTAAATATAAACGGGAGTAGAAACCATAAATTGTCCACAATGCTGATCCACATAATTCAACATAGGACATTATGTATGATTAACAATTTAATTATAGATTAACAATTTAATTATACCATTTTTTGTGGGAAAAAGTATCAAAAAAGTCCTAAAATCTATTGCATTGGTACCAATTCAGTCATCAACCTTTCAATTAGATCAATTTAGTTCTAAACCTTTTCACATTAATACCAATTCAGTCCATGTGGCCAATTTAGGGTAGAAATTGGTGATATGAATGTCAACTGTCTTATATGGCATCACCTGGGCACGCGACCCAGGCAAACACTGCCAAGGCCGCGTGAACCTAGGTGACTGAGGCATCCGCCTGGGGCGCGCAACCTTGGGTGGCAGTCGGTGGGGTCGGGTGACCCCTCAACGGCGTTTGCCAGCGTCGAGGACCCCTTGGCTGGCAGTCGTCGGCCGCATCAGCTCATCGGAGAAGATGAATAGTAATTTCATGAACAGTGCCATTTGCATTTGGAAGATGCAACTTCCCAAAGTGACTCCTGACCTCCATTGGGCTAAAGGCCTTTTGAGTCCTTTGGATATGCGATTGTATTTGGCCAAAGTCCTCCAAAAAATCGAACCAAACGGGTTTGCATTTGGCCAATGAGCTTTGGGGGCTGAAAGCCCCTTGGCAAAGCTGAACTAAACAGGGCCGATATCTTGCTTCATCCATAAACAACATCGTTTTCCAAATTTCTAATAATATTTTTTGTTGATCCTACCCTAAAAAAGTTTGCACCTCTGTCTTTTAGTATAAGAATTAATGAACAACAAGATCGAATAGCAAACAAACTACCTGAAATACATTACCAAATCTTAAGCTAATACTCATTGTTGTTTGTTGAACTCCATCATCTAATGGCTTCTTCCCTGAAACCCCAAAAGAAATACCGTGTCGATGATGTTCAGAATAACTTCCTTGGTCATCTCTATAGAGCTCTTGATCAAAAAGGAATCTACACTTATATTGATAGTGAGGAGCTCAAGAAAGGAGAGTAAATAGCGCCGGCGCTTATGAAGGCAATCGAGGAATCACAGATCGCAATAATCATTTTCTCCAAGGATTACGCTTCGTCATGGTGGTGTTTTGAAGAGTTGGTGAAAATCATTGATTGTAAGAAAGAAAGAGATCTCATGGTCTTCCCCTTGTTTTACAAAGTGGAACCCAAAGAACTAAGAACACCAAGAGGGAGCTACAGGGATGCTTTAGTTAAGCATGAGTCCAAGTACGGGAAGGATTCAAAGGATGTGAAGAGATGGGAGAAAGCTCTTTCTGATGCTAGTTACTTGTCCGGATGGTCTTTGAAAGATGGGTAAGTAGAGTGGAGTCCATAATTTTGTGTAAGAAGCTATTTTTGCAAGTATAAAGATTGTTTGCATAATATATATATATATATATATATATATATATATATATATATATATATATATATATGCCTCATCTTATCATTATCAGGAATGATAAGATGAGGCAAAAGACAAGAAAATCTAAGAAAAATATATATATGCCTCATCTTATTAAGCGGCTTAAGTTAAAGTTAGGAATTTCATATGATAGTTAGTAAATCTAAGACTTAGTTAAGAAAGAAAACTAAAATTTGGCAAAAGACAAGAAAAGTTGATAATTGAAAGAAAAGTAAACTTGGCAAGTAACTCAAATAAGAATTGTTAACCCTAAATTAATCAGCAACTTAATTGTAGAGAAGTTGTTAAGTCACTCTAATTAAGATTGGCAATTTCTAAAATTAGTTAGCAAGTAACTTAAATGAGAGTTGGTAACACAATAAACAAAATGGTAAATTAAAAGAATATAAGGCACTCAAATAAGAGCCGGTAACCCAAAACTAATAGGTAATTATTTAATATAATGAATGCTGATAAGTCCATTTAATTTATGTCTGTAATTTCGTATAAAATTAATAAGTTCAAGGCTGTAAGTTATGCAAATAAATTTTAGTAAGTTAGTACAAAAAAACTAGTTAATTACTAATTATAAAAAGATCGGTGGTTTCATAGAATAGTTGGTACGGTATTAAAAGTTATGGCAAAGGAAAAGTTACTGATCTTTTTTCATAACAGCTTCCGATACTTACGAACGATTATTGAAATTCACCATCACAAAAAAAGAAAAAGAAGAAAAAACCACTTTTGGGTATGAAACAATAGAATTCTGCCTTCGGCTTTTGCTAATCCTAGCTTCATACGGGTAAGGTCCATAGCTCTTTCTTTTGGATCCTCGTTGCCCTCCTCGGAGCATAATGAAAGTTCTAAACATTTTGTTTGTGGGCTATTTGAGTTCTTCACATTTTATTTTGGTCAATTGAGTTCTACAAATTTTCAATTCAGGCCAAACGAGTCACCAAGTCGTTATCGGTGGCATATGGAGTTTGAAAAACCACATATAGCTAACCATAGAATATTTGATATAAAAAAAACCATAGAATAGACAAGTGGCTTTTTCCCGTAAAAAAAATTGGCAATAGGACTTCATCGCCTGAAAGTTTCGCTGACTTATTTGAACAATATAAAATGCTAAAAGTTGATCGATTAATGGTCAAGATCTTAAGTATGTGTTACTGCACTTATCTCATTCCTTTGGAAGGAATGAGAAAGTTTGCAAAGCTTGATATTGGATAATTAGTGTGTACAGGCCATGTAAGGCAATGACATCATGCTTCTTGGTATTTAGATAGTTTTCAAATCAAAATCTTAACCATCGTTCAAAGTCCTGCATAACTTTTTTTGATTAAGCGTATAAATAAATCACATATAACAGCTCAACAAGATATATTAGTAAATTGTCATGTATTAATCAAAAGAACATGAATCACTTGGATGACAAAAAGTTGACCCTTAAACTTGTTTTGATTGGTGTGGAGCTCTTTTGAGTTCTAATTCGACTCGGTGGGATTACATTTTGTTTTGGCTATGTTTACGTGAAATTGTGATGCACTACTTTTGTCATTGTTGGCTAGTAACTGCTAGTATTTGCTTATTCAAGTTGCTAAAATGATGCCACCATTTTTTTTTAGAGATGAGTGAGAGCTTATACAAAGAATTGTGACAGAAATCTCCGCTCGCCTAGACCGAACACTTTTGCATGTTGCTTTGCATCCGGTTGGGATAGATTCCCAAGTGGTTAAGTTGAAATTGATGTTGAACCATGAGTCTAATGACAATGTTCTCATGGTGGGATTGTGGGGACAAGGAGGCATTGGAAAGACAACTTTAGCCAAAGCCGTTTATAATGAGATTTTCAATCAGTTCGAGTATTCATGTTTTTTGGCGAATGTTCGAGAAGTTTCGAAAGATTGCAAGGATTTAGTCACTTTGCAAGAAAAATTACTACTTGAGATATTAGCACTCAAAGAAAGATTAGTAGTGTCCAATGTTGATAGAGGTATAAATCTAATACAAGAAAGCCTTTGCCACAAAAGAGTTTTCCTCATCCTTGATGATGTGAATGACTTGAGCCAGTTACATGCTTTAGTAGGAGAAGGTAAGTGGTTTCGTAACAGAAGTAGGATCATGATTACTACAAGAGATAGCCATTTGCTAACTTATCTCGGGATAGATCAAGATCATGTGTATGAAGTTAAAGAGCTGGTTTGCAGTGATGCCCATGAGCTATTTAGTAAGCATGCTTTTCCAACACACCAAAACTTTGAAATCAGGACATATTTAGTGGATAGTGTTCTAAATCACGCTAAAGGTCTTCCTATAGCACTTGAGGTGCTAGGTGCTTTCTTACGCAGTAGAAGAGAACATGAATGGGAAAGTGTACTAGATGAAATTTCTACGGCTCCTACAAAAGGCATCAATGATGTGCTCAAAATAAGTTATGGTGGACTAGAGCCAAAAGTGAAAGAGATTTTTCTCCACATGGCCTGCTTCTTTAAGGGGTGGAATAGTGAGTATGTAAAGAAAGTTCTTCACGGTTGCGATCTTAATGCAGTAATAGGTTTATAAATTCTCATGGAGAGGTCTTTGATAAGAATTGAGTTCGGGAACATACGGATGCATGATTTGATTCAATTGATGGGTAGATATTGTGATCCAAGAAAGCGATGATCCTAGAAGACGTAGTAGACTATGGCTACATGATGACATTATCGATGTTCTGTCAAGCAACATGGTAAGACTTATAAATATCATTGAAATTCTGCTCCTTATCTTTTTTACTCTAATTACTGAACATGCATAACCCAAATAGCCTTGTATATACAAGGAAATTGTGCTGTAAAAGCTATAGTGTTGGAGACAACTGAGCCGATAGAGATATGTGTGGATCCTGAGGCTTTTACAAAAATGAGGAGGTTGAGATTGCTCATTTTACGTAATGTGCATAATACTTTCCAAGGTCCCATTTGTCTCCCTAATGAGCTAAGATGGCTTCAATGGGATGGAGGTGCTCCTCAGATTCCAAAATTTTCCTCTGGTCGAAAGAAATTAGTGGGACTTGATATGAGGAATTGCCCTATTCAAATAGTGCCAAGTCAATTTAAGGTGAGCATTTACCTACATTGACCTTTTCATTGTCCACCTCATTTGTGTATTTATATGCATAGTGTATGTACTAGTACACAAAAGGAAGTATTTTTCCTCTATTTTAGAAACCATTTCTCTATTTTCTGACAAAATGACGCTAGCTACTCATGTCAAAAATATTTTTAAGTTTAGCCAAATCCACATTTGAAAAATTAAGCGAAGAACTGAAAATACTCAATGGAAACATTTTTGTTAATAAAATACACAATAAAAGAATTTTTGTACATATATGTGTAAAGAGAAAGATATTTCAACATCTGAAATTTATTTATGAAGGTCATTGCATCATTAAAAAATTAGACTTTTCATATTAAAATATGTGAAAGATAAAAAATAAAATAATCAATTTCACGTATCTATTCAAGGTACAACATCTAATTTTAGGATAATTGATGGAAGAAATAATATAAAAAAAAAGATTGAAATATATTGACGTAGGAGTATAGATAAAGTTTACATACTTTTGAAACCAAATATCTCCAACTATTGACATAGATATATTTCAAAATCAGATCATATCTAACTAGTGAAGAAATTCAAAATGCAATTTGCTGTCGGTTCTTTACATATACACATTTTTATTTTATAAAAAAAAATTGTAGTGATTGAAAAAAAAAAGGGAAACAAAAATATAACAAACCTACTTGTTGACATGTGTATAGAAGTAAAAACACTCAAGGAGTAGCTGGTTGAGTGGTAGGCCACATAGTCATTAAGTGATAGAGCCTTACTCAATGCACATACCTAAATGGCGGGGACTTGTCCAGCATCAATAAAATTAGCCCAGACGAAAGTTTGAATGTACCATTCTGTGAAACAAGGCATTTTTAATTGCTTAAATAATTTCTTAAGGAGTAGCACTTCTAGGTGGACATAATAGAGTATTCATTCGGAACTTTGCCAGTAGTGTGCGTAATGTCAATGTATGCACACCAAAATCAGTATAAGTGATCTAGTAGGGCACCACTAGTTTCTTAATAGAAAGTCAGAGCCAAATTTTGAATTGAGTACATGAAATTTTTATCTTCTTCCGAATGTTTTACAGAGTTGGTTTCATTGTCTTTACATGAGTTCAAAGAATTTTAAAGTTTGTTAATTTTTACCCAATTACATAATGATACTATTTACATACCCCATTCATCTATGATATACAATTAAAGCTAGAACTAGTAGAATCTTTATTCTTCTGCTTGCTACATGGCACTTCACTTTGCTTTTGTGATCGCCACATAACATGACGTGGAATAGTTTTGTCACGTGGTCTGCATCCGCACCAGCCACGTGGCACTTCACCATGCTTCTATGATTGTCACATGGCACTTCACCATGTCTTAATTTTGTCATGTGGCCTACATTCGCATGCTCGTGACATGACACTTCATTTGAATTTTGTGATTGTCTGACACATGGCACAGTTTTGGCTCAAATTAATTTTGTTTGCTAATGGATGGTAACTATGGGTAAGGAGTACTAGTTTAGGATTCTCTTGTTAGAAGAAAATTAATTTGAGGTAACTATGTTATAGCGGTGCCAATTTATTATTTTTGTGAAATGAAAATTAATTTGGAGTAAATCTATGTAAAGAGTTCGGGATTTTCAATGGTATTAATTTTAATTTTTTAAATAATTGTCTGCACAGTTTTAAGTATGAAATTTTTTATGCTGTTTACCTATATATTATTCAATTCTTTCACGTGGTATATATACCATATAGTACGAAAAAGAGAGAGAAGAAGCTGTAAGAGTGAGTGGAAGTTAAACCAACAAGCACAATTATATCTATACACGCAAACACAATTGTTATATATTATGTGATAAATTTAATTATGAGTATTGTCGTGTAGCACATATTTACTATTTTTAGGGTTGATAAAGACATATAAGGTGTCCCGTCCTAGTATGTTTTCTAAGGAAAAAATCATACTGCACGTTATTTTAAGCTCAAAGGTACTTTTAGTTGTATAGACATTTTCACCGCATATGACAAGGTTGAGTAAAATAAAGATAGGATAGGATTTCGAATATCCTATACATTGCTTGACAAGTGTTTATATAAAATATGGATATAAATATATCATCCATATGAATGCTTTGTGTGCAAGGACAAAATTGAATTAACCATAGAGTATGAGAAAGAATTTTTAAAATGGAAAAAAAGAGGACAGCAATTTCTTGTATAACAATTTTTAAACAGGTCACTTCGGTAAATAAGGATATCTTATTTTCTATATTTATACTGGTGTAACTCTTTCTTGCATTTCATAGTATGGGCATAAGAAAGAATTGTTTCGAAATTATTTATGAAAGAACTAGACATTAAATTGTGTGCGTCAGGTGATGAGCCTACAATGGTCAAATGGCATGGACTTAACCGGCTCACAAACTAGAAGGGTCTTCAAACGGCTTTTGAACAATCGAGTCTTTACACCTGTAACTCTAGATTATAGAAAGAAAAAAAAGAGGATTAGACATGAGTGACATAACTAGAGGCATGGTGACGAGTAATTTGAAAAGAATAGGGGGATACACAATGGAGAAAGTACATAGGAGAAGTGAAAGGGAGAATGAGAGAGAGAGAATCGAGAGTTATATATAATTGGAGATTGTAAAAAAAATTTATGTTGTGTACCTATATATTATTCAACTCTTATCTAAAATGATAAGAGTTATCTTTAATTTTGCTAAAGTGATGATGAAAACTAAACTGCTAGGTATAGCTTGGTCGTGTGTGTGCCATGTGACACCACTTCATGCAAGCTTTGCCGAAATATATATATACACACATACAAATAAAGAGAGATTTGTAATTACTGTAAAGTTTGGAAGTGTTGAATCAATTCTCAATACAACATAGAATTCATAAGAAAAAAATTAAAAGTTAATTTATAGATTAACAAATTTTACTCAGACTGTGCAAAAAAAAAATTACTCGGAAATCTTAATAGTAAGGTTCCAAGTTGCTTGATCTACCATTGCTCCTTGCTTCCTTCTGCATGAAGAGTTTTGTGGCCCAAGGATATGTAATTCGGTTTATCCTTTCCCTGATAAACCCAATCTACCCCGTGCGTTGTGGAGCCAATTTTATAGCCCTTAATCAAACTAAGCCCCTACAAATAAATTATGATATTATTAATCATCAATATAGGAAAATTTCAAAATAAAGGCTTAAAGTGCTCTCATTTTTTCAAATAAGAGCTGAAGTAAACTTTGTTTCAAATAAGGGTTTGAAATGGTTATGTTAGTCTCAAATAAATGCTTGAAGTGGCTATGTTTGTTTTAAATAAGAGCCTAAACTCGTCAATTATCAACCAACTAAATATTTTGACCAATCAAGGGTACTTTCATCAAAATACAATTTTAATTTTAAATATTTTTCCTTTTCTCTTTTTTTTTTTTCTCTTTTCTCTTATTTTTCTTTTCTTTTTTCCCTTTCCAACAAGTGCCGGCAAGGGCCCGATTGTCACGCCCCGACCCTCGAGCATGCGGCAACCCCTGTTCTCTTGCGGTCATTTGATTTGCGACTCCCCAGGATCCATCGCCGACCGTTATTTTTATCTTTTAATTAAACGCATGCGAAAGCGAAACACAATACCTCAGTCAATTACAAAAACAGGGATAGCAGGAAAATCCAACAAGAATACATCAAAAATATCACTTTATTAACTAACTGATTAACCCTAGGAAGTTTACAAGTACAAGCCCTTACCACGGGCATCTTCCTATTGAGCCAATGAAACTAACAGGCCAGGGTTAATCTACTCCCTCCAAAGACGGCCACGAACTGAAACAAGCGTCGATTCTCCATCCTACGGCCCTGAAAAATGTTAACTACGACGGGTTGAGATAAATTCAGCAAGTTAAAGTCCTAAGCCCCGGTTAGGAACTTCGCTCGCCTCGGGAGTTTAACATACAACCTAATACAGCAATCAGTGCAATACCACATTAGAGAAATAACCACAAAAGACAGTTTAATACACAGGTGCAATCACATGCGACCCTACTTGGCCTTGGCACACACGACCTGCAGAAACTGTCATTTAATCCATCACGACATTAAGAGCATGCAAATAATCAGAGTATCTCACACAACTTTCTCGTGCCTCACATCCACACATATGCTCCGATTATTATGACCACTAGGGCCACGGCACAACCTTATGGTTGGCGGTCTACCAGTCAAAGACCAGGCATCGTCCTCCTCCATGAGGCACGGCGACGTCACGGGCTCTCTCCCATCGACGGCATTCCCTATGGAGCATGGGGCCCACTCACTGCCGCAGCCCCGCAACTGACCATTGTAAGGCAACCGACCAAAGTCAGGACGACCAAAAGGCCACGGCACAACCCCAAGGGTTGGCGGTCTACCGGCAGCGCCGGGCTCTCCTTTTAATGTGACCATGCAACACATCACCAAACAATCCATTCTTTTCTTTGCTCTATCGTGAATGCAACATCACCCATGCTCATGCGACATGCCATTTCTGATAACCCACGCAATATGTCATGCGATCTCACTCGACAACTCCAAAATCCAATTTCCAATAAGCATTCGATCACGCATTTCATCAATATTCACAAGTATAATTAACAATCGGCACTTCAATAAATCATAACAACCAAGAACACATCAAAATAAGCCAAAAATTAGCTTACGCATAAACAGTACTGTGAACAGTAATCCGTGAACAGTGATCATGAACAGTAATCATGAATAGTAACTATGAACAGTAACTAATCCGAAATTAATAAAATAATATTAAACTTAACCATGGTTACTGAATTTAACCTAACTAGGGTTAATTAACTCAACCATGATTAATAATTAACCATAGTTACTTTAGAAACTAACCCTAGTTACTTTAATTAATTAACCTAGGTTACTTTAACACTAACCATGGTCAATTAACTAACCCTAGTTAGCCTTAATTAACTAGCCTAATTAACCAATCAATCTTAATTAAACACAAACACACAAATACACTAATTAACCCTTAAGCAAGATTAACCCCTAAACAATGATTAGGAAATTAACTTACTTGCATAGGAAATCCGGCGACACCGGCGCGTAGAGGGGGACGAGGGCTACGAGGGGTAAGCTCGGGGACGACAACGGACGACAAATGGTGGCCAAAATGGGCGGCTAACGGCGACTAGGGGTGGCCGGTGGTGTGCGGCTGGCTCCCTGACTTCCATGGCTACACTTTGGGCGGTGGTGGCAGCTCCGGCAACACCAGCAAGGCTGAATTCCAGCGGAAAAACAGAAAACACAGCAAGAAAAGGAAGAAAAAGGAAGAGAAAAGAGAGAGGAAAGGGGGTGGCGGTCTGGTGATGGTTGGGTGGCTCCTTGACGACGGCAAGGCAGCAAGGACAGCAGCTAATGGTGGCTGGTTCGGGGGAAACACGGCAGCACAGCTGCTGTTTTTGGAGGAAAACCAGAAAAGAACAAAAGAGAAAGAGAGAAAGAAGGAAAAGTGGGAGAGTGGGGAGGAAGAGAAAGCAACGTGGGGAAGGGGCTGCTGAAACTTGAGGAGAGAGAGAGAGAGAGAGAGAGAGAGAGCAAGCAAGAAGCCAATCAAGAGACCAAGTCAAACTTCCCTTCCATCAACTTGCCCCAAAAATCTCATTCCTTGACTTTTCTTCTCTTTGTCCTCCAACAATAAATACATCTTCTAGAAAAGGCAATTTGATAATTCCTCAAAGTATAGTATACCTTACTATACGCGTACATGGGCTAAGAATTTATACGGGCTAGAAGAAAATCGGTTCGGGCTCAAATCAAAGGGAAACGGGCTTGAAAAATCTAACTGGCTCAAAAGCTTGAAGTTGGGCTTCCTTGGGCCCACTTGGCTAGCTTGGGCCCACGTGGCTGACTCCTCAAAGGAGCAAGGCCCATTGGGCCTTCAATTGGTCCAATTCCTCTTGGTTCCAATTTTTCGGCCCGTTGAACCCTTTTTCCGAAAATTCTCGAACTTACCAAAATTCGGGATGTTACACCGATGACCATCCCTCACTTGTGGCTAGCGAGGGCGACCCTTGCCTAGACCTCTCCGAACATCACCCGTCGCCGGACCACAAGCGAAGAAGATTGGGAAAACCAGAAAAAAGAAAGAAAGAAATTCAAAAAAAAAAAGGATAAAAGATGAAAATGCCCTCAACCAATTGAAAAATCAGGTTTATCTTTGAAACTGACATAGTCATTTTAGACTTCAGACCTTTATCAATCTACACCGTCGATTGTCAAGGAAGCATCATCCAAAAGTCGGTCTCGGATGTTCCCGAAAATTTGAGGTCCAATCTTAGATTCTCATGCCTTGTCAATTTCACCCAAATGCCATTTTGGTACTACTCAGATTGACAGGCGGCTTCGAGGATTCATGCGTAACCGACTCATGCCAATTCACCTTCAAGACTTGTCGACACATGGACGTCCTTGACTACATAAAATTGCGAATAATCGATTCTTATTTCTAAGTACACGATTATCAAGGATCGACATAAGGCCATTCGCGGGTTCGATAACAGTAGACGGAATCACCCGTCGTCCCATTATTTCTTTCCTCAAATTGATTTCTAATCGTCCCTAGAATCGGCTTGCATGACTACAGGATCGTCCTTACGCAAGTCTCACGGTCGAGTCGTTTTCTCAGGTCAAGTTCTTTAGTCGCACGAGTTTTGTCCTTATTAGCCTTTTCCCTTAAGGTCAGTATCTCAGGAGTGATCAGTTCTGAGTGAGATCAACCAATAATGCACTGACGAAATTAATGTTCATTCATACCTTAAAGGGCTCGAATTTCAAGATGTTACAACTCTTTTCCCCTTACAAAAATTTCGTCCTCAAAATTTGCAACCACTGACAAATCCTCAAAAGATGGGGGTTCTGATGTTTTCTCACTTCCTTACTTTCCCATGCAGCTCTCTCTATTCCGTGTTGTTGCCAAATCACCTTAACCAAGACAATAGTCTTATTTTAAGCACTTACTCTTTACAGTTCTCTATCAATATCGGCCTCTCCACGTACGACACCTTGTTGTCTACGTCCAGTTCTTCAAAGTTCAAAACATGAGTCGAGTCCAGTTCATACTTTCTCAACATGGACACATGAAAAGCATCATGTACTTGAGCAAGTTTCGGTGGCAACACAAGACGTACGCTAAAACCCCGATCCTTTCCAAACTTTCAAAGGATCCAATGTACCTCGGACTTAACTTTCCTTTCTTGCCAAATCTGGAAGTACCCCTCATCGGCGATACTTTCAGAAACACATGATCGCCCACCTTAAACTCCAATGGTCTACGACACTTATCTGCATAACTCTTTTGACAACTCTGAGCGGTCTTTAGTTTGACTCAGATAATCTGAACTGCATTCAATAACTACGAAACTAAATTTTGAATCAGCGATTCCCCGTTCTTTGACCTTGTTCTATAAACTAGAGTTCCACAAACTTGATCACATTGCGGCTATACCATTTCGATAAAATCTTATCCCATAAGCACTCTCTTTTTGCACAGTGCGTAGTTCAATTCATTTCTGCCCCTTTCGACATCCTAGAAGCTTGCTGGGAGTTGCTCCTTGCTCAGGCACTTTGGCCCTGGCGACCGCTTCCCGCCCTCATCGGATCAGTCGTTATGGGCATCTTCGAACTGCACCACTACTAGTCCCTTTTAAACATGGACCATTTCAAAGAGGTATTATCCACTTTGGCCTGTCCCATACCAAGCCTCACGGTTTTAACCTCGTTTGAGCACCTCAAAGTGCAAAACTTTCTCCAGCTCGTCAACTTATGAGTTCATTTCCATAGGGTCACTTATTGACACTTGAAATCTGATTTACTAAATTTCCATCGAACCGCTATCCGAATTCCACAAACCATCGAATTTTCTTTCAATATTCCTTTAACATCCATTTAATAACCAAACCAAGAATTCGTCTCAACCACTTGAAAATTAGTGCAAACCTTATCACACTAAAGGCTTTCGAATACTTCTTCAAATCCTTTCTGATTGACCGTCTATCTGTGGATGGTACACCGTACTACACTGCAGTTTCGTCCCCAAGGCCGACTGCAAACTTTTCCAGAAAGTTGCCACAAACTTAGGATCATGGTCAGATGTGATCATCATTGGAACTCCATGAATGCGGACAATCTGATGTACATACAACTCTTCATACCTATCCAACGTAAAATCTTTTCTTACCGCAACGAAGTAAGCTGACTTCGTCCATCTGTCAACTACTACCCAAATCGAGTCATTGCCTTGCTGACTCCTTGGCAGTCCCATTACAAATCCATGGTAATGTGTTCCCACTTCCACTTGGGAATCTCAAGAGGCTGCAGCAGTCCACCAGGCTTACAATGCTAAGCCTTTACTTGTTGGCAAGCCAATACTTAGCCACGTGCTTTGCAATGTCCAACTTCATACCATTCCACTCCTTAAGTTCTGCATCTTTCGGAACGCACAATCGCCCTCAAAACCTTAATGTCCCATCCTCGGACACTTGAAAGACTGCTTTTCTCTTTGCCGGATCCATCTGTAGGATCTTAAGAATTTCAGGATCCATCGTTTGGGCACTCTCAATCCTACTTTGCATCTTGGGTTCCACCCTGAGAGCGGCCATTAGACTAGCAAGATGGCCGACCTCAATTTTAAAATCTAAGTCCTCGACTCCCTCCAAGAGAATCCATTCTCGTACCCTCATCTGTACAATTGTCGACTTTCGACTAAGCGCATCTGCCACTTTATTTGCTTTCCCTGGATGATACAAAATTTCACAATCACAATTCTTAAGAAGTTCCATCCATCATTGTTGAACATGAGGCAAAGATGATCACCGCTAATTCCAAATCATGCGTCGAATAGTTAAGCTCGTGAAGCCTTAACTGTTAGGATGCGTATGCAGCCACCTTGCCATGTTGCATTAACACGCAACCTAGTCCTTTATACGACACATCACTGTAGATCTCGTACCCACCAAGACCAAACGGTATTGTCAGAATAGGTGTGGTAGTCAATTTATTCTTGAGCTCTTGGAAACTATGCTCACACTTGTCTGTCCAATCAAACTTCTCCTCTTTCTTTAGCAATCTCGTCAAGGGCATGTCTATCGGAGAAAACTTCTCTACGAAACATTTGTAGTATCCAGCCAATCAAAGTTTCTTGGAGTTATAACACCATGTCAACAAAGATCCATTCACTTGAAATCACATGACCCAAAAATGCCACGCAAGGTAACCAAAACTTGCATTTGCTAAACTTGGCATACAACTCACGTTCTCTCAAAGTCTGTAGTACTGATTTTAGGTATTTCTCATGATCTTCTGGACTCCTCGAGTATTCCAGAATATCGTCAATGAACACAACCATCAATCCTTGGCAATGGATACTTGTTCTTAATCATCACTTGATTAAGCTGCCGGTAATCAATACACAGTCTCAACAAACTGTCCTTTTTCCTTACAAACAGTGCTGGTCTCCCCAAGAAGACGCTCGTCCTAGTGCATCCGCACCTTCAGTTTTTTCAATTCTGACAAGGCCATCCTATAAGGCGCCTTGGAAATTAGTTCAGTCCTAGGGGCCAACCTAATCACAAACTCAATTTCCTCCTCTAGGGCAATCCTAGCAATTCCTCGAGAAACACATCCATGTACTCTTGTACCACAACAATATCCTCTACCTTTGATCCTTCTACCAGTGTATCTTCCACCAACCTAATACCCTTGGCATCCAGTTCCTAACAACCGAGTCACCTTGAGTGACGAAATCAGAGGAACGGAAGGTCCTCCTTGATTTCTCACAAATTCAAAACTACCACCCACTACTGGGTTAAACTGAATTGTCTTTCCATGACAATCCACCATATGCAATGGCTTCCTCGCGACCTAGTTTTGAGCGGTCGGCTTTCCCATGTAATTCTTTCTATTGGGTGGGATGGAATTCCTTCTCCCCATCATCGGTCCCTTCCCAAATTGACGATTGTCTCTATTAGGCACGAATCACGAGCTAAATGCGGTCACCCTCTCGATCATGCTCTTTTCTATCATCTGGTCCCTCTCGTACATCTCATCAAAACTTTTCAAGTTCAAGAGCACTAGCTGGGCTTTCAATTCTAGCTTCAAGCCATCCCTGAAACGTCTCGCCCTATCCACAGGGTCCTCTACCAGCCTCAGCACATACTTGGCCAACTCAGCGAATTTTGCCTCATACTAATCCACTGACATCTGATTCTAACAAAACTGTTGGGACTCTGCCATATTTGACTCTCTCACATTGTCCAAGAAGCACTTCCCATTGAAAACTTCACGAAAAACACCCCTAAGTCTGAGTCATGCCTTGAAGAAACACTCTTCCTTGAGTGACTTCCCACCAATTAATGGCATTACCTTGAAGCTGATTAGCCACAAGAACCACTCTGTCTGACTCTGAACACCCCAGCACTGAAACAATCCTCTCACTATCCCTTATTCAAAGGGTCAAAGCTTCAGGGTTGCCCATGCCACTAACCTCGGTGGCTTCAGTCTCAGGAACTGCTCTACTAGCCTAGGCATCGGTCTCTCACAGACCTCTCCTCTCATTAGGGAAACCACAAGGACCACAGCAAAAGCACTCAACTTGCTGTCCTAATAAGGTCTCTAGCGCCAGCAGAATTCCATCTAACCTAGGATCTACCTGCACGCTACCTCTAGCATTGGTCTGACCAAACACTACACTAAACCTAAGGGCTCTCTTTGCTTAGGATTGCTCATCACTCTGGACTATAAGCAACCTGCCACCACACAAAGCCACACAATGCCACAAAAGCAATCACAGGCACATAATTAAAAGTCATCACTATCTCACTATCCCAAAAACCCCACGCACCTTATCACTCCAATTCTTGACCTCGCTCTGATACCAAAACCGATAGGGATGTCACGCCCCGACTCTCGAGCTCACGACAACCCCTTACCATGGTCAATTGAAAGCGACGTCCCAAGACTTGTCGACAACCATTCATTTTAATCTTTCGTTATGCGCAAGTGGAAGACGAACCATCCCCAGTCCGACAATCAATCAATCAATTTATTAGGGATAGAGGGATGAATAACAAGAACAACCATCACTACTCATTTATACAATTTACTAGATTAACCAACGGAGGATCGTTTTCCGATTTACAAGCCCGACAACAGGGGCCGATCCATCCTCTAAGCCAAACCAAAAAGGAACTAGGCTAGGCTAATCCAGCTATATAAAATGAACTCTCAGGTTCAGCACCACGGTCACTTGGACCCATCAGACTCAGCTCCGTCGAGTCGATCACTAGTGGAGTGGGGGCAGGATTCGCCACTGCGGGTGCGCCATTCTAGGGGCCTAAAAATTGTTAACCATGATGAATTGAGATAAAATCTCAGTGAGTTCTTCCCCTAAGCCCCGGTTAGTACACCAACTAAACCCAGGCATCTCTCCAAAACCACCCCTCACACAACCCAACCACAACAACCAGCAATCAGCAATAAAATAACAAGCAGGGTTAACTAACAATCAAAAGCCGGTTCGTATGCAACCTTATTCGGTATGCCATACCCTGCACGTTATATGTCAGCACAATACACGCAATGTACATAACCATTAGATTATGCAGTTCATCAATCACACGCGAGTCACACCACAAGCGATCTCACCTGGCCATTACCACACCTTGCATGTTATCAATTCATGCGTGCGTGCCCTAAATGATATGATCATCTCATACATAATCAGAACCAATGATGCCATGTTTTCTCATACACTCTCGCATCCACACGTGTTTTGATTATTACTACCCCACAGGGCTACAACTGAGGCGTAACGGCGCTATGGTGCCTTTCATCCGTGGAGGCGCAACCGTGCCCTTCCGTGCTCAAAAGACATCAAGGGATACTCTCCCAAGATTGCATGCCCAATGAACGTCAAGGGATACTCTCTCGAGACGGCAGTTTCAACTTAGTGATCACACAAGCATACAATTACAACCCACTTATTATCTTTGAGCATTAGCCAATGCACACATGCTTACATATGAAACCTCAAATCGTTTCTCACAAAAGCGGTCAATTTTCGATGTCCCTCGGACAAACTAATTTCCCCACCTTTCTCATAAAAGCGGTCCATTTGCAGTGTCCCTCGGACAAATTACTTTCTTTCTCATAAAGGCGGTCCATTTCCGGTGTCCCTCGGACAATTCATCTTTTTCCCATTTTTATGAAGATTACACAATTCATGCGGATGCTCATACAATTACACATTCAATTCACTCCATAAAATCAATACACATGAAATTACACAATTTAATTTTCGGATAAACAAATAATTAAATTCAGAAATTAAAAATAATTAAATAAAAAAATTCCGAAATTTAAATAATTATTTAATTAAATGCAGAAATTAATTTAATCAATAAATTAAACAATTAATCACATTAATCAAGCAATTAAGGAAAAACATGATTAATTAGCACAAAACACACAATTAAGCCTAATTAAGCACAATTAAGCATAAATAAGTAAGATTAAGCTAAGCTAATCTTAATCCACTATCTAACCACCTATCTTAGGGCTAATACACGTAATTAAACACCTTAATCAGCCCTTAACACTAATTAATCCAACCCTAAGCTAGTTTAGGCACTAAATAGGGTTTAGGAGCTAAACTCACCCGTTAAGCGGGCCGGCGACATGAACGCCGCGACGGCGACAAACCCGACACCCGGGGACCTCCACCATAGTAATCCAAGGCAGTCCCGGGGCAGAAACAACAGCAACAAACTCTAGTTCCCTCAGCAACTTCTGAAAAATTGACTGCACAGGAGGAGAACCGAGCTGATCGGAGCAAAACGGCTTGGCCGGAGCTTTGGCGAGCTGGTGGCTGGTGGTTGGTGGTCCCAGGGGTCAAGGGGGAGGTGTGTGTGGCTGGTGTGGGTAGTGGGTAGGCCAAAAATGGAGAGAAACAGAAGAAAAAATGAAGCTGCACAGGGGGCGTTGTACAGTGACGGACGGAGGACCACCGACTTCAAGCCGCCGTACGGGACGGTTAGTGACTGGTTCTGGTGATCGGCCAATGTGGCTGATACAGATTTCCTGTGCTGATTAGATTGATAGGTGGCTCGGCCCGAGTTTCCACCGGGAAGGCAACGAACAACTCCAATTTCGGTGAGAGGTCCAAAGCAGAAATTGCAGAAATTGCAAGGAGAAGAAGGGGAAGAGGGCTGTGATTTTCTTCTGATTCAGCTGAGAGAGAGAGAGAGATATTTTGAGCTCAAAGTCCTTCATCAATGCCATTAATGGCTGCACCAAGTTCCCAAGCACATGACCTCATCATCTCTCTCTTCCTTTTTGTCTCTTCCTAAAATATTTAGGGGCAAAATGGTCATTTCCATCTTGCACAATTCCCAAACTGTCCTTGGCCTAAAAATGAAAGGCGGACCTAGGAAATGGGCTGGGAAAAGGGGTAGGAACGGGCTTGGGAATTTATTGGGTTCGAATTCGCTTAAGTTTGGATGACGGGCTAGGACGGGTGAGGGGTCGGTTCAGTCCAACGGGCTTGCTCGCTGCCTCGGTCTTCCACAGTAGCCATCCTACCTTGGGCGTGGGGCCCCCATTGTACTTGCCCGGCCCATGTCTTCATAGGCTCGGTTTCTTGGTCCAAAATCCTTTTCTCAAAAACTCGGCTCAACCAATACCGTTGACTGTCAAGGAAGCATCATCCAAAAGTCCGTCTCGGACGTTTCCGAAAATTTGAAGTCCAATCTTGGATTCTCATGCCTTGTCATTTCACCTGAATGCCATTTTGGTACTACTCAGACTAACAGGCGCTTCGAGGATTCAAACGTAACCGACTCGTGCCAATTCACGTTCAAGACTTCTCGACACATGGACATCCTTGACTATATAAAATTGCGAAGAATCGATTCTTATTTCTAAGTACATGATTATCAAGGATTGACATAGGGCCATTCGCAGGTTCAATAACAGTAGACGGAATCACCCGTCGTCCCATTATTTCTATCTGCGAATCGACTTCTAGTCGTCCCTGAAATCAGCCTGCATGACTACAAGATCGTCCTTACGCAAGTCTCACAATCAAGTCGTTTTCCCAGGTCAAGTTCTTTAGTCGCACGAGTTTTGTCCTCATTAGCCTTTCCCCTCAAGGTCAATATCTCAAGAGTAATCAGTTCCGAGTGAGATCAACCAATAATGCACTGACGAAATTAATGTTCATTCATCCCTTAAAGGGCTCGAATTTCAGGATGTTACACAATACATCACATAATATGCATTAATAACCTAAACCATATAGTAGGCATCAAATATCAATGTCAACCACTCATGTCAAGAAACCTATGGTCACATTTTCGCCAAGTGACAAGATTTGACATCCATATATTTTATATACATACTTGTGCAACCCAAATCAAAAATTTTCTCAAGCATATTGTCGCAAAAGCCTTCGAGCTATTGCATACAAATTGCTCTATATCAAAATTGCTATTACAATTCAAGGCCTTTTTTATAAATTTTTCATAGGACTTGTAGGTGTTTTATGGGTCTTCAAGATAGCTAGGCCTTTGCGCTCATGCCAGTAATTGTGTGTATAAAAAAATGAAATAGGGTTAGACCTATTATATACTTTTTTGTGCATGTAATGGTATATCTTTTGAATAGTGATGTGTTAAATTATTACTGATCATACATTAACCTATTATATTACCGATCATCTTGAGTTTGAATTTTCCAAGTCCCTATTTACTTCTCCAATTAAATTTCCATGCTTAATATTAGGCAAAAGACTAGCTAAGCATGAGGGGTAATGTAGAATATTTAAAGAATAAATCATGTTTTCATCTAATGGCATAAATTTTTAGAACAATTGGCAGCAATCTCACAAATTCAAATATGATATCAAAACTAGAGGTCCTGAGTTCAAACCTTTTTAGATCCCATTTGTCTCACTAATTAAATTTTCACGTTTAATATTAGACAAAAGACTAGACTAAGCGTGAGGGGGATTATTAGAATATTTAACGCCTTCTTGTAAAAATTTAAATTTTTAGAACAATTGACATAATCTCACCAAAATCCCGCAAACAAACAACACAAACCTACTCAGAGATTGAGAATGCCCTTTTGTGGAAGCCAGCAATTAATTAGTGAGCCTATGACACCTACTGGATTGCCCTTTTGTGGAAGCCAACAATTATTTAGTGAGCCTGTGATAAAAGCTGACTTGATGACATGAAGTACTTCAGTTACAAAAAGAAAAATGAAGACTAAATAGATCGAAGCCATATCCTCGAAGTTGGTATGCGACCTTCAATAAAAATAAGTCCATGTGCTTGTACCTATTACATATTTTGGTCCATCTTTAAGCGATCATATTTTTCCAAAGTTCTACTATTATTAATTGATCAAATATTATTTTTGCAGGCACACTTGATTGTGCGTGTAATTAATATATCTCTTAAGTGGTCATGTCGTAAATTATTATGGGTTAGTGATGAAATTTTGAGGAAGTCACTAGGTTGATTTTATAAGTGAGCCTATGGCCTATAGCTGTTTGTTGGTTTGTGCAATAATTGAGTCCACTATGTTTAGCACTGATCTACACTATTCACTACTTTTCTCAGCCACTAAGAAGCTTGTGTCAATCAAATAGTCTAAATAAAGCAATGGTATGCGGTCTCCCGTGAAAAAAGGCCATGTGTTTAGACCTTTAAATTTCTTGGTCCAACCTTAAACACCACTATTTGCCCAAGTACTTAAAAAAGGCATGCATTTCTATCCTCTTGGTATAAGAACAAATCAACAGGAATATTAAGTGATGAACAAACTACTTGAAAACATTGTATTGGATCTTAAGCTAATAGTTGTTACTAACTAGGTAACACTGACATGGACACGCAACGCAACACGAGATATCGATATGTCATTTCTTTAAAAAGTAGAAAATTCCAACACGTTGAGATACGTTATATATTAAATTAATGTTTTTATATATACATGATAAATTATAATTTTTACAATTATTTTAATTAAATTAATTTGATTCAAATTTGTAAATAAATAAACAATATAAAAGCTCGGAATGAACTTTCATTAATAATTCAATTTATAAATAAGAAAAGAACCCCAAATTATCATTATTCAACTTTCATTGCTTTTATTTTTAGAAATCAATGTTTTAGTCCCCCATTTATTTCACCCTCTCGTTTCTTGCCCACCAGTCGGTCACTTCCTTCTTTGAAATCACCCTTCACCTCCCTCAAAAAAGGATAAAAGAAAAGAGGCCAAGTGGGATCCGCGTCCCCATTTTTTATTTTTTTATTTTTTTGCTCTTCTTCCCAAAACTAAAAGGAACGCCAGTAAAGTAGAGCGTGCAAACCCAAAAACCCCAGCCACTGCCTCCTCCTCCTTTCACGATCCGTCTCCCCATCTCTGCTCTCTCTCGATCGCCTCATCGCAATTGCTCGCTGCCTCCCCTACGGCCCTCCTCCTCATCTTTTTCAAGATCGCCGACCTCAACACCCTCGTTCTTTGCTCCTCCGTCTGTAGGCACTTCTGCCTCGTCGTTCCCAGATCGACGCTGTCTCCCTCCCCCTTGACCACTTCGATCGCAGTGCCTTCTCTTGAGGGAGCTCCGTCCATGCCTCGAAGCAAATCTTCAAGAGCTTCTGCACCAGGTTGATTGGGCCAAGGTTGTATGATGAGCTCTCTCACCTCAAGTACTGGTTTCGTGAACTTGGAGACCTTTGCGTTGAGCTCCAGAACTCCACGAGGTCACACGGTAGTGATGCAGTCTGTAGATCCCTCGCCCTCGCTTCTACCCTCCATCGCCTTCTTCAACGATTCTCTCTCCCTTCGTCGTGCGTGTCGAAGTTGCATGTCGGATTTCTGAACTCGTGTGTCAAGGAGAGTTGAGCACGTGTCAGAGTGTATTCAAGCGGCTTAGAGCATCAGAGTCTCCAACACAATACGGAGGCCTCTCCAATGTGTTCGCACTTCATTGGCTATTGACTGTCAAACTCTATCATCCAATGGCTTCTTCATTGAAACCCAAAAGGATTTATGATGTCTTCTTGAGTTTTAGAGGCACGGATGTGCGTAACAATTTCCTTGGTCATCTCAACAAAGCGCTTGACCAGAATGGAATATACACTTTCATTGATAGTGAGGAACTAAAGAAGGGAGACAAAATATCACCGGCGCTTATGAAGGCCATTGAAGAATCGTGCATCGCAATCATCGTTTTCTCGGAAGACTACGCTTCCTCATGGTGGTGCTTGGAAGAGTTAGCAAAGATTATGGAGTGCAAGGAGCAAAAGCACCTCACTATTTTACCAGTTTTTTATAAAGTGGATCCCAAAGAAGTGAGAGGGGGTAGAGATAGTTACGGAAGAGCACTGGCTAAGCAAGAGTCCAAGTTTGGGAAGGATTCCAACAAAGTGAAAAGATGGAAGAAAGCTCTTTTTGATGCTGGTAGCTTGTCCGGGTGGCATTTGAATGACGGGTAAGTAGATGGAGTCTATTTTGTGCAAGAAATTTATCTTTACAAGTAAGAATTGAGACTTTCATGAAATAGAAAAAGAAAAAGAAAGAAATCTTCTCCCACATGACTGCAGTTATACATATGGATGCTTCATTCTATGCTTCCTTAAAATTCCTTAGTTCATGCCCAATTGCCGAGAGATATAATTTCCGTTGACTTCGTCTTAAGCATCAAATTAATGATGGTTAAAAAATATCGGTCACTTGATTTCTAGTAACTTATTGGTACTTTGATAACATTTTCATGAAAATGCTAAATTGTTTCACAGATTATAATTTTTTATTTGTCTTTCTTACTAATTGCTTGAATTTACCAATTCTTACATTAGTCTATCAAATTTTCTTTTATTAACTTCTTTCCTATTAAATTGCCAATTAATTTTGAATTATTAACTCTCATTTGAGTTACTTATCCACATTTATTTGTTTTCTTGTAGATATGTTGATTTATATTATTGTTTAAAAACTTTTATCTATCTTGCTTTCAAATACCTTAAATTTATCAACTCTTATATGTATTTTTCAACCTTTATTTGTATGACTTACCATTTTTTCTATCATTAGTCACCAATTTATGAATGCTCATATGAGTTGCTTACTAAAGTGTGTTTATTTGCTTATTCTCTTATTTCTAATAAAAAAACTCTTTCTTATTTGTTACCAATGTCTATTTACATTTCTTACCAACGTCTTTAGTATGCCTACTAGTGTAAGAATTACTGACCCTTTTATTTTGTTTACCAATTTTTCTCTGATTAAGTTATTGACTAGTTTCAAATCCAACTCTGAATTTAATACTAGCAAATCATTTATGTTTTTCTTTTTAATTTTACCAAATCTTCTATTAAGTTAACCAGCTAGATTTGTATGGTGAACTCATATTTAAGTTGATTACCAACATTTATTATTTTTAATTTACCAACTTCTCTTTAGACTAAAAAAATTACCAACTTTTATTTAACTTTTGTGTTAATGCCTTGAATTTACCCGCTACTATAAGAAATTATCATTATTTAAACTACCCACCAACTTTTTTCTCAATTAAGTAACATAATAAAAAAGTTGGTAATTAAAAAAGGGATTAGAGTTGGTAATCCAAAACTAGTTAATAACTTGAGTGAACAAAAGTTGATAAGTTAAGGTTAGTATTTTCATATAAGAAATGGTAAATAGTGTAAGTAGTCAAGAAAGATTGATAATTAAAAGGAAAAGGAACTTAAACTTGAGAAGTAACTCAAATAAATGTTGATAACCACAACTAATTGGCAATTTATTTGGAAAAAAGTTGGTAAGTCACTAATTCAAAGTTGGCAATTTCTAAAAGGATTAATACTATAAGAAAATCAAAATTGGCGCCCCGTGACACATTCACCTTAGATTAATTTTTATGTCACAAATAATCTCAAATTGATACCACAATGATGCATTTATCCAAAAATAATTTTTTTCACCTCAAAATATCCCAATCTGGTATGCTCAAGACACATTTACCCCGAACTAATTTTTGCCACACAAAATATCCAAACTAGTTCTAACCAAATCTACCTTATGTTACTATTCCGTCCATATGTGTTAACACGTGCGACAAATGATTACAAGATGGATATGGTGTGGAGAATGACAAATCTGAAGTGGAAAATACCCTTGCATTGACATGTTTACATTTTAATAGAGGGTAGATTTCAATTAGAGTTATTAGATAGGGTTAGAGGTAAATGTGTTATGGAGTACACAATTTGGATTTTTTAGGAGACGAAAATTAGTTTGAATAAATGTGTCATGAGTACTAATTTGAGATTTTTTGTGAAAAGGAGAAGGTAGATATGATATTCCCCATTCTAGCAGCAATTACATCATTCAAGGCTATCTATCCATGTTCTAAGACAAAAGTGCAGAGTCAAAGTGAGCGCAAGAATAAGATAGTGCCAGAGAGCAAGTTGAGGAAAAAGAATAGAAAAGATAAAACTTAAGGTGTCCAACACAGGGAAAAAGAATTACTGATCAAGGCCTAACCTTTAAGGTGTGGCTGATCTTTCTTGGGAGGGGTGGGCGTGACGGGATTGTTCTTGAGCTTATTGATGTTAGCAGCCTGAGCCACCCGACTCCGGTATATTTCCTCGAGCAGCTTGTCCTCAATAGAAGTGTCGTACACTTTCCCAGCCCCAAACCCAGGCGGCTTGTTCTCGTGCCACCTGGTCATCTTCTCAAACGGCGAGCACATTTCCTCCTCCTCCTCCTCCTCCTCATCATCATCACCACCATCATATCCCATTACTCCACCACCCCCTTCGAGACCGTCCACATCCAAGTTCCCGCCTTTCCTACGCCTCCGCAAGGCGTCAACCTCAAACCTACTGTGTCTCTGCCCCGCAACGACATGAACATCAAAGTGGGTGGGTCGGAAGCGCAGTGAAGAAAATGAGGGGACGATGGAAAGGGCCGGCGAAGAGCGATGTGGACGGTGGTGGTTTGAGTGTTGATAAGAGACTTGAGTCCTGAATGCTGAAGGGACTAACACTAAAGAGGAGGAAGAGAAGGTGCAGTTGCATCGTTGTTAATCCAAAACTACTCGGTATTTAATATCATCAAATATGTTAAGTCACTCTAATTTCTGTTAGTACTTTCAGATAAAAGTCAGTAAATTCGAGGCCATAAAAATGCAAATCAAAATTGGTAAGTTAGTACGAAATGGCAATGTGCCATTTATAAAAAGTTGCTGGTGATTTTATGAAACTATTGAGAAGTCACTAACAAGTTATGTGAAAGAAAATGTCACCGATTTTTTTTTACTGACAGGTTTTTTTACAATTACCGATATTTATTAAAATTCACCAGCATGAAAAGAAACCTATTTTTGGGCATCAGATAATAGAATTCTGCCTTTAGTTTCTGCTAAGACCTGTTTCTTTCGGGTAAGGTCTGTAGCTCTTTCTTTTGGATCCCACTTGCCCTCGTCAAAGCGTAATGAAAGTTCTAGACATTTTATCAATGGGCTATTGAGGTCTTCTGTTTCATTTTGGTAAAATTGAGTTCCATAGATTTTTTATTTTCATCGATCAAGTCCTAAACTTGTTACAACTGGCATTTTGAGTCTGAAAAATCACATGTAGCTACCCATAGAATAGACACTTGGCTAAAAACTGGAAAATCAACACTAGGACTTTATTGGCTGAAAAATTTGACGACTCATTTGAACAGAATAAAAGATTAAAACTTGATCGACCGATGGATAAAATGTTAGGTAGTATGATTGCACTTACCCCGTTTCTTTGGAAGGATTAAAACTTGATCACCGTTTAAAGTCCTTAGGAGCACTTTTTTATTAAGCGTATAAATAAATGACATATAATAGTTCAACAGGAAAAATAAATAAATCGCCATCTGTAAATCAAGAGAACATGAATCAATTGGATAACCAAATGTTAAAACCTCGAACTTGTATTAATCGGTGTGGAGCTCTTGGAGTTCTAGTTGGACTCGGTGGGAATATACCTTGTTTTGGCTGTCATTATCCAAAAATTATGAGTACTACCTTTCTCATTGTTAGCAGTATCTTCTCGTTATTTGTTTATTCAAATTGCTAATATGATTCTATGATTGCTTTTCTATTTTTGTCAGAGATGAGTCAGAGCTTGTACAAGAAATTGTGAACAAGATCTCCACTTACCTAGACCATCCTTTACGCATTGCTAAGCATCCAGTTGGCATAAATTCCCGAGTTATTAAGTTGAAATTGATATTAAATCTTGAGTCTAATGATGGTGTTCTCATGGTGGGATTATGGGGACAGGGAGGTATAGGGAAGACATGTTTAGCAAAAGCTCTTTACAATGATCTATTCAGAAAATTTGAGGGTGCATGTTTTCTAGCAAATGTTAGAGAAACTTCAAAAGATAGCAGGGGTTTGATTACTTTGCAAGAAATAATACTAAATGATATATTATTACCGCGACAAAGATTGACAGTGTCCAATGTCAGTGAAGGTATTAATCTAATACAACGCAGACTTGGTCGCAAGAAAGTTCTCCTTGTCCTTGATGATGTGGATGACTTGTGCCAGTTAAATGCTTTAGGGAGGAGAATGTTGGTGGTTTGATAATGGAAGTAGGATCATTATTACTACAAGAGACAAACATTTGCTAAATTGTCATGGGATTGATCAAGATCACGTGTATGAAGTTAAAGCACTTGATGACAGTGAAGCTCGTGAGCTGCTTAGTAACCATGCTTTTCCAACACACCATAAATTAGAAATCAGGACAGATTTGGTGGACAGTATTCTAAAATATGCTAGAGGCCTTCCTTTAGCACTTGAGGTGCTAGGTTCCTTCTTATGTGGTAGAAGAGAAGATGTATGGGAAAGTACGCTCAAAAAACTTTCTAGGATTCCCAACAGAACCATTAATGATGTGCTCAAAATAAGTTATAATGGATTGGAGGAAAATGAGAAAGAGATTTTTCTCCACATTGCCTGCTTCTTTAAGGGAAAGGATAGTAACTACATAAAGAAAGTTCTCGATAGTTGTGATTTTGAGACAATCGTAGGATTTGATATTCTTGTTGAGAGGTCCTTGATAAGCATTGATAACGGACCACTACAAATGCATGACTTGATTCAGGCAATGGGTATAGATATTGTGAACCAAGAATGTCGAGATGATCCCAAGATACGCAGTAGACTATGGCTCTATGATGATATTCTCAATGTTCTATCAAGTGACATGGTAAGACTTGTGAATACGATTAAATCTTTTGCTCCTTGTTTTTGACTCTAATTATCAAACATGCATAACCTGAAGTGACTTGTATACAGGGAGATTGTGTTGTAAAAGCCATAGTGTTGGAGTCACTTGAGCCGATGGAGATATGTATCAATCCTGATGCTTTTACAAAAATGAGAAGGTTGAGATTGCTCATTTTGCGCAATGTGCATAATTCTTTCCATGGTCCTATATATCTTCCTAATTGGCTAAGATGGTTTGAATGTCTCGGTGCTTCGTGGATTCCAGAATTTTCATCTGGTCCAAAGAAATTAGTGGGACTTAATATGAGTGAAGGCAATGTCACAGGAGTGGTAAAACAATTTAAGGTGAGCATTCACCTACATAAACCTTTTCATCATCTACATCATTTATATATGCATATACATATTATATGGGCTAGCATAGAAAAGGAAGTGGTGTTCCTTTAGAAACCATTTTTCTATTTTCTTTCAAGATGAAATATTTTTATGTGCAGCAAAATCGACATTTAAAAAATAATGCGAACAAGTCTATCAGAAAATTCTCAATGGAAACAATTTTTGTTAAAAAAATACACTATACAAAGAAGTTTCATATATATATGTGGAAAGAGAAAGATATTTCAAGATTTGAAGTTCTTTTTATGAAGGTCATTGCATCATTAGAAAAATTCGACTTTTCATATTGAAATATGTGAATAATAAAAATACAAAATAATCAATTTCACATTTCTATCCATGGTGTAATATCTTTAAAATAAGTAATTGAGGACAATTGATGGATTGAATATAGAAAAAAAATTGAAATCTTGTAAAGTATAATATCATCTTTACCTTATATAATAGTATAGATAAAGTTTACACACTTTCTAAACCTAAAATCTCTAACTATCGACATGGATATATTTCAAAATCAGATCAAATCTACCTAGTAGAGAAATTCAAAATGGAATTTGATGTTGATTATTTACATATGAACATATTTATTTTACAGAAAAATTGTGTAGTGCTCGAATAAAAGGTACAAAAATATGATGAACCTACCCGTCGACATTAATATAGAAGTAGAGACGCTCAAGCAGTGGTTGATTGAGTGATAGGCCACGTAAACATAAAGTGATAGAGCCTTATCAATGCACATATCTAACAACATCGATTTGTCCAGCATCAATAAAATTAGCTTATTCTAAGGTTTGAATGCACCATTCTGTAAAAGAAGGCATTGTGGAATCATTTCTCAAGGAGCAACACTTCTAAGTGGATATAATAGAGTATTTTGTGAGGGACTTTGCCACTAATGAGTGTAATGTGTGCACAACTCAATCAATATAAATGATCCAGTGGGGGTATACTGCTAGTTTCTTAATAGAAAGTCAAGGCCAGATTTTGCATTGAGTATATGAAATTATTATCATATTTCCAATGTTTTTCAAAGTTGGCTTCGTTGTCTTTGCATGACTTGAAAAAAAAAATAAGTTTATTAAATTTACGCAAATAAATTACGATAGTATTTATATTCCCCGTTCATTTATTATATATAGTTAAAATTAAAACTAACAGAGTCTTCATTCCTACACAGGGTACCTCACTTTAGTTTTGTGATTGCCACATGATATGACCTGTGGAATAGTTTTGTCATGTGGCCCACATCTGCACTCGCCATGTGGCACTTCACTATACGCTTTTAAGGTTGTTGCATGGCATGATGTGTGGCATAGTTTTGTCATGCAGTTCACATCCGCACTAGCCATGTGGCACTTCACTATATGCTTCTATGATTGTCACATGGCATAACATGGCCCACATCCACATTTGCCATGTGGCACTTCACTCTATGCTTCTATGGTTGTCACATGGCATGAAGTGTGGCATGGTTTTATCATGTGGCTCACATCCGCACTCGCCATGTGGCAGTTCACTGTATGCTTCTATGGTTGGCAAATGGTATGACGTGTGGCATAGTTTTGTTATGTGACCCACATTTGCATTCTCACCGCGTGACACTTCACTTGAATTTTGCAATTGCCATATGCATGACATGTGGTACAATTTTATTCTAAACTAATTTTCGTCTGCTAATGGGAGGTAGATTTGGGTTAGGAGTACCAGTTTGAGATTTTTTTATCAGAAGAAAATTTTGAGGTAACTATATCATAGCGGTATCAGTTTAGGATTTTTAATGAAACAAAAATTAATTTGGAATAATTCTCTATACTAATTTGGGATGTTTAGTGCTATTAATTTTAATTTTTTTTAAATAATTGTCTAACACAATTTTATTTATAAATTCTTTTAATGCTTCCCAGTTGCCTGATCTACCGAAGTTCCTTGCTTCCTTCCACAAGAAGAGTGTTCTGACCTACATATGCACCAGCCCAATATAGATTATATAACAGTTAAGGATATATAATTATGACATATCCTTTACCGGGGAAACCCAATGTCCCCTATGTGTTGTGTAGCCAATTTTATAATCCTCAATCAAGCCAAGCCCCTACAAATTAATTATGATATTATTAGCGATGAATATTATAGAACCATGGATAGCATGAATGACATCCGATAGTGAATGACTCCCTGGTTTGTACAACAACTAGAGCATGCCTATTTGTGGACTCTGTAGCAGATCACCTCTACATTAATAAACAAATTGCTTAATACTTATGCTTGACGACCTAAAATATAGTAATTTCTTGAAAGATCAATACCGGATATGCTTTAGTAGCAACCTATTCTCAAACGGGAATCCCACGGTTTAAATTCAAGGAAGCAACGTCATCATACAAACATGCCTTTTTTTTTTTTTCCATTTTAGAATGTTTATCAATAATTTTTTTCGCTGTTTATACAGGACTTCCAAAATTTGAAGTACATTACTTTAAGTTCGTGAGTCGCTGGTTCGTATGCCTGACGTTTCATGCACTCCAAATCTTGAGCAATTGAATCTCCCATATTGCAAAAACTTGGTAGAGACCCATGAGTCCATTGCATATCATGACAAGCTACAGGTGTTGAATTTACGTGAGTGCCCTGAACTTAGTGTTTTTCCAAATGTGCTGAAGTCAAAAAACCTGCAATCTCTCCACCTTGAAAATTGTATCAAATTTGAAAGGTTCCCCGATATTCCACATAAACTTGAAGGCCTAAAACAGGTTTATTTACAAGGGACCGCTATTAAAGAGCTTCCTACATCAATAGAAAATCTTATCTCTTTGGATAGTATGTATATAAATCATTGCAAGAACCTGGTAAGTCTTCCTTCTAGCATTTATAGGTTACAAAACCTTATAAACTTGCAAGTTAGTTCTTGCACAAATTTAATCGGGTTTCCAAAGTACGGGGATTCAGCTGATCACTACATGAAGACTGGACTTTCAAATTTACGTTGGTTGGACCTTCATGGATGTAATTTGTCCGAAGTAAAGTTTCTCGAGAATCTTTCCTGTTTTCCCTTCTTGGACACTTTATTGCTTGGGGGAATAATATTATTAGCCTCCCTACATCCATCAATAAGCGTGATCATTTGCTCCATTTGAATGTTAGAGAAAGCCATCAATTACAAGAGATTCCCGAGCTTCCGCCATTTTTGAATTGTCTCCTAGCAGATGATTGTGAATCTATGAAAAATATTGGAGATTTAACTTCATTTCATGATTTTGTCCGTAGAGGGATGACCATGCCGGATATTACCCCACTTTACCCGGTTAGTCTCTCTCTCTCTCTCTCTCTTATATCGATGGGGAGTATATGCTGCATTTTGTATGTGCTTGTATATTGCCATAGCAGAAAATGCAAGTGGAGGCTTAAGAAAAGAAAACAAATATGAAGTGAGGTCAAACTTTTTATATCAATGTGGATTCAAACAAGAGAAATTATAAAAAAAAATGTAATAATTTTTCTCTTTTAGATCAATGTGGTATTCTAGAGTTTTTTGAGTACCCAACTAATCTCCACCAAATGAGACAGTCTCTCCTCAGGCATATCAATAATGCAAAATTGGATAGAATAGTATGCTATGCCTATTTCGTGTGTCAGACATTCATTGGCTCCGTTTTCCTCCCTCAGCATATATTTCGCTAAAGGAAATAAAAGGAGTGTCAATTAAATAGACAACATTTATGTTGTCAGGACTATAACTTAAAAAATTCATTTCTATAGTTATACACAAGCTTTGTCATTTACTATTTTTTTTACCATTAACTATTAATTAAAAACAAATAAAGTTAGGAAACATAGGGGCATAATTAACTTACATAGCAATTAATCATATATAAATTGGTAATTTACATAAGTGGTATAGTTATTATGTAACCAAGAAAAAAATTTATTAATTAATCTTGTTTAGATGTCATTAATTGATAAGGCTAGATCAGATGGTAAACATTAATTTCAAATGGCGTCCTTTAAATCAGTTATCATGTGGATGGTATAAAATGAAAACCATTACATTACAAAAGTTAACTAAGAAAGAGAAATGTCACACCATATAGTCTATATTTTAGCGTAAATAATCAGTATATGGCATTGATTTGAGACTAACAATAAGAAGAACGAGGAAGATATTGCATATATGTCACTGGCTTGAATAGTCAGTGGATGCCAAATGCATTGTAATGGAGGTGGCTATTGTACTTTTATGGGAATGAATTTTATCACACGAGACTTGTGTATTAGTGAAGAAAGGATTATTTGGATTTATAAAGCACCAATTCAAAGTGGAATTCACTAGGATTACTTACTAAATTGAAATTTCCTATTTGGGTGCTGATAATAGGTTCGGTACTTTCTAATGGTTTACCCTTATAACAGGCTCCTCTTCGTTACCCTCATTACCTAACTACTCTTCCTAGAGGAGATATGCCAAAGTGGGTCCTTCTTGTTCAAGAGGATTCTGTATCTTTCATGGCTTCAAAGGACTTATATGGCAAGTTTCTTGGATTTGCTCTCTATGTTGCCCTCGGAAATGATGAGAAGAAAGAGGGACAGCCTTTTAAGCTTGTAGCATGTGTTAATGGTGAAAGTCAGGGTTATTGGGTACCAGATTTCGATACCTTTTTCTCGGATTTGGATCGTGTTTGGCTTCAATATTTCATGCCTCCTCAGCTGTGGGGAGAAGTTGATTTTGGTCAAATTGGTGGGAGTTATGTACAATTTAGCATTACCATTTCAGGTAAAAATGTGAAAAAGTGGGGATTCCGAATAATATGTGGGCAATTAGATGATGATTTAAAGGTTGTGCTCCGAGACAATCAACTAATAGATCCGGATTTACTCTATGAGGTTGTTCTTGATTCAACAAATTCGGAAGCCGAGATTTCACTTATGCATGAAGATGGTTCGATCACAACAGATCTACAAAAGGACTTGCAAGATTGTCAAATGTGTCCTGAGGAAAAAAAGTCAAATAGTACCGAAGAGAAATCATAAGCTTATTGTCCTTCGAGGGATGCAAACCAAGACTATGCTTGCTTCCAATTCGATTGGCAAAGATGAGAATGGTAGTGTTGGCTTGCAGCTTTTGTTGTTAGAATGATCAAAACATGCTAAGGAAGCAATTCGTAGGTAAGTGAACTCAGCTGATCTTATTTTTAGTTTTGCTTTCCCATCTTCTTTCTTTGGGTATTAAAACACAAGTATAATATATCTTTTCTTTTTTTGTGGCTAGATTCTCTGTTCTCCGCCATCGGCTAACTGCGAACGCCACCAACGCTACTTTCAGCATCATCTTTGCTCATCTTCCTTCTGACACCACCAAGCTTTGACTAATGTAAGATCGCCACCTACCAATGGAGGCAGCGAACAGAAGTATTTTGCCTTCTTGAAACAGAGTCCCTAGCAAACCGATGGCGATGAAGAACGACAATTTGAGATGATAGACTCCAACTGCTGACCGAAACCATGGAAACTGATGATATAGCTTTGGGTGAACAATTCTCTGCAGAGGTTCTGGGCTTCAAGCACCTTGCCATAGATCAGGTAATGCATGACATATCCGAATTGCATTAGTTGATGTAGTACTTGAGATTTTGAATTTGATCCTATGATGATACAATTGCCCGGGAACTTGAAGTATGTGTTGCTGAATTAGTTCAAGAGAAATTGAATAAGTGTTTCTTCGTAAGTTTAGTCTGCAGATGCTTGGCAGTGAAGCCATTGGTAATCACCGTTACACACTGCAAAATCAGCAATAATCCCTAGAAGGTATAGCTTTTCTTTCTTTCCTTCATAGGTGGCAATTTATTGTACGAAGTAGGTAAAGTCTAGGTTCAAAGGAAAAACAAGCGAGGGAGAGTTAAATAATGGGAAGGAGGGTGTACATGGTTTTTTTTTGGGTCCCCATTTCAGGCAAAAAACTGAGCCACGAAATTAGTGAATGATTTCAGATTGTACTCTTTGATTGAACAGCTGTGTGGTTGTTGAGGATGGGAACGTAATTGCGGTAGGAAGAAACAGGACTAAGGAGACACGAAATGTATGTCTATCATTGCTTCGCCACCCCCTCAAATAAATTTTGGCCAACAGAACTTTGTTATTGTACTGAATTGATACCCTCGAATTATCCACTCCTAGTTTCTTGTTGATCATTTTATGTTTCTCCCTTAATATTTCTTTAATAGATGATAAAATAATATATCAGATCAAATCTGTCAATATGTGGAATTTTCCATGGACTATTAGACTGCAAAGGGTTTTGTTCCCATTACTCTTCATGAAATATGGCTATGGCTAACAATAACAATAAGCTTGCCTTATTATGTATGATGTTTTACGTTTTTCATTTGCCACTGTGCTCTGTTTGGAGCCATATTATGGTCTTTATCTGCTATTGTGAAGTTACTAACATTGATTTCTTAGTCGGCATGTTGGCTAGATTTTTGGTATACTTAAATGGTATAAAAATGCATTGTGGCCATTTTAGTTCCGATGTAAGAACCTGTTCCTTGGGTATATTTCATCGTAAAATGACACAAATAGTTAAAGCCTGATTTCTGGTAGAGATCATTGTTTATCTAATAGTCTATTTCTGCAATCATTTATGGTCATACGGTGACGGTACACTACTATGAATGGATTTATGGGTAGTAATGAATAGTTGGTGTGTAAAATATTTGGCCCTTGGTACAGGGGCATGGATAATAATACTGTTAGAAAAGGTGGGGATGGCTCACACAATAAAAAGCCTCTTTTTCCATGTGGGATTCTCAGCAACTTCAAGCAAGCAAAACTTGTTAACTTCATGTGGTGTACGCCTCGATCAATCTTATATATACTCTCAATCGGTTAATTTGAAGGAGAAAACCTTTTTCGTGAAATGCATCTCTTAATTATGTTGAAAATACACTAAGAGCAACTGTCTCCCTGACAAAGCCCTTAAGTTTGATTTGCTTACTTTGTTTTTCTCCTTGAGCTTTCATAGGCAACAAGAACTGCAGAGATGGAAGCTCTTTATGTTCTTCTTGAACAGTGGCAGAGGACTGAATTTTTGGCTGCAGAAGTTGCAGAGGATTTTTAGCATGCTCCCTTTATGTGACACGTGAACAATGCGTGCTGCAGCATTACCGATCATTGGTACATCTGTTGATCATATTGAAATATAACTGGACTTTCCTAAACTATGTTTATTCATGAATGATTAGATGACTCTTGCCCTTTTTAGGTATAAAGGAAGTATATTATGGCTGTGCAAACGACAAATTTGGTGGGTGTGGCTCAATACAGTCGTTGCATTCAAGTAGCTCTGAGGCATGCATTATGTCAATTTCTGAACTTGCTCTTCTTGCTGATTTTGTATCTACATAGATCCACTTTGAAATTGAGAACTATAACAATTGATAGCTAAAGTATACCACGATTCCTTAGGCTGATTACTGATGGATGTGATTTCGGAGTGATTCTGTATGTTGTCGCACTTTGAATATTGCAACATGAAACCATGAAAATTAATGGAGGTTTATGGAACTAATTTTCCATCTGTTCTGTCCTTAGTCTAAATGGGAGAAAGGGGTAATTCCAGAAGCGTCAAGAAGTGAGCTTTATATTAATTTGTCTCTTTCCCCACTTTGTTTGCATTTTCTTAAATTCTTTGCGACTTGTTACACATTTCAATATCCTCTATCTGCCCTAAAAATTATACACTTATGGGAAGTGCTGCAAGTTAAGCTAAAATTAGTTTCTTCCTCCTTTTTCGCTGTCCTCCCTGTTTCTTCATCTCTTCTTCCCCACCTTTTTTCACTGCAGTGAGATCCTTTGATGTCTTTAATGATATCATGTTTAAATCCAGAAATATAGTATCTTCAGAGAAGTATGATATTTTAACTACGATGAAATTATGCTTTCAGATATGCCATGGGCAATGTACTGGATAAACAAATCTCTTTTCTTTTTTAAGAGTTGCTATTGTCTCTTCTTGCATACATGAGAGCATGTGACTGCTAAATTGTGGTGTATGGCTTGTGTTTTTAGTGTGATTTTTCATCTGTCTGATGCTGCCGTGGTCTAACATATTATGTTTCCTAAGCTTGTTGAGAACTCAGCAATTACTACTCCGACTTTGTGACATAAAATTCAAACGTGGTGAATTAGGATCTGTTTCGTTATGATATGAGCAGTAAATGAAGTAGCCAATCTAGATTATTGACATCATTTCTCTGTTCCAAGTGTCAGTTTGAAAGAACAAGTTCAAGTACTGGGGGATGAAGCAAGAGATGTACCAAGCATGCATCTACACAAAAAGGTTTAGGGAAAAAAATAGACCATGAAAATTCATACAAGAGTTTTATGTTGAAGCGAAAGTATAGAACAACCCAAAGATATTGGTGAAGTGAAAAGTTGTATGCCATAGAGGTGGCAATTCCCTACAAAAGTTTAGTAAACATAACACATGCAAGCTCCACAAATCAATATTGGTGAATAAGTAAAATCGGTGATAATTTTGAAACAATCAAATAAATGGTGGTAACTCGCTCAAAGAAAAATTAGTAAAGCATTAGTAACTTCACCTCCAAAAATCTGTGGGTTGCAAGACAGCTATATTTACCAGAACATCACTGCAATGGTGTGTCCCAGTTAATAGATTATATGAACCATTCTCATTTACTGACTTAGACCATCCTTTTGAATTTAAAATGAGGGCCTAATTATATAGTTGTTTAACAGTCTCATTATATTGCTTAAATATAGAGGAAGCAGGGAAACGTACCATCTTTCTTCGAAATAAGTGCTCGTAATTTGTCTCAATATAAGAATTTTATGCCATGTAACCACGTAAAATAATTTTTTTTTCCTTTTTTTCCTTTATTTTCTGTCTTTCTTTTTGTCCTTCTCCGTCCGCACATCTCTCTCACCGATGTTTACCCCACTCCTCAAGTAGCTACAACGGTTACTCTCTCTCTCTCTCTCTCTCATCTATACGGTCATTCCTTCACAAGTTTTCTTTCCTTACATCTATGTCCATTTGTACTTAAATTCTACCAAGCAAATCACTTCCTTCTTTGTTTTTAGTAAGTCACTTTTATTCATCGACTAAATAGTAAAATATTTTTGAATTGGATTAAATAGATCGAGATTAGATTAATTTGTTTACGAGACCTTTATTTTGTTTTCTTAATTTAGGAAACTAATACAAATAACCATCAAATAATGGCCAGAGATGGCACTGGTCGAGTAAGGTTGGTGGTGGTTTTGGTCTTTGGTCCATGGTGCTACAGATATTTGCAATCACAACTCCAAAAGAATAATATGAAATACTAAGCTTTCGCAGAGTCCCCGGAGAACAACATGAAGTAATCAGATTTGGTCATTCTTATACATGAAACCATACACTTTTGGAACAATCTGAAGAAATCAGATTCGTTTTTTTTTTTTATTATTATTCCTTTTTGGAACCTTTTTCTCATTTTTTGCTTTTCCAACTGTGTACTTATGTTTTTGACCAAAAAGAAAAAAACTGTCTACTTAAGTCTTGCTTCTGAAAAAACAATTCGATTATGCAAGTCGCACTAGTAAGAGGACTCAATTGTAGGAAATGAGAACTTAAAGGACGAAATTGCATAAACAAGAAAAGATAAGGGACACGCACAAATGAATCAGAACTAACAACTATTATCAAATATTCTAAAAGCTTGAATTGTTAGATGAATGCCTGGTTTATTATTTAAATATTCCAATACTCCTTCTCACACTTAGCCTAGCCTTTTGCCTAATACTAAACATAGAAATTTTAATTGAGGAGACAAATAGTGTTCTAGAAAGATTCGAACTCAGAATTTCCAAATTTACTACCATGTTAGATTTTGTGGGAATCACTGTTGACTATTATAAAAGTTTAAACTATTAGATAAATGCGTGATTTATTATATAAATATTCCAACAAGAACAATGTAGGCTTTGCTCCGATCCAAATTCATTTTATCCTCTTGGAATATATCTTTAGTGGAATGAGGAGTTATTCATTGTATCTCTCATGCCGTGAGGCCAAACGTTTGACGTCCCAGGCCAAAAGTTTCTCCTTCACTCAAACTTCCGTTTTCCTCGTTTTCCAAGCTCATCTTCATCTCCGCTGATCATTTCCTCGCAATTGCAAATGAAGCCGAAGGTCGGCCAATGTGAGGCTGACAGGTAGAGAGAAAAGGGTTCGTGCGCTTCTGCGATCTGGGGCGATGGTTCATGACTGCCGAAAGTGCCATAATACTGAAGAGATTTTGCCATTGCTTCCAACGCTCGCGACAAAAGTACAACCTAGCATAAACCTCGTGCCACTTCAAGCAAATTTTTGGTGATCAACTGACTTCGAAGATATCCATTTCTTAGCTTTGTACATCTCAGCCTTGATGGCCATCTTCTTCAAAGCACGTGAACTACGAAGAAAAAAATTAACCAGAAATAGCCACTGCTTCAGCTCCAAACACATGTAGTACCGAAACCAACAATCTCAACACTTCAAGACGCTTTGCCAAATTCTCAGCTGCTTTGTTTTCTGCCACAATACGATTCCTCTTCATCATAGTAATGGTCATCCGGATCGAGCTCAAGCGGAAAATAGTGGAGTACTAAGACTGAGTAAGTAACAAGTTAGATGGACATAACAGCACATTAGTGATCATGCTAGTGTAACAACACTATCAATCATAGGCACATCTGTTGAACATACTGAAACAATACGAAACTTTCCTAGAATTTGTACATTCCTATGATTAGACTCTTAACCCTTTTATATGGTTTTATGTTTTCTTTTTTTATAACTAATGAAATTTCCTAAGCTTCTACGTCATATGCAATGTAGACTATAAGACTAGTCCGACATGAAACTCATTAATCTACCCTATTATGTAACAGATTTTTTTTCATGCATTTTTGTAAGTTTACTAAAAAAATCAACACATGATGCAACCGATCATATAAAGCATACAATTTTCCGCGACCCAAAATAGAAAATCAAAACAATCAAAAACCTCAATATTTTTTATTATTGAGATTTTTTATCACGACACAGCGACCTCACTCAATTGGAATATGCCAAATATCTCAAAGGAAATCACATTAGCAGTAAATGCATTGCTAATTAGGCAACTTTATATTCAGATAAGCGAATGGATTAGGAAATTATCTTGATGGTCTTTCTCTGGTTCTCACAAACAATCCAAGACGGTTTTCAATTACTAATGACAGCACCTAACCCTGTTCCACAGCCGCTAAAGATGTTTGGCTCAGTCAGTTCTTGCAGTCGTCGTTGATCACGGGATGGAGTTAGAGGAGCGTGAAATGTACAAAGCACTTAAAATTAGAGGAAGCAAGCAGTTGTTTTTTACGAGGTCACGGTGCCTCGGATCACGAGAATCCACTTTGTCTGAATTATTTTGTGGTTTGTGCAATAATCGAGAACACTAGGACCAGCATTGACGTATACCATTCACCACTTTTGTCACCTTGGTTGCTCTGACAGTCCGAATAACACGGTGAAATTGAAAATAGGTCCATGTGTTCACACCATTACATGTGTTTATCCATTCTTAAGCACTGCCATTTACCAAAGTACTAAAAAAATCACGCATTTCGATCCTCTTACGAATTGATTGAATCTACTTTTTGTGACGTTTTCATTGTTGACACCCGAATTTTTGTTTATTCTGTTTTAAATGTCCATCTATTTTGCATATATAAATATATAGAAATTTACAAAAAAAAGAGAAGATAATTTTTTTTTAAAAATGATTTGATTTTTTTTCTTTTTACACTTGATCTAGGGACCATGGCAATACGGTGTTTCCAGCCCAATTTCAAGAATTTGAGCCCAAACTTGCCAGCCAATGTTCAAGCACAAATTTAGGGATGCGATTAACCTCTCACAAAAAAATTAATTTAGTTTCAATATTATTTTAGCATAATCAGGATAATCATAATAAATTGTAAAATTAAGCAGAAATGACAAATTGGGACCAATAGAGTTGAGTTGGGTCAACCTATTTGACCTAGCCCGATTCAGTTGAATGGACCGAACAATTCAAAGGCCCATAGAGCAATTTAGAGAGAAATAAGACAACCGGAAAGCCTTAGGTTGACCCGGTTTGACCAAAATTGACTTGGCCCAAAAGTCCAGCCCATGGTTGGCCTCTACCCATTTTATTTCCAAATTTTTCAAGAGTTAATTCCATATCACTAATTTCATATTATTGATCCATGTGAGCAAATCATAGCCATCCATTTACCTTTTCCATCCAAGCCACCCAAGGTGATCCATGTGCTCAAATAAGAGCCAATAGGAGCTTTTATTAGCCATTAAGGGATGAATCAAAGGATGAGGTGGAGGGCCAAGATTAACTATGAATTCAAAGCTTCTCTCCAATTTTTCCTTTCAAAGCCTAGATCCAAATTTAAGTGCTCTTAGAACAAAAAATTTACTGAAAATTTGACAAAAAAATTTATCGAAAAATCGACAAAAAAATTCCCTCTAGAAATTCTCTCTCCCTTGGCTCCCTCTCTTGGCGTCTTTCACTAGCAAAAGCTCCGGACAATTCCTAGCTGTCCTCTGGGGCCAATTTGCCGACCTTGCCTTGCGATCATCTTGATCAAAGTGTCCTTCACCAAATCGTGTACTTCGTTTGTGGTTCCTGCCGTCAGATTTGCTAGATTGCACTTAATATTCATTGCTTGCTCACGGATCATCATACAAGGTAGGAGCATCAATCTCTCTTTTAACAACTTCATGGTATCATCCAATGATCCTTGACGAAACTACAGTAAAAAAATTGAATTACTACTTCAATCTATAGTTGATAATCAAGGTAGGATGTAATGAAACCGTTTAATTAGAAGTTTTTAGGATAAGCTCGATTTCTAGAAAATCAAAGTAATTACATGTTTAGGTCAATTTTAGACTTCAACTACATGATAGCCGAGCTATCTTAGATGAACATTAAACTAGATTTAAGCCAATTGCATGTTGATTGAACTGGGACTTACATGTTTAGCTGATGATCTTTAGGAGTTAGGTTTAGCTTATGTTCAATCCTTAGTTAATTCAAGTTTGGCTGAGATTCCTATGAAATACATGGGAGTGATTTGAGTGTTAATTAGCCTTAGGATGATGGGAGTTTTATGTAAGTTGAATCTAGAGTAAGAGGGATTTTCATTAATGATTCTTAGGATTATGAATTCATGATGTTGATGATGGCTGAATTTTGTGTGTGAATGTTAGTTTAAATGTTCATAGGATTGAGTTTGAAGATGTTCATGATCTGGAAAATTGATGATATGAACATAGGTTGAACGAGGTTGAAGATGTAGAGGATTTCGGAAACTCGTAATCTAACCTGACCCGACCTTTAGGTGTTCTTCAATATTTTAGAAAAGTATAAAATGAATCAGGAAAAGCTGTCTTCAGGTGAATTAAACTAGACTTCACATCTATAACTTGGTATAAAGATCATCAAAATTGAACATCATTTGGTCTGCAAAAGCTTGTTCAAAGTTACCGAAGAAAACTTACCGCAGATCTGGAAGATTTACCCATGTTAATCAAACTCGTTTTGCAACTTAAAATATTAGGAGGCTTTTCTTTTGCAAGAAGTTTAAATATTAAAGTTATTGAGGAAGCCTCGAATGTACTGATTGACGGGTTTGCAAGAAAAATTTCAGTCCCTTCAGCTTTAATTGCTAAAACCCTAGCTATCCATGAGGCCTTGCTATTCTTAAGTCAAAAAGGGGAACTAAAGGCAATAGCAACACAAGCTGAAGGAAGTCTTCAAACTAATTTGCGAACCGTCCTATTGTCAGATAGCTTATCAGCTGTTCAATGTATACAAGGTTGAGCCAACGCTCCCTGGGCTATGTGGACAGTAATTGAAGACTGTATTTCTCTTATGGCCCAAATGGGAGATGTTGGTTGCAATTTATCCTAATAGAACAAAATCAGGCTGCCAACTGGATTGCAAGAGCCCATAGTGCAAATATTCTCCTGTCCAATTGGATTGCACAACCACTTTAATCACTGGAGCTAATTTTATGTTCAGACTTTGAATTCTCATGTAATCCTTTATTTTCGGATCACTAATGCAAGTTCTATATTTTTGACCAAAAAAAAAGACGAGGTGAAGACCTTAGATCATTTGTGTTGCTTTTAATTTTGGTTTGTTTTCCTATCTATTACAAATAAATTTAAATAATAAAATCAGCCACAATCTATAACATTAGTTTTCAGATCACATAGCAATGCTACTCAATTTTGATACTTACCACGAGCATATAGTAATATTTTGTCATTTGTGACAAAAAGAGAGCTCAATGCATAAATAATGAAATATTAAACTAAGGCATCATTTGACGAGAGAATTCTGTGTTTGGCAAGACATTATGCACAACTATTGCTTCAGAAAAGCATATTATGCGTATATAGTTTGGGGCCATTAAGCATACCAACAACACACTAGAAATCCATTTAGGATAATTAAATTGTCAATACCACTACTTGCAAAATGATGCTAACGAGCCTAAATTTCATATTGTGCTAAAGAACAAATATCAACTAGACGAGCAAAGCCACATATCCAGTCTCCTCCATTATCGCAAATAAGACCTTTTTTGCACCCGCTATTCTTGGGTTGCCTTTAAAGGCCCCACCTATTTTAGGACAAAAAATATTAAACCAAATGTGGGATCATAGAATAATATTATAGCAGATAAATGCCTACCAGTAAACATTCGTTTCCATACGAAAGCATGTATCAAAAGACAGTGCATAATCCATCATGATGGCCCTCATTTTCATGACAGTTGCAAAAGGAGAAATGTAGGACTTAAAACGGCACAAAAAGGAAATCGAGTGCTCAAAACGGCACGACTTGCCAGGCATAGATCCCACTGAAGATATCACGGAGGTGATTATTGAGGAAGAATAACGCGGCGAGTTGATTGAGGCAATCTGATAAAATAGAGTACAGCACCAGTGCTCTCCACGGCTCTCTAAAGTTTTGCATGTTCAGACATGCATGGCTTTGTTACTCTCATCTCCGCAATTAACGTAAACCTTTTGCATGGCTTGTAGAGTACGGCCATCACAAGCAGGACTCTCTATTTATATTCTTGTCCAGGGCAGGTATCTCATCATCTACTTCTGAGTGATTCACTGAGAAACACACTCACACATATAATTGTTCAATGGCTTCTTCCCTCAAGAGTGAATTCATCATCTCCCTTGTTGTAATTCTTAACACTTGGGCATGGCATGCGATGTCGGTCCGCACATTGCATGAATCCAACATTGCTGAGCAGCACGAGCAATGGATGGCCCAATACGGTCGAACCTACAATCACCCAGAGGAGAAGGAGAAACGCCGGGCGATTTTCAAGAAAAACTTGCGGTTCATTGAAGAATTCAATGCATCTGGGAATCGGACTTTCAAGTTGGGCATCAATCAATTCTCGGATTTGACCGACGATGAGTTCGTTCGGAGGCACACAGGATACTTGCCATCTAAGCAGCTGAAGTCCCCCAGAAATGCATCGTTGAGCCAACGATATCCAACTGGGGATGTTCCCAAAAGCATCGATTGGGTGGAGAAAGGCGCCGTAAATCCGATCAAGGACCAAGGCCAATGTGGTGAGAATCTAAACGTCCTGTATGCGTTCAATTGTGGGATCAATTTTGCCTTCTATTTAGAAATAAGTCTGGGAGCCTAGCCATGTTTTGAAGTCGGATATCAATGGTAATAAAATTAGGAAAAATACTATATACTTACAATGTCGACAATTTTTCTGAATGCAGGATCCTGTTGGGCATTCTCAGCAGTCGCAGCAGTAGAAGGAATCATGCATATCAAAAGGGGTAAACTGCCGGTGCTGTCCGAGCAACAACTAATCGACTGTGATACCGAAAACGATGGCTGTGAGGGCGGTCTTTCGAACAAAGCTTCCAGTACATCATTGAAAACGAAGGAATTGCGTCCGAGGATACATACCCGTACCAAGAGACGGACGGAACCTGCGACTCCACGGAAGCAGCCCAACAGGCCGCGCAGATCAAGAGTTTTGCAGACTTGCAGCCTGGTGAGGACGAGCTCCTGAAGGCAGTTGCGCAGCAGCCAGTGTCGATCGGAATCGCAGCAAGTGGGCAGGAATTCCGGAGCTATAGCGGTGGGGTGTTCAATGGGGATTGCGGGGAGGAGCTGGACCATGCAGTCGTCGTGGTCGGGTATGGGACGAGCGAGGACGGAAAGTTCTGGAAGATCCGGAACTCGTGGGGTGAGACCTGGGGCGAAAACGGTTACATGAGGATTCAAAGAGGCGGTGAAAGTTCTCAAGGATTATGTGGGCTCGCGTCGCAAGCTTCTTATCCGATTGCATGAGAATAATCAAAAGATATATACACAAAGTATAACCATCATGAGATCACGGGTTGCTCCTTTTCTCGTCGTGTGTCTGTCCTCGTTGTTTAGCTACATAGTGTGGTACTTGTAAGGAGGCTATTGTGTAGCAACTATGATATGGGAAGGATCATGTATTAACTCCCCATTTGAATCAGTTGCTAGTTTTACCTGCAATTCTCTTTGTCTAAAATGCGTACGGGCGGGTTTGGTCCGATTCTATATCTATCTCATAAAAATCGGTGATTTTGGCGGTTCCCGATTAGGAGGCACCAGATCGGACCGGACCGACAATTTTCTATTTAAAATAAATTTCTATCCATAAACCCTAAAATAATATTTCTATCAATAGAAGCGGTCCCCAAACCTCGATCACATCTCTCTTGGCATCTATCCATCTATCTATGCTAAAGGTGGCTCGACAATGTATGAGCCTTACCTGTTAATTTGACTTTAATGATCATTTTAGCATACTTTCAATTCTAATTGAGAAATAATTATTTGATAGTGTTTGAATTATTATGAGAATAATAGTCTATTTTGGACCACAAAAAACCAAATAACATATAATTATAAATTGTTTTTGGACCCATTTTTAACAAGTTATTATTCTCATAGTAGCCCAATGACTATTAAAGAGCAAATTCCAATTTAAGTTGAGAATTACGATGAATTTTTGGAAAATCTAATAATGAATAGTTACTCATCTTGGTCACATGTTTGTGGTGAAGTCTTACACTCATTATAAAAATACAATTGAGTTTTAAAACTTTCAAAAGTGTAATTAAGTTCTAAAATTTGTCAAATTAGTGTAATCAAGTCATTTAGTTAACTCCGTCTAATTTAATCAACGAAAAATGCCAACATGACATTTTCTAATTACTTTCTTAAGGCACATGCTGCCGACTTGGTGCATAACAAGCATCACATCAACAATATTAAAAGAAAAAATAATAAGAATTGAAAAAAAAAGGGAGGAAATGATGGAGCTGTCTCAAATGAACGAGGATGTCCCAAATTATACCATTGCAATATTGACAAATGAATGCAACTAATTGCAATTGAGAGAACAACGTGTTCAGGCACTTGGCGAGAAGAAAATCAATGAGAATGCAACTCACTCTTAGAGCTTGATAATGTGCAATTTGATTTGGGAATGGGAATCGGTTTTCGATTTGAGGTTAGGTACGCTAAATTCTACGTGCAAGTTTTTTGGATTTCTTGCATGTGGCATGAAAAGCTACTGTATATGAATTCATAATCCAATCTATGCAAAATCTTCATGCAATTACATGTATAGTGCATAGATTTCAAGGTTTATGAGTGAGAGTGGGAATCTGATTGCTTATTTTTTATGTTGCTTATTTTGATTCCATGCAAATCTTCTTTTGCAAATTTCATGCTATGACTCAGTGTATGTGGTGAGAATTTTATATAAATAGATGGGTATGTAAATTGGAAATGATATTTTGCAACTTGACCTTTCTGCTTGCTATTTTGCACAATTAATGAATAATTTCATATACTAATCTAATGTGTGCATAAAGAATTTCAAACTTGAAGATTTGGGATAAATAAGAGAACCGGAAATCATGCAGTGCAATTCAACAACTTTCCTTATTAATTCTCAAAATGAATTAAATTGAACATTAGTTCTAGTTCATTGATTTCATGTTATCATAGATTCAATATGATTAAGAGACCAGTATTAATGGTGTAGATTTCTTATAATTGGACCGTCATCCGACTGTTAGATGAACAATGACGCTATTTTTTATGTTAAAGGTTGTTTAATTGGCATGTATTTGCACAACATGGCATGTACTAATGCCTGCCATAACGAGCGATTTCCCCCACACGGAGAGTGGAACTACAAGATAATCACAGCAGTTCATGACTGCATAATAATACACAATAGGGAGTCCAAATCCACATCCAACAGCATGTGTCCAAGACAAAAGCGAAGTGGAGAGTGTATTTTCTATCTAAGAGGAGGGTTGTGCATTGCAGATTTAGATTATCTTCGAGATTGAAATATGGCTAGCTACCCACAAGATGTTCCCCTTTTCTCTCTTTTCTAAGTTTGTGAGGGTCCGGATAGATTTTCCATTTATCAAGTAACTTGCAGCATTAAAGAACTATTGGGAACCCTCCTCCGTCTTGTCCATTGTCAATCTTTTTCAGAGAGCTGAGCCATTAAAAAAGGACATCTAGTTCGAGGGAGAGATTTGCACTTGTTATTGGTTCAAGGAGTAGCTAATGATTGGCCCAAAAAAATACAAATGGAGGTATTAATGAAGCCCAAGTTTCACCGAAATGGACCCATCTCACATAAACTCTGGGAATTTTCAAAAAAAATGTTAACGCCTAAATTTTAATGATCTATTAAGTTGTTCATTGTATAAATTCAGGGATCGTCATTGGCCCCTAAAAAAAAAAAAAAATTAAATTTGCATGTAAATATCAAGAAGTATTTTAATTAGTAGTAATAAGTCTGCATATATTTGCATTTAAATTGGATCGGCCGCATATGAATTTAAATAAATGATTTTGAATTTGATTGGATTAATTGGACTAAGCCCATAAGAGCATGAAATATTGGCCAAGAACATGGATGCTAGATAGTTAAAATTTGCATAATTAAAATGCCAAATTGAAAACTTAATTATTAGAAGCAAACTTGGGAGCAATTAATATTAATATTATCAAAATTCAAACTTTAGAGAATAATTGAGCAAATTGATTTGATATTATCACAATAAGACAAGAGAAGAGTATCCTATTGTAAAGATAACAATATATCCAAGGATATCTCTTACTCTTGAAAGAAATCCTAATTTGCAGCTTATATGAACCCTACTATGTTCCTTGTAGGACTACTTTAGAATTCGAATTGGAGTGTGAAGCATGATTTTCACAAGACCATGAATCCAAGTGGTGAAAATTAGTTCCTTGTTGGATTATTCAGAGCTTGAAAGAAGGCTCAAAAGGCTCGATCTCACCATCGAAATTCATGCACGCCTTCACTTCTTCAACGCAGCATCATTGAAGTGGTGAAAAAAAACTCAAACTAGTACACTTATAACAAATTTATCCTCTGTTAATTTCTGTTGAATTTTATCACCAAATTGCTAAGTTAGATAATATGTGGCAGTTGATAGGTATATCGGCACATAGGGTTTTACCCTCCATTTGTTATATGTATACTAGTTGATGGTTTCTTGTGATATTAATCCAATTCAATGGAAATAAGAGAGTATATCTCTCATAAATATACTAATTTAGAGTTTTTAGCGTCAAAAAATTAACTATGAGTAAATTTGTCTCGTAAATATCAGTTTATGATTTTTGATAATAAAATTAATTTGGGATAAATTTTTCATAAATTTATTAGTTTGAAATTTTTTGTGGCACTACCCTTCTTTAAAATAATTTTTTGGTCCTAAAACTGCAAATTTGGTTGTTAAATTAGCTCTTACTACTGGGGGTTGGACTATTCTTTTTTACTTTTATGTTATTAAACTACTCACGGAGGTGCTTTTGGCACTAACAGGGAGCCATTGCTAACGGATATATGGATATTTGCCTTGTACCTTTTGCAACAAATTTATCTCGCTTTTCTTGGTTAGGCAAAGCTTAAAAGGTAAACTTAAGCCCGTAATGCCGAGGATTTGAGACACCTTTTAAATATTTGTTTGTAAAGCCAAAGGATTGTAACGGACATTGGTCATACTTTAATAAAAATAATAATAAAAAAATGAATTTAGGTTATTTATTGAAAGTCTTTGAAGTGTTGGTATGGTATGAAATTTCATGTAGAAAAACTATAAAAAGCACGGAAACATGACTTTTTTGTGCTGTTGGAATGATCCCTCAAGAAATCACAGAAAACCTCTTTAGTCATTGATCAATCCACGGCTACACATCTTCGGGAGTGTAATCACATAAGTTCATGTTTTAAACAAAATAACCATATTCTAACCATTTTTAGGGGAACATTTTTGCCAGGATGTAATGCAGTGAAATCTGTGGCAAAAGACAATTTGACAGTCGCAGGTTGGCTATCTATCTTTTTTGCTTCCTCTTGCTTTGACTGAGGTAGGAAGAACGGGGAAAATCATCGGAACAGATCGTGGAACGATCATTTTATGGTTGAAAGGCATTTTTTAGGACAAATGGTGATTGATGGTCTTCGTCACGCACTACTTGTGTGAGTAGGGAGGGAAGCGATGGGAAGAAGATCGTTGTTTTCATGATATATTCCTACAAACAAAGGAAAAGAGTCCTGGTCGAATTAGCCAAATTCCGAAAGAGAGAGAAAGAAACTTCCATCACCTTTTAAATCAAGGTATCGTCCCTACTCATGGTAGCTAGTTAATGACCCAAATCATTACAATATTAGTCTAGCCCTTACAGTCGGTCTTTGTTGAATCAATTTCCTATTCTAGAAGATTGCATTAAGGTAATTAATGTGTTTTGAAGTTTTTGAGTCAACAAACTATTATTATGTCTCAATTAAGCATGTCAAAAGGTTTAATTCGACTAATAAATCCAATCAAGAACTTAAATTGTAAGGTAATTAAAGGGAACTACATCAACACATACATAATGCCCGCTTGAAATCCTATGTTGGAGTGACACCAAACATTTATTTAATAAAATTATAAAAAGAGCTTGAATTTTTTTTTTTTGATCAGTGAAAGAGCTTGAATTGATTATATTGAATTGTGATACTGCTAAGAAGTTTAAGGTTAAGGATGTCATGTTGTATCTCTCCCCCGTTGTCCGGGTGTTCATGATGTGGTTTTTGTTAAATTATAAGTTTAAGCTTGAATTGATTATATATAGTAAATCTTCACTAATAATACTTAAACCGCCTCGTAATTTTTCAATTTCAATTTAATATGACCGAGCTTTATTCAAAAGATGCAAGTTCAGTGGCCAATTGGTTTTTTCATGGATATTCAAGGCCACGGCTATTTGGTGCACACTTACCATGCACATTGGTCATTTGAGACAAACTCAAAGTTCATTACACACTTTGAGAAAATGGTGGGCACTTTGATAAAACGGCCGCTTTTCAATAGGCTAATTAGAATTTTCCGACTTTTACTTCTATATAGAAATGTGATACCCATATGGTCGGTCTCTATTCATTTGCCATTGAAATGCTTTTCTAATGTTCGGAACTTCATGTCATTGGAGGCTATGTCGGTAGTGTTCTCATGTATGAGGGCATATCTTCCATCCCATAGGCTTCTATCATGCATAAATAGCTCCAGGCCTTGCTTTCAAAACTAGTTAGGAAGTCCCTGCATTGTCCCTCCATCATAACATTACATCATTTATTTGATAGTAAAGCAATTGAGAACCAAAGTATTGATTTTGCCATAACAATAATGCTTCACTAAAGAAATAGTCCGGTAGTGAAACGCAAATAATCTGTCTTCAAAGTTTTGAGGGGAAATCAAGAGGGGCTTTGGTTGGACTTAAAAGCCAGGCATCCACAACAAATTGGCAAAAATATAGGAAATTCAATCGTCATATGAGATCAAATGTATATTTTTGTTACGTAGCTGGAGATCCGAGATTCTCTGTAACGGCATATGGGAGGAGCACGTCACTTTACTTAAACCGAGAGCTTAACAGATTTCGGTTCGAGAAAGATAAGAGAGAATCGGCTGAGGACGCCGAAGACGATCGAGATACTCTTCTGTCGCCGCCGTCCACCACCCTTACTGATCTCAGCTGCGTTGAGTAAAGAGCCGGCGTCGCATCGGTCCCGGTTTGTCTCTGTTCTTGGCCGAGCTGGTTCGAAGGGAAACAGATCTCGTTTGGAAATCAGCTGCGAAGCTGAGATTTCGTTCGTCGGTTGGATCGCAGAAGGTCCTGTTGCCGATTCGAGCGTTCGTCGCAATACAAGCGTCACGGACCAGGTTCATATCTATTATCCTTGCTTTGCTTTCGTTAGATTTCAATCGAGATCGACGTCCTTTCTTTTAGGATCAAAGCACGCGTCGGAACGCGATTGATTGGATTGTTGCCTTGTTCTGAACATTGTTGGTTGATCTGCTTCGAACTAGGCCTTGAATTTGAGCCTGAGATAGAAATTTTACTTCGCAATTCGTTGACCACCAGATGTTTGATAATATGCCTCTTAGTCTCACAGACATTGAATAGATTGCAATTTTGTTCGAACTGAACATGCGCAGACGTAGACCCTATCGTTTTCTTAGTTCATTGATTCAGTTCGGATTACGTTTCATCATCATCAAGATTGATTCTGAACGTGTTCTGTTCTGTTCGTCTCTTCTTTGTGTTTGGCATGTTTCTTTGCTGCGTTCGATGATGATGGCCGCTGATGAGAGGAATCGGCATTCAAACTGATGGTCCGAGCATCCGTCTCTTAAGCCCAGAGGCACTGGATTGATCATGGCGGTTGTTTATTCAAGTATGTTTCTGTTCCTATGCTCTGCGTTTGAGTAATCCGGTAGGGAATGGAGAGGTTGATAATGAAATTGGTTCCGTGGTGAACCTAGACTGTTGTGGTGGAGATCCGAAAATGGTTTGCCGGCGTCGACAGCAGACATCGAGGGGAAGGAGGTTTCCTGCGAGAGTTCGTCTGAAGAAGATGCTCTCGGTAAAAAACAGAAACTAAGTCCTCTCGGTGAAGGAGGGAATCAGAAAAGATAAAAGAAAACAAATACACGGCAATAAATAAAAAAATATTATTAAGAGAGAAGGGCTGAATATTATTAAGTCAGGCTGGGTTAGGACTGTAGTATGGGCTTAAGTTGGATTTGGTTTTTGGGCTTAAAGAAGAAGGAGCGACCCGGAGTGACACCCACGTTGGGACCGAGTCTTTTGACCTGATCCGAGTCCCATTTTTTAGAATAAAAAATAATAATAAAATTTTAAAAAGTAAAACATAACAAAGTCAATAAAAATAACAAAACTTAAAAATTTAGAAAATGTTAAAAATTTAAAAATTTAATAATTAATAATAAAAATTCATTTTTGACTTGTTTCATTAGATTTTTAGTGTTAGTTTTAGTTTAGCCTTAAATAATGTGTGAAATCTTTTGAAAAATTAAACCCAAAATTGAATAAGCCTTTAGACTTTACAATAGGTTGTTTTTCTATTTTATTTGAATGCTTTCGTTTTTTAGAGACAATACTAGGTTGTTGTTTACGCACTTTTATTTTAATTTCACTTGATTATGTTCGTTCAATACATTAATTGTTTTCTTTTTTCCTTTTTCTTTTTTAGAATGGTTTGGATTATTTTAGGATCTTTCATTGATAAAGGCTACCATGACCTTTTGGTTAGCAAATAGTCAAATTTAGGTGCAGAAATGGCACTAATTAGATATTAGTGTAATCAAGTCCTCGTTCTCAAATATCTTATTTGTAGGAATTAAGACGACTCTCCCATGTCTCAATTGATATCTAGTCAATCTCAAATGACTAGTGGTGACTCCTAAAAATATTAAGTTGTTAAGAACTCAAAATTGAATATCCTAGCATCACACAAGTTATGAGCTTACACTCAAAATTGGTGGATCGTTTCGGATCACCGTTAAATGATGTGTTTGAGTCGTCTTTTATGGATTCCAATTTGACCTATCTTTCATCTTTCGAGTATATACCTATAAGTCAATTTCTCGAGAGTGGCCCCTCAAGGATAGGTCACGACAGCTAGACAAAAGAAGGAAAGACTTTACAATGCAAATTTTTAGTTAGTCCTTTACTTAATATTTGGAAACTTCAATTCAAAATCATCTTAACAGAAAACATCAATGATATATGGATATTTCCTACTAGAAACGGTCAATCCCTTCTCTTTTCTATAATCTCAATAAAAAATGTGAAACTATTATACAGCTTTGGTGTGAAATCAAAACAAGGAAATAAAAAAGACCACAACGTTGATTTTTTTAATGAAAAACCAATTTATTTTTTTTACAATAGCTTAAGCTCTTTTTGGTATGGGTTCAAAACATAACTGAATTATTTTACACATAATTCCCTTCCTAACCTTTCCAATTTACATAGATATCTTGTTTACAAGAGAGAAAATCGACACCGAACTAATAATCAACAATAGGCATTCAAACAAGAAGTATGATGTCACAACATAAAATCTCTGGAATAACAAATTTTAAAATTGACAAAGAACTTCGATACATTGATTAATATAAATCTTTGGACTACCAAATTTTAAAATTGACTAAGAACTTCAATACTTTGATTAATATGTTAGTCTTGAAATGAAAGAAGCCGTAGCTTATTGTCAAACCAGAATACTGATTTGTCCTCTATGGTGTAGACATAACAATACAATCCACAGCTCCGAATTCCTTTAGTTAGAATTTGATTAGGTTTATATAAGTTAAGAATTCAGATAACTCCACGCTACATTTAATTGATAGGGAGTTAATATCAAATGCCATAAATTCTATTCATTCGTTGACTTTTCTAAATACATTTGGTTAATTATTTTGATGGAGACAATCTTTAAAATACTTCATGGAAATTGTGGATGAGCTTTGAGGGTAAATTAATCTAATCGAAACATAAAATTTGTAAATATTGTGGAAGGAATACTTTTCGTCGTGGAAATATCGTTTCACTATGATAGAATAGCAGACAAAATATACAAATTAAGACAAGTCAGCTCAACAAATAAATGTCAAGGAAAAATAAATATGGTGCCACTTTCTTATTTTCTTTAGTAATTCAATTTATTCATCGATAGCAATTTATAATTAATTTAAGTAGTGGAACATCAAATTACTTATGTTTGCTGAATTGCTCAACAGATTTGGTTGTTCACCAAGGGCATCTTACATATAAAGTGAACATTTCTCTTAATTGTCCAAAGGGGGATTGCACCTAGTATCATATACGATTGATTAGGTGAATAAAAGCTGAATAAAAGCAGAATAAAATATTGATGCCGACGGAAGCCGAGAGCCATCACCTTACAAACTCCTCGTCGCGTTCTAGTCTCACATTGCTGTGAGCACCTACCATCAACCATGAGCCCACCTTGGCCGAGAAATCTATTGCTAGCCACCATGCATGTCCACGAGTCACCCCCTCACCAGTTCGAATTTGGAAGTGATATCTCTAAATTAGGTAAAAATCTAATCCATAAGTCAATTCAATTATTTCATTGCATAATTTGTTTATATTGCAATCTAATTCCTATCTTTAGTGATTGGCATCTAATTCAAATCTATCAAGTGGTAGATACAATCCCAAATCTTTAATTTGAATCTATAAGGCTTTAGATAAAATTATTGATGGTGCAGGTTTGAAATGATATCTTGATCATCAAGGCCTAAGATTAGAATATCGATTTTATTTGGGATGAAATTTCAAGTTGTATGATATTGTTTCCCTTTTCGAATTGTGGATGATTCTTTTGGTTTTTGAGCATATCTTGAATGTTCAAATGCTTATCTTGCTTTGGTTGCTTTTCTCATCTTAAAGATACAAAAAAAGTTGCCCGTTAGATTATGATATATTTTTTCAGATAACATTTCTTCATAAATAAATTTCATTATCTAAATTAGATCACATGTTGGTATAATATCTATCTAGTTAGGGTAATTACATGATAAAAATAGGATTTCATTCATATTATTTCCTAACTACAATTGAATAATATTGCACTTAAGATAGTTATTTTTCCATTATTTATTAATTACGAATTTTTATAGAAAATCACAAAAATAATATCATGTGCATAGGATTAGATATCATGAATTACACATCATCTGCAATGTCATTTATATGTGTCATGTCATCATGCCACAATTCATGCATTCCATGTCATTTTGCTGCGTTACCAGTGTTGCATCATCTTCATCTTTGTCATGTCATTGATAGCATGTCATTTAGTGATTGTGTGCTTATATTAATTCAATCCATGTCATATTAGATAGATTTAGGTCGATCTTTGCCTGTCACTAGATTGAAGTCATGTAGTTGAGTATTTGCCTTTCATCTTAAAATATCCATTTAATTGTCATTAGAAATAGGACATTTAGATAAATTGTATGTCGCATGTCATGTTAGATTAGTATCATACATTACATATAAATTATTTTTTATTTAAACATAAGAAAACCCAAAAAAGAAGATATTTGAGTGGAGTTGCATGGTAATTAGAAATCATATTTAGATTGAATGTGTTTCTCATTGATATTTGTTGCAAACGCTTATGTTGCTTCAAGATGAGTAAATTCCTCTCTATATTTGCAATTTATTCAATGCTTTTATTATTTGAGTTTCACATTCATGGTTGTGCTTACATGATCACTTCACACATTAGTGACTAGGCTAAAATTAATTTAAGTTGCCAGAAAAATATATTTTTGAAAATAACACGGAAAATGTACCGAAAGGGTGTTAAAGTAATTGATTGTGATCAAGTCCTCGAATTCAAAATCTTTAGTTTGTAGGAGTAAAGTAAATCTCCGAATGTTTTGGTTACAAATCGACCACCAAAAAGTAGATTAATGGCTACTTCTGACTGAAATTGATTTGCATATTAAATAAACTCGAATCTTAAGTTGTGAATTTGTATGGGCTTAGAAGAGTTTGAGTTAAGTTTATGCTTAATCATCCATCAGTCCAATCTCTTGGTGGGGCATCTTTGGGGAGGTCGCGATATTGATGGATCAAAAAATTTAGGGAAGTCTTTGAATTTTAATCAATATGAAATGTCATCTTTTATCATTCAATTTATTTAGCGTTGGCCAAAAATTTACCTTAATATGCAATATGGTCCCTTAATATTATCAAGGTAATGATATATCAGCCTATGAATTCTTTTTATGAGGCGTAAATGGGAGAATTTATCCTCGAAGCAGAAGAACTACTGAAACTATGCAAAACCATCACAAGAATCTATGTACAAAGAACAAACAAATGCTTATGGGTTGTATCCAAAGATATGGGATGGGATGTTTTTATGTTAGAAACAAAAGCCTTAACTCATGGAATTGTTGATATTATAGCGATTGAATAAAAAAAAATAGCAATAAGCTTAAGCAAATCACTAATTTAGGTTTTTTCTTCTTACTTATTATCAGGTTTAATAATATTCTATTATTTTATTAAATAGAGAACTAATTCATAGTCATATGGTTAGGATTGATCTAAATTAGCACATTCATTAGGTATATGGGGTGAGGATGCGCTTCGCGTCGCCTAGGTGACCTTGCATGATGAGCCACGGAAGGATTCCGGTATGTCGAGGATCCTAATAACAAGTAGGGCCAAGGAGATTACTCCCATGCTAAGCATGACCCGCTAGCTGAGATTGAGGGGGAGTTTGATGAAGTAGATAGCCATGAATGGTGCCAACATTGATGCCGACATTGATGAATATCTAAACCACCAAAACGACGTATAAAAAAGCAAGCACTTTCTTATTTAAGTTTTTCTTGTAATATGAAAAACACAAGTTTAACATGAAATAGGAAAAAATTGATGAAAAATGAGAAAAAGAAAAAGAAAAGAAAAAGATACTATAAAAATGGGGGAAAAAGAAAGAAAAGCAATGAGTAAGAAATGAGGTTAGGGAGCCATGAAAGAAGGTAGGGGAGACCTCAATAATGTAGATGGGATGATTATGAGGGCATAGTCAATGCTAGTTGCCAAGGAAGTGGCATATTAGGAAGAAAAAAGAAGGCATAGCTGGGGAATCGCGTGAGAGGCCCGATGAACAATATGGCCCTTGCCAACATGATCGCATAACATCGGCCATTTCAGTGACAGTCCACCCTACAATTATTGACCTGAGTACAGTAACACCATAAGGACTCTCGTTAGGGCCTTTGATTGAAAGTTGGTCATTTTCAGATCCTTTCTTATGTACACCGCCACCTTGCTCATCACTTTTATGGCAATCAAAAAAAATTAAAAAGGAAAATACTAGTTATCATCATAACGTTCACACATAAATCATAATCAAATACAAGAAATTGGAAAAATAAAAATAAAAAGAATTAATCCGTGCCCTATTTTGCTCGTTTTTTTGAATTCATTTGCTCACGTCTTATTATAATATAATAATAGTGACAAATAAATAGTGCGACAAGGGGAAAACAAGGAAGGAATACATTTTTTTTAAATTTTTTTAAAATTTTTTGTACTTGATTACAATTTATGTGGGAATATTGTGATGATACATATTTTCCTTTTATAAAAAAGAATTTGGAAAACATAAAAGTGATGAGTGGGGTGGCAATACACATAAAAAGGACATGAAGATGGCTAACTTTCAATTGGACCTCAGGGGCTCCTTAAGGTGTTACCACTCCTCATATCAATAATGGCGGGGTGGACCGCTGATTGGAAAGACCATCGCTACATGATTGTGTTGGTGAGTGCCATCTTGTTCATGGAGCCCCTCCTCATAGGCTTCCCTAGCTATTCCTTCTTTTTGATAGGCCACTTTCTTAGAAACATTGGTGTTTGCCATGTCCCATAATCGTCCTGGTCTACATCGCTGAGGTCTTACTTATCTTCTTTCACGTCTCTCTAACTTCCTTCCTTAAGTACTTACTCCTTTTCTTCTTTTTTTTTTTTTCCCCTATTTTATAGAAACTTTTTTTATTTATTTGTCATCAATTTTTTTCTTTTTCATGTTGAACTAGCATTCTTCTTGTTACATGAAAAACTATAAAAAAAAAAGTTGCTTGCTTTTTTATACGTCATTTAGGTGGTTTAGATATTCATCAATAACAACACAATTCTGGCCTATTTTATGTGGCTTTTATATATGCCTTCTTTAAGCTCCCCCTCAACTTTAGTTGGCATGTCACACTTAGTGTGGGAGCAGTCGCCTTGGCTCTACTCGCCATTAGGGTACTCGACATGTTAGAATCCCCTGGGCGCTCATCATACATGGCTACTTAGGCAATGCGAAGCATGTCCTCACTAGAACCTTTGGCTCCAATGAGGAGACTAGGCTCTAGCTTGCCAACATGAAAGAAGCTGCAAAATTAAGTGAAGTGTTGGAAAATTACCTTAACATAGGAAGACTACAAATACATTAGTCACTCTCCATAGTATGGTCAATGAGTTACATACTCAATTTTGCTTATATGCATGTGATTTTGCTCAGGTTTCTGGATTAATGAATACAACATTCAAATTATATTTATGAGGTAATAAGTCAAATGGTCTTTGAGTTTTAATCAAATATGCAATGTGATTCCTGAACTTTTAATTTGCAAAAAAATATAATCAATAAAATTTTGGTAATATTCAACTTAGTCTCTGAACTATAAAAAAAATCTTAAATATAGTCTTTCTATTAATTTAAATTCAAAGACAACATTGAGAATTTTCATGAAATATGGGGAATAAATTAAACATATAACAAAAGTCTAGGCCTACGTCGAATAAATTAAAAGTTTAAGGATCACATTGCATATTGAAGTAAAGTTCAAGGATAACATCAAACATATTAAAAATTCAAAGATCGGTTACATATTAGACTAAAGTTCATAGATCATTTTTGTTATTTTTTATTTTTTTTGATCCATCAAATGGACAATAATATAAAATTGAAATTGCACAAACAGCAACATGGAATTGTCGTTAAAATAATGGTATTCAAAAATATCTATGGTAAAGCTTTAAGAGCTTATTCAATTTTAAATCCAATTTTCGACAAAATATTTTCACATTTTTTATGCTAAGCTAATCTAAATTGGAATTAATACTAAAATCTAGTACTCAAAATCTAATTTCTAAACTTTTTCCTCAATTTTGAAAATTTTTTATTTTTATTTTTAGAAAACGGGACTTAGATTGGGTCGGGGAACCTGGTTCACACATAGGTCTCGCTCGAACTCCGAATATGGTTATTTCCCACTTTTGGTCTTTGGTCCACTTAAACCCAAATTCAACCTCAGCTTAGACATAACAATAGTCAGCCCATTTATCTACCCCAGACTCAGTTGAAAGCATCCTTGGTTCAAACCAGCTTACAACACGACCTGGCTCCACTAACCAGATCCAACTCAACTTATTTATTGTACCTTTTTTTATACATTTTTATATTATATATTTTTTCTATATTTGTTTCTTTTACTTTACTTTTTTCAAAAAATTTTCTTTCGAAGTCATCTTCTTCCTTGAGTTCCTCACCAAGACTCGGCTTTGGGATTTCTTCGTCAGTGAGCTCTAATCAAGCCGACATTGATGTCGACAATCGACATTAACGCCAAATAAGCTTTGTTAGATTGCAAAACCAGCCATCATTGATCTATCATTGGCGACGATCAAGATAGACTCATTCTTGAGTGTCTGTTGATTTTCGGCCAAACAACAAACAACAATAAAATTCCTCAAATGTTAACAATCAAAACACATGTGCATATTGAAGTAGGGAACTGACTATGGTGGCCTCTATCTACGTGCTTCCCAACAAAACATCTCCCACGATCTGATAGGCGTTTATCCATGGCCGACTCAATAATGTGTGTATACCATAACATCCAAGAAAATCATAGATTCAATTGCAATGTAACAACCTCCATACAAAAACTCTAAGCCTCAATTCCATAGAATCTATTTCATTTATCATTTTCATTGAACAGTTAACATGCCACTCAAAGTATGAGATTTTAATTTGATTTCAAATCATCATCATTTTACACTATAGATTAGCTTCGATAAAACATCGATTTACAGAGTGAACTTAGCATTTCTGATTTCCAATAGGTGACAACAACTGTCAAATTCGGCCTTGTTAGTCCTCATTGGCCACCCTCGCGCAAAGAAGATGAACAATGGCAACAAGGGGCAAAACTTGGAAATTGAAGAATTGGCAGGGGTTGTTTTGGAAGTAAAAAAATCATTAAATCCTTGTTTCAGCATTCCAAAAATATTGAAATCTCAAAGTAGGTTCTCACCAATATTGAGCTTTCAACTTTCCCGATGCTAGCTTTCAACACAAAGCCCTTTAAGAATGATTGCCAAACATCTCAACTTTCTCCCAAGGGGTTTTCATAATGCCGAACCAAACACACCCTACCTATATTAAAAAAAAGTGGCAATGTAGTGAGATGCACTAGCGTTGAATACTCATTTGCCCAAAGGAGATAAGCTTTCTTGGACTGATATTATCTCATGATTAGCTTCTCCATGAGGCTCCAATTAAAGAGTTATCACTCTATCATAAAGGGAAGTCTATTATAATTACATGGATAGTCATTTGGGAAAAAATTGATTCTTATCAGAGCCAACACTTTATTTCTTAGTGGTTTGTTTTTTTTTTTTTTTGACATAGATTTCTTATTAGTTTAAGATGAGAAGAAGTACATCACAAGTGTCAAAACTTAGCACGTGTGAACATAAATACCAAAAGTTCGGCTAAAGTATAGCTAGAGTGCCAAAACTTCGCACAAGTGGAGACTTTAGTGTCAAAACTTTCAAATGGTATATTTAAGTATCAAAATTGAAGAGTGGGATACTTAAGTGCCAACCAAGATATCTTATAATGACATGGCAAGAACATAAATAAAAATTCCATGTGGATTGATAAACAACATCGCTTTGTCCATGCGGGCAAGGTTGAGGCGAAATGACATTGTTTCCTTCCTAGTTGATAAACGACATCGTTTTGCCGTTCGTTCTTTTTGTGCTGCTGTATCTCATCATTCACAATGGTGCCATTCATTCTTTTTGTCCTATTGTATCTAATGGTCGCCATTGTTGTTGAAGCTCTGTCTCCACTCGTTGTTCAGTCACTATTACTTGTCTGTTACCGTCGTCGCTCGCCATTGTTGCCCACTGAGGCACGTCCTCTTCTCCATCTTTTATTTTTCACCGTTGTTGGCCCAATCTCTGTGGATGGGAAAATTATGGCTCAAATGGGGAAATTGGGGCTCGGCCGGGAAATATAGAGGTCAAATGGGAAATTAGAGCTTAAGAAGCGATTGATTGAGCTCGATGTGCTACCGTAATGTGAATGAGAATTTTTAGGGTTCGGATGTACTACTTTAGATGAGGTATGATTTTTAGGGCTTGAATAGGGCTCAAATGTGTTGTTTTGACAAGTGTGAGTAGGATTTTTAGGAGGTTTAAATGTGCTGATACTAATGTGATGTGCCAATAGGATTTGTATGGTTTAGATGTATTGCTGTGATGTCCGAGTGTGATTTGCTAGGCTTGGAATGGCTGTCGTGGGGACCTCAAGTCATTTCTTTAATCGAAATGATTGTCATGAGCACCTCTAATTGTCGTGAGGACCTTTGATTGTGGCAGTAATTTTTTAATCGAAGATCAAAGTGGTTGTCATGGGGGACCTTTGGTCATTTCTTTCCACTATACTAAATGACAAATGCTCTTTTTGGTTCTTTAATAAACTATGTAAAAATGTGGGGACCTCTATTTGCAATAGTTTGTCGTCTGTTGTTGTGTTCTCAAAAGTTAATTACTTTTTCTTTCTTGATTGTAGACATAGCTTATAATAAGGATTACGTTTCTATCATTGTTTACTACGGTGAGGACTTTGCAATTAGGGAGGATGAGTGGGAGTATGACTATATCTGTCAATATAAAGAATGCATCTTATATTGAATTTTTTAGAGATATAGTGAATTATTTGCTCTACAAAGTACATAAATTGATTTATTATGTTCCTGGGAAGGGGTTGAGAGATGAATTGAGAAGCTTAGATGATGATAATGGTTTTAGGGATGTCCCGTACTATTATCTTCAAGGCAAAGAGGTGAAAGTGTACATTGAGTACAATAGTGATGACGAGGACAGAGATGATGATGAAGAGAGCACCCAAATAGGAGAAGGGGGAGCTAGTATTGAAGCTAATACTAAAATTGGGGATGAAGGACGACAGGATAGACAAGACTGGGAGGAGAGCGGTGTAGATGCACTTTAGCAAAGTGCTGGTGACATCATTGACGTTACAATCATTAGATGAGATTGGGAAGTAGTTCAATCCAATGATGATAATAATGGTGAAGCTTTGATTTTTGGAAATTTCTTAAGTGATGACAATGATGAGGAGTTTGCACAATTAAGGCAAAAGCAAAGGGAGTTTTTGTCAAAGAAGTTTGCAGCTTTGTAGGTAAATGAAAAAGGTGTAAAAGGCCGAATGCCCTATAGATGCTGATGTTGTTGCTAATGAGACTGATTATATAGAAAATGTTGAGAATATTTCTAACTAGGACGAGCTTACAAAAGATCGAGGAGCTGTCCGTACAAGGAAAAGTAAGTTTCCTTAGGATGATCCATCTGTTGTCTCTCCTATTTTGTTAGTAGGTATGAAATTCCAACATGCGAAACAATTTAGGGAAGTTGTGGTAAAGAATTCCATTGTTGAATAAAGGACTCTAGAGTTTATTAGAAACACAAATGCCTTTGTAAGAGTTAGGTGTTTGCAACCTAGTTGTCCATGGAAGATCTATGGCGCATTCGTCAAGAAGAGCTGCTCCTTTCAAATTAGATCATTTCAAGAGGAACATACTTGTTCCATTGTTGATACCTAAATTTCGATTGATCATTCGTAATTTAATGCACAAAAATTTAGGATTAATTTTAACCCCTTTTAGGAGCATTTATTATTGCATTGACATTGGACATGTGGCAAATGGGCTTCAATTGATGGTTCTAAGCTTTAATTTAACAAGTTGGATTAAACCCACGTTGAAAAAAAATTTGGCTAGGCCCGTTAAGGGGTGATGAGTTGGAATATGAGAATATTCCCAGAAATATGAGAATATTCCCAGGAATATGAGAATGTTCCTGAGAATATTCCCATTATTCTTTCAATATTTGGGGAAGGTGTCGGATGAAATATTGAAAAAATATTGTATATGGGATACAAGAGCTAAATATGCAATGTGCAAATTTATCATTTTTCCTTAAATAACATAGTCCTCTCACCTATAAAAAGGGAGCCACACACATAGAAAAAAGACAGCCACAATTGAGAGAAAAGGAGCGGCAACGCAATATAGAGAGAGAGGAGAAAAAGCGTCTCTTTTTGCTGTAGGTCTTGAAGGTCGGCTCACAAAAGGAGGCTTCTTCCCAAGAGACAAGAGAGAAAGGATCGTGGGACGTGGAGAGGCGTCCAGCAAAGTCAAAGGAGAAAAGCAGTGAAAGGGGAATCGAGCATCCTCCTCCAAAGTTTTCAATCGCGTCATCCAACTCGCCATCTGTTTTTTTTTTTTTTTCTCGACTCATGGCCACACTTACGACGACATTCGGAGCAGCGAGCCCACGCTCTCATAGACGTGGCCTTAACTTTGCATGACAGATTCTGACAACCATTGCGTACGGTCTTGCTCTCATGTTGCTGTCCACGTTTCGACGATATTCCTAGCAATTTCTTGGTGGCGATTCCATAATTCAGATCAGTCCGTGCCACCACAATTCAGCCCAACTCTAGCGTGAATTGCTCTCACGTCACCTTCACACCCTTGCCATCTGCCTTAAGCATCGTTGATTACGACTCCTGCAATTTGTTACTCGTTTGAACTTGGAAAGAATAGACAAGGTAGGTAAAGTTCCCATCTAAATTAATTCTTGAATAGTTTATTTCCTCATTTGAAGTATTGCATGCTTGATTGAATTCCGATCGAGTGAGGTCATTGTGTCATTTTAAAAAATCTCAATAATAAAAAATATTGAGCCACGAGACGTCGGATTAGGTTTTTGATTGTTTTAATTTTCTATCTTGGGTCAGGGCTAAATTGCGTGCTTTACATGACCGGTTGTATTATATGTGTTGATTTTTTTAGTAAGATTACAAAAAATGCATAAAAAATCTGTCACATAATAGGGTAGATTAATGCATTTCATGTCAGACTAGTTTTATAGTTTACATTGCATATGACGTAGAAGCTTAGGAAATTTCATTAGTTAAATAGTTTTTTTTTAACAAAAAGGACATAAAAAAATAAAAAATAAAAGATCATGCATATGCATATAGCAAAATACAACATTCATCCCACATCATGTAGCACATGCATATTTAGATAGATTGCACACATGTTACAATAGTTTTCAATTAACATATGTCATTAGAGTTAGGCCATTTGAATTGCACGTTGTATGTCGTTAGAGTAAGAATCATGCATATTAAATCTAGACTAGAGTTATATATATATAATTAATTTTAGAAAAATCCAAAAAAAGTAGATGTCATCCCCTTACAATTTATGTTTAGGTCATGCATTTTAGTTATAACTTATTTTGTTTTAAGGTTGATCATGATTTTTATATTCGTCCTTTTGGATTTACTGAATGTTATTGATTGTGATTTGCATCACCACTCCTTTCCATGTTAGTGGCTTAGGTTACAATCAACCAAGATTGCTTGCAAATATATATATTTGAAACTTAAAGAGAAATGGTACCGAAATGGCGCTAGTTTAATTTAGCGTAATCATGTCCCCGAACCTATTGAATCTCTGATTCACGGAAGTAAAGTATTTTCCCATACTTTACTTGGGTTTCTAATCAACCCTAATTGATTAGTGGCGGCTCCTAATTAAATAAAATTATATGTTTAAATAGGTCAAATTTTGAGTACCAAATTGCGGTTGGTAGGGCTTGGGAGAGTCCACACTAAGTTTTCAGACTTAGTAATCCATTAGTCTTCCCATGGTGATTCACTTTCGGGAAGGTCGCGACAGCTTAGTGACTTCACTGGGGACATGAGTTAAAACTCATAGTGGACATAGGCCTAATTTTTCTCTTTTCAAATTTTTTTTTTTGGTAGCATGGATACTCGGTACACCTCTAACATGAAGTGTTAAATGTTTTTGCAGAAAGGAGTTATAAGGGGTGTAGTGTTTGCTAACCTTTTGTTTTGCAGGAAGGTGTTGAGGTTGAATTTTTTGCTCATATTGAAGTGATGTTTGCATTATTAATTGATGTGCATGATTTTTAAATGGTTTTAGCACTACACTTTGCACACACTACCTGCCGTCGGACCTGGACCACAATTAAGGATGTTAGGATGGTGTTGAGAAATGATCCAACCTTGAACGCGAGACTATGATGTAGAGGTTGCCTTTCTCAACTCCGAATTTTTTTTTATCGGTGCCAAAATGTTTATCCTTGTTTGCGAAACCGCATGACTATAGGATTTTCTTTGACCAAGTTGGAGCTAAGAGGACCCGACCTTTGTACGCGAGACTACGACTAGTCGGATCATTCCTTTTAGCTCTAATTTGCTAAGCCCTATAGTTTGTCGAACCTCACATCTCATGTGTATGTCTATGTGGTTGCCATTTTTCCTTCATGAAGTAAGTATTCTTACCTTACACTATGCAATCTATTTATTTTATCATTTTTTTTTGGTCCATGACAAAAGGTCAATTGTATATAGAAAAGATTGTTTTTATTTTCATGTCTAGGAGTTCAATTCCAACTTTAGAGTGTTATTTCAATTTATCAAAGTGATGTTTTAGGAATTTAATTCCCTAGGGAGTCATTTTCATTTCTTAGGTTAATGTCTTTGGAATCCAATTTCACTTAATAAAATGCGCGATCGATCGTTGTCATGGACCAATTTCATTTGTCATGATGCTTACTGTGTTGTTTTTTTTTTTTTCACATCAAGGTAACATTGATACAACACTGCTCGCCCGAGATCACCTATTCGTACTCGTTCTAGAGCAGCAATGGCCGATAGCACTGAACAAGCGTGTGTTACTGAACAAGCTCGTGTCACTGCCCTTGAAACGGAAATGAAGCAAGTCTTGAATGTCCTCGAGCATTATCCCATCAACTCTGCAAGTTGAAGTGGTGTTACATCAACAACCTCCTATTGGTGATTCAAGAGATAAGGGCAAGAATATGATTGCAATCGACCTGTCAAACTTTGGTGATGCTCCTACAGTTAAAATCACTGACATGCCTCAAATTGTTGCTGATGATGAGGTACAAGTAATGCACCCGGTCATACTGAAAACCGAGCAAGAAAAATGCTTGGCGAAAATTGAGGAAAAGGTTAAGCAACTATAGGGTTCAGAATGCCAAAGCCCAACAGAGTTGTCTCTTTATGCAAAAGTCAAAGTACCGAAGAAGTTCAAAATGCTTGACTTTGAAAAGTATGATGGCACCTCCTGCCTAAAGATCCATCTATAGACATATTTGGTCAGGATGACCCAATATGTTGATAATGTACCCTTAATGATTTAGTTGTTCCAAGCAAGTTTGATAGGGTCGGCATTGCAATGGTACATCATGAAGAGAATTAATCTCTTAAAGACTTGGGAGGATTTGACTGATGCTTTCTTCAAGTAATATAAGTATAATATCGATGTTACTCCATCCCGGGAGGATTTGATTCGTATAGAAAAGAAGAAGATGGAATCTTTCAAGGCATATGTCACAAGGTGGCAAGTTGTGGCTTCTCAAATCAATCCCGAACCGACGGAGAAAGAGTTGATGGATTTGTTTATGAAGACACTCCCACTTGAATATCGAAGCCGGATGCTCGGTTTGACTGCTGAGTCATTCAATTAGCTAGTCCCTGTTGGTGAACGAATTGAAATGGCCCTGTGTGATGGATAGGCGTCTGATCAGACTAACTCGTACAAGAGATTTTCAGTCAAGAAAGATAAGGAACCCGTAGCGGAGGTTAATGCAGCTTATGTCCAACCAACTCGCTCTACCCAAAACACCCAGCAAGGAGGAGCGCGACCGTTTTATGGTCAACAGAGGAACTCTTCTAGGCGTCAGTTCACGCCGCTTCCTAAACCTTTGTCCAAGATTCTACCGATCCTCCAAAAGAAAGGGTTACTGGCCAAAGAGCCTAAGCGGACCAATCCCGAGCGTTTCCCCAACTACGACTCGTCCAAGACATGTGATTATCACATGGGGGAAATAGGGCATTTTGTTGATGATTGCTATACGTTGAGACACAAAATCCAAAATCTTTTGAATGCTAGGGTGGTCTCCTTCCGCGATACACAACCGAACGTCCAAAATAACCCACTCCCTGACCACGCGGAAGGTATAAATGCCATCTTTAGTTTTGATGCTGATAGGAAAAAGAACTTGAAAGTACATGTGGATAACGTTTATGATAATTTAGTTCGTGCTGGGTATTATTCAGAGACAGAAAAACCTACAATGTCTCAAAAGAAACAAAGAGTTAAGGCGATATCCAACCAAGACATGATTGCATATGCGGACCATATTGGCATGATTTCAACTATCACTCCATTCATTATTGATCTGGAAGAGGAGTTTACCAATCAAGGGGATGAGTTTGTTGACTGGAACATTAAAGTTGATGAGACTGACCCTTTACCTCTTGACATGCCACCATTGGAAGATGCGTTGGACGAGGATGGATTGATCATTAATGACACACCATTGTCTAATGAGGAAGAGTTAATTCTTGATGTTACGCAACCCTATGTGTATACAAGTGATAAAGCAGTGCCATGGTGTTATGATGCGGAGATAGATGTGGTCACTCAGTCGAGGCGTATCTATGCTCAAGCCAACTCACAACCTGTCAAACCGGTCACTAATAAGGAAGTTAAAGAATTCTTAGTTGTAATTAAGGCAAGTGAGTATAATGTAGTAGACTAGCTTCGCAATGCTCGCACAGATCTCCTTGTTAGAGTTGCTCCAGACATCAGATAAGCATCAAAAGTCCTTGATGAAAGTTCTTAGTGAGATACACATCCCAGAATCCATTGACCATGAGAAGTTGGAGGAATTTGTTGGATCCATTTTGTTAAAAGACGAAATTGCCTTCTCGGATGAGGAGCTCCCAGATGAAGAAAGAGGACATAACAAGACCCTTTATATCTCAGTCAGGTGTTGGGATACTTTAGTGGCTCATTGATAATGGATCAACTTTAAACATATGCCCTCTAGCAACTCTGAAACGCCTAGGGTATGATTTGGAGAAAATTCGTGCAGCCAAGACCTCTACTTGGGCATTTGACAGGACTAGGAAAGAAGCAATTGGAGAAGTTGATTTAGATATGCAAATAGGGCCGATGCTATTCAATGTGGTTTTCCAAGTTTTGGATATACCCACTGTGTTCAACTTCTTATTAGGTCGTCCATGGATACATGCAACATGTGCAGTTCCTTCAAGCCTTCACCAGAAGGTGAAGTTTGTGGCGCAAGGGAAGATTGTTACAATCCAAGGGGAAGATGACTTTAAAATCTACCATGAGACAGTTATCCCCTATATTGAACCAGATCATAAAGCAGAATCCAGTTATCAGGCGTTTGAGTTGGTTTCAACTATTCATATTTCTCGAGACACTACTCCACCAACCCCAAAAGTATCCAAATCTGCGATCATGGTAGGCAAGATTATGGTGGGAAGTGGCTTCACCCCTGGTGATGGCTTAGGCCGACATGGTTAAGGCACCCGACAACCAATTGAAGTGGGGCGAAACTCATACACAACTGGATTGGGCTATCTTGGCAGGGGTGAACGATCCCACCGAGGAAGAGGAAGAGGTCGAGGACAATTTGGCCTCACTATACCCCATATCAGGTCCACATTCCCTAGTCCTGCGACAATGTTGCATGAGGAAGAAGGGGCAATTGGTACTCTAAGTGCTGTGTCCACTGCTCAATCCAGTGTAAAAGATGACAAGGTCGAAGGAATGATCGAATTGTTCGAGGAGAATTTAGTGTTCGCCATTGATAAAGCTTGAGAGTAGGAGAATTTTAATTGTTTGCATACTCCTCTGCACAGGAGTCTTTATTGCTTTCCTAGTTTGCATGTTAGGATTTCTTTCATTTCAATAATGTAATTTGCTTTTCATCCAATAAAACACATGAAGATTTTCATATTTCGAGGGCATGTTGAAGTGCACCAAACTGGCCCTGTGATGAAATCCTACCATAAAGAAAACGACATGGAGCTAATTTTGAAGGCTGGGCTTCTTCATGTTCTCTCAAAATTTTCCAAAATAAAAAGATTTTTCAGCATGCATCTTGTTCACCCCGTTTGTCTCTCTAATTGTTTACTTTATGTCTCAAGCAAGATCTTGCACCCATTTGCTTTAATGAAGGTGAAGCCTCGAGTGTATAATCATGTATGTTTTACTTTTGCAGGGGCAAAAGATGGATGGTGTCATTTATCTTTGCAAGGAACCTCTTCAGGCTCCCATACAAAGAGGGGCAAGACACAAACACTTCTTAGCTCTGACTTTAGGATTCGATGTTTGTTGCTTGCAGGAATAGAGCCTAGTTGCTTTATCATCGTGAAGCATTTTCACATGATAGTTTGCTTGTTTAATTCACCAATTTCACTTGAGATTTGTCAAAATAGACAATTCAATGAATATTGTGGAAATGTTTGAATTTGTTAGAATGATGAAAGGCAAGCCTTATCCTATACACAATCCCTTGTATATACATTGTGAGATGAGTGTGAAAAAATCCATGTCGGCAAAGTGAAGGGTTTTCTCGCGAAAGGAACGACAACTAAAATGATGAGAGGCAGTTTATTTCTCTATCCTAAACACTGTAAGTAAACCTTTGTTTAATCCCTTTGAGCCTCATACACTTGTGGAGATTTCTTTCAAATTACCCCTGTCAAGAACCACCCCATAGTGAGGTAAATTGGAGGTAAGTTAGCATCACGTGACGAGAAAAATAGATGAAAATTCTCTTGCTCTCACTTGCATCAATCTTTGGGTATCTTATTGCAAATGAAACTCAAACAATAATCCAAGTGCCTTAGGATGACGAAGAGTATTTTTTTTTCTCTATCCTACACACGTATATCCGTTGCATAGCCCTTTGAGCCTAAAAATTCATTTCTTTGAACCTAGTTGGTGATCATCCCCCACACTAGGGCAAGCAAAAAAATAATAATTCAAGAAGCAGCAAGGTCTAGAGTGCCAACAAAATATGAAGACCTTCAAAAGTCCAAATGGAAAATTGATACATCGTAGACAATGTGTCAATGGTAAAAATAGAACTACGGGGCATGAAAAAGCAGTGTGCTTGATAAAAGTAAGGCTGATGCTCGTAAACATAAGAGTAAAAAAGAGAGGTAGGAAAAGCAGTGTGCCTGGTAAAAGCAAGGCCTATGCCCATAGGAGAAAATGAAAAAGAGTCAAGATAGATGACTACCGACTGTGAAAAGTTGTCAAATGCAAAACTTTTGCGGTCAACAGAACACATTTTGGAAATAATCCTTGATGGCAAAGATGAAGACTGGTGGTAATGTCAAGATGATCACCAACTCTCACCCATTTACAAACATTTTAAGCTTGATAATCCTTTCATTTCTCAACCCGTGAACCTAGCCTACATTATGTCCCTCATAAAGTCTCTTCAGATTAGGGCACTTGAATTTACATAGGTGTTCACATGTCTTAAGCATTGCTCGAAGAAGTGTGAGCAAGATTATTTTTATTTCATTTTGCAGGTTTCTTGACTTGTAAACCTGGAGATGATTGCTAAATTGTTCTTTTAATAGCCTTGACTCAAAGAGTCCCCTTATTAAGCCGTTGACCAAGATCACATTATAATTCTGGTAAAGACCTCTTAGATTAGTAAAATTGTACCATTTGCGAGAAAGCTCGAATCCTTGTTGACTTGATGGTAAGATCGAGTGATTCAGATATTCCCGCATTTATCGGGACAAATAGCCTTCTTAAATGAGAGTGAGTGAAAAGCCCTTTCAGACTAAAAGTCTCTCATCCGGCATTTTCAAGAAGTTCACACTATGAGTGAAAATTGTCTTGATGATGATTCTAACCGGTGGAATGTGGAGATGAAAACATGAAAAATATGCATGGGTCTCCTTGAGTTTTAATGTCCAAAAATGGCTTTAATTCTTCACTTTGCTGTTAAATGCACATTTGCTCTAATCATGTTTGATGTGGGTTTCTTCGGAGATCAAAGAGCTCCTCTTTGAAGCTTTGAGTTTGTCTAAATACTATTAAATCTTCAAAATACCTGATGAGAATTCCAGGTATCTATTCCCAAGATAATTCAAAGTACCTAATGAGGATTCCAGGTATTGGTTCTCAAGTCAATCCAAATTCCTAATGAGAATTTTAGCCGAAAGTTCTAGTGTCCTAAAAGTTCGGTGAGAATTCCTTATACTTGAACTTTTAAATACCTGATGTGATTTCCAGGTGTTTAGCGAAATTTTTCGAATGTCTGATGTGAATTCCAGATATTCGAACCTTTAAATACCTGATGTGATTTCCAGGTGTCTAGTAAATTTTTTTCAAATGTCTGATGTGAATTCCAGATGTTCAAACATTTATACACCTGATGTGAATTCCAGATGTTCAACCTTTAAATATATGTAATTTCCAAGTGTTCAGTAAATATTCTCAAATGTCTGATGTGAATTCTAGATATTTGAACCCATAAATACCGAACGTGATTTCTAGGTGCTTAATCTCTTTTGAAATCTGATGAGAATTCCAGATCTTCAGATATTTTGCAAGTCTCATGGAATTCATCACGTACCTCAAGATGCTCTACCGTATTAATTGGTAAGTAACTACAGGTACGCTCTTCTTCTTCTTCTTCTTCGTTAGAGTAAGAATCATGCATATTAAATCTAGACTAGAGTTATATATATAATTAATTTTAGAAAAATCCAAAAAGAGTAGATGTCATCCTCTTTAGAATTTATGTTTAGGTCATGCATTTTAGTTATAGCTTATTTTGTTTTAAGGTTGATCATGATTTTTATATTTGTCCTTTTGGATTTACTGAATGTTATTGATTGTGATTTGCATCACCACTCATTTCCATGTTAATGGCTTAGGTTAAAATCAAACAAGATTGCTTGCAAAAAAAAAAAAAAAAATATATATATATTTTTGAAACTTAAAGAGAAAGGGTATCGAAAGGGCGCTAGTTTAACTTAGCATAATCATGTCCCCGAACCTATTGAATCTTTGGTTCGCAGAAGTAAAGTATTCTCCCATACTTTACTTGGGTTTCTAATCAACCCTAATTGATTAGTGGCAGCTCTTAATTAAATAAAATTACATGTTTAAATAGGTCAAATTTTGAGTACCAAGTTGTGGTTGGTAGAGCTTGGGAGAGTCCACACTAAGTCTTCGGACTTAGTAATCCATTAGTCTTCTCATGGTATTGCACCTTCGGCAAGGTCGCGACATCCATTAAATTTGACAACGAAAGGGTAACAAGCACATGATTGTCCAAGCGCCTGTTTCATCTCATTAAGGTGATGCTTGAGATAAGAACTAGATGGTTAAAGCAGTTGGTGAAGGAGCATGTAGGCATCAATGTGTCCAGGAATCCATGTAAAAGAATGAAACAAAAGGTGATGAAAATACTTATTGGTCAGTATACGAAGGAATATGGGTAGGTTTGGGATTATGCTTGGGAGTGACCCTTCAAGTAGAGTATTTGTAGAGGTCGTGGAGAGGCCGCTTCTTAATACTAAGATCGGGTTTGATAAGTTATATGTGTGCTTCAATGCATATGAATGGGATTTTTATCTGGTTATAGATGGATTATAGGATTGGACGGTTGTTTCTTGAAGGGCTTATGCAAGGAAGAATTGCTGGTCGTAATTGGAAGAGATGGGAATAATCAAATATTTACAGTAGCTTAGGCTATTGTGAAGATAGAGAACAAGGACACTTAGTCTTGGTTTCTAAAAAATCTTATGGCTAACCTAGAGATAACGAATGGCGAAGGGTGGGCGTTCATGAATGACCAATGGAAGGTAATATCATTGTCAATTATTTTTTTTTATATGAATAGCATGTTATTTCCTTACATTTCTCAATTTGAATAATTACAGGGACTAGTTTCGGCATTAGCTGAGTTAATGCCCTATGTCGAACATAATATGTGTGCTAGGCACATATATGCAAATTGGGCAAAGAACTACAAAAGGGAGAAACTTCAATTCCAATTTTAGCATTTAGCAAAGAGCACAAACATGGTTGACTTTGGCTAGCCAAAGAAAGATTACCTCAATTGACAAAGGAAGGTTCAGATACACTATTTCGAACAGAACCCAAGCATTGGTGCAAAGCCTTCTTCAGTGAGGATTTCTAGTGTAGTATCATTGACAACAATGTCTATGAAGCGTTCACTGGAAAAATAATAGATGCTAGATGTAAACTAATCATCGCGATGCTTGAAGATATATGAGTGATGGTCATGACTCACTGTACAAACAAAGAGATGAGGGTGCAAAGTGGACTAGGCAATATGGTTCTAGAATTGCCAAGAAATTGGATGAAAACTTGGCTGCGAGTAGGTATTGTTATCACATTTGGAATGGGGATGAAGGATATGAGATAATGAAGTAGGTTGACAAGTGATAATGAAGTAGGTTGACAAGTATGTTGTCTATCTAGGTACGAGGAAGTGTTTATGTTAAATATGGTAACTAAGTGGAATTTCTTGTGCACATGCCATATGTGCCATCCAATTGAAGGGCCACAACGCGGAGTATTACCTTAATGATTGGTATAAGAAATCAAAATATCTTGCTTCGTATGAACATGATGTAGCCACCAAGAAGTAGCAAATTCTAGGGGTCAACTGATCATGAAGCACCTCAATCTTTGCCATTGAAGAAGCAAATGAGAAGGCCAAAACGAAGACGAGGAATAGCTGAGAGAGAGGTCTCAATCAGCATAGGATATGCAAAACAGGTGCAAAGATGACGTATTCTTATTGTCATGTACCAAGGCACAATATTAAATGTTGTCAATTGAGGAATTAGCAATAATAGTCAAGTGAGAGGGCAATCGAAGGCCCTAGTGAAGAAGCAGATAAAGGGCTAGCTGGAGGCCAAACAGAAGGGCCAAGTGAGTTGGTTGTTCTTCAAACGAGGACGAGAAACTCAATAAGTTATGGAATTTGTCTTTATGTTGTTTTTAAAGTTTATTGCATATTTGTACATAATCTCAATTGCTTTATTTTTAAAGTTAGATGACAATAAGGCAAGCTGAAGGATTAGCTGAAGTTGTTATAGGGCCAATTTAGTCGACTATTCTTCGGTCTATAACAAAACACCCAATAAGCTCAACAATTTGTCTTTAGTTTTCATTTTTGTTTATGCTTTTAAATGGGCCGATGTTAACTTTTTAAAATTTTAACATCTTTTTCTCAGGTAAGAAAAAGGCCAACTAGAACTCAAGAGCCATTGGAAGGGCGACACGGAGGGCCAACTAAAGAGCTACCACAACAACCAGCTGAAGGTGTCGTTGAAGGTTAAGGGTCGCTAGGAGAAAGCCAACTAGAAGAAGGTCAGCTAAAGCCTCTATTATAGCTAAAGTTGAAAGGCCAACTGAAAGAAAGCAATCTAGAAGAAGGCTAGCTAAAGGATTAGCCGAAGCTCTTACTGTAGCTAAGGCTCAAGGGCCAAGTAAAAGAAGGCCAACCAAAGAATTAGCCGAAGAGCTTGCTGTTGAGCAAGACATAGCCAAAGCTGAGTGGCCAATAGAAGGGCAACATCAAGAGCGAATTGAAGGGCCTAAGAAATCACAAGAAAGAAGAAGGCTGAAGAAATCACAAGTTGCTTAAAGTGATGCTTCAATACGAACAAGAGGGGCTCTTGGGAAGAGGCTTAGGCAATATGGTTATGGCCTTTATATCGACCAGTGCACAGAAACAGTAATTTTGAATGTAAGTTTTATTGGCTGCATTTAGTTTATGGTACAAACTTTTACTTAGAATTGTTGTGTTTATGTTTTTGTAGCTTGGAAAAAGTTCCAAAGTTCTTATTTCTCAAGGCCCAACTCAAGAGTCAACGACTGCACCAAAAAAGAAGAACACAACAAGTACAAATCCAGAGTTAAATTATTTCAATATTGGACCTTGGACACATAATAGTTCCGAATCGAATCTCTTTAGAAAGAAAATTTCTTGTCTCATGGTAGCCTGCTCTAGTCCCCTTATGCAACTTTCGTTATTGGGTTAGCTATACACTTCATATGTTTCTAGCGATTCACATGGTATCATCAAATGATACAAGTCTTGGATAAGAATCTACAACGCACTAGAACGCCCTTGTTGACGATCCTTTACTCTGACAGCATCTAGGGTTCCTCGAACAATGTGATATCTCACACCAAGTAAATCCTTAACCCTTCCCCCTCTTACTAAGACTACGGAATGTTCTTGTGAATTATGGCCAATACTAGATATATAAGCAGTGATATCATAGCCAGCAAAAAAGAACCTAACACTAACTCCTTTTGAATTAGTGCATTTGAAGTTAGTTGAAGAAGAAGTTGCACATCCAATTAGAAAGAGTGCATGGATTATGAATCAAGTAAAACCATCAAAAGGAGCACAAACTGGGGGTTGTGCATATCGACTAATGAGATGAAATGGGATGGGATGTCATGGGGTTTGTGTCCCCATTTTTTTGCCTACATCTTAGGAAGATTCCCCTGATACTTCTAAATGGGTCATTGCGTATTTTGCTTGTGCTTAACGTTTTTCAATTCTACTAGAAAAATAATATTCTATAAGAATTTGAAGAATTTGTTATAAGCAGATTTATTAGAGCCTTTGATCAATGGTGTTGGGTCAGAATCCCTTTTTGACTCTACGCTAGTGATTCCACTATTATTAGTGAACAATAATGGAATAATTCCTTCATGTTTGTCCATTTGGCTGTATGTTGATTGCTTATCGTTCAAAAATTCCCAATCTTGATTTGGCTCGTAACCTTTTTAACCGTATGATGAGTATTGCCTTTTTTTTGGTTTGAGGTTAAAAATTCGGCGATTTCTTCTACTGATTCGTTTCCTTTTCTCTGGACACTTTTGGGATTAGAAAATGGTGATCTGATAAGTGAAAACGAGAAGCATAGTGATGGTGGTGTCGAGACTAACTCCCCAACATCTGAGGGCCACCCTCACTCATTCAATAAGAGCAATGAGTACTTAAAGAGCAGACAATCGCCGTCTCCTCCGTTCACATCCATGAATGAGCCTCTAGGGTCAAATGCCGTTGTTCAAATTGTTGAGGAAGTGGAAGCTGGAGATGTTTTACCGGATCGAGCAGAGGGATGTCGAGGAAGCTGTTGGTGATGAAATTGACGGCCAAGGAACCGAGTCAAAGTCTTAACGGTATTCTTATTGTTAAGGTTGTCAAGAAAGAGGAAACCGAGGAAGAGTTGGAGAACGTAAGTATCGACATCGAGGGCCTCGAGTCCGTAAAGGAATCGTACAATGGAGAGAGCGAGAGTTTGACCATGGCGAATTCAGCAGAACAGCTGGTATTTCACTTGTTTTTGATCCATTGCAGTAGCCTCCAAATTTGTGATTAGTTTGAATTTATGCATTAGAAATGGAATCTGCTTAATTACTTACTGTTGCTCTCCAGCGTGAGGTAGCAATGACTCCGAGAGTGGCACGAAGGACTTCATGAATGAATTGCTGGGCATTGCTTGATGTCATAACTGGGTCCAGGACATAATTTCGAGGTTTGTACTTCCCAATCACCTGGAAATTTGATATGATGGTTTCATGCCCGATAACGGTGTCTACTTCATGCCATAGCTGCATAGGCTAGGATTTGTAATGTAGCTGCATTTACATTTTTATCAGAGTGTCTCTACTCTTTGATGTCTCAGTTGTTACCTTTAAGGCTAGGCTAGTGCCGAAAAACTCGCCACATCCAATTATTTAGTCGTGAAATCCCTAAAAAGTCGATACCCGAAATCAGATTAAAAATCGAGATTAAATTAAATCAATTGTGACTTCGTACAATCTAAACCTTTGGGTGGCATTTTAGGATTTTCTTCACATTTAACCCGTGATTGATAACTTTTCGATTCATGTTTAAGCCAATTTTCAAACCAAGGGCAACTCTCGGTTGTCATGTAATCTCAGGGTTCCAATTGATTATCCCAAGTACAAAGTTAAAAAAAAATCGGTTTAACGTCATTCGTAGTTCTTATCGAAGTTATGCAAAATCACCCACAATCGGACTTTTGTACCTTTATCAAATTGATTTATTTCCATTTTCACTAATTGATTGATAACATGATGGTATTGTCCCCATTGGATCCTTATGATCGAACGGTCAATTCTTAATTGAATTTGATAGTTGTACGTGTATCGATCTCTAATTGCACTTCCGAACGGTTCATTAACTCATGAATGATCAGTTCAAAGTAATTGTACTAATAGGGCATTAAATAATATCACTATTTCATATAATCCAAAATATGGTCAAAATTCAGGACATCTCATGCACACTCAAATACACTTATTTGCTCCCATAGAATATTTTTCTTTTCCGAGCTACATACGGAATTTTGCCAACAAAAGTTACCATGAAGAAATATCTGTTTTGACCCCATATTCACATGGAAAAATCGCAAGCGCGAGGGACCTCGGGCCTTACCCAAGGCCATTGGGCAATTGTAGAGCATCATAGAGATATTGCGTAGGGCCCTTGGCTCACTCCTTAGCAGACTCAAGCCTCTACGTAGTAAAGAACCAGCGTGGGACACGGGCTTGGGCTGCAAGCGCCACGTGACACGCTCAAGTTAAGCGGGCCACCACCTGGCACCGATTTATTTCATTTATATGTTTGTCCAAACTTCGACCAATTAACACGATATCCAAGTTCGCAGAAAGCTCATGACTTGAATTTTCCTCAAATTTTGCCCGTTTTCTAGAAAAGTCTTGGTGTTATGAGTACAAAACATTACCTCATTCTGGTCTCATTTGAAGAACTGTATTTTTTTATTATTATATAATTACGATTCTTTTCATTGCTAACAGGATTTAATCTGATCAAGTGCTGGCGAATAAAATAAGAGCTAATTGAATGGTTATGAACTAAGTAAAGCTGTAGGCATCAATCTTTTTGGGTGGATGAAGGCACAGGTAAAAGGCCAACACTACGTAAAAATAAAGATCAGAATACTTCCAGAAACCGCAAATAACAAACTACACACATACTGAATTTAATGGAAAAGCAAATCTACCGCAACGGAATCGTGATGGATGAAGCAGAATCATGCTGTCAAACAAGAAGGTCCTCCAGGACACTTCAAGGGGCTGAACATGGACGAAAATGCAAAGGGAACAACTAGGCAGCATGTATCATCCCTAGACAAGTTGACGTGAAGGGTATCAAGACTTAGTGAATTATATTTCAAAATAGCGTGGGAAACGAATCCTATACCTTTTGACTCTCAAGCTTTTTCTTCCACACACTGCTTTCTCATATTGTCTGATTCTGATTTTCCATTGCTTTCCAACTCACACGCAAACGTCACTTTTTGAATTTCCCAGCCTCCGAAAGCCATCCCACTTTTGAAGCTGATTATTGGTTTACCTTTTGAAAAAAATGAGTCATTGAATCCTCTTCTCATTGTATCCTCCAAAGCTCACGGTCATATTTTCCTTAATCAATCACCAAGTGACCCGCTTCTTGTTTTCCCCCTCTTGTCTCATCCCTGGCCAGCTCACTGGACCAAATCAATCTTTTCAAACTCCAGATCCCCTTGCTTGCTCTGCGAGTGTTTGACCATGTTTGATTTTAAGTAATGCAAATCTCTTGACCTTTTTTTCTCCTTCAAAAACCGGTTGTTTTTTCATATCAATCCCCTCTCTTGGCCAGCCTTGACTCATCGAAGCATCATCTTGATAGTATTTTTATGTGAAGTTTGTGATCCAATTTGTCCGAATCATATCTAACTCCACAGCAAGGAGTTTGGACCAATTCCACTATCTCAAAATCATATCCAATTCCACCATACATCTCCCACAGTCTTGAGTTGGGTTCAATCGCGCTATCATGAAATTGATGGTAATTGCCATGATTTTGGAATTTTAAATTCTAGTTAATTTCACCTGTCGAGCTGTCTATTAGGCTAATTAAAATGAAGAAGTTCGTATTTGAGCCCTTGTTTTATTCGACGCAAACAAGCTTTGTTTAATTCAAATACATTGTGCCTAACCATAAATGTGTCTCTTGTCTGAATGCAGAGAAATGAAGCAGAAAAAAGAAAAAAAGATGCACAGTATAGGACTAAGGTAAGCAAATGTTATTATTTGAAGATCTAATCGCACTGCTATCAACAAACTCGATCCTTAGTTCTCATGAATGAATGAAAATTCTCCAAACAAAAATTTATATGTCAACACAAGGTTAGAAACATCCATTTTGAAAAACTGAATCTTTTGACATTTGGTGAATAATCTTGTGATTATTTGACTATTAGAAATATTGTTGTCATATGTATTGCATATCATTTGGATGGTCATGTGTTAAATTATTATGGTAGAATAACACTAGGAGTACCATAATTTTTATACGATGCTCACTTTGGTGCCAAAAAAATTTTTTCACTCGAGTGTCACTTCCAATTTAGCCATCGAAAAAGGCGACGTGGCCGCTAGAGAATAATATTTTTATATATTTATTAATTTTTGGAATTGTTTTGCTTTTTTTTTTTCTTTAGGGCTGGCAGGGGTCATTGGTGACCCTCACCGACCCTAAAGAAAAAAAAAGAAGAAAAAATGGCAAAAAGAAGAGAGATGAGATGAGGAGAAACGACGTCGTTTTGGACCAATGCATGAAGAGAAGCCACATTGGAATTGAAAAATCCACGTTGGAAATAAAAATTATTAAAAAAAATGAAAAGAAAATCCACGTATGACTTTTGGCCAGAAGTGATACTTAACTAAACGATTTTACTTTGATTTGACACTTAAGTGAATGAAAAAAAGTTTTAGTACCAAAGTGAGCGACGTACTAAAGTTATGGCACTTCTAGTGTTCTTCCCCCAAATTATTACTTTGTAAAGAAGAAAACACTCAAAGTTTGGATGTTATTTCGAGGAAGCCAGCAAGGTTTTTCTAATTAGGGGGCCCATGACTAGATCACAAGAATTCATTTCCCATAGTTGTTTCCTTACTGCTTTTGTCGGCCACAAAGAAGCTCCTGTCAATAAGAGAATCGGAATAACATGGTGGTGAAGATAATTCCATGTGTTCACACTTAGTACATATCTTGTTCATACTTAAGCACAATATTTTTCCAAAGTTGTACTATAATTAATAGATATAATATTATTTTTTGCCGAGACAATTGATTGTGCATGTAATTATTTATCTCTTGAGCAGTCATGTGGTAAATTGTTATATAGTAGGGAAAAAAAGAAAAAAGAATTATTAGAGGTTGGAGACAAATTTTGAGGAAGACAACCAAAGTCGAGTGAGTATAACCTAGAATATAAAAAGAAGTATACCCCAAGTGCCAAAACTTGACATAAATGAACACATAATGCCAAAATTTTCAAAAGATATACTTAAGTACAATTTTTTTCTAAAGGGACACTTAGGTGTCAACTCCAGCAATGCTTGTTGGGAATCCAACGTGACTTGCCAAAATGTCCACTAGTAATCCATGTCCCAATATGATGTCGCTTTGCCCCCAAATTTTATTCTTATAAATTATAATTTAATTTGATTTTAAAAAAATAATTTTTTTAACAAGGTAGCAAATTAGTGAGGGCTTGCCAGCAAGGCTCGGTAACCCGGGTTGATCATAGGCAAGGATTTGCTCGCCATTGCCTAGATCTGGGGTGAGGAGTCTTCACCCTCCCCCAATTCAGGTGAGAGTCATCAGCCCTCTTGTAGGCGAGGGTTAGTAACCCTCACCCAAATCTAGGTGAGGGCATGCAGGCCTTCGCTTGTGATTGGCCAAGGTCACTAGCCACTAGTCGAGGCCTCACGACTTGGGTCAACCCATTCCTTATTGTCATTGGCCTTTTCTGACGATAGTGGGGCAATGGCGGCGAGGGGTTGTGGAGGCCCTCGCTAATTTGCTACCTTTTTCTTAAATTAGTTTTTTTTAATTTACTTGAATCGATAGTTATATTAAAAATCAAATTTGGGGACAACGCATTCATTTTGAGCTTATTTAGCTATGTTAGCGCCACGTGGATAATTTTACAAAAAGAAGAATTGCAACGTTAGTAAAAAAATCTCATTGGAAAAAGTCACATCAGCAGTTTGGCCGGAAATTATCGCTGTTGGCACTTAAATATTCATTTCTTGTCCGAATTTTAATACTTAAGTATACATTTTAAAAGTTTTTGGCACTTATTTGTCCATCCTCAGTTTTGACACTTGGAGTGTCTGCACCTCTTAGAACATGAGAATCCATCGTACTAGAGTTGTTAACATAGGATATGAATTGAAACTCATTCTTAGCCCACAATCCAAAATTTGATTATCATCTATTATAATCGATGGATTGGGAAACGGTTTAAAATCTGATCCACTTGCACCACTACAATGATCCCCCTTATTTTGAATTTTAGGAAGCTGGTTTACCATGGATAATTATTATGGTTGAATTCTAGAAACTGACCGTATGCATTAGTCGGACAGTAATATGTTGAATAGAATTATTGAGTGAACTCAGTGGAGAAACAAAATTAACTTTGAATTGTCCAAACTAGTAGGGCTCAATCCAAATGTCTTCAGCTCTTATGATTCAGATTTACTTTACTACATATATATTTTTATTTAAGAATATCTTACTTATTAGACCCTTGTGATTGCCTCGACAACGGACTTTCGGTGGTGGCATATGGCACTCTTAATGAGAGCTTAAAATTGTCCAAACTCCTAACCATGTTTAAGCGACACAATTATCGCAATAGCGAAAGGCCTATGCAAATAGAGAGACTGTTAGGTGCTCCAAAAACACTCATAAAGTATTTTCCTTTAGAGAAAAGTAAAAAATTAGAGCACTTAATATAGAATAATTACTTGGGTGGCTGATCACACGATGCATCGAAAGCATCCAACATTTTCTCACGAAAACAAATAATTGTGGATGAGCTGTTGTGGGCTCGTTTGTTTTTTAAAAAAGGACATATTGATAAATTTTGATAGCCAACTTAGACGGAATTAGTGAAAAGAATTAATTGAAAAAATTTGACAAGTTTTACGGATTGATTGTACTAAAGTTTTAAAACTAAATCTTAACAAGCTTTCAAAACTTTTGATGCACTTATTTCTTGTTATCAATCTCAAAGAGAGGGATTATCAACTTTTCACCAATTAAGTTACCGGTTAATTTGGCATTACCAACTCTCATTGGAGTTAGTTTTAACAATTATTTATTTTGTAATTACCTACTTGTATCTTCAATAAAAATAGTACAACTTTTATAGTTTACTGGCTTTTATTTATTTATTTTTACCAATGGCTCCAATTACCAAGTATTGCATCGATGATCCAATTTTTTTGTTAGTGGACTATATCTCTAAAATATAAGTCAAGCGGCATGGTTAATGAGCTAGGAAGCATTGACACTCTTCGCAAGCCTTCATGCTGTGTCAGACATTTTGACACATGTCCAATACTCTTTGATACTCGGTTAATACATGTCACAAAATCTGACATTTAGTCAACTCTCCTTGACACTCTTCAAAACTCAAGTTGAAAATTCTAGCACGTAGGTTCGAAATTCCAACACGTGATTTTGACACGTACGAAATCAATTTTAAAGATTTTCAATAAATGATGGGTCAAAATGTGAATACGTAGAAAAATTAAAAATAATAAAGGGGAAGAAAAAAATTCAGTATATTCTTTACTTCTAACACACTTGTTGTGACACACAATTCACTCCTAAGTTTGTTTTTTCTCTTCTTTTTTGACATATTCTAACACGCAAGTCTAGAATGTAGATTTCTTTTCCTCCAAATTTTATGAATTATTGGAATGGAGTTGGATTTGTCAACTTGAAACAATGAATGATATTAACAAATGGTAAAATAATGTTTTTAGTGTAAATTCATTTTAAACTCTTTATTATTATTTATTTATTTGCAAATTTGAACAAATTAATTTGATTTAAATAATCCTAAAAATAATAATTTATCATGTACATATAAACGTGTCTCAACGTGTTGGAATTCTCTATTTTTTGAAAAGCAACGTGTCAACATGTCGTGTCGGGTCACATGTTGCATGTCGGTGTCAATGTCAGTGTTACTTATTTATTAAGAGCTTAAAATAAACCAAACCCCTAAGCAATATGGAAGCGACAGAATAATCGCAGTTGGGAAATGCATGCAAAAAAGGAGAGATTGAAAGGTGCTCCCTAAACACCGAATGATGTTCAGCCCAAAAAAAAAGAAAAAGAAAACATCGCATGATGATCCTTTCACCCAATCTTTTTCACGAAGATTAGAGGAAAGCCAAAAGTTCATAGCACTTGATATCGAATACTTATTTGGTGGTAGATCGCATGATGCTATGAAAGCATTTAACATTTTCTCACAAAAATAAACTGTTGCTGGCTCATTTATTTACTAGATTGGTTAAAACAACTTAACCCATTTTTTGGAGAATCAATATATGTCACTTTATCTAAGTCTGATTCATTTGACTATTTCCTCTAGTTATATTGCCAAAAAATCTGAATTATCTCCCAAGTAATTCTATTTAATAACTCCATTATTCCAACTTGGCTTTATTGTTGCGCAAATTTTGGCTCTTATAATATCCATTGGTTTTATTTAATAATTCCATTATTCCAACTTGGCTTTAATTACTAAATGATTAGTTAAAATTTAGGTGTCAATACTTTTTTTTTTTTTTTTTTTTTTTTTTTTTTGTGCGATCGTAGAGGCTTCACCCTTGATTGGTGAGATTGTGAAGACCTTGCCTAGGGCCTTGGCAACCTTGCTAGCCGCAGGTGAGGGCATGAAGACCCTTGCTAGATCTGGGTGAGGTCGACGAGACAAATTGTCAATGGTATTTGAGTGATTGATTTTTCAAAATTTGCGACCCTTAAGTGATCAATTTTTCAAATTTTGGCACTTAAGTGAGTGAAAAAATTACAAAAAAATTTCAACATCAGCATTGGTGGTACAATATAAGGCAATCGATGTCCACGTTGGATTTTCTAGTGAGGCAAATTGCCGATGATAATTAAGTGATCATTTTTGAAATTTTGTGACACTTAAGTGAATAAAAAAAAGTTATAGCACTTGAATGAATATTGTAAAAAATTATGGTATTCTTGATATACTTGTCCCATTAAAATTCGCAAATGGTGTGTTGCCACATGTTAGGAGAAAACAACTTAGATGTAAATGGCCCATATTATAAGGGCATAAGTTGACAACAAGCACAATAAGAAAATATTAGGGGTTCACTAAGTCAGGTCGTCCTTATTGTGCCCCACTCGAAGTGTACTTAGTCAAAACTCTTTAAATCATCTAAAGAAAATTATGTTACCTCTGCCCCAAGTTTAGGGTTGAGACAATGCCTTCTGCTTTAAGTTCAAACTGCCACTTTATTTATTTACATTTTTTGTTGCCAGTTTGCTCATCTTCAAAATTTCCTTTGGGATTGAGACCCACTACAATTGACATTTTGATTCTGCTTTCAAACGGATTTATGTCGTTCATTATACTTAAAATAACCGTCTTATTAGTAAATATTGTTGTTGTCACAATAGCGTGGGCCTAAATAAAAATTGAATTGCACAAATAGTAAATAATAGAATTTTCTAAAATCTGAATGCATGTGTATTCTATGTTATTGGTCATAAAGGATCACGACAATCAAGTTAATGTGAATGATTTAGAAAATATTTTCCTAAAAATGATTGCCAATATCACTAATAAAAATGAATAAACCAAAAATATTTTCATTATCCATGAAAATATTTAAACATAAACTATTGTTAATAAAGAAAATAACGTTGTTAGCTTAATATTTTAAGTGATACAACCGATTAATTTTAGAAAAATAGTTCTCAAATCATTCATTTGTTATGAAATAAATGGAACCTTAAAGTCATTGCTCTTCTTTCGGTGTTAAATAGGAAAATATTCATAGGCTCTTCTTTCCATGCTAAAGAGAAAAAAATTTCAGTCTTGACTTTGGTGCGCAAGACAAAAGAAATATATAGATGCTCAAAAAGTTCCAACTTGACTTGGATTTGTTGACAAGAAATTTGAGGTTGAACATTTATAATGAAAATTTATGATCTTCCACGGATTAACTTACTATTTTGCAAAACTCAACTGAACAAATTCCTGCCACACCTTTGAATAAGATCATGGGAATCAGAATTCATTCTTAGCCCACAAGATCATCTATGGAGAGATTAGGAGCACGGCTAAGAAAGATGATTGAAGGCATATCATATTACTTAGCAATGATATTCTCTGGTAAGATGATATACTTAAATTGTCCCTATAATTATGTATTGTATGAGTAGCCATGTGGTGGATATTATATAGCAAAGACAAAACAACTACCCAGGAGATGTAAACGCCATCTCGAGGAAGCCAGCAAAATTTGTCTCATTAACTAGCCTATGAAGAAAGCTAACCTAACGAAAGTCAATGCTCCATATTAGAAAAAGAAAAGCGAAGACTATACAGATGAAAACCATTGACCTCATAGCGCAAGAAAAACTCAACAAGAGCATCTAAGGTGAACAAATTACCGGATAACATTGTGCCAAATCTAACGTGACATCCTGAATTTTGACCCATCTCGGGATTTATGAAATGGTTATTTTATCAATGTGCTATTAGTTACATTTACTCTGAGTTGGCCCCTCATGAGTTAACTAGTTAGTCGGAAAGGTAATTAATGATCGATACGCATACGACCAGTGAATTCAATTGGAGATAGACCGCTCGACTATAAAGATCAAAGCTGGATGAAACCATGTTATTGCAGGCCACTTAGCAAATGGAAATAAATCGATTTGGCAAAAGTACGAGATCATATTACGGGTAATTCTACACGACTTCGATATTGATTGCGAATGACATTAAACCAATTTACTTTTGGCTTTGTATTCAGCGTGAGCAATTAACCTCCCATGATTATATGACAATCAATGATCGCCCTAATTTGAATAGGCACGATCGTGGATTGAAAAGTTATCAACCATGGGTCAAACGCGCGAAAACCCCTAAGCGCCACTTGATAGTTAGGTCGTACTATAGTCGAGATTGATTGATATTAACCACGAATTTCAATCTAGTTTTGGGTATTGAACTTTCAAGGATAATCGAGATTAAAATATTGGACGTTACCTAATTGATTCTCGAATTTATCGCTAAGCCTAAAATTTATCGGAAAATGATTCAATGGGTTGAAAAATTGGAACCAAGAGGAGATGGGCCCACCGAAGGCCCAGTGGGCCTTGTGCCCATTAAGGTTCAGCCGAGTGGGCCCTAAGCCAAGTCCACCAAGCCCAATTGAGCCCAACTTAAAGCCTTGAGCCCAATTGCATTTTCTAGCCGATTTATCCACAATTTGAGCCCAAACTAATTTTATTCAAGCCCGTATTAAATCTTGGCCCGCATATGCGTATAGTGCAGTATACTATACTTTGAGAAATTACCATTTTAACCCTTTTAGAAGTGGCATTATTGTTGGAGGACAAAGAGAGAGAAAAGTCAAAGGAAATTTATGAGGGGAAATGATGTAAAGCAAGGGAATTGGACTTGGCTTCTCGCTCTCTCTCTCTCTCTCTCTCTCTCTCTCTCTCTCTCTCTCTCTCTCTCTCTCTCTCTCTCTCCTCATTTCTCTCCCTCCCCAATGTGCAGCCCACACTCCCACGTTTCTCACCCTCTTCCTCACTTTTTCTTCTCATTTTCTCTCTTTTCTCTTCCTTTTCTCCATGGTTCTTCCCCTTGGATGCCCCATTGACCAACTAGACCACCCTCACCTGCCATTTTGGCTGCCTTGTTGCTGTTTTGGAGCCGCCATGCCATTGTGGTGCCACCTGTCCGAGGTTGCCCAGGTCGTGCCTCTCTCTCTCTCCCTCTCAGTTCTCACCTTTGCCAGAAACCGCCTCCACCAGACCCATTTTTATAGAACACCTCCATGATGTTTTGGACTTAGTTGTGTGTAGACCTCACCACTGCCATCATGCTCGTGTCATCGGAATTGTCACCAGGTGAGTTTACGTTCTAATCTGTTGATTAATGCATAAACTTGCTTAGGGTTGGTTTAGTTTGAGTTAATCTTAGTTATGGGGATTAATTAAGGTGTGTTAGAACTAAGATAGATGGTTAGTTAGATGACTATGATTAGCTTAGATTAATATTGCTTAATGCTCCCTAATTGAGGTTTAATGGTTTGATTCAAGATTAGGGGATTAAACTTGTTTAGTCTTAGTTTATTAAATTGAATTGATTTCTTTTAATAAATTATTGTTTTATTGAATTTTGAATTTATATTATTAATTATTAAATTCCGGAATTTCATTGTTCATAATGTACTATTCATGTTGTACTGTTCACGTGCACTGTTTATGCTGTACTATTCACGTGTATTGTTCACTTGGCACTGTTCATGCAGAAGCGAAATTTTGTCTCAATGAACATGTTTTGATTGTATGATGTGCAATGCTAGTTGTTCAATGCATAGGTATTTTTATGGATTGCATGGGCTTATTAAAAGGGGGAAACCCGAGGTGTCGAGTGTATGTTTTTGTCCCATGTTGTCTTGAAATTGAAAAGGAACATTCTTGTTTGTGAGACATGGGAATTCAATGATTTCTTGAGTTGAAAATGTGACTGCATGTGTTTAATTGATTGTTATTGCAAGCACATATCACGTATACATTGGCTAATATTCAAAGATAAAAATGGGTTGTGGTGATATGCTTGTGTGGTCACTAAATTGAATCCGTCACCTCAACGGGAGTTTAGGGGATGATGTTTGACTCATTGGAAATCCTGGAGGGGAGTCCGGATGTGGAGTCACGGTAGAACCCGAGCCAATGCTCCTTCGGGAATGCCGTATTGAGAAAAAACCTTTGACATCGCCGCACCTCATGGGGGAGGGCAATACCTAGCTATGCTAGTAGACACCGGCGAGAGTTCAGTTGTGGCCCTGAGGGGCGTTAATAATTGGAACACGTGTAAATGCAGAGGTGCATGTGAAACATATTGTGACGTGTTCTAATTGTGCATGTGTTGTTTGCACTAACCATGACATGTGTGAGGTTATATCGTGCATGGTGTGGCAATGGCAAGGTAAAATTGCCTGCGAATCGACTCGCTTGTGACTGATCACTGAGATGATGAAAATGCCGGTTGCATTGTTTATGGCACACATGAGAATTTATACTGTGCAGGGTCTGGCATGACTAGGTAAGGATGCCTGCAAGTTGATTGATTGCTAATTGTTTCTTATGGGGTTTACCGAGTAGATCATATGGTTAGTAAGCCAAAACGAGGGTTACTTTGCAATTGATCTGCCATTATGATGAGGATTTTCCTGTTAGGAACCCTGAGGCAAGTTGGCATCCTAATCAGGGCTTAGGGTGATAACTCATTAAGATTTTATCTCACTCATCGTTATTAAACATTTTTAGGTCCGTAGTTATGGTACCTATATTGCCATGGATTGTAAAGTGCTAGAGCACATCATGGAGGGCAACAGGTTGGTGTGCCCATTGGTTGAAGAAAATAGATTAACCATGTTTAGTATCTTTGGATGACTATAGAGAAAGTTGCGCGATTGAAGGGCTAGTGTATAAACTTCATAGGGTTAATTAGTTCAAGAATAAAAATGACATTGTTGCTTTGTTTGTGGCCTTTTTGCTATCCATGTTGTTTATTGACTGGAAGTTGTTGATTTGCTTCCACATGCGTTTAATCGCAAGATAAAAAGAATGGCCGGCGATGCATCCTGGAAAGTCGCATTCATTTCACCAAAGTGAAGGGGTTGTTGCGTGCTCAAGATTCGAGGCGTGACATCTAAAGCTAATATTCGTTGTTGATTCCTAATCTCTATCATCCAATGGCTTCTTCATCAAAACCGAAAAATAATTATGAGGTCTTTTTGAGTTTTCGAGGCACAGACCTACGTAAAACCTTCCTCGGTCATCTCTACAAAGCTTTATACCAGAATGGAGTATACACTTTCATTGATAGTGAGGAACTTAGGAAGGGAGACCAAACATTGCCGGCACTCGTGAAGGCCATCGAAGAATCGTGCATTGCGCTCATTGTTTTCTCTAAGGACTATGCTTCCTCATGGTGGTGCTTGGAAGAGGTGACGAAGATTATGGAGTGTAGGGAGCAAAAGGACCTCACTGTTCTGCCAGTGTTTTATAAAGTGCGCCCAAGCGAAGTGAGACGGGGCAGCAAGAGTTATGGGAGAGCTCTAGCTAAACATGAGTCTAAGTTTGGGAAGGATTCGAAGAAAGTGAAGAGATGGAAGAAAGCTCTTTTTGATGCTGGTAGCTTGTCCGGATGGCATTTGAATGATGAGTAAGTAGATTTGAGTCCATTTTTCGTATGAGAAGCTAATCCTTACAAATAAGTATAAAGTCTGTTAAAAAGGAAAAAAATCTTCGCACGCCTGATTGTTTGTACACGTATAGATGCTTCATTTCATGATACTAAAAAATTCGTAAGTTCTTTCTTAATGGCCGAGCGATATCATTTCTAGGGAATCAGTCTTATCAGCCATTTCATTTCTTTGGCCTGGACGATTGGAGTTCTGCTCCCAAAAAAAAAATGATGTTTTTTTTCTTCTGCTTTGATAGATTTTATAAAGAGTTGAAAAACGTTAATAACTAATGGTTAAAAAGCTACCGGTTAGTTGAAATCTGAATAAGCTTTGGTAATTTTAAAACAATTTCATGAAACTACTAGCTTTTTTTATAGTTCGTAAATTACTTGCTTTTCAGTGTTTTAACGAAATTTAGTTCGTCTTTTTTTAGCAACAGCTTAAATTCACGAACTCGTACAATAGATTATCAATTTTCCCTTTGAGTCTTTACTAGCTCCTTTCCTATTAGATTGTTAACTAACGTAGGATTATCAACCCTCGTTTCAGTTACTTAGTAACATTTATTTCCTTTATTTTATTGATTTTTATTGCCGTTTACTAACTTTTATTTATTTTTCTTATAAATGCCTTAAATTTATCAACTCTTATATGAATTTGTGTGACTTACCAACTTTTTCTTTTATTACATTACCAACTAGTCTTGGTTTATGAATGCTCATCCAAGTTGCTTACCAACATTTGTTCTTTTTAATTTAATAAATTATTTTTTTGAGAGCTGTCAACTTTTATTTGCCCTACTTTCCATGATATTAGATTTACTAACTTTTTTTCCGAAATTACTGATCTTAATGGGAGAGATTATCAACTTTTGTCCGATTGATCAACCAATTTTGCATTACCAACTCTTATTATACTTAGTTATTGGTATTTATTTGTATTTCTTTCATTTAAACTTCTCTTAATTTTCAGCAACTTTTGTTCAATTTTCTTACCAATGCCTTAAATTTGCCAACTATCATAATTATCCTTGAGTAACCAACTAGTTTGGGTGATCAACTCTTATTTGATTGTTGCTACCAACTTTATTACTTTTACTAACTTACCAATTTTTCTTATCATTTGAAAACTTTTATTTGACTTGCTCACCAATTTTTAAACTCAGCAAGTGTTTTCAGAAAATACCAACTTCAATGAGAGTGCTTACCAACTTTTCTTCGAATAAATTAAAAACTAGTTTTGCATAACCAATTTAGATAAAGATAGTTGTCGATGTTAATTTTTTTTCTTTAAATTAAGAACTTCTTTTATCTCCAACAAAATAAAAGGTTCTCTTATATTTTATCAACTTTCATTTACCTTCTGACTTGTAATATCCATCACTATATGAAATTAGCAACATTTGGTTGTATAACTTATGAAATTTTGTCTGACTAAGTCATCAACTATTCTTTTATTATCAACATTCATTTGTGTTGCTTACCAACATTTACAAATATACCAACTCTTGCATTGAGATACTATTTTTATTTACCTCACTTGTCAAGCTTTTAAATTTACCATCTCCATTTAGAAATTACCAACCTCTGTTAAAGTGATTATCAACTTTTCTTCGATTAAGTTACCTACCAACTAGTTTTGGGTTAGCAACTCTTGCTTGAGTCAGTTCTCAACATATATTTATTTTTTAAATTACTGAATTCTCTTATTTTTGGAAAAAATAGCTTTTTCTTATTTGTTACCAAAATCGGTTTACCTTTCTTACCAACATCTTAAATATGCCAACTATTATATCAGTCACAAATATTAATATGTGGTCACCAAATTGTTGCACTTAAGTTACTCACTAGCTTTAAATTATACTTTAATTTACGGTGCTTACCAACTGTTATATGTTTTTCTTTTTTAATATTACCAACCATCTTCTGCAATTAAGTTAACAACTAGTTTTATGGTACAAACTCTAGTTGAGTTGGCTACCGGCATTCATTTTTCTTCTAAATTACTAACTTCTCTTATCTTTGACCATAAAATTTTTTCTCTTATCTTTTACCAACTTTTATTTACCTTTGTTACCAATGGCTTAAACATACTAACTATTCTATGAAATTATAGATTATGTTTGACTTACTCACCGACTTTTTTTCTTGATTAAGTAACCCAATATAAAAATTTGTAAATTAAACAAAATAAATAAATGCCAGTAACTAAGTTAAAAAATAGTTAGTTACCCCGAATTAGTTGATTACTTAATCGAAGAAAAGTTGAGAAGTCACTTGCATCAAAGTGGTTTCATATAAGAGTTGGTAAATTTAAGATGTAGTTAAAAATGATAAATAAAATTTGTCAAATGGTAGGAAAAATAGGTAATTCAAAGAAAACTTAACTTGGCAAGTAACTCAAATGAGAGTTGATAACAAAAACTAGTTATCAACATAATCAAAGAAAAGTTAATATCACTCTAATTAAGGCCCACATTTTCTAAAAAGTGTTAGTAAGTAATTCAAATAAGAGTTCATGACCCAATAGAAAAGTTGGTAAATTAAAAAAAAAACAAGAAATTATTAGTATGTAGTTCAAATGATAGCTGGTAACCCAAAACTAGTAGGTGATTTTTTTTGACATGACAAAAGTTGGTAAGTTGCTACAATATAGGTTGGTAATTTGATATAAAAAGTTAGTATATTAGAACTAGTAATTTATGCAAATCAACTTTGGTTAGTTAGTACAACAATTGGTAACTTGTAAACGATAAATAAATATGGTAATCACATATAAAACGTAGGTAAGTTACTAACAAGTTATGTGAAAGTAACAATTAAATTCCTCCTACAGCTTGCAATGAACTATTTCGTGTGGGTAAGTTCTATAGCTCTTTCTATTGGATCCTCGTTGCCCCCTTCAAAGTATAACAAAAGTTCTAAAGGATTTGTGAGTGGGCTATTTGAGTTCTTCACATTTCATTTCTGGCAATTGAGTTTGAAACTCACTACCAGTTGCCTTTTGATTCCAAAAAACTACATGTAGCTAACCATAGAATTAACAAGTGGCTCTTTCCAGTTATAAGAAATTGATACTAGGACGTCATCGGTTGAAAAGTTTGCTGATCATTTGAATAAAATCATATGTTAAAACCAGATCGATAATGGACAAAATGTTAAATAGTGTTATTACACTTATCTCATTGCTTTGCAAGGATTAAGAAAGTTTGCAACACTTGATACAAGATTAATAGTGTGTATAGGCCATGGTGGGCAATGACATCATGCTTCAAGGTAGTTAAGGGTTTTTGAATTGAAAATCTTAACCACCATTAAAAGTTCTAAATAGCTCTATTTGATTAAGCATACATATAAATCACATATATCCATCAGAAAGATAAAAAAGTACATTGTCATTTGTATATAAATAAATAAAAAAACATGAATCATTTGGATGACTAAATGTTGAAGCCTTAATTGGTGTGGAGCTCTTGGAGTTCTAATTCAACTTGGTGGGAATGCATATTGTTGTGGTTGTGATCAACAGAAAATGTGATGCAACGCTTTGTAATTGTTGGTTGGTAATTGCTCATTTTTGCTTATTCAAATTGCTAAAAATGATCCTACAACTTCTTTTTTTTGTTTTTGTCAGTGATGAGTCAGAGCTTATAGAAAGAATTGTGAAGGAGATCTCCATTCATCTGGATCGAACACCTTTGCATGTTGCTAAGCATCCGGTTGGGATTGATTCACGAGTGGTTAAGCTAATATCTATGTTAAACCTTGAGTTTGATGATGGTGTTATTATGATGGGGTTATGGGGAAAGGGAGGCATAGGGAAGACAAGTTTATCTAAAGCCATTTATAATGATATTTTCAGACAATTTGAAGGTTCAACTTTTTTGGCAAATGTTCGAGAAACTTCAAAAGATTGCAAGGATTTAGTTGCTTTGCAAGAAAAATTACTATCGGAGGTATTATTATTGAAGCAAAGATCAGTAGTGTCCAATGTCGATGCAGGTACTAATCTAGTACGAGATAGACTTTGTCACAAAAAAGTTCTCCTTATCCTTGATGATGTGGATGACTTGCGCCAATTAAATGCTTTAGCAGGAGAAGGCAAGTGGTTTGGTAATGGAAGTAGAGTCATTGTTACTACAAGAGATAAACATTTGCTAATTTGTCATGGGATAGATCAAGATCATGTGTATGAAGTTAAAGCATTGGAGGACTATGAAGCTTGTGAGCTACTTAGCAAGCATGCTTTTCAGACACACCAGAAACAAATAATCAAGACAGATCTAGTGGATAGTGTTCTGAATCATGTCAAAGGCCTTCCTTTAGCAATTGAGGTGCTAGGTTCCTTCTTATGTGGTAGAGGAGAACATGAATGGAAAAGTACACTAAAGAAACTTTCTAGGGTTCCTCACAAAACCATTAATAATGTGCTCAAAATAAGTTATGATGGACTAGAGGATAATGAGAAAGAGATTTTTCTCCACATTGCCTGCTTCTTTAAGGGGTGGGATAGTGAGTACATAAAGAAAATTATTGACAGTTGCGATTTGGAGATAGCTATAGGATTAGAAATTCTCATTGAGAGGTCCTTGATAAGTATTGAGCATGGAATCATAGAAGTGCATGACTTGATTCAACTGATGGGTATGGATATTGTGAACCAAGAATGTCGTGATTATCCCTGGAGGCGCAGCAGACTATGGCTTTATGATGATGTTCTTGATGTTTTGTCCCACAACATGGTAAGACTTGCAAATATAGTCAAAATTATGCTTCTTATCTTTGACTCTATTTACTAAATATGCATTACTAAAATAGTCTCATATATACAGGGAGATTGTGCAGTAAAGGCCATATTGTTGGAGCTACCGAAGCAAAAAGATATATACATCGAGCCTAATGCTTTTAAAAATGCGAGTAGGTTGAGATTGCTCATTATGCACAATGTGCATAATTCTTTTCAAGGTCCTATATGTCTTCCTAATGAGCTAAGATGGTTTGAATGGGTTGGTTGTGCTTCTTGGTTTCCCGAATTTTCCTCTGGTCCAAAGAAATTAGTGGGACTTCATATGAGTAAAAGCAACATTATAAGAGTGCCAAAACAATTTAAGGTGAGCATTTACCAATGTAGAATTATAATTTATTTCTTTAGTTATGTACAAGTGCATTATATGTACTGGTAAACAAAAGAAAGTGATGTTCCTGCTTTCTAAAAAGCACTTCTCTTTTTTCTTTCAAAATGACCCTAACTACTTGCTTTAAAAATATTCTTTCATGCAACAAAATTGGCATTTGAAAAATTAAGCATTGACAATTTTGCGAAAAATAAATACAAAAAACTAAGAAATTATATAAATATATGTGGGAGAGAAAGATATATCAAGATTTGAATTGTTTTATGAAGGTCATGTTAGATGGTCTTAGGCCTTTCTCATCCCATAAGTTAACTTAAAGGGAGAGGCTTTCCTTTATACTTATAATCTGACCACTAGCTCCTTCTATAACCAATGTGAGACAACCCTCAACAATCTCTTTCTCACACATTGAACCTAGGTCAGAGGCACAGTAAAATGTAACTCTCCCATGTGACTATTGGGCTCATACTTATTGGCAACTCAGACTCTAATCTAAGTGTTGGGTGATCTTGGACCTCTTCCACAATGGAGGTAAGACAACTTCAACAAGTCATTGAATTATAGGAGAAAGTTATATGGAAAAGAAAAGATATTTGGAGATATGATTTTTTTTAAGGTTGCATCATAAGAAAATTGAAATTTTAGTATTGAAACATATTGTAAAATAATGCAAAAGCTATCTGACCTTGCAACTAAATCAATGCGAAATCACCAGTGTAATAAACAAGAAACAATAAAAAACTTAAGAGATTTACTTGGTTTTGTCTAGTATCAATACCCACTCTACCAAGATGTCTAACAGCATATAACCTAATAATCAATCAAAGAATTATAGAGTTACAATTTCTCATACACAACCCACAATGTTCACAATGAAATAATCAATTAAAACATTAAACTCATTGCACAAAATATCATTTTGTGTTCCTACTCCTGTGCATGGCTAAACAGGAGCTTCCCACTTGTTTCTTTTTGTGCAGTTGTGGATGAAGGGAGACAAAAAATAAAGGAAAGTCCTCCTTGCGCGACATTCAAAAGAGTTCCAACTCTTATATCAGTTAGGTCTCGTGCATACCATGGCATGCATAATACTACCCACTACACTAAAAAAAAAAAAAAGACATATATGTTCCTTCTCCTTAGTTTGTAATGAGTTGAAAGTGTTTGGCTAAAGGTATGCTCACATATTTCTTTTGATATAGACGTGGAACTCTTGTAGCTCTATCACGTAATATCTTCATATCCAATATTTTCTTTGCAGTATCTAAAATCTTTCATCTCAAACTCAGTACTCAACTAGTGTTTCAGCACATGAATATCAAATATATCCTTAGCTACTAGCAACATGTTATCAATATATAATAACATGTAAATCAAATACTCATCTTCCAATTTCTTAAAGCTAGCACAACTATCCAGTTGACTTTTTGAATGGTCCAACTAGTTAGGGAAGGATCAAAATGTTTATACAATTATCTAGGAGACTATTTCAACCCATGTAAAAAAAATTTTATCAGGCAAACATGATCTTCCTTATGGAAATAGCATAACCCTCTGGTTGCCTCTCGCAAATCTACTCCTCCCATGCACTGTAAAGAAACATTGTTTTCACATCTAGTTGCACCAGCTCGAGATCTTATGTAGCAACTAAGGCAAACAATATTTGAATAGAAGTATGCCTTACTAGATAAAAGAACACCTTATTGTGATAATGTCTTTCCACTACGTATATCCCTCACAACAAGTTTTGCCTTGTACATCACTACTTGACATTGGGAATGTCTTCATTCTATGTTTAGACCCATTTGCATCTAACTATCTTCTAGCTTTTAGATACTTTGACTAGATCCCATGTCACATTCAATGGAGTGACTCCATTTCTTATTCATAACACCATGATTTGTTCTACCAATAGTATCTTAGGACTTCACTATTAATGTATAGCAAGCATCTACTGTCATGCCTTTGTAGACGAGAAAATGGGTAATTTGGGACCATTGCACCACATTATGGTGACCTTTCACCCCATGTACACAACCTAAAATTGTGCACTTTTTTGACCTCAGCTTAAACTTACCATCATTTGCATGAGTATATGCAAGACATATGAATGCTTGTAGTCTAAAGTAGTTGAGAGGATTCCCGTGACCATACTTCTTCATGATCCTTCCATTTGATAATAGATTATGGAGATTGACTAACCAAGTAATAGCATCTATTCACTACTTTAGCCTAAAATTCCTTGCCCAGTCTACATGCAAAAGAATGCACCGAGCTCGCTCAATCAAACTTCTATTCTTTCATTCTGCAACACCATTCTACTATAGGATTCGAGATACTGTGCTATGTTCCACAACCCCTTCTCCCTTGTGGATGGCAAAATCTTTATTGTAGAACTTCGTGTCATTATTGCTCTTAAGATACTTAATTTGATTACCGAATGCTTCTCAATAAGTGCCTTAAACTTCTTGACCTAGTTGAACACCTCAGATTTGTGTTTTAGAAAGCATATCCTTCCTTGTTCAAAAAAATTGTAGATGAATATTAGTTTATATCAAGCACCTCATTTCGAAGAATCTGGGGATGGGCTTCAAACTTCTAAATGAATGTAACCAATCCATTGCTTGGTCGAACGCATATCTATAGTGAACTTAACTAGGCTTTGCTTCCTTAAGATGCATTGGTCTCGCGAGTCTAGCTTCCCTATCTTTTGACCCTTAAGTGACCTATTCTCACTCAGTATTGTCATAGTTGTCTCATTCTCATGCCTCAATAGCATATGCCATAACTTAATCAACTCGTGAAATTGTTGGATCTCTAGTCATGGCCTCTCCTAGTAAATGATATAGAGAACTCACCTTCTTGCCTTTTATCACTATCATGGCACCTCGAGAGATCTTTAGCACTCCTCCTTTAGCAGTATACTTACACATCTATTATCAAGTGTTTCAAGAGAAATAAGGTTATTCTTGAGCTTTGTTATATGCCTCATGTGTATTAGAATGTGCATTATTGTATCATGTATCCAAATCTAAACTATCCCCGTCTAGACAATCTTTTAGGCTGCATGTGTGGTTAGCTAAGTAGTAAACAAGTTCCTATGAAGAATCATATGATAAGAACACCCCAAATTATATCACTATACATCTCTTGATGAGTCCATTGTCATAATCAAAACAACCTTCGCATCATTAGTGCTTTCCTTGGCAACATTCCTCACATTACACAACTTGTGGTATTTTGCCTACTATCTCTATTACTTAGTTTTGGACAATCTCTCTTCATGTGCCCCTCCTAATGATGTTCAAAGCACATCACGCAACCCTTAGACTTTCCATGGTGAGACTTTGATTTGTTTTGACCTCTGCTCCTAGACTTAGATGTTGATCTCTACCTCGAATCACAAGTCCTCGCACCACCTCTTGTGCTAGATCCTCATCTTGCTACTATTTCTACTACTCCTTAGAGAACAAGGCAAATTGTACCTCTTTAAGGTAATTGCAGTATGCCCTGTAATAGGGAATTAGTAAAGTACTTCCATGACTTTGGTAAAGAAGCCAACAATATCATGCGTTATTTTTCATCATCTAGGGGTCTCTTCAACATTCTTCAAGTCCATGATGAGTTTGTTAAACACATCTAAATTGAATTTGATGGAAGTAACTTTAGCATAACAAACTTGGAATATCCTCTTCAACATGTAGAAGCAATAATCAACCTTTCTTTATATAGAGTGCTTGAAGTTTTGCCCATGACACTGGAGCATCCTACTCTTTTGTCACCATTATTAATACCTCCTCTAATAAATTCAATAAGATTATACTCCTAGCTCTCTCAATTAACTCATCTTAATTAGCATCTTTCATCGTTTTTGACAACTTAGCTTTGTCATCCAATGCCTTATCCAAATCTTGAGTTGTTAATAGCGCACCCATCGTAAAGCTCCACAACCCAAAGTTATTCCTCCTGTTATAATTCTCAAAATTTCTATTTCCGTTTTACACATAATTGCAATAACAAAATTTCTAGACAACAATCATACAACGAGCAAAAACTAGCAGATCTTGCAATTAAATCAATGCAAAGTTACTAGTAAATAAAAGAGAAATAAATAAAAACATAAAATGCTTATGTGTTCGGTCTTAGTATTGGTACCTACTTCATGGAAAGAGCCAACACCAAAAAAATCACTAATTAATTAGAGAATTTTAGAGTTACAATTGCTCATATACTCGAGTGCTTCCCAATCGTAAATATTCCTAAGCCCACAATGCTCACAAAGAGATAAATCAATTTGGATGTAAGATTACACTGTATATATATTACCATGTGTTCCCACTCTTTTGCCTGGCTAAAGAAGAGCTTCCCCTATGTTTCTCTTTTATGCGATTGAAGCTGAAGGGAGACCGTCTTAAAACCCACACTTCTTTTCTATCTCTAAAACTTGCCTAGGACTTTCTTCAGAGTATTCCTTTTTATTTCCTCTTGTGAGGCCTTTTGAAGGAAAGTCAACCGAGAGGAGTTCAACTTTTGGTCCAGACCTTTTATATAGATATGAAGAAACCCTTGTCAGTTGACCGAATGTTGGATTCAAGGATCCCAACAAAGAAAAACAAATTATAATCCAAGATTATCGTCCGAAGAACACAACACCATGTCAAAGATTAATTTGGACTTTTCTTTAACACCTAATCCAATACAAAGAGTCCACATTGATAGAATTAGCTCTGTCAAAGGTTTCAATGCACTGTGTTGTAAAACAAGGCATTGTTAACTACATCAGTAAGTTCTTAAGGAGCAACATTCTAAGCTAACATAATAAAATATTTATTAGAAGTTTTGCCAATACTATTGTAGTGCGTTCACAAATAATGAGATCTAGTAGTGGCATACCATTAATTTCTTAATCAAAAGTTAGAGCTAGATATTGAATTGTATATGTAAATTATTTTTCTTCAAACAAATTTTCAAAGTTGGTTTCATTTTATTTTCATGACTTTGAAGAAATTTAAAATTTTATTTAATTTTGAAAAACTTTAATTGTGATAGAATATTGTCTTGACATTAAACTATTATATATAGTCTAAATCAAAATAAATGTTCACTCTAGTGCTCGCACACGACATTAACTTTACTTCTCTAGTTGGCACAGAGCATGACATGTGGCTTAATTTTGTCACGTGGCCCACATTCACATGATTGTTGCTTTGCACTTCACTTTTACTTTTTTTGATTGCCACGCGGCATGACATGTGACATAATTTTACAATGTGGCTCGCATCTAATCAATATCCATTAGCTTGTTGATCTATCATATATAAATTTGGAATAATTTCAAATCAGGGCCCAAAGTACTCTTAATTTCTCAAATAAAGTCTTGAAATGAACGTTGTTTCAAATAAGAGCTTAAAGTGCTCTCATTTTCTCAAATAAGAGCATGAAATGAACCTTATTTCAAATAAAAACTTGAAGTGGCTATATTAGTTTCAAAGAAGTCTCACATCACTAGCTAGTCAAGGACATTTCCATCATTTACATTTTTTTCATTTTCTTTCCTTTTTGTCCTTTTTTTCTGTTTTTTTCCATAATAGAAGAACTAAAAAATAAAAAAATACTAAAACTTAAAAAAAAAAAAAAAAACACACGCACACAAATGATAAGAAAACCTAGGTGGGAGGCTCCCACCTATGGCTACCCGTTCGCCATGGCTGACGCCCCAACGGCAATGGGGCGGATGGGGCCGGTGGCCTTGCTAATTGTACTTTTTTATTTTAGCATTTTTTTCTTTTTTTAGTTCTTTTGGTGAAAAATACAAAAAAAGGAAAAATGAAAGAAAATGACAAAAAAGTAAATGATGAAAATACCCTTGACTAAGCGGTGAGGTTAAGCCATTCTTTGAGTTGACATGACCATTATAGACCCTTATTTGAAATAAGGTCTATTTTAAGTTTTTATTTGAGAAAATGAGAGTACTTTAGGTCCTTTTTAAAAATAAGGTCCACTTCAATAGTTTATTTGAAAAAATGAGTGCATAAAATGCCCTCATTTGGAATTTTCCCTTTAAATTTTAATCAACATGTGGACCCCTAGAGTGCAAAAACTTGGCATTGGGAAATACTTAAGTACTAAAAGTTCGAAAAAGTACATTTAAATGCCAAAATCCGAGCAAAAATGATTAGTTAAGTGCCAACAACAAAAAAATCTGACTAAAGCGCCACGTGTCATTTTTCGTAGAATTTTATTTACTGAAAGAGCATTTTTTTTTTTCAAAATAATATTTTCACGTGACAATTTTAAGAAAAAAACATTGTTCAAATGATACTAGAAAAAAATTTTAAAATCGATTTTATTTAATAAAAAAAATGGAAGGGGAGGATTTGGGCGAGGGCCGTGCAGCCCTCACCACCGTCATTGTCGTCACCCCACCATCACTTAGAAGTGTCGGCAATGATGGGGCGAGGGGCCAAGGCTCAGCGACCCCGGCTGACTTGCGGCAAAGGCTGCCCTCACCCAGATCTAGGGCAAGGGTCGCAACCCTCCCTCAAATTCGATGAGGGTCGTTGGCCCTCACCTAGCCGAGCCAAGGGCTCGGCCCTCCCCCAAATCTAGGGCGGGGTTGTAGCCCTCCCCAAATCTAGTGAGGGTCACCGGCTCTCACCTAGTCGGGCCAAGGGCCGTTGATCACCTAGTTAGGGTCGCCTAGTTGGGCAGCCGATGGCCCTTGGCCTGGCTAGGGGAGGGCCCACAGGCCCTCACCGCAGGTCAGCCAAGGTTGTTAGCCACTAGCTAGGGCACGGCGACCCTAGCGACCCTCACCCACCGTTACCGGCCCTTCTCGGCAATGGTGGGGCAGCAAGGTTATACAGCCCTTGCCCGATCCTCCCCTTTCTCCTCCTTTTTTTTTTTTTTTTAAAATTAATCAATTTTATAATAATTTAATTTTAAATTTATTTAATATTATTTAATTAATATATTTTTAAATGCCACGTCAACACAAAAATGACGTCATTTTGGCTAAATTTTTGCTAACTCAGCTTTCGGCGAGCCAAATAAGGCACGTTGAATTTCGGGTAGTCTTCATTAGAGTTGGCACTTAAGTAATCCAATTTTCAAAAAAGTAGCACTTAAGTATACCTTTTGTAACTTTTGGCACTTAAGTGTCTTCTCATGCCAAGTTTTGGTACTTGGGCTGTACTTTTGCTAATTTTAATCTCTTACAATATATACATCAGATTTGTAATTACTAGTAAAGTTTCTAATTGTTTACTAATTTCTCAATACAATATGTAATTCCCAGAAAATCAATTTATAGTAACTTTTAATGAAATTTGGTTTCGTTGTTTTTGCAGGACTTCCAACAATTGAAGTACATTAATTTTAGTAACTGTGAATCACTTGTTCATATGCCCGACCTTTCTTGTACTCCAAATCTTGAGGAATTGGTTTTTTGTGATTGCAAAAACTTGGTAGAAGCCCATGAGTCTATTGCATATCAGGACAAGTTACAATTGTTGAATTTAAGGGGGTGCAGAAAATTTGATAGTTTCCCTGATATTCCACGTAAACTCGAGGGTTTGAAAAAGCTTTGTTTACAAGGGACTGCTATTAAAGAACTCCCTGCATCAATAGAAAATCTTGTTTTTTTAAAAATAATGGATTTATTTAATTGTAAGAACTTGGTAAGTCTTCCAGCCAGCATTTATAAGTTACAAAACATTGAACAATTGGAACTTGGATATTGCCCAAATTTAATAGGATTTCCAAAATACAAAGATTCAATTGATCCGTGCATGAAGACCGGACTTTCAAATTTGCTCTATTTATCTCTTGGGGAATGTAATTTGTTCGGATTAGAATTTCTCGACAATCCTTCCTGTTTTCCCTTCTTGCAACAATTAATTATGGCAGAGAGCAATGTTACTAGCCTTCCCCCATCTATTCTTAAGCGTGACCATTTGTCTGTATATGCAATTTCATATTGCCATCCATTACAAGAGATGCACGAGCTTCCACCATTTTTGAAGCATATTTTGGCTAATGGTTGCAAATCTTTGCAAAAAGATGGAGATCCATTTTCCTCTTCTGTTTTAGTCCGTAGAGTGTTGACCATGGCTGACATTCCCTCTCTGGAACAGGTTAGACTCTCTCTCTCTCTCTCTCTCATGGAGTACGTGCTGGATGTATTGTGTTATTGTATATTGCAATAGTAGTAAATGCAAAGGCTCAAGAAAAGAAGACAAATATAAAGTGTTTGCATGTAATATAGTTGGCTAACATACTTTTATGGGAATGATTTCTATGACATGAGAGTTGTATCTTAATGAAAGCAAAGGTCAATGGATATCTATTCATTTATAGAGCTGTGCTTTGAAGTGGAATTCACTAGGATAAATATCTGAACTCAAAATGATTATTTTATTTGGTTACTACTAATAACAAACTTTGGTACTTTCTAATGATCTATCTTTATAATAGACACCTCCTGATTACACAATTTGGATCCTTGGAGGAGAGATGCCAAAGTGGGTCCTCCCTATTGAAGAGAGCTTCATATCATTCATGGCTTCAAAGAACTTGTATGACAAGTTTCTTGGGTTGACTTTCTGTACTGTTTTCAAAAATTATGAACAGGCAAAGTATCCGATAGTTGAGATTTTACCACATGTGAATGGCAAAATGAGGGATTGCAAAGGAGGAATCGCCTTCTTGGCAATGGATTTGGATCAAATCTTACTTTGGTGTTTCACACCATATGATCTATGGGGAGAAGTTGATTTTGGTCAAATTGATGGGACTTATGTACATTTTAGTCTTACAATATCGGCTACAAAGGTGAAAAAGTGGGGATTCCAAATAATATGCAAGCCACTTGAGGAAGATTTAAAGGTTGAGATTCAAGACAATCGGTTGATCGACCTAGCTTTACTCCACGAGGTTCTTCTTGAACCAACTGATTTAGAAGTTGAGAGTCCACTTATGCACAAAGATAGTTTGATCAAAGTAGATCTACAAAAAGACTTGCAAGATTGTCAGAGGAGTAATGAGGAACATAGTCAAATAACATTAAAGGGAAATCCTAAGCTTATTCTCCCTCTTGGAATGCTGACCAAGAATATGCTGACTTCCAATTCGACCAGTAGAGATGAGCATGGTTGCGTTGGGTTGCAGCTTTTATTGCTAGAATGATAAAGACTTCTCGCTAAGGAAGCAATTCGTAGGTAAATGAACTCGTTGATCTTGATTACAATGCATTCTTTCTTCTTGTTCTTCTTGTTTTCTCTTCTCAAAGAAAACTTGTAACATTATGTTAGTATCCGCTATCACCCTTATATTAACATTGAGGTACTTTATGTGTCCATGTTAATTAGCGTTAACTTTGCTAGCCAACGATGGAAATAATCAGCCCCATAGAGACCCCTAAATGGAGAGAGGAGGTCCCCCTACTTCTCAGCATGATATTGAGAAAATGAGTTCGACCAAGAAATCATGCAAAGGTTGTGGCTGGAGAGTTGCCTGAGGAGGCTCGGCAAATAATTTCATGCGTGGAGGGTACATTTCATGGGAAGAAAATTCGAACAAGAACAAGATCACAAGCTCTTACCTATGGCAAAGCATGCAAACATGGGAAGCGGTCGGGATGGAGGATGATCTTGTCAGAACATGGAGTGATTCCAGCACATGTAAAGAGATGGGAAGTGAACGTGCGATTTATCACCGTGGGATGTGCACTTGATGTTGATGGAGTAAAATTTGGAAGAGAAGGCACGAATAACTTCCCTTCCATTAGAAGGAAAGCTAGGATTGTACTGTGGTCCTCTTTTGTTTGGAACAAAACCCTTGTTCCAAGACATCAATTCATTCTATGGCTGATATGCAGAAATCAACTTCCTACTCAAATGCTTCTCATTTCTTATGGGAGGATCTCGGGTGTAGCTTGTGCCTTTTGTAATGCTAGACCGAATTCCATAGATCATCTTTAGTTTGGCTGCCATGTCACAAGAAATTTGGTGTTTTTTTTGGGCTGCCAATGCAACCTTGTTTGGCTGGATGGAACGTGGAGAAATACGCTTGGGTGGGCTTTTAGAGTCCCATCTGGCAATGGATTTCACAAAGAGATTGCACGGTTTGCTTTTGGGACTCTTTGTTATGTTATTTGGAAGGTTCGGAACAACACCTTATTTCGGGGAACAGTGGTGCATATCCCGTCTTTGAAGCACCATATTATTAAAGCAGTCAAGGAAAATGTGGTGACTATCAAATATGTTCAGGATACGCCTGTCAACAGGAGGTTACAAAGAGCTTGGGGACTTGACCCGGCTATTTTTGCTGCTTAACTTCTTGTTACCCGTTAGTTGTGTTGTATGTAGGTTCTACCTTCTAAGGTTTGTGTTGTACAGCTTTTTGGTTCTACCTTCTAAGATTTGTATCATTTTTTTTTTTTCTGAACTTAGTACCATTCCACTCATTCGACATGTTGTTGTGGTGAGTGCAAGTGGGTGCCGAGATTCTCTTGTGCTATACAGCATTTTGGTTGAAAATTATACAAACTTACCTTACTAAAAATAAAAATAAAAAACTTCCATTCAATGGGAGTACCAAGGACCAAGGCATCAAAGGTGAGAGAGACGAGTGCACGCAAAAATACTCTCTGTAAGTTTTTATCTTATCTTTGTTTTTTGTTTTTTGTTTACTTTTTCTTCAATTACACGTGTGCGTTCGGCTCGTGCCACTTTCATTTCCGCGTGTTTTCGTCTCAAAATTTATTTTCTTTCAATAGAATCTCAAATCCAGGACATCTACTTTTATTCACACTTAATTTCATGTAGATTCACTCCTTAATCCAAAGCCCACTCATGCATTTTATACTCAAGTAGTGATCCCTATCGTTCTCCCTTCACTCAACCATCACTGGATATCGATTCGAACACATGACTCATAAAAATTAGCCCATTATGTAATTTTTGTGAAATGACATTTTAAAAATTATCAATGTCAAATTTTTTGTGAAATAAAAAGGGCCTAACAAAACTGATTTTAGCCTTTGTTGGAGTACACTTTTATCATTATAGAAATATATTTTATCTTTGATGGTCTCTTGCTTAAAATGAACAATTATCTTTTCTGCTTTGTTCGGATCCACTTTGATTAACCCTTGCTAGTTGACTTTAATTGCCAAATGAAAATTCTGTAATTTTTTTCTTCACTCTTTATTCATTTGCTTTTGATTTTCCCCGTTGTTGTCGTTGTAACTTGTAAGCTCCTTCCTTTTCTCCGCCATAGCCGAACTTCGACCTCCATCGATACGATGCCAGTGCACTTTGACACATTGAAGATAGCGAACCGACGGCGACGGAGACCGGCTGGCGGAGACGGACTACCATCACCGACGGAAGCTTGGGGCCAACGATTCTCTCCTGAGGTTCTGGGCTTCTTGCAGCTTGCTATAGATCAGGTGACGCTTGGCACGTCCGAATTTTATTAAGTTGGTGGAACACTTGAGATGGATTTTTTGAATTGGATTCGTTTGGTGCTGCAATTGCGTGGGAAGTTGAAGAATGTGTCGTTGAATCTGTTCGTGAGACGCGAAATCGGTGTTTCTTCGTGACTTTTGTCTGTGGATGCTTGGTAGTGAATTCATAGGTTAACCACGTTACACGCTGCAAAAACAGCAACCATCCCTAGAAAGGTAGAGCTTTTCTTTCTCTTGTTCTCATAGGTGGCAATTTATTGAAAGAAGAAGGTGAAGTCTAGGCTCAAAGGAAAAACAAGCGAGGGAGGGTGAATAAATGGGAAGGAGGGTGTACATGGGTTGGTTCAGTCCCTTTTTCAGTCGAAAAACTGAGCCAATACGGGTGCTGAAGGTTGGGAGGGATGAACTTGGGCGCTTTTGAGGTGTCCAGGAAATGTGGATGTGTAGATGTGCAGAGGGTGATAGGTTTGCCAAAAGAATTTAATTCTGAGAAAATTTGATCACTGGGATAGGGATCTGTCTCTATGTTTTATGAGGCGCTTCAAGAGGCAAAACCACAGAGGAGTGATGAAGTCGCATTGAGATGGCAAGCCACTAGGAAAGGTTGCTTCACAGTCAAGTCCCTTAACCACTTCTTGACTTTGGCAACTAGGGAGAATTGAAAACCAAATTTACTTATTGGTTGTACCCATAAATAATAGGTTAGGTGGTTTTTTTCTTTCACCCTGTGGACTGTGGATATGAAAAAGAAATAATCATGAGAGACACGGAGTTTACATAATTTATTCAGTAGAATAGAGACAAAAGCACAAGATGCTCAATGTCAATTCTGATTTGTAAGGCCTTCGCAACAATTTGGGATTCTATTTTTATCCTTAAGTGCTGTAGCTTTTATGAAGGAAAATGACCAAGAAGCTAAAACTCCTGGATGCTTCTTGAATGTTTGAGTGAAACATGATTAATGAAAGATAAACTTTTGAGGTACCAATGATAAGACACACTCAAATGAGCAACATGTAGTTTCTCAAATTAATTGCTGTTTTTACTTTAGTGTTGTTAGAGCCATATCAGTTTAAGCTAGGTGGGATTTGCATCTGTATTACAGAATGAGTATGTATTAGTATCATTACTTAGAAGTTTGTGACCATTATGTTACATAGGGCCTGAAAGATCTTGATCTTATAGCTACAAGATATGATTCATTTTATTAGTAGCTACATATCCATACTGATATATTTGTACTGCTGGCAACTTGATGCTGATTTCAATTTGAATTGCCTGAATGCATGTATGAGAGAAATTATGACTCTTATATCCACATTTTTTTCTCCTAACAAGTAACTGGACCTATTTGCTTTTTGTTATACAAAGCAAAGCTTGCTTTGGACAGCCTTGTAGTTCCAGTTGGGTAAGAAACTGATTTTCAGTAACCAGGTGCATTTTGAGATATGCTTAGTTATTTTCTAATTTAGATTATTAGTGTCTTCAGTCTTAAATGGTAAATGATTTCACATTTTACATTATATTTATATTATACCTTGATTGAACAGCTGTGTAATTGTTGAGGAGGGGCACCTTATTATGGCAGGAAGAAACAGTACTAATGAGACATGGAATGTATGTCTATCATTGCTTCTCCATCACTTTCTATAACTTTTGGCGAACCGTTCTTTGTTGTTGTTATGAATTGATACCCACACAGTATCCGTTTGTAGTTATTGTTGATCTTTTTTGAGTTTCTACCTTTAAGTTTTTGTTTGATATATGAGAAAATAGTATATCTGAACACATCTGTTAAAAAGTGGAGTTTTTTATGCATTATTAGGCTGTAAATGGTTTTTTCCCCATTATTCTTTCATAAAATATTACTACGGCTAACAACAGCAAGAATCTTGCTTTACAATGCACAATGTTTCACAATTCTCGTTTGTCATTGTGCCTGTCTGAATTCTGGACTGAGAATAGTCAAAGAAAAAGCTTCAATGAGGAGAGAGAAAAGGGTAATGATATATATATTTTGAATAGAAATAAAGCCGTTGCAAGCTGCTGGACCAAAATGTTGAGTGCTCCTAGATTGTGCTGTATCGCCTGCTTGAATATGTTAATAAGTACTTGATCGCCTCAACAGGTTAGAAATTTATAGATTATTCTGGCTATGTATTTATTGCTTTACATTACAAGAGAGCGAATTCTTTTGGTGACTTCACTTCTCTTGACTAAAAGGGCGTAGTGAGAGATGCAAACTTGTAAAATTACGGGAAGCAAGTTAAGAGACTTTGCAGAATCTCAAGTATGGGGATGATAACTGCAATTTCACATAAAATTTCAGAGAATATAATGCTTGAGTACTAGAAATCAGATTGAATGCCTAATAGTAAGGAGAATGCTCTTCAAACAATGTCCACACCTTGACATTGAGGAGCAAAGAGACTTGTCCACGCTTCATGCATAAGATCCTCTCTTAGACTCTTAGTGTTGTGGGTATTTGAAGAAAGAACTGAAATTTTCAGATAAGGTGTATTGATGATTTTGTCTTAAAGACAGTGGTTCTTCCAATAGGATTCATGATCTAATGCAATTGGCTTTGACGAAAATCCTGTCCCTAGGACACAATGTATGCACTCTAATGTTCCTCACTTAGCCTGCATACCGAGCAAATGATGAACACAATTCAAGCCTTGAAAGTATAGTCAACGCTAAGCAGATACAAAAGAGGCGATTTGAAGAGGAAATAGAGTTGGACTCAAATGTTAAGCAAGAGTAAAAAAATAAATAAACATGAAGGACAAAACCTTTTTCGTGAAATGCATTTCCTAAATTTATGTTGAACTACACTAAGAGCTACTTTACAAGCTCCTAAGTTTGATATGCTTTCTTTATTTTAATCCTTGCTCTTTCCTAGGCAACAAGACATGCAGAAATGGAAGCTGTTGATGTTCTACTTGAACAGCGGTGAAGACTGGATTTTTCGTCTGCAAAAGTTGCAGAGAAGTTTTTCAGCATGCTCCCTTTATGTGACGTGAACCATGCATAATGTGTGCAGCAGCATTATGATCACTGGTACATCTATTGATCATACTGAAATAAAAGTAACCTTTTGTAAAATTTGTTTATTCCTAAATGATTAGATGACTCTTAGCCATTTTTAGGTATAAAGGAAGTATATTATGGCTACGCAAAATGATAAATTTGGAGACTCTGGCTCAATACTGTCGTTGCATTCAAGTCACTCTGAGGCACACATTAGGTCAGTATCTGAACTTGCTTGTGTTGTTGATTTCATATCTACTTAGTCCCACTTTGAAATTGAGACATATGTCAATTGACAACTAAAGCTTATTGGAGGTTTATGACTCCTTACGTTGATTACTGATGGATGTGGATTTGTAGTACTTCTGTTTGTTGTTGCAATTTGAATATTGCAACACATAACCATGGAAATAAATGGAGGTTTATGGAACTAATTTTCCATCTTTTCTGTCCTTTTCCAAATCTAAATGGAAGAAAGTCGAGTCTTAGGAAGTGTCATGGAGTCAAGTTTATATAATTTCTTTCTTTCACTGCTCTGTTTCTTTTTTATAAAAAAATCTATGTGACTTGTTAGACATTTCCTTTCTTTTTTTGCCATAAAAAAATTTGCTACTCTGGGAAGTAGACAAGTTAACATAACATCGGTTTGTTCTTCCCTTTTCCCTTTACCTCCTGCCTCTTCATCTCTTCGTCCTCGCTTTTTTCCATTGCAATGAGATTCTTTGATGTCTTTAAAGTTATCAAGTTCAAAGCAGGAAATATAGCATCTTCAAAGAAATATGATTTAACCAGGAGGAAATTATGCTTTCTAATATGTCTTTTCTTGCCTACGTGCAGGCATGTGCTTGCTAAATTGTGGTGTATGGTGTGTGTTTCCAGTATGATTTTTCATATGTCTGATGCTAACATTTCATGTTTCCTGAGATTGTATAGAAGTCATCAATTTTTTATTCAGACTTTGTCGACAGAAAAGTAAAAACTGTAGTGAAATAGGATCAATCATTGCGATGTGAGCAGTACATAAAATAGCTAATATAGAATATGGACAATGTCTTTCTTTTGTATTATTAGTCTTGAAAGAAGAAGCTCAAGAATAGGGGGGGGACGGTTGTGGGGGCTTGTGGAAAAGCAAGAGTATGTGTAAAAAATTTTAGGGGGGTAAAAATTAGCCATGTGATGCAAGAAGTTTGCCAAGGTATAGGGCCTAGGTACTGTCAACTGAAGTAAATGGTACACTTACAGAGATAATTTACTTGCCTGAACCTATTTCAAGGAGTACAGATATTTCTTAATATCATTATTCTTAGGACCAAAATGTAAGTATCCTAAGTTGAGCATATTCCTATATCAAGTGCTTTGTCAATTACTCTGCTAAATTATCTCTTGTTGGATATTCGGACATGCTTTGCAAATGGAATCTATCTCGGGTTTCAAGCTGATGAGCTAGGCAAAAATGCAGAATAATAAGAAATATTGGGTTTCTTTGACAGAAATTTCATCTATGATTCCCCTTTCAGGTGTCCGCCTAATGAATGTTACGAACTTTTTTCTTGTTTCTCTTGCAGTAAAGGAAATTCTGAATCAAAGGGTTTCAAATGTTGTGCAGGTATAATTGCATCAGAAGCAATTTCTCTTCTGCAAGATTTTTTATGAACAAGGAAATCCCAATGGTATGAACGATTATCAACCATTTTAACTAGCTGAACTGTCTGTTCGAAAGAATGTTGTAGTATTGCAGTTAGCACCTATATATATTAGATAACCTAAGGGAAATGATCATTCTTTTTCAATGGACCCATAGTTAAATGCACTCTTTAAGAGGCTTTTATGAGCATAATAGAGCAAGTCTACCTTTTGAACCAAAGTTTACTTCATCTATCAATGAACTTGAGCATTATGCCTCCTAGCAACATCTCCCTGAAGGACCCTTTCAGAAAAAGCTCTTTTAAAATCTAATGCTTTAGTGTTCCTAGCACTCATCCCCATTCATATTGATTGAGAAGAATTCAGGAAGCCTCGTTCTATTTCTATTTTTCAATCAATTCGCCCAACCAGCTTTCTCTCTCTCTCTCTCTCTCTCTGAATGGTCATATGTGAATGGTTTTTTCAGTAAAATATGTTGTTGTATCCTTGGTCTGGAGAATTATCTATCCGCATCCCATAAAGCTGGCCTGGTGGAATTTTTTGTAATTATAAGAGTTAATGAAATCAGAAGAATAGAATTAATGGGTCATTGGTTGCATAAGAACCCATTCAGATGTTTGCTCCATCAAAGATATGGTGCACATCTTGAGATGGTGGGTACACTTATCCAGACTGTCACTAAATATTGTTACTTCAATGGAGTGGTGCTCAACCATATAATGGTTGCTATGACTAGGTGTAGAATTTTCCCAGTAAAAAAAGGTAGATTTTCAGATACCAGTCTTTTCTTTTGGCCATTTTTCAGATGCCTTGTTCATCAAATTTAGCTTTCCTCTTGACTGGGTATGCTTAGCCAGATTGCCATTTAAGAAATGGGACATCATGTCCTTGGTTAAGTAAGAAGATAAAGTTAATAGTTGATAATCTGTTGGTTAGACTCGTTGGGAAAAGTATCTTCTTCCTTGATAATTACTAAACATTAATGGTTTTTGGTTGAGCAATTCTCCAATTGGAGCTCTTCAGTTGCAATTATTTCAAGATACTGATCAGACCATAACCTTTTCATGTTTCTGAGATAATTAGAATGATTTGGAAACTCATAACATGTAGAAATGGACTTGAAATAATTAGTCTATGCATTGATAAGATGAATTTCATTTTCTTCCCTGTTTCATAGAACCCTGCAACAGGAATATCATTTCTCTGTCATTTTCCCCTCCTCCATTCATTTGCTGTGTATGACATTGTTGAATTTGAGATTTGTTTAAGTATTATAGATATATGCTGAATGCTAATATTTGGATTTCAGTTCCAAAGCCTCACAAGTCATGGATTACTCTGGCTTCTCATTAGATCTTCGTGCATTGATTCTTCCTATTGGATCCTCTCATGGCTTTGCACGACTAGGTAAGATCTTTGCATTATGATTCTCGCTTCTCTGAACATCATGGACATCTCGTATGGCGTTATGATGCAACTCTGCTGCAAATTGAATGATTGTCAGTTACTTGTGCATAGAACAAGTGGGCTGCATGGTGTGACCTTCAATAATATGGCCTGTTAAAAGGGAATGGTGATGATTAGGGTGCTGTGGCAATGTTTCTTGCTGTGCCAGTAGGATATAATACTTATGCTAAGATTGAGTGTACCCAGAGCTATAGATTGCCTTGTATCATCGTAATCAATCACAACATGGACGCCATGAAGGTCTTGATTAAGTTAGACAACATCCTTGCTCTTCATTTCTGATTCTTGGTTTATTTCTGATTATATTGTTCATTATTCTTATTCCTGTTAGTTAATCTTTTCATTTGACTATTACCTAAGTCAAACTTGCAATTCAAGGTAGTTCCCATTCTTGAGGTGAACCCATAAATTGCTTTTTGAACTATAGTTTTCTGATTCTTTGTATTTTACATGTAAAGCACAAATCTGGATATGACATCATTGGTGCTTCTACTAGGTTAATAAGATTCTCTCCCGTTTGTGTGTGATGTCAGAAACAGTTAACTATTTTGTCTTAAGATCTTGCAAAATCTAATAATCAGTGTGTTCAAACAGCCCTTTAAGTATAGAGATCCGTGTGGATATTATTGATGATGATTTGGATTCTTTTTCATGGTAAGAGGATGTAGTCAGACATCTAGCATCCCAGAAGTGTCTTCAAAATTGAATGCAATCGGACTGACAATACATGTGTTATATTCTGCTTTTCCAATCACAGAATTTCATCGAAGGACCTGTGGAAGGAAGCATGATGCTTGTCCAGATCAGTTTTTGCTCGGATGTTCATATGTTTACAGAGGGTTGCAATTGTGATTGGAAGCCCATTTCATGCTTTAACTTTATGATCAGATTGTTAAGATTAGTTACGGCATAAACTGTGTAGGCATCACCTTTTTTATGCTAATTTTTGTCATCAACGTATTCAGTAATCGAGCTTATTTTTTACGAGTTTCTTAAAGTTATTCTAGGTGTGCCATTGTTGTGCGTACTCCAGAGTTCCGAAATATGTCATGTATCATCCCTAATGATGACAAAGAGGTCAACGATTGGGTAGCAAATTGGGTCGAGTGACCCGGACAGGTTGGAGAAGACTTTTGGGTGCATGCCAAGTCTTCTGGGTTCCATTTCCCATGGCTTTTTTTTTTTTTTCAGCGTTGTGCTCCATGCGATCTTGCCAGATATATCATATAAATGCATAATTTTCTAGGAGTGAGGCACTGCAAAATTACTTTAAAAGATGAGGGATATAATAGCAACAATCACTCTCCTTAGTGTTGTTTGACGAAATGTCGGCTATCATTACCGCACGGTCGACATGGCATTGTCACTAGGTGGTGCGAAGGTCTGTTAATGGTGCGGCCACGACCGTTCAGTGGTTCAAGCGTTACGAACAGGTCCATCAAAGAGGTATTGCTAGAGCCCACGTTAAGTGTGACATCTTGAAATTCGAGCCCTATTAGGGATGAGTGAACGTGAATTTCGTCAATACATTGTTGGTTAATTCTGCTCGGACCCAATCATTTCCGAGATACTGACCTTGAGGAGAAAGGCTACTAAGGACAGAACTCGTGCGACTAAAGAACTTGACCTGGGAAAACGACTCGACCGTGAGACTTGCGTAAGGACGATCCTGTAATCATGCAGGCCAATTTTAGGGATGAATAGAAGTCGATTCGCGGACAGAAATAATGGGACAACGAGTGATTCCGTCTACTGTTATCGAACCCGTGAACGACCCTATGTCAATCCTTGATAATCGTGTACTTTGAAATAAGAATCTATCCTTCGCAATTTCATGTCGTCAAGGACGTCCATGTGTCGAGAAGTCTTGAACGTGGTTTGGCACGAGTAGGTTACGTGTGAATCCTCAAAGCCACCCGTCGTCGATCGAATTATACCAAAATGACATTTGGGCAAAATTGACAAGGCATGAGAATCCAAGATTGGACTTCGAATTTTCGGGAACGTCCAGGATGGACTTTTGAACGATACTTCCTTGATAGTCGACAGTGTCGGTCGAGTCGAGTTTTTGGGAAAGGAATTTTCGAACCGAGGAAACGAGTCTATGAGGATATGGGGCGGGCAAGAATAGTGTGGGCCACACGCTCAAGGTAGGATGGCCACCGTGGAAGACCGAGACAAACAAACGAGCCCGTTGAACCAAACCAAGCATTCACCCTTCCGAGCCCGTTATCTCACCTTGAGCCGTTTCGAGCCCAATAAATTCCCGAGCCTGTTCCTATTCATTTTCCGGCCCGTTTCCTAGGCCCACCCTTCATTTTCAGCCCAAGGGTACATTGGGAAATGTGCAAGGTGGAAATGACCAAAATGCCCTTGGATATTTTGGAGAAAAATCAAAAAGGAAGAGAGAGAAGATGATGTCATTTGGTTGGGATTTGAAGAAAGCATTTATGGCATTGATGAGGCCTATCTCCAGCCCTCACTTCACTCTCTCTCTCCTCTTCATCTTCTCCAAAATTGCAGCCCTCTCTCCCTTGCTTCCTTTGCCTTCCCGCAATTTTCAATTCGACCTTTCACCGAAAATCGAGTTGTTCATGACCTTCCCGTTGGAATCTCGTCTCGTGCCACCCGCTATCGTGTTTAGAAGAGAATTTCCATTCAGATAGCGTTGGCCGATCGCTGGAAGGAGCCGCCGGCAGACCCGTACGGCGACCGGAAGCTGGCTGTTGCCCGACCATCACTATTCTGCCTGCAGCAACTTTGTTCCGCCTTTTCCCCCGTTTTTCTCCCATTCCAGCCAAATCACCGCCCATACCAGCCACAAGTGGTTCCCCCTCGACCCCCAGGTGCCGTTGATCACTGGCCCGCCGCTCGCCGGAGCTCCGGGCAGCCCGGTTTCCTCCGTTCAGCTTTTTCCTCCTCCAACAGTGCAGTTTTTGAGTGTTGCAGTGGAAAGTAGAGGCTGTTGCTGCTGTGTTGAGCCCGAGACCACCTTGGATCATCGTGAGTGAGGTCCCCGGGTGTCGGGTTCGTCGCTGCCACCGCGTCCGCGTCTCCGGCCTACTTAACGGGTGAGTTTAGCCCCAAATCCTTATTTAGTGCCTAAACTTACTTAGGGTTGGGTTAATTAGTGTTAATGCTGGTTTAGGAGGGTTAATTAAGTTGTATTAGCCCTAAGATAAGTGGTTAGATAGGTGATTAAGATTAGCTTAGCTTAATCTTGATTAATTATGCTTGATTATGCTTAATTGTGCTTATTTGTGGATTATGTGATAATTAAGCTTGTTTAGCTTAATTGATTGATTAATTTGTGTTTAATCAATGTTTTATTTAATTTATGAATTTAATTTATTATTAATTGAATTTCAGAAATTATTGTTCATTGATTACTATTCATTGACATTGTTCATAATTGCTCACTGCATCTTGTTCATCCGGAAGTGAAATTGTGCATAATTTCATGTGTCTTGATCATATGAAGTGAAATTGATGTGTCGTGGCATGAATATTCGCATGAATCACGTGAATTTCACAAAAAGAGAAAAATGGTTTGTCCGAGGGACACTGGAAATAGACCGCCTTTATGAGAAAGAAAGTGATTTGTCCAAGGGACACTGGAAATGGACCGCTTTTATGAGAAAGGTGAGGAAAATGGTTTATCCGAGGGACACCGGAAATGGATCGCTTTTGTGAGAAATGATTTGAAGTTTTATATGCAAGCATGTGTGCATTGGCTAATGCTTAAAGATAATAAGTGGATTGTGATGGTATACTTGCGTGATCACTAAGTTGAACCCGATTTATCAGAGATTATGGAAAGGGAGCGCACGGAAGGGCACAGTTGTGCTTCTGCGGAGGAAGGGCGCCGTAGCGCCGTTGCGCCTCGGAGGGCACGGTTGTGCCTCTGCGGAGGAAGGGCGCCATAGCGCCGTGGTGCCTCGGAGGGTATGGAAGGGCACGATTGCGCCTCTACAAAGGAAGAGCTCCGTAGCGCCATAGCGCCTCGGCCTACACGGAAGGGCGCCGTAGCAATAGCACGGAAGGGCACAGTTGCGCCTCTGCGGAGGAAGGGCGCCGTAGCACCGTAGCAATAGCACGGAAGGGCACGGTTGCGTCTTTGCGGAGGAAGGGCGCCGTAGCGCCGTTACACCTCGGCCAAGTTGTAGCTCTGTGGGGCAGTAATAATCGGAACACGTGTAGATGCGAGAGTGCATGAGAAAACATGGCATCATTGGTTCCGATTATGCATGAGGTGATCATATCATTTATGGCACGCACGCATGAATTGATAACGTGCAAGGGTGGCAATGGCCAGGTGAAATCGCTTGTGACGCAACTCGCATGTGATTGATGAACTGCATCATCTAACGGCCATGTGCATTGCGTGTATTATGCTGACTTATAACGTGCAGGGTATGGCATACCGGGTAAGGTTGAATGCGAACCAACTATTCGATTGTTGGTTACATTGCTTGCATTGAATGAGATTTGACGTGCAGGGTATGGCATACCGGGTAACGTTGCATGCGAACCGAACTCTGATTATTGGTTGAACCGTCTCGTGGTTTGATCGCCGATTGCCGGGTGTTTGTGGTCGGGTTGAGTGAGGGGTGGTTACGGAGAGATACCCCGGGTTGAGTTGGTGTACTAACCGGGGCTTAGGGGGAAGAACTCGCTGAGATTTTATCTCAACCCGTCGTGGTTAATCATTTTCAGGTCCTTAGAATGGCGCACCCGCGGTGGAGAATCCTGCCCCCGCTTCTCCAGTGATCGACCTGACGGAGTCGAGTTCGATGGGTCCGAGTGACCGTGGTGTTGAACCCGAGGGTTCATTTTGTACAGTTGGATTAGCCTAGCCTAGTTCCTTTTTGGTTTAGCTTAGAGGATGGATCGGCCCCTTTTGTCGGGCTTGTAATTCGAAAGACGATCCTCCATCAGTTAATCCAGTAAATTGTATAAATGAGTAGTCGAGGTTTTTGCTGTTCATCCCTCTATCCCTGATTGATTGCTTGATTGTTTGTTGGATTGGGGATGGTTCGTCTTCCGCTTGCGCATAACGAAAGATTAAAACGAATGGTCGTCGACGAGTCCTGGGACGTCGCTTTCAATTGACCAAGAGAAGGGGTTGTCGCGTGCTCGGGGTTCGGGGCGTGACATTAAGCGTCGGGAGGGACAAGGGAGACTTGTTGACACTAGTTGGACCAGTTCATTTCAGGGAAGTTGGGAAGAGGGTGGTGGCGGTTCATTGGGCTCGTTTCGGGATGGGGACTATCTGATCGAGCTCTTTTCCGATGAGATCAGACCCATCAGGTAGTAAATTGACGGTTGTGCTTGTGGATGTTGTATCCATGAATTGAAGTTCTAACCGTTGCTCATGGCCAATTGGATGCGATCTCAATGGTGAATTTTGATACGAGTGATCCAGACAGAAGAACACTAGGAGTACCATAACTTTTGTACGGTGCTCACTTTGGTGTCAAAACTTTTTTTTTGCTTACTTAAATGTCACAAGTTTAAAAAAACGTTTATTTGAATGCCACTTCCGATTTAACCGTCGAAAAAGTTGATGTGGCTGTCGGAAAAGCTGACGTGGATGTCGATGAATTATGTTTTAATGTATTTTAATATATTTATTAATTTTTTGAAACTTTTAAGATTTTTTTTTTTTTTTTTTTTCGTTTTTTTTTTTCTTTAGGGTCAGCGAGGGTCACCGGTGGCCCTTGCCAACCGTAAAGAAAAAAGAAGAAAAAATGGCAAAAAGAAGAGAGATGAGATGAGGAGAAACTGATGTCATTTTGGACCATTGCACAAAGAATCCACATTGGTTGGCGAGAGTCATCGCTAGAAACCACGTCGTTGTCGAAAATTATTTAAAAAAATGAAAAATCATTAAAAAAATCCACGTGTGCATTTTGGCCGAAAGTGGTACTTAACTGAAACAATTTCACTCCAATTTAGCACTCAAATGAGCAAAAAAAAAAGTTTTGGCACTAAAGTGAGCGTCGTATGAAAGTTATGACACTCCTAGTGTTCTTCCCCAAGTGATCAATATCGCACATCGCAAATTTGCATATATACTACCAAGGCCCATGCGTGGTCTATAGTAAAAGAAAAACATGTAACTTTAGATATTTTAGTGTAATGGAGAGCTCATTTCTAAAATTTTAAGTAAGATGTATTCACAAAAACTCTATCATGATATTAATATTAAAACGCCCATTCATCTAATAACTTACGCTTCTAAAACAGTTGACAATAGTCCTACTTTTCTTGGTGCCAACGTAGGGCATTTGTGATTGCATGCTCAAATCTGTTTGGGCCTATTACATATTTCTATCTTTTAGTATTAGATAACATCAGAACCTATGAGTAAAGAAGTATTACAACATTAATATTAAAACATGTGTTCATCCACAAGCTTCATATACTTGTATTGGATGCTATTCATTCATCCCACTACAGTTCGTTTTTATTCTTGATTGCACTTTTGATCATACCATTTATATGGTTTCTGTCACATCCCGACTCTCGAGCATGCGGCAACCCCTGTTCTCTTGCGGTTATTTAAATGCAACGTCCCAAGACGCGTCGCCGACTATTATTTTTATCTTGTAATTATGCACATGCGGAAGCAAATTATAAACCCCCAGTCAATTACAGAAGTAGGGATAATAGGAAAAATCAACAAGAATACATTCAAAAGTACTACTTTATTTATCTAATGATTAACCCTATGAAGTTTACAAGAACAAGCCCTTACCACGGGCATCTCCCTAATGAGCCAATGAGACAAATAAGCTAGGGTTAATCTACTCCCTTCAAAGACGGCCACAAACCATAATCCGCATCGATTCTCCATCCTACAGACATGAAAATGGTTAACCACGACGGGTTGAGATAAACTCAGCAAGTTAAAGCCCTAAGCCCCGGTTAGGAACTTCGCTCGCCTCAGGAGTTTAGCATACAACCTAATTCATCAAATCACCTAATACCACCTCAAACAAATAACCACAGAAGACAGTTTAATAAACAGGTGCAATCACGGGCAACCTTACCTAGCCTTGGTGCACGCGACCTGTAGAAACTGTCAGTTAAATCATCACGACATTAAGAGCATGCAAATAATCAGAGCATCGTACACAGCTTTCTCATGTCTCACATCCATATATGCTCCGATTATTACGACCTCTCCTCCTAGGCCACGGCACAACCATATGGTTGGCGATTCCTGGCCAAGCCAACTTCATCCTCTTTATCTTGAGGCACGGCGACATCAACGCCTCACTCCCAAGACAGCATTCCCGAAAGAGTATAGGACCCGCCCACTACCGTAGCCTCGCAATTGACAGAGGCCTGGGACCCGCCCACTACCGTAGCCCCACAAGTAACCCTTCCCTGTCAAGCATCCAACCGAAATCAGGCGACTAAACGGCCACGGCACAACCTCATAAGGATTTGCTATCTTCCGGCAGCGCCGGGCTCTCCTCTTAATGTGACCATGCAATATATCATCAAACAATCTGTTCTTTTCTTTGTTATGTCGTGAATGCACATACCATTCGTGCTCATGCAACATGCTATTGCCATTAACATACGTATCATGTCATGCAGCAATATCCAACAGTCATGTATAATAGCAGCAGTCTAATCATTCACGACAATTACAACAATCAGCAATTCAAGTTACAGTCTATCAATCAATTCCGACCAATCAACATCATAACAATTGCATACTTTTCCAAAATAATCATGTACCTCAATAATTACCGGTACTCAATCACGTGCCTCAATGTTCAATAATAAATAAGCATGTGTCCTCACAACTACAACAATCAACCATTCCTATAATTAATTATCCAATCCAATTAATTCCAAAAACCCTTCTTTAAACCAATGTCATTTAATAAAGTAATATATAAATACTATTGACATTAGAAAATTAGACCATAGAAAATTTCCCACAAAATTACTCAATAAAAATAATTTCCCATAAATAATCACAATTAATTATTTTCCCCAAAAATAATAATTTTCAGAAATGAATAGTAATAACAATAATAATAATAATTCAAAATTATAAATTAATTTAATTAATTAATAATTCCGAAAATAATAGATAATTATTATTTAATCAAAAATAATTATTATTATTAATACTAACCATGGTTACAAAATTAACTCAACCCTAGTTAATCTAACCTAACCACGATTAACTTTTAACCTTGATTACTTTTAAAACTAACTATGGTTACTTTAATCAACTAACTATGGTTACTTTAATCAACTAACTATAGTTACTTTAACACTAACTCTAGTCAAAATACTAATCTCAATCGGCCTAATTAACCAGAATAATCCACTAATTAACTCTAATTAAACACAAACGTACAAATACACTAATTATCCCTAAAACAATATTAACCCCTAAACAAGGATTAGGGAATCAACTTACTTGGATCAGAAATCCGACGACACCGGCGTGTAGAGGGGGACGAGAGGTAAGCTTGGGGATGACAAACGGTGGCCGAAACGGGCCAAAACAACCCCTGGAACACTATTCACTTGGAAGGGAACTGCTGAGCGGAAACGGCCGAAATGGGCGACTGGCGGCAACTAGGGGTGGTCGGCAGTGTGCAGCTGGCTCCCTGACTTCCATGACTACACTTAGGATGGTGGTGGCAGCTCCGGCAAAGATGGCAAGGCTGGATTCCGACGGGAAAACAGAAAACACAGCAAGAAAAGGAAGAGAAAGGAAGAAAAAAGGGAGAGGAAAGAGATGCGGCTTGGCGGCCACGGACAGGTGGCACCATAGTGGCACGACAGTTCCAAAATAGCGACAATACGGCCAAGATGACGGGTGAGGGCAGTCTGATTGGTCAAGAGGACATCCAAGGGGAAGAACCATGGAGAAAATAAGAGGAAAAGAGAGAAAATGAGGGAGAAAATGGAGGGCTAGAGGGGCTGAACGTGGGAATGGGCTGCAACCTTGAGAGAGAGAGAGAGAGAGAGAGAAGCCAAGTCCAATTTCCCTTCCAAAACATCACTTCCCTTCATCAATTTCCTTGACTTTTCTTCCCTTTGTCCTCCAACATTTAATGCCACTTCTAGAAGGGGTAAAATGGTAAATTCCAAAAGTATAGTATACCTTACTATACGTGTATACGGACCAAGAATTTATACGGGCTAGAAGAAAATTGGTTTGGGCTCAAATCGAAGGGAAACGGGCTAGAAAAAGCTAATGGGCTCAAAGGCTTGAAGTTGGACTTCCTTGGGCCCACTTGGCTAGCTTGGGCCCACGCGGTCGACTCCTCATAGGCGTAAGGCCCATTGGGCCTCTAGTCATTCCAAATCCTCTTGGTTCCAATTTTTCGGCCCATTGAACCCTTTTCCGAAAATTCCCGGGCTTATCGATAAATTTGAGAATTAATGAGGCAACGTCCAATATTCTAATCTCGACATCATTAAAATTTCGATACCCGATACTGGATTGAAATTCGTCGTTAACATCGATCAATTCCGACTTTAGTACGACCTAACTTTCGGGCGGCGTTTAGAGGTTCTTGCGCGTTTGACCTATGGTTGATAGATTTTCAATCCACAATCGTACATATTTAAATCAGGACAATCCTCGATTGTTATGTAATCATGAGGGGTTAATTGCTCACATTGAGTACAGGGCTAAAAGGAAATCGGTTTAATGTCGTTCGCAATTAATATTGAAGTCATGCAAAATCACCCGTAATCCGACCTCGTACTTTTGCTGAATTAATTTATTTTTGTTTGCTAATTGACCTACAACAGTGTGGTATTATTCCTCTTTGATCCTTATGGTCGAGCGGCCTATCCCTAATTAAATTCACTAGCCGTACGCGTATTGATCCTTAATTGACTTGCCAAACAGTTAGTTAACTCATGAGGAGCCAACTCAGAGTAAACGTAACTAACAACGCATTGATAAAATAACCACTTCATATATCTCAAAATGGGTCGAAATTCAGGATGTTACAGTTTCTATCTCAAATTTCTTTTAAATCCCAGAATGATGTACAATAAAACAAATTTGTGTCCTTTTATTTTCTAAAGATACTTAAATAGGCCAAGTGTGGAAAGAAAAAAAAAACATTTAATTGCTCTAACCAATCTATCACGATCTTTCTAACGTACCAACAACTTTTTCCCTTTGTAACACAACCTGTCAGGCATACAATAAAAAATGCACATTGTTTGACCTATTTGACCAAAAAAACATTTACTAGTATTTTGGTCCATAACCGGAATATCTAGACCTCTATCCGTAAGATCCAATTTTGCAAAAAAAAAAAAAAAAAAAATTGTGTACTTTTAGGAGAGAATTTTTTTACTTGTTCAGAGAAAATTAAGTGATTTCAGCATTGATGAAATCCATATTAAGATGAAAGCAGACTGTATTTGGGGGATTGAGAATGTGTTGGTACAAGTCATTACTTGCTGTCAATGCAGAGTGAGTCTGGTAGGCTAATACGTGGACTTAATAGTAGAGAGAGAATGGACGGAACACTGAAGAATGCTACTTTTTTTCTCATAGTAATAACATGTTATGCAATTTATGGGGATGAAAGTCCATGTTACAAATGTCACCGTGGTAAAATTTTGTGCTTTTTTTTTTTTTGTGGTGTTTGGCCTGCTTAAGTATCATTTATTATCATACATAGTTCTCATTTTTTAGTTATTCATTCTTTTATTGCAAATTGAATTATTGGTATAAAAAGTCGAGTTTTTGAATTTTCTTCCTAAGCTTATCAAATTGTATTATATTAATAATCTCACTCACCAAAAAAAAAAATCTGCCTAATGCTCGTAGGCAAAAAAAAAAACAAGAAGAACAAGCAATAATTGGGGACCTCAATCAAAAGACAAAGCATGAGCAATTCATCTGTGATGTGAATTGATGAACCGGTCCAATTGACATTAAACGAATGGGCAAAGGACCAATTGGACAAAGCATGAGCATTCCATCGGTGATGTCCGTATAGCGAGGGTAGGAGTAATTTTAGCTGAACAATTTTAAGTCAAAAACGAGGATTGGCTAAACCAAGTATGTTTTTTAAGGATAGGAATTCTTAGTGCCATATACGAGTTTTAGATCTTTGAATTTCATGTGATATCAGAGAAAATGCATATGGGTTCATAATCTAATTGATGCATAATCTTGATGCAATGACACGTATAGTTCCTAGATTTCAAGGTTTTATAGGTGATTTTGGGATTTAATTCTTATGGTCGCTTATTTTTAATATCAATATGAGATTTTAGTTACCTATTACACAGAAAATATTCTTTGCAAATTTCTTGCTATAACTCGGTCGATGCTAAGAGAATTTCAAAAATTAAAGGGCATGTGAACTGGAAATGATATTATGCAATTTGACCTTTCTGTTTCTTATTTTGCACAATTAATATATGGCTTTTTTTAACCATCTAAAATTTATTATATTCTCTAAATTCTGCGTCCTTAATCTGTTCATAAAGAATTTCAAACTTGAAGATTTTGGCATGAATAAGAGAAACCGAAAATTATGTAATGCACTTCGACTAATTACTTTTTTATGAACAAAATTAGTTAGGGGATTCTGTTCTACGTTGAATACCTGTTTTACTTTGTTAATTTCATATCGTGCATGGTCTGGGTAGTTAAAATTTCAATCTAGAAGTTAAAAAAATTTCGTTGTAAATACCTTCTGACAGAGTACCCAAGCTTCAAATTGTATGTTGATTTCTTACTATCCAAATTCCCTTCATTATCGCATTATTCACAGCAATTTCGGTCTTTTTTGCAGCTTTAATTTCTACAGACATCCATTCAGGGCACCCAAATCGAGTTTAATGGTGCAAATTCCTTCTAATTGGAACGTCATTAGGCTATTAGATCCTTTGTAAAAAAAAGGGGTATAAGCTGGCGCTTGATCTAAGCCAGATTGGCCATACAATGGAGGAGGAGAAAGGAGAGGTATTCCCATGGAGTAATTTTTCTTATCAGTTACAAATGGACAGAAAGAGTGATTTTTTCACGATCTTATCGGTGTGGTCAAGAAACTATATCTTGACTTTTGTGAAAAATCATTGCAAATTGATGGAACACAGGATTTTTTTTTTATCCTTTTGATCCCTTGGAATGTTAAAGTTAATGCTTCCACAAATAGCTTTCTAAATCTGAAAGAGATTAGTCGAGAAAGAACGCACAGAGATAGAGAGATGCAGTGGACGCAATGAAAATACAGGCTCCTGCATATGGAACCCTTAATAATCTTTCTTGCTTCGATGCTTCCTCAACATTTTATTGAATCATATATTTATAGTTGAGGAAAAGGAAAATCAACCTGGACGATATTGTAGTTATCTCATGGTCAATTGATTCATCAATTCAGTACGCCATACTTGGGTGCAAATGCTGGTGCAAGGACACCAGTCTCATACTGTGACATGATATACTCCTCCCACAATTCATCCACAAACTGATCAAGTAAGATCATGAAGAATGTATCAAAGTATGAATTCTCCGCCATTGCGTTGAGGTTTGACACGAACCCATGCCTCTTCCTATTGCAAAACTCTAGGAAATATGCTGTCACGGCGTACCCAATATCCCATCTGGAGCCGGACCCTCTTTGTGGCCAATACTTTGATGGCCATCTTGCCTTCAACAGGATGTAGTTGGCGATGCCTGTGATAAGGCCGATGGGGTTAGTATCATTACCTATCCATTGCCCATATACGAGCACTTTTGTGGTATAGGATCCCTGTGAACTCGGCCTTCACATCACCCTCATAGGCTTGGAGGTAGTCTGCGTTCACCTGGAATCGGCTACCGTTATTGGTCGCGATGGCGAAGGGATATCAACTGGCGGCAAAGCTCTCAACAATTGCAAGCACCATCGAGTAGCCTCTTCCTCCACAGTTGCTTTGATTGAATGTCTCCAGGACAAACTCAGTAGCAGCTAATAAAGTCTCCGCACTGTATTCAACTCCAATCTCTTCCCTAAATCTGGTGTCGGGAGAGTGCCGGAGGTGTTGTCGAAGACTCTGCAGCTGAAATCACTAGCTGCTTGTGTTGGTTTCAGAACAATGAGGATAAAGATACAGAGAAGAAAGAGCCTCAAAGTTCTCATTTTGAAACGGTGTATTATACCAGCTTTTGATGACGTTTGTGCAATCTCGAGTCTACTCATTGAGCATATATACAAAGGGTCTTAAGGATGAAATGAAACATACACGAGATATGTTCAATAAATGTTGTTGACAATTGTGTCTGCACGTGTGCAGTGATTGTTTGTCACCATCGCTTGGAATCATGGAAACTTTCGAAAAGTGAAAGAGTAATTAACTAATTGTGAAAAAAAAAAATAAGAAATGAAAAGAAAAGAAGTAGAGTTCTCTCATAACAGACTAAAATAAAGGCTAAGCCAATGAGTTAGTAGAGTGGAACCGTCTATTTTTGCCACTTAAATCAATGAGATTTCATTGTTAGAAAAAGTGAGTTTTTCATGTCGAGACAGACATTAATACAATCAGTCAAAGCAACGCGCCTGTATTACAAAAAAAAAAATCAACGTGGCTCTAAATTGGTATGATTTGATAAGCATTTAAGCTCATGAGATGATCCCAATAGGTGCAGTTTTTTTTTTTTTAAATACGTGCGTTTCATTAAAAAGTAGTCAAGTGGGTTACATTAGAACATAAAATATCCAAAAGGCTCGATGGGGGATATTGGACCCAATTATCCAATAGTCTATTGTTGCGATGGGCCTTTTCTACCCAGTCCGCGGTTCTATTGGCGCCTCTCTAGCGGAAGGTAATCTTCGTGGGCTGGATTTTTACTAAAAGGGCCTGGGCTTCACTAACAAAGGTGTGTACTTCCCAGTTGGAGTGATCTACAGTCAGCTTCTCCTAGCTCCCTTGATCTGTAGGCTGACTTATCAAGTTGAATAACTCCTGCTGATCAGTTTCTAACTCCCATCTCTTTTCTTTGTGTTCTATAGGGTTGCGGTTTGCCAGAAGACTTAGGGTTTCCACTATAGCCGCTGCTTCCACTTGGATGGTTGATTCAACGCGGATCAAGCGAGCAAATCCATCAATCAATCTTCCGGTGTGGTCCCTGCAGATTCCAGCGACCACTGCTGTTCCAGTTTCGCTCAAGAATGACCCGTCGACATTCCATTTGAAGCACCCATGAGCTGGGGGGTCCACTGATCAGGTGAGCTCTGCTTGTGCGCTGCTTCTTTATTGCTTCGTAGAGTTCCTGTGTTGAGATTCTGGTGTTGGAGTAGGGCTGAATCAAGGGTGTTTTGCGGGTGGGGTTGTTGATTTCGAAACACATAGTTGTTCTTGCTTCGCCAGATCTGCCAAAGAATTTGGGTAAGTAACTCGAATGGGACTGTTTTATGCTTGAATTGGTTGATCCACTCTTCTATGCGTGTGATTTGGCTTCGATTAACCCAAATCTAAATGTCGGGGTGTTCCCATACGAATTTTGTCCAGGGACAAAGGAGGAATAGGTGCTCGCTGGTTTCGAGATGGTTCTAGCAAATTGCGCACTGAGCATCAAGTATTATATTCCTTCACTGAAGATTTACTCATGTAGGTAATGCGTTGTGACATAGCTGCCATAAAAAATGCTTGAGTTTCGGTTGTGTTTTGATGAGCCATATTCAACGCCAAAGTGTTTGGTATTTGAAATGAAGAGGATGCCTCATCCTGTTGTTGTTGATGCCGTTCTGCTTGTTTACTGTGATATGTGCTCTTTACAGTGTATATTCCTATTTTAGTCGGTGCCCAAAGAATTTTATCCTCCTGTCGTGTTCTGCTTAGGGGGGTCGATAGAATATCTTATGCTATTTGCTGGTCAAATAAATCCCTAATAGCTGGAGTAAATGCCAAGCTTGCTTGCCAAGCATGGCTTCATTAAACGTGATTAGGTCCCGAAATCCCAGCCCACCCATTTCTTTCCATTTCTTTAGTACTTCCCAGCTTCTAGTGAACTCCTCTATGCTAGTCATTCGTCTTCCACCAAAAGTCAGTAACTTTCCGTTCAATAGCCCGGCAAATGGACAGTGGGATTTTAAAGATAGACATGGCATATTGCGGAATCGCTTGCACAATTGCTTTTATCAGCACTTCTTTCCCTGCCTTAGACATGAGTTTTTCTCTCCAGCTCTCAAGTTTAGCATTTACTTTAGCTAATATCCAGGCAAACATCTCCTTTTTGGATCGCCCCCAATCTGACGGAATGCCCAAATATTTCCCTGTTTTTTCCAATTCAGGCACTCTCGTCTCATTGGCCAATCTCTATTTCAGTGCTTAGGGGCAATCTTTGCTGAAGAATATGCTGGATTTATTCAGGTTAATAGCTTGTCCAGACATACAGCAGTATTGATTCAAAATAGCAGCAAAATTTTGACATTCTATTAGTTTCCCATCCATAAATAGGATTAAGTCGTCTGCAAACATAAGGTGGGATAGGGTAGGATAGTCCCTATTTAGTTTGATTCCCCCGATGCTGCCATCCTCTACCGCTTTATGCAGCAACTGAGATAGCACATTTGCAACTATGATGAATAGGTAAGAAGATAGTGGGTCACCTTGTCAGATTCCTCGCAATGGTTTGAAAAAAGGTTGAGGTTGTCCATTCACTTTGACACTATAGGACACCATTGATACACATTGCATCACCCAAGTTACCCAGACATTGCTAAAACCCATTTTGAGCATGCACGCCTCTAGAAAATCCCACTCAACTTGATCATAGGCTTTTTTCATGTCAAGTTTGAGGATTGCTTGGAATTTCCTTCGTCTCTTTCGTGTTTTTAGCTGGTGAATCACCTCTTGCACAAGTAGCACATTGTCTTGTATCAATCTTCCTTGAACAAATGCACTTTGTTCCATAGTAATCAGTTGGGGGAGGAACTTCTTCAATCTGTTTGCCATCACCTTTGATATAATTTTATATGCAAAGTTGCATAAGCTGATCGACCTAAATTGATCCAGCTATTCTGGGATTTTAACCTTTGGTACCAGGGTAATAATGGTTTTATTCAGCTCTAGGTTTAGGCTACCAGTCTCACAAAACTTTTTAATTTCTTTGTAAATATCTGAGCCGATTTCAAACCAGTGGTGCTATAAGAATTTTCCATTCAATCCGTTTAGTCCGTCCAGTCCTGGGCCCTTTAACGCTCCCAATTGGAAGGTAGCAACTTTGACTTCCTCTAGTGTGACGTCTCCTGTTAATACCTGATTCATCTCCTCTGTTACCAAGCTTAGGAGCTAGTCTAGGACTTGTGACGTCCTGAAATTCGAGCCCTCTGAGGGAGGATTGAATGTTAATTTCGCCAGTGCATTGTTGGTTGATCTCACTCGGAACTGATCACTCCTGAGATACTGACCTTGAGGGGAAAGGCTAATGAGGACAGAACTCGTGCGACTAAAGAACTTGACCTAGGAAAACGACTCGACCGTGAGACTTGCGTAAGGACGATCCTGTAGTCAGGCAGGCCGATTTCAGAGACAACTAGAAGTCGATTCACGGACAGAAATAATGGGATGACGGGTGATTCCGTCTACTGTTATCGAACCCGTGAACGACCCTATGTCGATCCTTGATAATCGTATACTTTGAAATAAGAATCGATCCTTCGCAATTTCATGTAGTCAAGGACGTCCATGTGTCGAGAAGTCTTGAACGTGGTTTGGCACGAGTCGGTTACGTGTGAATCCTCGAAGCCGCCCGTCGGTCGAATTATACCAAAATGACATTTGGGCGAAATTGACAAGGCGGGAGAATCCAAGATTGGACTTCGAATTTTCGGGAACGTTCGGGGTGGACTTTTGGATGATGCTTCCTTGACAGTCAACGGAGTCGGTCGAGCCAAGTTTTGAGAAAGGGATTTTGGACCAAGAAACAGAGCCTATGAGGATGTGGGCCGGGCAAGAACAGTGTGGGCCTCACGCCCAAGGTGGGACAGCCACCATGGAAGGCCCGAGGCAAGCAAGTGAGCCCGTTGGGCCAAACCGACCCTTTACCCTTCCTAGCCCATTGTGTAAACCCGAGCCAATTCGAGCCCAATAAATTCCCGAGCCCGTTCCTATTCATTTTCCGGCCTTTTTCCTAGGCCCGTCCTCCATTTTCAGCCCAAGGACAGATTGGGAAATGTGCAAGGTGGAAATGACCAAAATGCCCTTGGATATTTTGAAGAAAAGTCAAAAAGGAAGAGAGAGAAGATGAGGTCATTGTTTGGCAAGTGGGGCAAGCCTTGATGGCTTGGATAAGGCTTATCCTTCAGCCTTCACTTCACTCTCTCTCTCCTCTTCATCTTCTCCAAAATCAGCCCCTCTCTCCCCTTCTTCCCTTGCCTTCCTGCAGTTTCAGTTTCGACCTCTCACCGAAATTGGAGTTGTTCGTTGCCTTCCCGGTGGAATCTCGGGGCGTGCCACCCACCATTGCGTTCGGGAGAGAGAATCCGTACGGATGGCGTCGGCCGTTAGTCGATCGGAGCTGCCGTCCGATCCGTACGGCGGCCGGAAGTCGGCTGTTTCCGGACCGCCTACCTGTAGCGTCGCCCTCTCGCACAGCTCCGCATTTTCTTCCGTTTCTCTCCATTTCCGGCCAAACCACCACCCATCCCAGCCACAAGTGGTTCCCCCTCAACCCCAGGTGCCGTTGGTCCCTGGCCCGCCGCTCGCCGGAGCTCCGGGCAGCCCGTTCAACTCCGATCAGCCCCTGTCCTCCTCCTGCAGTGCTGTTTTCTGAAGTTGAGGGTGTGAGCAGAAGCTTTTGCTGTGATTTCCATCTCGGGACCGCCTTGGAGTGTCGTGGGAGAAGTCCCCGGGTGTCGGGTTCGTTGCCGCCGCCGCGCCGGTGTCGCCGGCCCGCTTAACGGGTGAGTTTAGCTCCTAATCCCTATTTAGTGCCTAAACTTGCTTTTGGTTGGGTTAATTAGTGTTAATGCTGGTTTAGGAGGGTTAATTAAGTTGTATTAGCCCTAAGATAAGTGGTTAGATAGGTGATTAAGATTAGCTTAGCTTAATCTTGCTTAATTATGCTTGATTATGCTTAAGTGTTGATTATGTGTGGTTTATGTGATAATTAAGCTTGTTTAGCTTAATTGATTGATTAATTGTGTTTAATCAATGTTTTGTTTAATTTCTGAATTTAATTTATTGTTAATTGAATTTCGGAAATTACTGTTCACGGGATTACTTGTTCATTGATTACTTGTTCACGGACATCGTTCATGATTACTTGTTCATGATTACTGTTCACGGCACTGTTCATCCGGAAGTGAAATTGTGCATAATTTCATGTGCCTTGATCATATGAAGTGAAATTGATGTGTCGTGGCATGAACATTCGCATGAATCGTGTGAATTTCACAAAAAAAGGGAAAAATGATTTGTCCGAGGGACACCGGAAATGGACTGCCTTTATGAGAAAGAAAATGATTTGTCCAAGGGACACTGGAAATATACCGCTTTTATGAGAAAGGTGAGGAAAATGGTTTGTCCGAGGGACATCGGAAATGGACCACTTTTGTGAGAAATGATTTGAGGTTTTATATGCAAGCATGTGTGCATTGGCTAATGCTCAAAGATAATAAGTGGATTGTGATGGAATGCTTGCGTGATCACTAAGTTGAACCCGATTTATCGGAGATTATGGAAAGGGAGGGCACGGAAGGGCACGGTTGCGCCTCTGCGGAGGAAGGGCGCCGTAGCGCCGTTGCGCCTCGGAGGGCACGGAAGGGCACGGTTGCGCCTCTACGGAGGAAGGGCGCCGTAGCGCCGTGGCACCTTGGAGGGTATGGAAGGGCACGGTTGCGCCTCTGCGGAGGAAGGGCGCCGTAGCGCCATAGCGCCTCGGCCGCACGGAAGGGCACGGTTGCGCATCTGCAGAGGAAGGGCGCTGTAGCGTCGTAACGTCGTAGCAATAGCACGGAAAGGCACGGTTGCGCCTCTGCAGAGGAAGGGCGCCGTAGCGCCATTGCACCTTGGCCCAAGTTGTAGCCCGAGGGGCAATAAATGGGTGTGGATGCAAGAGTGCATGAGAAAACATGGCATCATTGGTTTCGATTATGCATGAGATGATCACATCATTTATGGCACGCACGCATGAATTCATAACGTGCAGGGTGTGGCAATGGCCAGGTGAGATCGCTTGTGACGCGACTCGCATGTGATTGATGAATTGCATCATCTAACGGCCATGTGCATTGCGTGTATTGTGCTGACTTATAACATGCAGGGTATGGCATACTGGGTAAGGTTGCATGCGAACCGACTATTCAATTGTTGGTTGCATTGCTTGCATTGAATGAGATTTAACGTGCAGGGTATGGCATACCGGGTAAGGTTGCATGCGAACCGACCTCTCGATTGTTGGTTGAACCCGTCTCGTGGTTTGATTGCCGATTGCTTGGGTGTTTGTGGTCGGGTTGAGTGAGGGGGTGGTTCTGGGAGAGATACCCCGGGTTGAGTTGGCGTACTAACCGGGGCTTAGGGGGAAGAACTCGCTGAGATTTTATCTCAACCCGTCGTGGTTAACATTTTTCAGGTCTTTAGAATGGTGCACCCGCCGTGGAGAATCCCCGCCCCCGTTTCTCTAGTGATCGACTCCGACGGAGTCGAGTCCGATGGGTCCGAGTGACCATGGTGTTGAACCCGAGGGTTCATTCGTATAGCTGGATTAACCTAGTTTCTTTTTGGCCTAGCTTAGAGGATGGATCGGCCCCTTTTGTCGGGCTTGTAATTCAAAAGACGATCCTCCATTGGTTAATCCAGTAAATTGTGTAAATGAGTAGTGATGGTTGTTCTTGTTATTCATCCCTCTATCCCTGATTGATTGATTGATTGATTGATTGTTGAACTGGGGATGGTTCGTCTTCCGCTTGCGCATAACAAAAGATTAAAATGAATGGTCGTCGACGAGTCCTAGGACGTCGCTTTTAATTGACCATGGTAAGGGGTTGTCGCGTGCTCGGGGTTCGGGGCGTGACAGGACTGGTTGGAGGTTTCACTCACCCACTGAGGTATAGAGCTCTTTAAAAAATTTTGTGGACATCTCTTTTATCTTGCCCAGGTCCCGTATCCATTCGCCATTTTGATTTTTCAGCAAAGATATTCTATTTCTTTGCCTTCTTTGCACCGTTGTAGCATGAAAAAACTTGGTGTTTCTGTCCCCCCATTTCAGCCATTGAATACGGGAACGCATACCCCAGTAAATTTCCTCTTGTCGCCACAATCTTTTGATCTCACCATTTAACCATTGAACTATTTCCTTGTCGTAGTTCAGGTTTTGGGCAATTAATCAGCTGTTGCATTTCCCCTTTTAGAGATTTAATTGCATTGTGGGCATTAGGAAATGTTTTCTTACTCCATGAATGAAGTGTCATAGTGAGCTGTTTAATTTTCCAACTCAATCCTTCCGTTTTATCTGCTTGCTTTTTCCAAGATTCCAACATGACTTGCGCACAATCCTCTACTTCAGTCCAGTATGCTTCGAATTTAAATTCCTTCTTTCTTCTTTCTATTTGAGGAAATAAATCCACCAATAGTGGGATGTAATCTGAGCCTATAGTAGGGAGTGCAAACACCTCCGCTGATGGGAACTCCATCCTCCATCCTCCATTCTACATTACAGAGTGCCATATCCAGTCTTTCCTTCACGAACTTAGCTCCCTCTTTGTGGTTGGACCAAGTAAATACACAGCCCTTGCTTTCTATGTCCATTAAACCACGTGTATCCAGAAAGTCTTGAAATGCTTTCAATTTGTAATTTTCTGCTATTCTCTTACCCACCTTCTTCCACACATACAACACTTCATTAAAATCTCCAAGACATGCCCAAGGGTCATGGTTGAGATGGTTAGCAGCTGCTATATCAGCCCATAACCTCAACCTGTCCTAGAAATCTGTAGGTGCATGAATGAAAGACACTCTCATAGTGTGGTTTGTTTCCCCATTAATGCAGTTAGTGTGTATGTAATGCAAAGAACTTGAGTCGATAGTGATGGATACCTAGTTATTCCAAAAAATAGCCAATCCCCCAGCAATAGCTCTTGGGTTGATTATGAAACTATTTTGAAACTTTAATCTGCATTGTAGTCTCTTGCACACCTCCTCCTTGTTTTTCATTTCCATTATAAATAAGATAGTGGGCCTTTCTTGAGCCACTAGGGCTCTAATTGCCTAGAATGTCAGGGGTGAGCCCAACCCCTGACAATTCCAGTTGAGTATCTTCATTTGTGACTTGGTGGCTTATTAGGGCTAGCCACCAAAGCCCATCTATGTGTTTCTTCCTTCGTGAGAATGGGAGTATCTAGTAAAGCTGTTTCATCGATTACTTGATTACTCATTCCCTGTAGTTCATAGGGAGAGTACCTTTTCTATTTTTTCATAGCTACATGTTTCAACCCTTTGCCCTTCCTTTCAGCCATATGTCCCGTCATAGCACTTGTGCTATTTTTAGTTCTTTTAAGTAGCTGGCCTTCATCTAGGATCACAAGGTCTGCACCTATCTGGTTCTAGGTCATTTCTTCTTGGGCAGCTTCTTGGTCCTGTCTATTTTGGACAGAAACATCATGGGTTGGCATAACCCCCTTCTGTTTTTCAAATAAAACCAGTTCTCCCTGGGTTATCACAAGTTCAGATGGCTCATAGTCCTTCAGCAACTCCTCCATTGATTTCTCATAATATACATCCCAAAATGGGCTATATTCATTAACTTCTACTTTCATTTAAGGGCCAAACAGCATGTTTTTTTTTGTTCAGAAATAGTTATTCTTGGTATGGAATTTCAGCACAATGCTGTGCATAATGTCCTAACCTTCCACATGAATAGCAATAGTGTGGAAGTCATTCGTACCTAAAGTCTAGCCAGAGCTTTTTTCCTTTGTTACTGAATATAGCTCCCAGTTTCAACGACTGTAGCATATCTATAGCTACTCTGGCTTTCCCTATCATATAAGGCATGTACCCTTTCGCCTCTATTTTCACTTCTAATACTTCCCCAATGTCTCCTGCTATTCGTTCCACGACTTCCTCTGAAATCCATCCTGCTCGTAGCCCATGGATATGAACCCAGAAACTGCAGGTATCAAATTTATAACATGCTAGAGGGGTGTTCGGTAACTAGGGTTTCAGGATTAATAAGTGATTTGCGAAAGACTAGGGTCCCATTGAAACAACTCTCTCTTTATTTGTTTCTGATGCAAAATGAAATGCGAAAACTCCAGGAGCTAACAAATTAATTTCTACATTTTTTGCCTTCCAGACCCTTCACATTGTATTCTAGAATGCTTGAAAGTTGATTTTTGGGTTCTGGTATAACTGCCCAATTAGGGTTTGCTGGCATTCTCTTACCTTTGTGGTTGAGATGACATCATCTACAGTGGTAATGGCTTGATTTGACCATAACTTACCCAATCTTTTGCAAAGCATTGCTAGGCGAACATCCTCATCATCTTGTGACTCCATGATTGTTGGAAGTGCTAGCGACGACTCCACTGGTTACGGTCTAGAAAATGGGTTCTGGATGTTGGTGGAAAGAAGGCTGTGGGGACGCTATTGAGAGTGGGTTGTCGATTTTGGGGTTAAGAGGGGAAAGGGTTCTGCGATCTTGGGTCTTTCATGATGGGTTGTGGTGTAGAAGGAAGGAATCGATTGAGGTTTTTGGAGAAGCAAAAGCTACCGAGCAGGTAGAGGGAACTCTCACTACAGAGAGAGACCCCGCTAGATTCTAGGGTTTGTCCTAAGAAAATTGATAGGAAATAAAGGCATGGACGGGCAAACTCTTTATTTTTTTTTGCTTTTATAGTCAAGAAGACCTAAGAAAAAGTATTAGTCCTTCCATCCCACTGCTGTCACATCGGGGTGATGCCAGAAAAATGCTTTCACTTGATTCTGGTGTATAAAATCGTATGCTTCTTGAGTATTTTTACGTGGTTTGAGTTCTAAATCATCTCAATCAACCTATATGTTATTAGGCATAAATGGAATAATTATCAATATAAAAGGTACAGAGGTATTTATAAGTCTTTATTGATGGACTAGTATTCCAAAGCAATTTTCATGAAATAATAGAGTGAATCGATTTTCCTGGTTGATCGAAAAGATGGTCATCATGTTCAAGTTGATCAATTTATATATAGGAAATAACTTCATCAAGGGATTGCATTGAATACAAAATGGAAACAAAACCTTGTGTTGAACCCAAATTTAGAGCCATTTCAATTCCAAATGAATAAGAATCTCTTGAAAAAAGGAGTCATTTCACCAGCAAAATATTTGTTTTCTTATTTGAGCAAGAAGCGTCACACATGTAGGTTGCATTATCATTGAATGAGTTCTACAAGTTAAAGACTTGAAATAAAATATCCATGCAATTTTGGTGAACAAACATCACATGTGATTCTCTTGAGACAAATATACATTCTATTTGTAGCATCTCTTATCCTCACTTTTTTTTGGTCATAAAAGTGAATCATGTCATTCATTAGAAGTAGAGGGAATACATCTATTGTGGCTTTTTGAACACAAAAGTTCCTTTAAAATAGGAGGGTGGTCTGCAACTAGTTCTGAGGTAGAGCCTTTTGGCGGTGAGTTTTTTGCTAGCCAGTCTGCAGTCTGGTTGGATTCCTTAGGTCTGTATGCCAGTGATATAAACCTGGGTCGGGCAAGCATTTCTTTACAGTCTTCGATGATTGGCTTTAGAGCCCATGGGCTTTGTTTGTGGTCCATCACAAACTACAGTAGAAGGGAGTTGTTCGTGACGATGGTGATGTTCGAGTGTTGGTTCGCTATCGACTGGTTGGTCGCTTATGTGTGCAGAAGCTTCAAGGCCTCCCGTAGAGCAAGGAGTTCCACTTGAAGGGTTGTTTTTGTTGCCACACTCTCAACGAAACCAGCAACCGTCCTCCCTATTGGATCGTGATAGATGCTGGCCATCGCTCCTTCCTTCTCCCCTTCGAACGATGGATCCGTCAATATTGAATTTTAGGGCTCTGATTGGGGGGAGGGCCTCCATTGTTTAAGTTGGGTTGCTGTTTGTCTCTCTTCTTTGTTTGATTTGGGATTCCAACGTTTGAAATTTTTGTCCAATGCATGTGCCCCTTCAAATGTTGCGGTTGGGTTTGGGAGTTGTTGGTTGAAGATCATGGCGTTGCGTCCTAGCTAGATTTTCCATAAAACCGTTGTAATTAGCTCACCTGATGATAAGCCCTTTTGATGAACTATTGTCTCGACTATCCATTTGTCAATTCGTGATGTTGCGGGGCCAGGCATTTGGATGTGCAACTAGGTGTCTGACCAGATTGCCTTAGTCCATTCGCACAGCAACAGTAGGTGTACTGCTGTTTCTAGATGTTGTCAGCAGACTAGGCATAGGGGTTTGGGGATTATCACTAGCTTGTGAAGGTTGACTCTTGTGGGTAAGCGGTTTTGGCACACACTCCATAGGAAAATTTTGATTTTTGGCATAGTACTTGTTGACACCTAAATTTTGACGATTTGTTTAAGTATTTTTTTGATTGCATTAGAAAATTAGGGATTAATTTCTAACCTCTTAACAAAAAAAAATTTCATTAAAATTGCATCGCATATAGACATTAGGAGCACCTGTGTCGTTAGTTTTGAAATTTATCAAAAAAAAAAATTTAAATAATAAAAAAAAATTAATTAATTAAAAAAATTTCGGAAAAAAAGAGGAGGTGGGTCCGGGCCGGGTGGGCCAGCCCAGCCCCCTTGCTTTTCTTTCTTTTTCCCCGCGTGGGCTCGGCCCACTTTTCTTTCCTTCCCCGGCCCGGCCCGTCCATTGGTCTTCTTCTCCCCTTCTTCTCCCGCGTGTGGGAACAAGCGAGCCGACGGGAGCGAAGATCAAAGCAGCGTGCAGCATGGCAGCCCGCAAAAGAGGAATAAAAACGAAGTGCGGGTGCGGAGTCGAGGAGTAGCGGAAAAGCGGGGAGGGGGTTAGGTCGGCAAGTCGGGGATGGAAGGGGGCAACGGCACGCAAAGAACAAGAAGAAAAGAAGAAAAGGAAGTCAAAGAGTGAGCGGGGGAGGAGGAAGTCGAACTCTAGAGGAAAAATCGGGAGATCCGGAGAGAAAGAGAGAGAGACCGAGAGGGGGAGATCGGAAAGTGCTCGAGAGAAAAAAAACCGGAGACAAGGAGAAAAACGCAGATCTGAGAGGACGGAGGAGGAGAGAGCCAAGGGCTGTTCTAAAAAAAAAACCAGGACAGAGGTGAGGCTCGAGGGAAAAGGAGAGTGCCCACCGCGTCTCAAACGCGACCGACGAGCCGCCGACGCAGCTTCTTCCACTTCGCCGAAGCTCTTAGAGCCGAGAGGAAGGTTCCGAGAAGGAGGGAGAGCTCGAGAGAGGAACTACGAGCGACGAAGAGAGGGACCCTTAGCGGCGCACTTGACGACCTCCCCGGCGACGTCCTCGGGCTAACCAGGTAAGTTCAGCTCCGCCCTTGCTCCGTTTTAGGCGCACCGGGCCGGAGCTCGCGGCCGTCCGGCTCGCGCAAGCCCCGGCCCTTGTATCCCTTGCATTTTGTTCCCACGTTCCTAGTATGCCATTTTCGAAGACCCCTAAAGCATGTTCGAGGCTCGGTTGAGCGGGAAACCTTCGAATTTGATAGTACCCGTTAACTGTTTGACGAAATGCCCGAGTGAGGTCCGGCGCCGATTTCGATTCGTTTGGTAGACACCGAGTCACCATTGCCGGTCTGACTTCGTGAGGATGTCCCAGGGGGGTTTGTTTGTCCGGTCAGCGAAATTTCGGCTTAGTTTGACTGAGGGTGTCCTTAGTGTCTCGGTTTATTGTCTCCTCCGGCGACCTTCGAAAACACCGGCCGGCTAGGGGCGGCGGTGATGGCGTCGGTCGGACCGAACGACCGACGCCGGACGATGACATGACGACCTCCAAGGGATGGGCGGGCCTCGCGGCGGCGCCGGCGTTGGTCTGGCGAAGCAGCTGCAGGCATGCTCGGAGGGGGAGGACGTCGGGCATGCATGGAGAAGAAGACCAGACCATAAAAAAAAAGAAAAAAAAGAACAAAGAACAAAAAGAAAAGGACAAAAAAACAAAAGGGCCAGAAATTAAAATAAGGAAGGGGCTGGGCCGAGGCTTTGTCGAGCGGGCTCGGACCCGCGCCTGACATAGGGGGAATGGCTGGGCTGAGAGCAAAACTTGGGAATGGGCTGTCTTTATTAAAATTTTGTGGGCTTTTAATTTTGTTCTTTTTCGAGCGGGCTTTGGAGGGAGAGTGCGGCCCGATTACTTTGGCCCAACCTGCACCGACGGGGCCCGGGTCGTCTAGTAGGGCCGGGTCCTTTGACCCGGTCCGAATTATTTATTAAAAAAAACAAAATCTATTAAAATTAAAAAATTCAGAAAATCATAAAAAAACATAAAAAAATATTAAAAAACCATAAAAAATTTCAGAAAATTCAGAAAATGCATGGGAAATTCAGAATCTTGAAAATTTATCAAAATTTTCGGAAAAGATATTATTATTTTTAAAAATCGAAAATATTAAAATATTGAAAATTCCAAAAAAAAATAAAAATTTCAAAAATCCCAAAAACTCCAAGTTTGTTTTAGAGTTTTCCAAAAAAGCTCTAAAATAATTCTTGGACCATTTTCTATTAAAAAGTGTCGGAAAATCATCAGTCTAAAATTGTGCTTAAAATCGAGCAAGTTTTCATGGCTTCACCTTAGGGTTTTAATCCTCTGATACAATTGCCCTTGATAGCATGCTTACGATGAGATGATTATGGTTTCCCTTTAGTTTAATTAGGATTTTCATTTATGTATCTCTTAATGCTAGGGGTTTACTTTTGCTTGCGATTTATTTAATGCTTTCTTCAATTGCTGAATGTTGTTTTAATGATTGCACACCTACATGATCACCTCACATGTTAGTGGTTAAGTCTAAAATCAATTCAAATTGCCTGACAAAAGTCTTTTTGAAATGAACAAAATTAGATACCGAAATGGCACTAATTGGTTAATTAGTGTAATCAGGTCCCCGACTCTAGAATCTCTGGTTGCGTAGAAAGTGAGGCACACTCCCATGCCTCACTTGGTTTCTAGCCGACCCCAATAGGCTAGTGGCGACTCCTCATTTGAAGATTTTCATGAACACCCAACGTCACGCGGGGTATGGGCTTGGGAGAACTTATGTTTAATGAGGGTCCTGGACCCACCCTATGGACAATACCCCTAAACCTATTTATTCAGACATTCCTTTCCCCCTTAGGACGGAAAAAAATAGGTTGCGACAGTACTGAGTTTCCAAATGTGCTGACATAGGGATTCTGGGTTTTGATATGAGGAGGATGCTTGGTTGTTGTGCTGCTGTTGTTCATGTTGCTGCTTGCTGTTGTAGGCGTCTTTGATTGTGTAGTTGCCTTCAGTGTTTCCTGTCCAGACCATTGTATCTTCGGTTGGATGAGTTCTAAGTGGAATTGCCAATATATCTTCTGTCACCCTTTCTCTGAATAGAGTTTGAATTTTCTGTGCATCCCATCGGTATGCCCCATCTTTAAAAGGTTCGTTCACTCTCTGAGGTTCCCCTACGTGTGCTGTCCCGCCAATGACACCTTAAGGCAGCCAATTGTCTTCCCGTATTAGAACTAGTTTCCCATTTCCTATCGCCCATCTTGTTAAAGGTTTAATGCAATCTCTCCCCTTAAGCATGATGTGCCATCCCGATGAAGGCCAGGGGCCTTTGTTGGCATTCTAGAAAATGACTCTAGGGAAGTATAACCCTTTTATGATCTGACTCCATAAAGTTGTTGGGTTCTGAATTAATCGCCATGCTTGCTTGCCTAACTTTGCTTTGTTGAAAGCAATGAGGTCTTGAAATCCCAGACCCCCCTCTAGTTTTCCAAGTTTCAGAGTCTCCCATTTCTTCTAGTGTATGACAATCTTTGTCTCATTTTGTGTCAACTAGAAGGATGCTATCCGTTGTTCGATCGCTCAGCTTACTGATAAGGGGATCTTAAAGATTGACATTGTGTACTAAGGAATTGCTTGTATTATTGCTTTTATCAAAGTTTCCTTCCCAGCTCTAGAAATGAGCTTCTCCTTCCAGCCTGCTAGTTTCATGTCCACCCTAGCTAGTATCCATGCAAACATGTGCTGTTTTGAGTCCCCCCAATCCGATGGAATGCCAAGATACTTCCCTATTCTCTCTAATACTAGGACTCTTAACGCCTATGCCATATTCTGCCGAACGTTGAGCAGGCATCCCCTACTGAAATGGATCTCTGATTTGTTCAAGTTTATTGCTTGGCCTGTTGCGTAGCAATATTGGTTTAGTGTGCTTGCTAAGTGTTGGCATTCACTAAGTTTCCCCTCGAGGAAGAATATGGCATCATTGGCAAATAGTAAATGTGAGAGTGTTGCGCAAAAAGTATTCAGTTTGATTCCTTTGAGACTGCTGTCTTCTATGCCTTTGTTTATTAACATGGATAGAGCATTGGCCATGATAATAAAAAGGTAAGGGAGAGTGGATCACCTTATATAATGCCTCGAATGGGCTAGAAGTACTATTGGGGTTCACTGTTAAACTTGACACTAAAAGTGACAGAGGAAATGCACATCATGATCATTGCCACCCATTTGCCGTGGAATCCTATTTTTAACATCCATGCTTCTAGAAAATCCCATTCTACCCTGTCATATGCCTTCTGCATGTCTAACTTGAGCACTGCCTGAAACTTCTTTTTCCTTTTTCTGATTCTTAGTTGGTGTAGGACTTCCTGAACTATTAAGATGTTGTATTGGATCTAACGTCCACTAGCAAAAGCACTTTATTCCATCAAAATGAGTTGAGGAAGCCAAGGCTTCAGGCGATTGGCCATAATTTTTAAGATAATTTTGTAGCTAACATTGCAAAGGCTTATAGGTCTAAATTGGCTAATAGTTTTTGGGTGAGGAGTTTTGGGAATGAGGGTTATGTGTGTTCTGTTCAGTTTTTGGTCAAAAGTACTAGACTCAAAAAAGTTCCTAACCAAATGGGAAATGTCATGCTGTATTACCTCCCAATGGTGTTGGTAGAATTGGCCATTAAGGACATCGGGTCCTGGGGCTTTTGTGGGGGCTATCTGAAAAGCACCACGTTTTACCTCCTCCATCGTTACCGACTGCATAAGTGAAGCATTGGTAGTCGCCTCTACTACTTTGGGGCATTGCTCCAGCACTAGACGTAAATTTCTTACCCCTTTAGTGGTGTAGAGTAGTCGGCAGAAGTTGCTCATGTTGCTTCAACTTTACTTCATTATTGCACCAGTTGATTTCATCTACTTTTAGTGTGCTGATTCTATTTCTTTGCCGGCACTGCACTATAGTCACATGGAAAAACTTAGTGTTTGTATCTCCCCATTTGAGCCAGCTGACATGCAATCTCAATCCCTAGTACATTTCTTCTTGTTACCAAGCAATTTCATTTTTCTACTTGATAGTCTCGGTTGCCTCCTTAGTGTCTATGTCTCATGTCCTGTTTGTAAGTCAAATTAACTATTTCTTGAGGGTTTCTATTTGGCGATGTGCATTTGAGAATTTGATCCAGCTCCATGATGAGAGTGTGGTAATGACTTGTTCTTGTTTATTTGCCACAGCCCCTTCCATCAGATTCAAGTCCCTTCAAGCATTGGTGACAATCTCCTCATACTTTGTATCTTCTACCCAGAAAGCTTCCCACCAAAACTCTTTCCGCCTCGCTCTATGCTGTGGATGCAGTGACAACAGGATTGGGCTATGGTCTGACTATTGGGCTATGGTCTGACCCTATAACCGGCAAAGCATAGGCTTCCACGTTTGGAAATAATACTCTCTAATCTAAGTCACCAAGAACTCTGTCGAGTCTTTTTTTAACCATATGTGTTCCTTCCCTATTGTTTGACCAGTTGAAGGCGTAACCCTTGCTTTCAATATCCAATAGCGCACAATCCCGAAAGAAGGTTTGAAAGGCTACCAATCTATAGTGGTCTACTTCTCTCTTCCCTGCAGTCTCCTAGTGGTGGAGAGTCTCATTGAAGTCACCGAGACAAACCCATGGGAGATGATTGGACAAGTGAGTGTCCCGGATCATCTGCCACAGATTTAGCCTTGCACAAAAATTGGTGGAGGCATGAATGAAGGTGATTTTGGTTTGTTGTCCACTACTTGGTTCTTTATAGGTGATTTCTATCATTTCAGCTATGTTGATAATGAAGTCGAGAGAGATCACTTCGTTCCATAATAGTGCTAAACCCCTTGCCATACCGACTGGATTCACTGTTTTTAGGTGTTGAAAGTTGAGCCTTCTCCATATCCGATCCACCATAGCCTCCTTATTTTTAGTTTTTGTCAAAAACACCAAAACAGACCTTTTTTGAGTCACTATGGCTCTCAAAGCTTGGAATGTCAAGGGTGTGCCTAGCCCTTGACTGTAACATCCTGAATTTTGACTCATTCTGGGATAGATGAAATGGTTATTTTATCAATGCATTGTTAGTTACGTTTACTCTGAATTGGCCCCTCATGAGTTAACTAACTATTTGGCAAGGCAATTAAGGATCGATATGTGTACGACTAGTGAATTTAATCAAGGATATGCTACTCAACCATAAATATCAAAGAGGAATAATACCATACTATTGTAGGCCAATTAGCGAACGGAAATAAATCGATTTGGCAAAAGTACGAGGTCGGATTGCGGGTGATTCCGCACAACTTCGATAAAAATAATGGTCGGTGACGCATCCTGGGAAGTCGCAAATCAAATGACCACAGGAGAACAAGGGTTGTCGCAGACTCGATGGTCGGGTCATGACATTGACAATTCCAACTCAGAATCTTCATTTAATCCCTTGTGGCTCTTTTGGGCTAGCCACCACAGCCCTTGGGAGGTTGTTTTCAGCCATGTGAATGGGAGTATCCGTTAGTACAGTTTCATCAAGATTGTTTGAGCTTGATTGTGCCCACTCATAGGGATTGTACCTTTTTTGTTTCTTTGCAAGGGGGATTTTTTTTTCCCAAAGTGTCCTTTCTTTTGCAACCCTCTTCGCTTTCCTTGCTGGTTCCAGGATCTGGGATATCTTGGAGTAGTAGCTGTGTATGTTTTCTGGGCTGCCGCGGAGCTGTCATAGGAGGGGTAAGCTCTGGGATTTTCTTTTCTAGCATTGCATTACTTTCTATAGCTTTTCCTGTGGTGATGCGTCGTAGGACAGTAGGCTCTAGAATGGTAGGTTTAGGGCACATTGAGCTCTCCTCCATATTCGGCAAAGTTGCCCTATAGAATAGCTTCCAGTACGGACTATTCTCCCGAACTTCAGATTTCAGCTACTGGCCAAAATTTCCTTGCAAGTTTCCTTCCAGGCCTATGTTTGTTTGGCACCAGTTTATAGTCGGAGGCCCTTATCCTCACTTGATTAGGTTGAATTTAGTGACGTAATGCATAAAATTATACTACCGAAATGGCAGCGGAGGAAACTTAAGGGATGGGTAGTATATCCTTTTGCAAAAGAAATAATGGGTATAAAATGGAATTGTTAGTTCTCTTCCTAAGCTAATATAGACAAAAACATATAAGAAGAATAAAGAATGACTAGGGACCACACAATCGAAAGACAAAAACATTGATGGACCGGCCCAATTGACATTGAACAAAAGGGGAAAAGATCCGGCTAGACAAGGCGTGAACATGTCATAAGTGGTGTCAATATTGAAGGGGTAAGAATAAGTTTAGCCGTAGATTTTTTATGGTCCTATTGTATCATATTATTATGAGACATGATTTTTTATTATTACAAAAACTAAAGAGCAACGAATTACGTATCAATTGTCAAATAAGGATTTTGTTTTGGTACAACAACAAACCAGTTATCATTTATAGCAATGTTTTATATGATTGGATGAGATTTTACACACACAAAAAGGCTCATCCGAAATTATAAACCTTAAGTATGAAAAGCATTTTAATCATAAATCATTCATTTGATACTGTCAAGTCTTAATCTTTATAAGAGTAATTACAATATCCACCTCCAGTGTAAACAAAATTTACACAAGGGGTGCAAATCCACCATTGATTTAAAAGAGTGAACAGTTTTATTCCTCAAATCAAGAGCGGATAAAGCCCCTTGTATAAAATTTCATTTACACTGGTGGTACATATAATATTATTCATCATTCTTTATTTTCTTCTCTTCCTTCTAGAATTATCTATACAATTTCTCTACTAATTTTTTTGTTTTGAATCTAGTTTAATAGACAGGGTGACCCCCAACTACCAGGAGAAAGTACTAAAAAGAAAGACCCTTGAAATACATGAGCAATCACATCCAAAAGTTTTTACAGTCCCTCCATCCTAACGCTGTCGTGTGCTTCTTGAGGCATTGTTTTTGTTTGGGTTTTTGAACCATCTGTATCAACCTGATATGTTATTATTAGATATAATGAAGACAATTGTTAATATAAAGGGTATGAAGCTACTTTTAACGTTTAGCTGATGAACGAGTATTCTGGAGCACTCTTCATGAAGCAGAGAGTGAATTTCTATTTCCCTAATCCACCAAAAAATTGGTGATTCATATATAAGAAAAACTTCATCATGAGATAACACCACCGAATATGAATTGAACATGAGACCATGTACAGAGTCCAAATTTAGAACCATTTCAGTTCCAAGCAATCTCTTGGGAAATGGAGCCGTTTTACCAACAAAAGATTGGTATTTTTATTGAAGGAACAGACATGACACCTGTAGGTTGCACTAGCATTAAATGAGTTTCTGTTTTTAGTATCCAAAATTCTTATCCCATATTGATTAGGTTGGATTCAATGACGAAATGCATAAATTAAAAGCATAGATCTTAACCCCAAAAAATTAACAGTACCAAAACGGTAGTAGGAAATCAAGATATTGCTGGTATGGCATATTGCAAATTAAATAATTGGTATAAAAAGTTAAAATGATTGGTTATGATTCTATGAAAAATGTTCATCAGAAGTTTTATACATTTAGTAAGAAATGCAATCTAATCACAAATCACTCATTTGATTCTATCGAGTGTAAAAATAAATAAATTACAGAAGCAACATAAATTCACCATTAAATTATGAGAGTGGGCAGTTTTAATCCTCAAATTGGTGGGGGTTAAGGTCTATTGTGTAAAATTTTCTTTACATTGGTGGTGTTTTCCATTTTATATGCCCAATGTCATTCATAAATTAAAAATCCTTGAACATCCAGTCAAACCAAATCGAAGCAAATACATTAAAACTATTAGAAAATTTTCCAAGTGTCGATCAATGGGAAACTCCAATTTAATTTTCTTTTTTATCTTTTTTTTTTTTCATATAATCACATTTTTGGAAAAAATATCTCAATTCTCACCCATTAACTACTTACATATCTTTTTTTTTTTTTTTTTATGATCCAGGGAACTCCGCACCCTGCCGACAACTAGGGGAGTAAACTCTGGGGGCCGCATGTGCTAGCCACCACACACATATGCAACCAGGTAAGTCACCCTGTGACAAAGCTGGGATTCGAACTCTCGACCTTTTGCGAGAAGAAGAGAGCGCAAACCAGCAATGCCACCCAGGTGGGTGGTACCACTTACATATCTTTATCTTCAGAAATACTGTTCACGTCCCTCTAAGTAAATAGGGATAAAGGGTAATTGATGTGAAGGTATAAAATAGTTTTCAAAGGTAAAAGTTAGGTATAAAATTGGTATTTTCAAAAGTTGAGGCATGTATTTCGTATTTTCCCCTACTTTCTTCGCCTTGTTTTTATGTGTTTTTGTTTACTTCTCTTATTAATTAATGTAATCAAGTTTATATTCTAATATATATTGCAATTTCTCAGAGAACGGGAAACAACAAGAGGTGCAGTACTTGACCTTACTTCCAACATATAATTAGCATTTATTGATTTATTTTGTATTTAGCATATTTATGAAATATAGCTTTTATCTCGAGTTAAACTAATGTACTTTATGTATGAGATGTAATTCTAATATGTAACCACGCATTTCAGGCATAAAATCTATTCTTCTCTTTTTTTGGTTTCTGTTAGAAGATATCTTGATACAAATGAACTTCCAAATCATGAGTTACTATTTGCAAAGTGTTGAAAAGGCGAGTCAACAACTTGCTTACTTGATATGAATTGTGTTTGCTAATGTGCGTTTACAAATAGGATATTCCAAGTTGTAGCATTGAATTAGGCTAGTGTACTGAGTAATATGTATAAATGTCCTCTCTCATGCTAATATCATAAGAAGTGTGTCTACAGATAGGATATTCTAAATTGTAGCACAGAATTTAAGCTAGTGTTTTGCCTAACATGGATTCTCTCTCTCTCTCTCTCTCTCTCTCTCTCTCTCTCTCTCTCTCTCTCAATGCGAGAATGCATCTCAAACCCCATCTTTGCAAGACTCAAATGACTAAAATACTTTCCTATCTATCCAAGCCCATAAAAAAACACAATCTCAAACTACCCACGTAACCAAACACTCAAACCAAGTTTTGCTACCAACCTTCACCGCTGCTGCCACCTCGTTAGAGAGAGATATGGTGAGTGGCCAGTCCTTAGGTGTATGAAGTCTCCCAGCGGCAAATGTGACAAGCGACGACAATCACCAAGTCATCGAAGGTGGCTAAATTAGGCCTTGAGTTGATTCTAGGATTTTCGGTAGGCGGAGAATTTTAAAAATTTCATGAGCATTTTGTCAAGATATGATGATTTTTTTTTTTATATTCAAAACAATAGTGGTAATCAATATCAGGTGGAAATCAGTGTCTACAGTGAAAATTAAGATGGAAGCTGGTTGTTATAAACAAATACATGGTGCAAAATGGTTTGCTCAAATATGTTTTGGGTATTTCCCTAGGGAAAGTTAGCTAATCAGTTCTAAACATAATGTATGCAGTCCTAAATTATTCACTTTGTCAATTTTCTCGTCACCTCATATATTGTTTTTTTATTTAGCCATCCATCGCCTCATAGTCGATTCACCGTGTGCTGATAGTAGTCATCTTACCGAGCCAAACCCTTCTTAGTTGCTAGCCTTTCTCACAATCCATATTGAAAAGTGCCTGTTAAATTTTATGTTCTCAAAAAGTCATAGAAGCAAGTAGGTTCTCTAATCAAATGGAAGATTCACTCCCCCTTCAAGGAAATGAGAAGGGGAATCTCCAAAGTCTTCGACAAGGCCGGTGAATAAGCGGGCCGTACGGCCGGGCCCAATTTCCCAGCACGCCAGTAATTCCTATTTGATAATCAGCTTTTCTCAGTGTTGTCTGTTCAGCTTTTTTCTGTAATTGATGTCATGTACTAATACTTTCTCTCATGGGATAGGGATCAGCATAATTGAAGCATTCTACTTGCTTGGAGCAAATTGTGGTCTAGGTCAGCTTGCTTAAACTCATTGTTGGTGATTGGTGCTTCCGGCTGACCAAGCTTTATTTGTACTCTTAAGGTTTCTACTTACAGTAGCAGATTTTATGGATGTAAATCTTCATTTCAAATTTAGCCACTAGAATTAGCAAAAGTGTATAATCTTAGTCTGATCTATAAATATAATGACTTGCCACTTTAAGTTGGTTGTGTTGGTTATGAATGTTTTAGTGATTGCAACATTATGTCATGACACAAGACTTTATCTAGAAACTTTGTTTTGTTTTACATTTGCAGATTCATGTTCATGAAGTTGCGGAAGAGGATATTGGTGACTACAGATCTTGTATTTTGGCTCATGTTCTCACAAGTAATAAGATCATTAGGTTCCATTGTGGGAATATACAATTTAAATGTGCGTTTGCCTTGTTAAATTTATGGTAAGAGATGTTACGGTACTAGAAAAAAAATGGTCACAAAAACTGAGAAAGTTTTTGTTTATTCTTGTAAGTTGGCCTAGCTATCGCCACTCTGAGAAGCGTCTAAAAATGCTGGGTATATACTTAATTGCTTTTAGAAAAAAGCTCATCAAACGTTTAGGGTGGCTGTGCCCCCTATCCTTTAGAGAGGAGTGCAGGTTAGAAGAGGGGTGTTGAAACAGGGATTATTGAGCAAATAACAGATACCTTTATGTCCATCTGAAATACAGTCATGCCATCTTCTTTTTCATCTATTTGGAAAAGAAACCAAATGGATATAAACCAATTTATCCTACTTATACTTCTCTAACCAACTTGATCCACCATTATGATAGCGAACGAATGCCATCGATTAAACACAGAACCGCTTGGACTTTTGCATGCCTTGTTGTTTGCTTATCCCCAAATTCCTGTCCTCCTAACTGGATCCTCAATGATCTCAACTTGAAAATTAGATTTCTACTTATTTTATGGGTGGTTGCCAAAATATCTATGTATCCAAAACCATCCCCATTGTTATGCCTGCAAAGCCCTCAATTGGAACACCAGCATCTTGCAAAGCTAAGCAGCCCCCGCAAACAGATACCACGCTGCCACATTAGAGAACAATTTGAAGGGGAAGGAGCATCAATAACCGAGCATCAACAGTTAAAGGTCCGTGAAGGATGAGGAAGAAACTTAATGTGAAAACTAAGCCAACATGTTTTCAAGTGAATCTGAACTCAAAAATATACTCATGCACACGAATGCATGTGATGATTTGAGGAAGATAACATGACAATTAGATTACCTCAAGGAACCGTCGCTTTCAGTAATGGTGCTCTCAACGCCAATTGTGAAAGGCAAGTTATCTTCAGAAGGCAAAATAGGTTATAGTCCTCTCTCATCTTCGGAAGCAATCTTCCATAACCAATTTCTCCTTTGCTCGGAGCTCCCATATGCCCAACTTCCCAACCCATGAAGAAGGAAATGAATACTGAAATCAGATAAAAGAATTGTTAAAAGCCATTTTTAGGTTCTGGACGTTTTTAAGTATTATGCTGCTTGTTATAAGCTCAAAATGCATGCATTCTATTTCACGAGCATATAAGAAGCATGCCGTTCTTGTTTGTCCCTTTTTTAGCCCGCCCATGCACGTATGACACGGATTTTTACAAATTAACCTCGGAATTTTTTTTTTCCAGATTTTCAATCTATCCCAGGGACTCATTTGCAAAACTGTTTTATAAGCCGAGTGACCTTGTCCGAAATTTTGCCCCTAAGGACATCCTTAAGAAACAATTAGGTCCTCAAATTCTTCAGATCACTCGTTCAGTCCCTACTGAACAACCTTCCACTTTTAGGTTTTTGCGAAAAGAAGACTCAAACTATGTGTAACTTTCAAAACAAAACCGGTCAATGCAAGAATAAAAAATATAGATCAAATTCAAAGATTGGTCGATCTTTTAATGCATGCATCGCACCAATCAAACGACTTCGAGATTTAATGGCATTTATATGTTGTAAAGCTTGGTGTGTTGGCTACAACATTCATAAAGAACTCTTTGCCAAAATCTGAACACAAAAAATCATAATATTACGAGAACAGTACAAGGTCAGATCAAAACCGAGGATTGCAAAACCTATCTCTATCATTTCAGCCTCTGATCCTAGATTTCATGGCTAATTTGACATAGCAAATTAACTCCAATTTTGTGTTATGATCTATCAAATCGAAGCTTAGAATGTAAAGATCGATTCATTAGTTGAATACTTTTCCTAATGTCGAAGTTTATGAGGTCAAATTATCAAGTTAAGCTCACTTACTAATTTGACTCTGATAATGCAGAACACATCAACATCCATCAATCAATCATTCATTGATTCCTACACATGATTTACTAAATATTCTCAATCTAAGCCTAAATTCAACAAATCAGCATCGCATTTTGCCATTATCAACTTCGTAAATGCAATTGGCCAATCAACATTCATCCTAGCTATGTTTCGAGGTACTAACATTGTTTAAGGACTCCTTGACGTTTGTTCAAGCTAATTGGCCATAATTTATACCTTCAATTTTTCACGGATCAGCTAAGCGAAGCTTGCCAAAATAGTGAATTCCAGCCAATGTAGTCACTGGAACAGTGGCTGGAAATCGCTGGGCAGCACACTGGTATACAATTTGGTCTTGAGACTAGAAGGAAATCAACCGCTCTTGTGGTCGTCCGGCGAGGCTCTAGTGGAACAACTCTTGCAATCAGCTAGGGGACATCGTGAGGCCGGTTGGTATGGTAGTGGCTCATCAGAATAGGCCGGCAACTTGCCGGCAAGGGCAGCAAAGTGGCTCAGCTGAGAGATAGTGAGTGGCGAAATTGAGAGGGAGAGAGAAAGAGCTAGAGAGCAAAATTTTTTAATGATATGGCTGAACTTTTAAATTTTTGAAGGGAAAAGTTTATACACTCCCTTAAAATTGAATCTCAACCATCGGATTGATCCAACGGTTATGGCTGATTGCTTAACTTCTAAGAAATTACCTCATTAGTTTTATTCATGTCACAAGGATTGATGAGGCGTACAATGGATACCCTAGATGAATTGGGCAATGGACAATCAAGATCAATTCCATAATCATTAATGCAGCCATTGGTTGATTTCAAGTGAAAAGAATTGAGGGCGTTTTAGTCATTTTCACCAATTGAGGGCATTTTTGTAATTTTCTACACAAGGGAGAGAGAGCTGGATGGCGACCAAGCTGTGTTGGTCGATGGCCAGAAATTTCGGCCGCAAATTGGATTGGCATGCTAATTGGTCAACGCTGGTCCAATCCCGATTGACCCGGTAGGATCGGTTGACCCGAGTGCGACCAGTTGTTAAACGGTTTGATTTGGCTCCAGTTTTGTCCAATTTTTTTTTTTACTTTGCCTAATTAAGTCGTATTAAAAATTATCCTTAGGATTTTCTGTGGCTTGTTCTCTAAATTAAATTGAGCAAATGTTTTGGAGACAAATGAAGTTTGCAATTGATTTATGACTTAATATAGAGAAATGACGAAAAATTGAGAAGAAGCGGCCCAATGATTAGTGATTAGTAGTAACCCAATGGTCGCTTCTATATATTACAACATAGTGGCCGACCGTTGCCAGACAACCGTTAGTTCGAGTCAATCACTGGATTAGTGACCCGCGACCGCTAAGCTAGTGATAGAATCCTTTATGATTGTGCCCAATTATTGGATTTTTCTTTGAAGGCTGAATAGGGGGAAAAAATGGAGCAACATGGCCAATTAGGGCCCATGGGCCTAACTCGGCCCAAGATCAAAGCGGGGCACGGGACATGGCTCTGTTTGAAACGTGCCCGTGCCTAGACATTGGCCCAAGCGTGGCGGGTTGTGCCATGCGCCGCTAAAAACGCATCCTCTTGAGCGTACATGCATTCCAAGAGGAAAGACTCCAGTCCACCGGAACTTTCAGACAAACAGGCGTCTTCCTCGCCCCACTACCAAGTGTTGTTTCGTGTACGACGATGATAGATGGGTTCTTGCGATTTGGACAAGTTGAGCGGGCACAAAGATTTTTCAAACAGATTCCTATAAGAGATCCCGCTGCATGGAATGCGATGCTTCTTGGGTATTGGGAAGATGCAAGGATGGACGATGCCGTGAAGTTGTTTGAGCAAATGCCTTCTGAAGTGTGATTTCATGGACTTCCATGATTGGGGGGCTTGACCAAAATGGTAAGAGTGAAGAAGCTTTAATTGTATTTGTGAGAATGGTCAAGTCTGGTGTTGTACCCAATCCTAGTACTTCGACTTGTGCAGTGAGTGCCTGTGCAAATGCGTTGTCTTTTTCTCTTAGTTTGCAGATTCATGGTCATGTTTTTATGTCAGGATTCTGCCTTAGTGGATTTGTATGTGCTTCTCTCATCCTGTTCTATGCTAATTGCAAGCGAATTGAACCCAAGTTCTCAATGAAGCAGTGCATAGGAATGTGGTCATATGTACAACTCTTCTGCTCGTTGTGGCTCAAATTGTAGGCATGAAGACAGCCTGAAGGTGTTTAATGACATGATGAGAATAAATGTTCTACCTAATCAATCTTCTTTTGTAAGCGCTTTAAATTCTTGCTGTAGTTTAGAGTCTAGATTGAGGTAAGGAGCTCCACGCGTCAGCTGTAAAGCTGAAATTGGGAAGCGATGTTTTTGTTGGCAATTCTCTTGTAGTCATGTATAATAAGTGTGGAGCCATTGATGATGCTGTTGTAGTGCTCAATTGAGTCAGGGAGAAGAACAACGTCACCAGGAATGCCATTGTTTGCGAGTTTGCACAACATGGCCAAGGAATGTGGGCTATGGAGTTGTTTAGCCAAATGATATGTGGATGGGTACAACCACATGAGATCACACTCATGGGACTACTTTCTTCATGTAGTCATTCTGGGATGTTACAAAAGGGGAGATGCTTGTTCAGATACTTTAGTGAGAACACTTCCATTGAATTGAAGCATGAGCATTATGCGTGAATGGTGGATGTGCTAGGACGATGTGGGAAGCTAGAGGAAGCAGAGGGTTTTGTAAGAAACATGTGCCTTAAAACTGACTCCATAGTGTGGCTTGTTATGCTTAGTTCTTCCAAAATGCATTCTGACCTAGATTTGGCAGAAAGATCTGCAAACCATATTCTTAACTGAGAACCACATTGTAGTGCTGCTTATGTTTTACTGCCAAAATCCATGCTTCTGCTAAATAGTGGGGTGATGTCTCAAGATGAAGAGTGACTATGAGGGATAAAGGGATTGTGAAACAACCAGGTAGCAGTCAGGTTACTATAAAGGGGCAAAAGCATTGATTTAATTCTGAGGATAAATCAATCCCTTTGAGTGAGAATATATATTGGAAGCTGCATTGGTTGAAAATGAAGTTGAAGGAATAGACTTATGTTCCAGATAAGAGGTTGTCTCTCCTTAACGTGGAAGGTGAACAGAAGAAAGAGTCATTATTTTACCATAGTGAAAGGCTTGGTGTTGCATTGACATTGATTACTACTGTTGAGGGCAGTATGGCAACTGTAATGAAGAATCTTCACTTTTGTAGGGATTGTCATTCTACAGTTAAACTTATTGCAAAAATTGTTGATTGGGAGATCATTGTCAGAGAGATCCAGCTGCTTTCATCACTTCAGGAGTGGCATTTGCTGCTGTGGGGACTATTGGTAGCAAGGGCATGAGGTTATTTCTCCTGTCATGAACCTGTAAGCATCCTGAGTTTGCTCACTGTGTTAAGCATTGATGAGAGTGGAGCAGCCACACGAGCACTATTCAATATAGCCTTAATTTAATTGTTGACGTAATAGAAGATGAATCCATGTGGAATCCATGGCTTTTTTATCAGCTTTGGTTTAGTCTAGGAGGCTAAAGGAGTTCAAGCATTTCTCAGCTGTATGAGTTGGGCATGTGGAAAGTTGGACACTTGGGAGGAAATCTTGCTTTGGATGGCATTGCCATCCATTGGCTCCACGCAGAGATTTCTATTGAGAGGTGAGTATTTATCACTTTAGTTATGGCTTTGACCCCACCAGAAAAAGAAGAAGAAACTATCTCTGTGTAAGATATCCCTTCCATGGAATTAAATTAATCGGCAAAACCCTGGAAATAGCCAGTTTCCATCTCTTTCTAGTGCAGAGAGAGAGAGAGAGATGGGGGAATTTAGAGAGAAGGAAGTACCGCTTGGTGAAAGAAAAGAAACCCACCCAAACAAAAGAAAGGTACCTGCCCTGCCTCCTCTTTTCTGATTTGGAATTGAAAGTTGGTCCTTTGAAAAGTACCATTAACTCTTCTCCTCAATCCCTCTATTACATTCTTAGAGCCTCTCTATCTCTTCATTAGGTCTATGAGATATAACAAAAGCTTCTTCATCTCTGGAGGAAATTCGACTTCATGTAATGTTCTCTCACAGTTTTGCTGGATCTCTTCAACAAATCGACAGTACCAAGTGAGGTAGTTAGTTTACTTGAGGTGCCAAAGTACACTCGTGTTTTTTGTCTTGTTCAAGTTGAACAGATGTTAGTGATAGAAATTGGTAGTCATAAGAACATGATAAAATCTCAGTGGTCTGGAACAATTCATCAGTTATCAATGCTCGCTTATTTATTACACGAGAAGTGGAAACTATTTCTTTTAATAGTGATTAGTCAAACTCTTCATTTTGCAGTTTTCACTATCCTGAGAAGTCTGTCTTCCTAAGAGTTCTTTTGCTTTTCCTGTGGCTTATTTTGTGTTATGTGGTGTTGAAGTCCATAACTCTTGTGCAATTTATTTTCTCATGTCTTGCAAATATGTGGCTTGGGCTCCCAATCGCCCGAGTCTTCCTGACCACAATGGAGAACTAGTCTTGTTCATGTTGAACACAATACCTCTGCCAGTAATATTCTAGCTCTACCTTGTAGGATTCCTTTTTTCTATGGATGAAAGTTGGATCTTCGAGTGCATTTTAATTCATGGCCCTGACGATGCATTCTTGAATTTGGTTTGCTTGTTGTAGGTTTCAGGTTGTGCTTCCCAACTTTAACACTATCCACAAATGGAAGTTACACCTGGCGTTACATTTGAAGCTGTGTGCATTAAGAGAAAAGATTATCGTTTTTTGTGGGATTATTAATATGCTTTGGGCTCCTTAAACTTGCACATTATGTCAAAACTGGAGAGTTATCTCCCATAATCTTTGCATAAACTGTGACAAATTTTCTTCTTCTGTTTTACTAGGTACACGAAATGCTAACACTCCTTGCCCTTGAGTTACTTTTATCTTGCTGTTGTGTTTAGAAAGCATAACTTCATTCCAGTTACTTTGTTTAGAAGAAATAGTTTTGTTTTGAGGTTAGAGGTATAAACTTTGAAAAACTGACTCTTTTAACGTTTGGTTAGGAATTTTGTGATTCTTTGACTACTAGAAAGTACTGTTGTCATATGAAGGGCAAAAGAGAGTTTTGTCATTTGCTTACATGCGAATATGATTGACATCCAAGAGGTCTAGACTCACCATTCTATAGTCATGTCATGCTGTGATCTGATTCGCAACAAAACTTTCTTAATATTCATACTTGCTAGCTTGCATTAGATGTGACAAGTATGTTTGTGTTGGAGGTGCAGACCTCTGAAGTGCCAAAATTTGACGTAAGAAGACACTTAAGTGCCAAAAATTAAGAAATGTACACTTAAATGCTAAAATCGGAGCAAAATGGATTAGTTAAATGCCATCTATGAGAAAATCTAGCCAAAATGCACACGCGGCATTTTTCGGTGACTTTATTTGCTAATGTGGCCATTTCTAAAAAAAAATTATCCATGTGCAAATTTTAAAAAATTATATATCCATGTGGCCAAAAAAAAACCACATAAGAAAAAACTCCCAAAAATCTATTTTATTAAAAAAAAAGGAAGGTGAGGGTCGAGCGAGGGCTATGCAGCCTTCACCGTTGCCACCGTTGGCCACTAGGGTCGTTAGCCACTAGCCGGGATCGGCGACCCTTGCCACACCATAGCCGGCCCTTCCGGCAATGGTGGGGGCGACGGCAATGGCGACAAGGGGTGTACAACCCTCGCCCCACCGTCACCTTCCTTTGTTTTTTTTTTTTTTTTTTGTAAATATTATTTAATTAATATTTATATTAAATGCCATGTCAATGAGAAAACGACGTCATTTTTTGCCGAGTTTTTGCTGATTCGGTTTTTTGGCGAGCCATGTTGATGAGTTATATTATTAAAATAAGTCACGTCGAATTTCCAGTAGCATTCACCGGATTTAGCACTTAAGTGGTCGAATTTTCAAAAAAAAAATGGCATTTAAGAGTACGTTTCATAATTTTTGGCATTTAAGTGTTCCCTCGTGCCGAGTTTTGATACATGGGTTGTTATTTTGCCGGCTGTGATTTCTTTCTTCACTCCCACATGACCCATAAATTACAATGGTTACACTTTCACTGAAGTATTCACAAAATAGCCATATAGATATATCATGTTTTTTATAGTGTTGAAATTGTAAAAGAGGTTTCACTAGATAGTGATTTGGCTATTTTGACTCGAGGTCTTTACTCTGCAAGATATAGGAAGAGAAGCCTGTTAATTTGCAGCTTTTCGAAGTACATGTAGAATATTTTTATTAGGAGATGCAACAACCTTGGCTAAGTCAGTTCTCTAATATGTGTTTTATACTGTTAATTCTTCTTTTATTATTTTTCAATATTTCATGAAGGTATGTCTCTCTTGACTTGACTTCTGCGTACATAGCTTATGTAATTACCTATAGGCCCTAATCACAGTGCCGGTCACCCTTTGGTGACCTGGGTAGGTGCTGCTTGAGAGTAGCCGAATATCTCTCCTGAGAGTTCTCTTACGCGACGCAAAAAACTTCCAGTTGGGAAAGATGTAGGTCAAAGGATGATTCACTATGCGCGAGAGAGATTGATGTTTTTATAGTTGCTTGTAGCACTGGCAGGTTCTAGCTTGGCAGAGAGAACACAAGGATTTTGTGAGCACAAGAACAATAGTCTTCAACTCTTCGTTGTTTGAACTTGCTTGTGGTTTCCTTGAGCATGTATTACAAAGGTTGATAAATTAATAGTAGCTCGTTGACATTGGAAAGTAAATGTAAAAAACAATTTGGAAGAAAATAAAAATTTCCCTATATCATAATTTTTTAGGGGTAATAACATTGCAAATACTTGAAATTTTTGTCTATGTTATGATAGCTCAATTTTTCTTTTGTTCAATTGAGTATCTGAACTTTTAAAATATAGCTCAATGTGATCCTTCATTAAATAATGTTAACATGTTATGCTTTTTTCGTTGACATGATTCACCCACTCAGCAAACACAGTGCATATTGCTAGGAGCTGATCTACAAATCGAGTTTCACCATGTGTAAGGAGGAATTAAACTAGAAGGCCCATGCCATAAGGGCATAAATTGACATGAAGCCCAATATGAACATGTTGGGGATTGAACAAGTGACCCGGTATATATAAATTAATCTACTTAGAGCGTACAAAGTCAAAACTCTTTATATTATCCCAAATAAATTGTATTCACTTTGCCACAAATCCGGAGTTGAGACACTCTCTTCTATTTAAATTTTGAACTGCCACTTTGTTCTGTTTTTTCTTTTGCCACTATGCTTGTCTTCAAAATTATCTTTAAGGTTATTTCGTCCCTGAAAGAAGAGAAATTCTGAACTTACCCGCTTCTCGCTGTCTCCAGGTCAATAGTCATCATCAACTGGATTTCACACATTCAAGTAATAAGTAATAAAATCAAATTTGGACGGGTCAATCTCAAGCTCAACTCAACTCCAATTATCGAAATCGGCCCGAAACGGAAGGAAGTTGGGTATCAAAGCCAAAAGAAATGAAAAAGAAATTAAGACACTCAAAACGTTTGAACTGACTTGAAATTGTTTATAAGAAATTCAAGGTTGAGAATTTCTGATTTCATAATCTTCAGTTGGATTAAGTCAATTTTTGCGCTATTTGCTGGACAAATTCCTTTTACACCCGTAATATAAGATCGTGGGATTCAAATTGGAATTCATTCTTAGGCCACAATCAAAAAACTAATTATCATCTATTACGATTGAGGAATTGGGGACACAGCCAAAATTTGGGAAAATTGTCCAAAAATTCATAAATCTATTGTACAGCAACCAATTTGGTCATAAATGTTTCAATTGTGCTAATTTAATTTTAAACCTAATAGACAATTCATCCTAAACCTATATTTGAATTGCTAGGGGCCTCATCGGATCTAGAATAGGTGAGGGTGAGGAATTATGCTTGTCAGATCTGCCAAGGGTTGCCCAAGCTTGCCTAGGCGAGGGCGACGGTTGTGAGGGGCTAGCAAAGGTGGCTCCCATCCAAGGCCAGTGAGGGCTAGGTGAAGGTAACCCTCAACGATGCCCAACAATTGTTGGTGGAGAGAAAAGCTAAAAAGAAAAAAAGAAAAAAATTCAAAAAGTTAACAAAAATTATAAAAATTGTCAATGTCTTTGGCCGTGCCACAGACGTAATGGTCCACACTAACTAGATGACCATGTCAGTAATTTCTAACCAAAATTAATCAAAACAACTAAGTTAGTAGATCGTTAAAATGTTTATGACTAAATTGATAATTCATCAAAAGATTTAGGATTAAATTGGTATAATTGAAAATGTTTAAAACTAAATAGACAAATAATCAAAAGGTTTAGAACTTAGTTAGAATAATTGAAAGGTCTAAAACTAAATTTGTCCCCGTACAATAGATTTAAGACTTTTGGGATAATTTTCCTGTCAAAATTCTGACTAGTTTTCACCATTACGGTCATTTCCCTTATTTCTAAAATTTATTTGATGAATTTAGTTTACCACAATCATTGGATCATACCCATTAGATAAGTTGGGTCTCAGGGGAGATCCATCCTTTCAACCATTGTGATTTTGGTGGCTCGAGTTCACATGAGTGGTATTATAATGGTTGAATTCTTGGAACGACTAATCATATGCATTAAGAAGTAGTGGAGCGGTTATCCAGCTTGAAAAAATTATTGAGTGCATAAACTAAATTGAATTTGACCCATTAAAAATAGTGGACTCCATACAAATATCTTCAGCTTTTACGATTCAAATTTAGTTTACTATATAAATTTTCGAGTTAACAATTTTTTACTATAATGAATAATTAGTTGGGTGGCTGATCCAATGACGCTTTGAAAGCATCCAACGTTTTGTCAGAAAAAAAAAATCTATAATGGATGAGCTATTTCTGACTCATTTATTTTATTAAATTGGTTAAACAACATACTCATTTTTAGAATATCAATATATGTCGCTTTATCTAAGTCTGATTCATCTTCTTATCAATTATGTTTCTATGATTGAGAATGAAAATTTTAAATATAAACGAGAGAAAAAAACTATAAAATGTGAATAATTTTAAATTCTGCCTCCACACAACTTTTTCCTCACCAACAGCTCAAGTTTACCGACAATTGGGTCGATTGATCTAACACATTTTGTTAGTGGTATACAGCTCTTAACTATAAGTAAAGTCGCACTATTAATGCACAAATAGAGAGATGGTTAGGTGCTCTCTAAAGCACTACATGATTGTCCATTCAACGAGTCTGCTTCATCAAAATATTTTTCTATAGAGGAGAGTAAAAAATTCACGATACTTGATATTAAATAATTAGTTGCGTCCTGATCTAGTGATGCTTTGAAAGCATCTAACGTTTTGTCACCAAAAAAAATTGTATGGATGAGCTGTTGCTGACTCATTTATTTAATAAATTGGTTAAATAACGTATCCATTTTTAGAATATTAATATATGTCGCTTTATATAAGTCTTATTCATCTTCTCACCCATTACGTTTCTATGATTGAGAATGCAAAATTTTAATATAAACGGGAGTAAAAACTAAAGATTGTCAACAATGTTGATCCACATAATTTTAATATTACCAATTTCTAAATGGGTCCACAATACTTCTCTTATTGGGATTTCAATCTCTGAAAGATTTATGTGATGAAGAAAATGAAAACTATTTATAAACTACATATAGTAACAACTCTAATAATATTTTTTTCTGACCATTAGAGATTTCCTCATATAGTATATTTTTAACATGCACATAGGTTAAAACTTTATAAAACTTGAACACCAATTCGCTCGATAATATGCAAAATGGGAATAGATATTGCTTCTTTTTGCAAGACTACATATCACTCACAAACATTAACATGTGAAAGAAAAATTCTACAGCAAAGAGTATGACAACTATAATACGCAAGGAAGCAGTGAATGTGTTGGAGGAGCTTTGACAATCTTTAAGGGCTTGAATGCAGGGTGGTTGGGGAGAGGTTGATACATCGAAAATGGAGAGATTAATTTTCCATTGTGAATTTAACTATCATACGAATGGTTTGGTATAAATGTCGTGAAAGATAAGAAATTGCCGTAGAACATGATCTTATTATGAGGTGTTCAATGTATATTAAAATCAACGATTGGTGTTGGCACATGTAAGGGTGCGTTTGGTTTAGCATTTTCAAGGGCCTTTCAGGCGGAAATGCTAAATCGTTTTATTCAACTTTGAAGTTGCCTTTCAGCTTTCAAATGACCTTCAAAATGCTGAAGGCTAATATTAATTTTTCCTTTCGAAAACTATCATCAATAATTCTTCATATTTCCAATTTTACCCTTGTTTTTTTTTATTGAGAAAGGGGCAGCACTTCGTCAGTCCGGCGAAGGGGTACGGCCGCTAGCGAGCGATTTGGCACCGACAGTCGTTGGCTAAGGTCGCCCAAGGTCGGGCGACCTCCGGCGAGGGTCGTGCGACCTAGTCGAGGGCTGCCGGAGGTCTCCTGACCTCAGGCGACCCTCGGTTAGGGTCGCTCAACCCAAGCGCATCGCGACCTAGGCGGCAACTAATTGGGTCTCGCGGCCTCAGATGACCCTCGCCTGGGTCATGGTGCGCCTAGGTCGAGTGACCTCTGGCGGCCCTCGGCTGGGTCGCTTGAGGTCGCGCGACCCTCACCGGAGGTTGCCCGAGGTCGGGTGACCTCGGCCAACGGTCGCCGACGTCGAGATCGGCTCACCGATGGCCGTAGCTCTTTGCCGGACCGACGAAGGGTTTAATCCAATTTTCCAAAAAAATAAAAATATATATATATACACACACGTATAATACCCCTCAAAACCCATTGCGAAAGTTTTTTAACCAAACGTACATTCAACTCAAAATCCATTTACAAAATTTTTTTACCAAATACAATTGCATTTCCATAAGTAGCTTTGGGCTTTCAGCATTTGCATTAGATTCAAAACCCTTTGCAAATGCTAAACCAAATACAGCATGGGAAATGAGTTACGTGTAACTGGCCCACGTGATAAGGGAGCATAAGTTGACATCAGCCCAATTAAAAAATATTATGGGTTGATCAAATCCAACCGTCCTTGACGTGTCCCGCTCGGATTTTACTTAATCAAAACTCCCTAAATCATCCCAAGTAAATTATATTAAATCAGCTCCAAATCCAGAGTTGTGACCCTCCCTCCCGTTTAAACTTTGAAATCCCAGAATCTTTTTTTTTTTTTTTTTTTAATGTTTCCTCTGGGCCCATCCTCAAAATCACCTTAGCAATTATTTCGTATTTCGACCGGCAATCATTATTCCTTGGTAAAGCACTTAAGAAAAGAGAAATTCTACACTTTCCTGCTTCTCGCCCTAGCCGGGGTCAAATGGGGACGTGTCAATCTCAGCGCAACTTAACTCAATTATCGACTTGGATTTGTTTAACAGAAATTCAAGATTGAGAATTTATGGTCTTCCACACGTCAAAGTACAATTTTGCGCTACTCCTGGAACAAATTCCTCCTTCACCTATAGATAAGATCAGGGATTCGGATCCGAACCCAGCACAATCCAAAAACCAAGTGTATCATACCGCTAAAAATCTTATCCGCTTGCACTATGACGATCATCCCCTCATTTCAGAAATTCACTCTATAAATTTGATTTACCACGGATAATTGGATAATAAACATTAGATAAAGTGGGTCGCACGCAAGATCCATCATTTCCACATATGGGATTTAGTTGATCAAGTTTATACAAGTGACTATTAACATTAAATTTCGAAAACAACAAATCACGTGCATTAAGAAATTGTGTGTACATCGATCTAGAAAGAAAATATAGAACTAACTTAGTACATCAACTAACTTGAATTTGAGCCATTAAAATTAGTAGAATCCATATGGATCGTTTCAAGTTTTTACCTTTTTTTTTGGATAATGCATTAAAAGTCCTAAAACTTGTCGTGGAATTACAATTGCATCCTAAAACTTTCAAAAAGTGTAATTAAGTCCTAAAATTTATTGACAAATGCAATTGAGTTCTAAAACTATGAAATCAAGGACTAAAATTTGTCATGAAAATGTAATTTAATCTTAAAAATCTTAAAAAATGCTATAAAAAAAAAAAGACTTGATTTGACTAATTTGACAAGTTTTAGAATTTAATTGTATTTTTTTAAAGTTTGAGGGCTTAATTGTACTTTTACAATAAGTTTTAAGACAATTGCACTTTTTGAAAATTTTAAAATTAAATTACACTTTGTTGACAAATTTAAGAACTTCCAATGTGCTTATTTCTTCTTCTTCTTTTTTCAAGTTTTTACCCTACAGATTAAGATTATTACATATTTTTTCCATTAAATAATTTCTTGCTGATTAGACCCAGATAACTGCCTCAACGCTGTACTTTTGGTTGTGGGATATATCTCTAAAGTACAGGTCAAATGGCACTATTGATGAGAGTTTAAAATTAACGAAACTCCTAAGCCATGTTGAAGCGACAGAATAATTGCAGTAGGGAAATGCATGTGCAAATAGAGAGATTGTTAGGTGCACCAAAAACATTCTTAAAAATATTTCTCTTCAGAAGAAAATAAAAAAATTCACCGCCCTTGATATTGAATAATTAGTTGGGTGGCTGAGCACATCATGCTTTTCAAAGCACCTAACATTTTCTCAAGAAAACAAACAATTGTGTACGGGCTTTGTAGCTAATAAAAATTGTCGTTTGTGCACGTAGACCAAGTTTATGTGACCTTCTTTCCTAGAAATGAAGTGGGCATAGATAATATTGCATAGGCATGTGGCCTGCATTGATAAGGATGGAGGTACAAACCAAAAGGTTGGGTCATTTAATTGACATTAAAAACTAAAAGCTCTGCTGGTAAACATGAAGATGTAAAAGTTTTTCCCCTTCATGGTAGGCCTGCAGCTAAGCCCCCATTTAGTTAGTGGAAGTACTATGATTTTTCATTTTATTTCACAAAATTATGCTTAGTATATGTATTATACCCCAATATATGCTCATGGCTAAGCCCTCTTCTTCGTTCTTGTGACATAGAATGGTCATAAAAGGGAAGGACAAAATCAAGGCTCATCAAGTGACAAGTATCATTATTGCTATGACATTGAGTTATGAATAATGTAATATCAAGAGGACATATGAATAATATGCATCGTGAAAATCATATCCATAGATATTCTCAAATAACATAAATATTCCATGTTTTCTATATAAGTCAGTGCATCACATAATATGCATCAAAACATAAATCATATTGTGTAAGATATTTAATTCAACCACTCATGTCAAGAAACCATATGGTCACATTTGCTTGATGACAAGTTTTGAAGTATATGTACGTATATATATATGTATATCACTGCCCAAGTTATAATTTTTCTCAACCATATTGTCCTAAAAGCCAAGAGATATTGTGTGCAAACTACTAGATGTTGATTGATGAAGTGCATCAACAATTTAACAATAAATTTAATATAAAAAAGAAACTTGTGTCAAATAAGATATCCCGAATAATGCTGTGGTATCCCATCTACAGTGAAAATAAGTTGATGGGTTCACACCTAATAGATATAGTGGTCCACGCCTAAGCACCATTTCCAAAGTTCTAATTTTATTAATAGGCTAATATTATTCTTTGTGGATATATTTAACTGTGCGTATTTAATTACTACTTAGGAAAGAAGACACAACTACTCGGAAGTAGGGGATGTGATATCGAGGAAGCCGACAAAGTTTCTTTATCATTGATCACGAGAATTTATCAATTTAAATTCATCACTCTAAAGTTGTTTGTCAGCTTATGCAATAATTGAGTCCACTGGACCAGTGATCTGTGCTATTGTCTACCTTTGTCGGCTATTTGGCTTGTTGACTGGTCAAATTTATCGACAATTTACCAATAAATACAATATCAAACAAAGAAACTCGTTGGATCAGCCAATCGGAATAACCTCGCAATATGCAGCCCTCAGGAAAAACAAAGAGATAGCTTGGTCCATTCATAAGCACCATCATTTTCTAATGTCGTTTTTTGTTGACCCCGCCCTAAAAATGACATGCACCTCTGTCTCCAGTATAAGAATAAATGAAGAAGAAGATATAGAGAACGAACTACCTGCAAATACTGTACCAAATCTTAAGCTAATACTCATTGTTGATCGTTGAACCCCATGGCTTCTTCAGTGAAATCCGAAAGGAAATACTGTAATTAATAAATCATGTATACTTTTTGAAAGTTTTTGACACTTATGTGTTTACACTTACCAAGTTTTGGCACTTATATATTTAATATATTATATATTATCTGCTTTTGTTTACTCTAAATTCTAGCGCTGCCTCCTCTGTTCATTTCTCAGTTTAGTTTGTCATATAAATTAGAAAGTAGAAAGAAACCTAATCTTAATTCAACAAGGAAAAAAAAGAAACCTTGTTCATTCACCTCGGCCTCGCTCACCCACCTTTGCCATGCTTGCCTTGCTCATCACTCACCTCAGAGCTCGCCTCTATTCACTTGCCTCGCCACTTGCTTTTGTTCTCTCGCCTTGTGTGTTCGTTTTTATGAGTTTGTTGCTTTTAGCAACTGTAAATTTTTATTATTACCTTATCTCACATTTTTGTTTAATGGGTGTTGATGTTCATAGTTTGGTTGCTTAACATCACATTGTTGATAAATATATATAATATGAAATAATATGTTTGTCTTTTTAAGCTATATGAAAAATGAAACAAGAAAAAATCGGTTGGTCCCGAATTGACTTTGGAACTGGACTAGACCTATAGGGTCGATCCAATCATCGATCCCAAGCTCAACATGATTGGTCCTTGGTCCAAAAAATTGGGGACCAACACTATATGAGTTGATTCTTGATTAGGTACTGGACCAACTTAACCTAAACTGTGGTCACTCCTAGAGACCCCTACCCGGGGGGACACACCACACAACTTTTAGTCGTAGATGCAATAACTACAGTCTATATCCGCATCAATTAAAGCTTTCTCGTGGTTAAGAATAACATTTTATTATAATAATTAATGCACTAATATATACAATATTTTTTACTTTGTTAACACCCCCCATATCATCAAAACTACTCAATTCATCATTGCTAGCACGAGCCATATTTTCCATTAGAGTGCTTTGAATAAAAATCCTTGATTTTTTTTTTTTGACATAATACCATTTGAGTTCACACAAGGGAAACTAGAAAAAATATTTTGTGTGATGGTCCACAGTATGAAATATATCTTTTAGTATATAATAAAGTGATTCAAATGCTATTATAACATGATTCATATACTATTCATTTCTCGTGAACATTCACATTTCCTAATTTCATAGTAGGCTAATATTGCGTTTGTCTAGATCCACCACTTCTCACAAATTTGTCGTGCAAAGGCTTGTCGCCGGCCATGTTATTTGAGGTGGATTAAATCCAAGTCAAATCACATTTACGCACGAATACGATGCTTCTCAATAAAGAGTAGAAGATTCGACCAAAAAATAATAATAACAAAGAATAGAAGAGCACACGCAAGTGGCTCTTGATTACAGAAAAATTCTTGGATTCAAAACCCAATATCTTTGCACATGCTGCCTCCACAAATTTCATAGCATCTTCTTAATAATGACAAGGTATCAACTAATTAATTAATCAGTATCCAGTCCACGAAGTTGGTATGCCGCCTTGAGTAAAAAATAAGTCCATGGGCTCATACCTATTAAATATCTTGGTCCATACTTAAGCACCATGTTTCCCAAAGTTCTACCATTATATATCTCTTGAGTGGTCGTGTGGTAAACTATTATATAGCAAGGAAATAGCAACTTTTTCAGAGGTTGGGGATGAAATTTGGAGGAAGCTAGCAAATTTTTTTTATCAGCAAGCCTTGATCGAGTTCACGAGAAGCCACCACCCTAAAGTTGTTTGTCAGTTTGTGCAATGATCGAGTCCACTAGGGCCAATAATGATATATATTATTCACTACTTTTGTTGGCTATAGAGAAGCTTGTGTCATAATGACAATCCGAATAACGAGGTGGTGCACGGTCTTCGGGGAAAATAAGTCCATGTGTTCACAACTTTAGATGTCTTGGTCCATCTTTAATCACCATCATTTTCCAATGTTCTAAGAAAAAGTTATGCATCTCTGTCCTCTAGCATAAGAATTAATCAAAAAGAATAATAGAGTTTGTGCAATGATTGAGTCCACTAGGACCAATAATGATATATATTATTCACTACTTTTGTCAGCCATAGAGAAGCTTGTGTCACACTGACAATCCGAATAATGAGGTGGTACACAGTCTTCGGGGAAAATAAGTCCATGTGTTCACACCTTTAGATGTCTTGATCCATCTTTAATCACTATCATTTTCCAATGTTCTAAGAAAAAGTTATGCATCTCTGTCCTCTAGCATAAGAATAAATATAAAAGAAGATCAAGTGGTGAAGAACTACTTGAAAACACTATACCAAATCTTAAGCCAGTATTCATTGCTGGTGGTTAAGCTCCTCCATCTATGGCTTCTTCATCGAAACCCAAAAGGATTTACCATGTGTTTTTGAGTTTTAGAGGCACGGATGTCCGCAACAATTTTCTCGTTCATCTCTACACAGCTCTTGACATGAAAGGAATCTACACTTATGTTGATAGCGAGGAGCTTAGGAAAGGAGAGAAAATAGGGCCAGCGCTTATGAAGGCGATCAAGGAATCCCACATGGCAGTCATAATTTTTTCCGAGGATTATGCTTCCTCATCATGGTGTTTGGAAGAGGTGGCAAAAATCATGGAGTACAAGGAGGAAAGAGACCTCATGGTCTTTCCGGTGTTTTACAAAGTGGAACCTAGAGAAGTGAGAACACCAAGAGAGAGGTACAAAGATGCTTTGGTCAAGCATGAATCCAAGTTTGGGGAGAATTCAGAGAAAGTGAAGAGATGGAAGAAAGCTCTTTTCGATGCCGGTAGCTTGTCTGGGTGGTGTTTGAAGGACGGGTAAGTAGAGTGGAATCAATATTTTGAGCAAAATGATCTTTCCAAGTAGAGATTGTTCGTAAAATAAGTAAATAAATAAATTTACACATGTATAATTTTAAGTATACAACTTATTTTACCAATTATTGCATAAATTAGCAACATTTGTTTGTTTCACTTATCAAATTTTCTGCAAATAAGTTATTAGCTATTTTTTTTATTACCAACACTCATTTGAGTTACTTAACATCATTTAAGATAAGAAAAAGAACAACTTTTGCTTTTAGATACTATGTATAGTTTCCTAGCTTACTGACATTTTGAATTTACCAACTCTTTAGAAACTTTTACCCTCAATTAGAGTGATTATCAATTTTCTTTGATTAAGTTATGTACCAATTAACTTTAGGCTACTACCTTTTGTTTGAATTAGTTTAACATTTATTTATTTTTTAAAATTACCAAATTATTTTAATTTTGACAAAAAAATCAATTAAACATTGGTAATTTAGTCAAATTAGGGTTAGTAATCCAAAATTAGTCAATAACTTCATTGCAAAAAAGTACTTGAGTTGCTTAATTCAAAATTAGTTAAAGAGTTGGTAAAATGAAAATGTTATTAAGAACAGTATATGAATTTTGACAAAAGATAAGAGAACTTGGTAATTAATTAAAAGAAAAATAAACTTAGCAAGTACCTCAAATGAGAGTTGATAACAAAAAAATTAGTGGGTAACTTAATTATAAAAATTGGTAAGTCACTCTAATTAAGGCTAACAAGTTCGAAAAATAGTTAGTAAGCAAGTCAAATGAGGGTTGAAACCCAATTGGAAAAGTTAATAAAATAAAAAGAACAAGCAAACGTTGGTAAGTAGCTTCATGAGAGTTGGAAACCTAAAACTAGTAGGTAATTAATTAATATGACAAAAGTTGGCAAGTCACTCTAACTTAGATTGGTAGTTTTATATAAAACTCAGTATATCTTAAGAAGTGAGTTATGCAAATCAAATTTAGTGAGCTAGTACAAAATTGATAATTTAAAAAAAAAAAAAAATCTTATGTAGGTTTGGAAAGTTGCTTACAAGTTATGTGAAAGAAAAAGTTATTGATTTTTTTTTTTTCACAGATAGGTTTTTTTTTTTTTTTTTTACATTTACAAAACTTGATGAAATTTACCGCCATGGAAAAAATGGCCATGGAATAATAGAATTCTGCCTTAGGCTTTCGCTAAGCCCTGCTCCAGGTGTACGGCTCTTCATTTGGGATCTTTGTTGCCCTCATCCAAGTGTATTCAAAGTTCTATACGTTTTGTCTATGGGCTATTTGAGTTCTTCACGTTTCATTTTGATCAATTGAGTTTAACAGATTTTCGAATTTGGTCAATCGAGCCCAGAACTCGTTATTAATGGTATTTTGAGTTCAAAAAGTCACATGTGCCCAACCATAGAATAAATACATGGCTTTTTCGAGTAATATATTTGACAATAGGACCTCATCGGCTGAAAATTTATTGACTCATTTGAACAAAATGAAATTTTAAAACTTGATCGACCACAAAGGGACAAAATGTTAAGTAGTGTTATTGCACAGGAAAATTTGTCCAAAAAGTCCTACTTCTATTACACTTTTGCCAATTCCTTCTTAAACATTTTAATTTTGCCAATTGAGTTCTATACATTTTCATTTTTTCCCAATTAAGTTTATTCAGTTAATTTTGGCCAAAAATCACTAACGTGGACACCAACTATCCTACATAGCATGACTAGTGCTGACACAAACAATTTTTAACAATATTTTATATTTTTTCAAAAAAATTTATGTTTCCTTTTCCTTTTCCTTTTCCTTTCTCTCTTTTTTTTTTTAATAGGCTGGCGAGGTCGCTGGCCATAGGTGAGGGCTCGATGCCCTTGCTTGTTGGTTGGCAAGCCGCGATACTCTTGCTGACCACAAGCGAGGGCCTCCACGCCCTTGCCTTGACTAGGAGAGGATTGCTGCTGCTTACCTATGGTCGGTCTCCTACCTTGCTAACCCATAGTTGGGAAATAAAGGAAGGAAAGGAAGGAAAGAAAAGAAAAAAGAAAAGAAGAGAAAGAAAAGGAAGAAGATAAGATAAGATAAAAATTTAATAAATGCAAAAAATATTATATAAAATTATTCACGTCAACGTTAACTATGCCACATAAGATAGCTAGCATCTATATTAGTGATTTCCAACCAAAATTGGCTGAATGGACGATTGGCTAAACATAAAAAAGTTTATTATTCAATTAGCAAAATTAAAAAATTAAGGATAGAATTGACAAAAATATAATAGATTTAGTACTTTTTGGACAAATTTTCCATTATTACATTTACAACTTTTCTTTGGAAGGAGTAAGAACGTTACGCAATGCTTGTTACATGATAATAGTGTGCATAGGCCATATAAAGCAATGACATCATGCTTCGGGGTATTTAATAGTTTCGACCATCATTCAGAGTCCTAAAAAGCTTAATTAAGCATTTAAATAAATCATATATAACAGTCAATAAGAAAAATAAGAAATTATCATGCATAAGGTAAAGAACATGAATCACTTGGATGTGTAAAAGTTGAACCCTGAGCTTATTTTGATTGCTGTGGAGCTCTTAGAGTTCTAATTTGACTCGATCATAATATGTTTTGTATTGTTGTGATTTTCCGAAAATTGGACGCACAGCTTTGTCATTGTTCGTTGGTGATTACTCTTATTTATTTGCTTATTCAAATTGCTAAAACAATGCCACAACTACATTTTCTGTTTTTCTCAGAGATGACTCAGAGCATATACAAAGAATTGTGAAGGAGATCACTATTCACCTTGGCCGAACACCTTTGCATGTTGCTAAGCATCTAGTTGGGATAGATTCCCGTGTTGTTAAGCTAAAATTGATGTTAAACCTTGAGTCTAATGATGACGTTCTCATGGTGGGACTATGGGGACAGGGAGGCATCGGAAAGACAACCTTAGCTAAAGCCGTTTATAATGATATTTCAAGAGAATTTGAGGGTTCATGTTTTTTGGCGAATGTTCGGGAAGCTTCACAAGATTGCAAGGGTTTAGTTACTTTACAAGAGAAATTACTATCTGAGATATTATTACGGAAACAAAAATTAGAAGTGTATAGTGTTGATGTAGGTACCAATCTAGTACGAGAAAGACTTTGTTGCAAAAAAATTCTTCTTATTCTTGATGATGTGGATGACTTGCGTCAATTAAATGCTTTAGCTGGAGAATGTAAGTGGTTTGGTAATGGGAGTAGGATTATCTTTACTACAAGAGATAAACATTTGTTGATAAGTCACGGGATAAATCAGGATCAGGTTTATGAAGTTCAAGCATTGGATGACAATGAAGCTCATGAGTTGCTTAGTAAGCATGCTTTTCTAACACACCAAAACATAGAAATTAGGATAGATCTAGTGAAGAGTGTGCTGAATCATGCTAAAGGCCTTCCTTTAGCACTTGAGGTGTTGGGTTCCTTCTTATGTGGTAGAAGAGAACATGCATGGGAAAGTGCACTAAATAAACTTTCTAGAATTCCTAACAAAACAATTAATGACGTGCTAAAAATAAGTTATGATGGACTAGAGGAAAATGAGAAAGAGATTTTTCTACATATTTCCTGCTTCTTTAAGGGTTGGGATAGTGAGTACATAAAGAAAGTTCTTAAGGGTTGCAATTTCGAGATAGCTATAGGATTAGAGATTCTCATTGAGAGGTCCTTGATAAGGATTGAGTATGACCGATTACAAATGCATGACTTGATTCAATTGATGGGTATGGATATTGTGAATCAAGAATGTCGTGATGATTCTAGAAGGCGCAGCAAGCTATGGCTATATGATGATGTTCTTGATGTTTTGTCAAGCGACATGGTAAGACTTGCAAATACGATCAAAATTTTGCTCCTTATTTTTTACTCTAATTACTGAACATGCATGGCATAAAATGTTCTTATATTACAGGAAGATTGTGCTGTAAAAGCCATAGTGTTGAAGCCACCTGAGCTAAAAGAGATATGCATCGATGCTAATGCTTTTACAAAAATGAGAAGGCTAAGATTACTCATTGTGCGCAATGTGCATAATTCTTTTGAAGGTCCCATATGTCTTCCTAGTGAGCTAAGATGGTTTGAATGGCCTGGTGCTTCTTGGATTCCAGAATTTTCCTCTGGTCCAAAGAAATTAGTGGGACTTGATATGAACAAATGCAGTATGACGGTAATGCCAAAACAATTTAAGGTGAGCATTTACCTTCATTGATCTTTTTGTTATCTACTTCATTTGTGTATTTATATGCGTATTATATGAAGTAGGACACAAAAGGAAGTGGCGCTCCTATGTTTTAGAAACCACTTCTCTGTTCTCTTAAAGATCACAAATACTTGCGTTGGAAGCATTTTTACGTGTAGCAAAATTGGCACTTGAAAAATTAAACGAAACACCTCTATTAGAAATATTTAATGGAAACATTTTGTTGATCAAATACACAATACAGAGAAATATTACAAATGTATGCAGAAAGAGAGATACTTCAAGATTTGAAAACTTTTGAAGAAGTTCATTCAATCGTAAGACAAAATAATTTCAAGATTTAGCATTTTTTTATGAAGGTCATTGGATAATAAGAAAATTCAAATTTTAATATCAAGATATATGAGAGATGAAATAGAATAACCAATTTCAGATACCTTTCCATGGATATAATATTTATAGACTAAGTAATTGAGGATAACTGATGGAAGGAAAAAAAAACATTAAAATCTCCTAAAAGCATTGGGACTTCTTTACTATAAATAATGACATTAATGAAGTTCAAATAGTTTTTAAACCTGAAATTTCTAATTATTGACATAGTTATATTTAAAAATCAAATCAAATCTACCTAATGCAGAAATTCAAAATGCAAAAATCTTAGTGTAAGCCGTGTAACCTAATTCTGACTATGTTGGTTGTTTACATATAACATTTTTCATTATATAAAAAAAATCATATCTTGATAAAATTAAAATAAAATAAAAGCATGATGAACAAACCCGTCGACATATATATAAAAATTGAAACACCCAATCCATGTATGAAAACAGCGCGATTTGTCATGCATCGATAGACTTAGCTCAATCGAAGGATGCAATACACTGTGCCAGAAAACAAGGCATTGTTATTTGCTTAAATCGATCCACATTTCTAAGTGGATGTAACAGAATAATTATTCGAGACTTTGCCATGTATTTGGGTAACAAACAACCAATTCAATGTAAGTGATCAGGTAGGGGCATACCATCAATTTAGGAAAATTACCAAAAATATCATATATCTATTGTATGGATGTTAATTCAGTTTTGAAATTTTCAATTTAGTTAATTTAGTCCTAAACCGTCTAACGATTTGCCAACGTATTCATTCCATTCAATTTTGGCCAATAATCATTGATAGGGATTTTAGCCATCTTTTAGCATGGTTCAGCTAGCAGGGCACTAATGGTGGACAATCTTGCAATATTTTTTAAATTTTTCTAAATTTTTTTCTTTTTCTTGCTTTTTTCTTTTTTTCTTTTGTTTTGTCCCACCGTTGGTCCACAACCTACACAATGGTGGATGAGGGGAATAAGAGAAAAAGAAAAAAAAAAGAAAAGACAAATTAATAATTTTAAAAAAAAATTGCATAAATTGTTCACATTAGTTCACCATGCAACATAGGTTGTCCAAGATCCATGTCAATTATTTCTAGTCTTGACCAAAAATACCATATTGGCAAATCATCAAACATGATTAAATTGATCAATTAAAAAATTTAACTGACTTAACATTCATAATAGATTTTAAAAAAATTTGGCAATTATCTACCACCAATCTCTTAAGAGAAAGTCAGAGCCAAATTTTGTATTGAATTTATGAAAATTTTATTTTCGTTTGAATGGTTTTCCAAGTTGCCGTCACTTCAAGCAAATTTTAAAGTTTGTTGATTTCTGGGAAATTTCACTGGGGTAGAATTTATTTCCTTAAACATTCATCAATATATATGGTTAAATTCCCCAATGATTATTCACTCATGTGCCTGCCACGTAGTATTTTATGTTGCTATTATATGATTTCCACATGACAAAACACGTGGCACACGCCCTGCATTTGCATTCTTGATATGTGACAACTCACTTTATTTTTGTGATTGTCACATAGCATGACGCGTAGCATAGTGTCACACCAATTTGTTTTCATCTGCTAATGGGGTAGATTTAGACTAGAGATGCATGTACGTAATTTTTGTGAATGAAAATTTGTCTAGGATAAATATATCATGAGGTATTAGTTTGAAAGTTTTTGTGAGATAAAAATTAGTTTGATGAAAAAGTGCAATCAGTTTGGAATTTTAAACGGTATTAATCTTAGCTTTTTAATGATTGTCTAAATAATTTATTTATATATTTGTGATTTTTTTTATTATGTGCAACCACATATTATCCAATTCTTTCTAATAAAAACTAAAATATAAAATGATAAGAGTTATCTCTATTATGTTGAAGTGATCATGAAAACTAAATTGTTGGGTAGAGCTCGCTTATGCATGTGCCACGTGGCTTAATCTTGCGCAAGCTCTATCGAATATTGTTGGTAAAGTTTCTAAGTATTTAAAAATTTCTCAATACAATGTGTAATCCTCACTAAACCAGTTTATAGTGACTTTGGATGAAAAGATAATAAATGGGTTAAGAAATTTGCTCAGAAACCTGAATTGTAGGCTCTAAGTTTCCTGATCTAACGATGCTCCTTACTTCCTTCCAGACGAAGAGTGTTAAGGCCTAAGGATGAAATCCTTAAAAGTGGGAACCACATCATACATACACCCCCTTTTTCCCCTTTAGATTGTTTATCAAGAGTTGGTTTTGTTGTTTTTGCAGGACTTCCAACAATTGAAGTACCTTAATTTCAGTAAATGCGAGTCATTGATCCGTACGCCTGACCTCTCATGTACTCCAAATCTTGAGGAATTGAATCTTGAGAATTGCAAAAGCTTGGTGGAAGTCCACCATTCGATCGCATATCATGACAAATTACATGTGTTGAATTTAAGTGGGTGCTCTCAACTTTGTGTTTTTCCTAAGGTGCTCAAGTCAAAAAATCTTGGAGTTCTGGATCTTGATAATTGCACCAACTTTGAAAGGTTCCCTGATATTCCACATAAACTCGAAGGCCTAAAAGAGCTTGGGTTAGAAGGGACAGCTATTAAAGAGCTTCCTGTATCAATAGAAAATCTTGTCTCTTTGGAGGGAATATATTTGCGTAATTGCAAGAACCTAGTAAGTCTTCCCTCTAGCATTTACAAGTTACCAAACATTGAATCCTTAGTACTTGATGATTGTACAAATTTAATCAGGTTTCCAAAGTATGAGGATTCAACTAATCCGCACCTAAAGTTCGGACTTCCAAATTTAAGCTGGTTAAGCCTTGCGGGATGTAATCTGTCTGAAGTAGAGTTTCTTGAGAATCTTTCCTGTTTCCCCTCCTTAACAAATTTATTTCTGTGGGACAACAATATTACCAGCCTTCCTACCTCCATCAATAAGCGTCATCAGTTGGAACAATTGGAAGTTTCAAATTGCCGTCAATTACAAGAGATTCCTGAACTTCCACCATCTTTGAGACATTTTCGGGCAGATGATTGCGAAACTCTGCAAAAAAATGGAGATTTCACTTCAATTTATAATTTTGCCTTGACTGTGGCTTCTGATCAGGTTAGATTCTATCTCCCCGCCAACTCCCCTCCCCCCCAACCTCCCTACACGCACGCACGCGCGCACACAATCCAATGCGTGCTTGTATATTGCAATAGCAGAAAATGCAAGATCAGAAGCTTGAGAAAAGCAAAAAAATATATAGTGACTATTCGTGTGTATGCATGTAATGGAGGTGGCCACCGTATTTTTAATTTCCATAACGTGACACTTGTACACAAGTGCAAACAAGGATCAATGGATCTCTACTCATTTGTAGAACTCTAATTCAAAGTGGAATTTACTAGGATTACTTTCTAAACTCCAATAAAATTCTTCTATTGGGTAATAAATGAAAGGCTTTGGGTACTTTCTAACGGACTCTCTTTATAACAGTGTCGTCCTTCTTACTCTATTCTTCTCCCAGGAGGGGAGATGCCAAAGTGGGTCCTCCCTATTGAAAAGGATTCGGTATCTTTCATGGCTTCAGCGAACTTGTTTGATAAGTTTCTTGGATTTGTTCTTTGTGTCATTCTCGGCAATGATGAACAGAAAGATGAACACTCCTTTAAGGTTGTACTACATGCTAATGACAAAAGTTGGGTTTACAATGAAAAAACTTTTGATGCATTGGATTCAGATCATATTTGGCTCCATTATCGCATGTCAAATTGGCTACAGGGAAAAGTCGATTTTGGTCAAAATGATGGGAATTATGTACAATTTAGCCTGACAATGTCAAGTGAAAAGGTGAAAAAGTGGGGATTCCGAATAACATGCAATTCACTAGAGGATAATTTAAAGGCTGTGCTTCATGACAATCAACTAATGGATCTAGCTCTGCTCTATGAGGTTGGTCATGAACCGACAAATTTAGAAGCTGAGAATTCACATATGCATGAAGAGAGTTTGATCGAACCAGATCTCCAGAAAGACTTGCAAGATTGTCAATTGAGTACTGAGAAACATAGTCAAATAGGATCAAAGAGAAATCATAAGCTTATTCTCCCTCAAGGCATGCAAATCAAGACACAATTGACTTCCAATTCGACTGGCAAAGATGAGTATGGCAGTGTTGGCTTGCAGCTTTTGTTGTTAGAATGATCGAAACTTGCCAAGGAAGCAGTTCAGAGGTAAGTGAACTAGCTGATCTTGATTACAATGCTTTATTTGTTCCTGTTCTTCTCGTTTTCTTTTCTCAATGATCTAGTAACATGTAGTTGGTAGTCTTTTTTTAGCTATATATTGACACTGGAGTGTTTTAGGTGTCCACTTCAAATAGTGTTTAAATTTGCCTGCTACAACAATGGAAATGATCAGCCTTGCTCGACCTACTTTTCGACTTAGTATCTAGAAAATGAGTTCGACCACGAAAACTTGCAAAGGTTGCGGCTGGCGAGTTACATCACAAGGCTTGGGTGAATAATTTTGCGTGTGGAGAGAATCATGCGAAGCAAAGTAAAAATAAAACCAAGATCGCATGCTTTTAAATAATAGCATAACAGATCTTTAGTGATCGCTTGCTTAATAATGTACCAAAACTTGTTGACTCCATGTATTATGAGCCTTGATCAATCCTATGTATAATCTCAATCAGTTAAACTGAAGGGAAAAAGATTTCTCATGACAGGCATTTCCTAAATCTATTTTAACCTACACTAAGAGAAACTGTTTCTGAAAAAGCTTCTGAATTTGATGTGCTTGCTTTATTGTTCTCCGTGGACTTTGGTAGGCAAGTAGACATGCAGAGATGGATGCTATCGATGTCCGTCTTCAATAGTGGCGAAGGACTGGATTTTCAGCTGCAGAAGTTGCAGAGAAGTTTTCAGCGTACTCCCTTTTTGTGACATGTGAACCGTGCATAATCTGTGCAGCAGCATTTTCAACCATTGTTACATCTATTGGTCATACTGAAATAGACCTAAGGCTTATGATTAGATGACTCTTACCCCTTTTTAGGTATAAAGGAAGCATTTTAACAAGGCTGTGCAAATGATAGATTGGGAGGCTGTGGCTCAACACTGGCGTTGCATTTAAGGAGCTCCGTGGCATGCATAGCTGAACTTCTTTTTTTTGCTCCACTTTGAAACCGTGACATATGACGATTGACAGCTAAAGCTTACAAGAGGTTTATGATTCCTTATGTTGAGTACCAATGGATATGGTTTTGTAGTGATTCTGTTTGTTGTCGTTATTTGAATATTGCAACACATAACAACGACTTTTCTCTCCTTCTCCTAGTCTATGGCTTTTCTGGAAGTCGAGAAGTCATGAATATTTTAATTCTAAATTTCCCCGCTTTGTTTCCTTTTCCGTAAATTCTTTGCGACTTATTAGACATTTGCATATTCTTTTTAATTGCCTTAAGAAATTTACAGCTCCGTGAAGTGCTACAAGTTAAGCTAACATCAGTTTATTCTTTCCATTTCCCTTTGTCGCCAGCTTCTCTTCTTCCTCACCCTTTTTCACTGCAGTTAAATTTCTTTGGTGTCTTTGATATTGTCATGTTTGAATCGGGAAAATAGTATCTTCAAAGAAAGTTGATATTTTTTGTATGAGGAAATTATGCTTTCTGATATGCTATGAAAAATGTACTTGATAAAGAAATCTCTTTTCTTGTTTTTTAGTTGCAGTTGTCTCTTCTTGCGTACGTGAGAGCATGTGGGTATTTGGCTGTTGTGTATGGCTTGTGTTCCGAGCATGATTTTTTGTCTGACGCAGCCATGATCTAACATTTCATGTTTCCTAAGCTTGTTAAGAACTCATTAAGTTTTTATTCAAACTTTGTTGACAAAAAGGTTAAAACGTAGTGAAACATGATCTTTTTCATTGTGATTTAAGCAATAATCTAGATTATGGAAATTTTTTTATTTTAAGTGTTAGTTTTGAAAGAAAAAGATCAAGTATAGGGGGAAGAAGCAAGAGATGGACCAAGGATGCATCTAAGCGAGAAATTTAGGGAAAAGGATATAAACCATGAATTCTCGACTTGTACACCTTGACTTTTATAGTTATGCTGCTCTTAACAATCTGATTGTGAGTCAATTGTATTGTGGGAAACATGAAGTAGCTCAATGCCTTTCTGAATACAACATCAAGCAAGATAGTATCTTGCAAATAAAGGACCGCCTTGCTCAATTTCCTCCCTTTGCTAAAAAAATATCCCTAATTATTGCTCAGTTTCAAGATAGAGAGAATGAGACTGTTCTTATAATCAGAAGACATAGCTGGTTGAAACCTGTTGCGAGCGTGTTGTAAAGAATTGAAACCTTTACCTAGGTATGCCAAGAAGAGTCCAAGTCTGAACCCGTCAATATATCCAGTTGAACTTATTTTCACTCAAAAGTTTAAGCTAATGAATTATAGGTCAACTAAGATATATTGACTTGTTCCATCCAATACCAATTATCCAATGTAGGACTTCTCTATACATCTCCTCCTCTCTCTTTCACACGTGAGCTTAGTGTTATGTTTGTTTTTTCTTAATTTAGGTATACTTCTGCACCAATATATCTCAACTTGAATCTCGCTCACCACCCCCACCCTCATACTCTTCCTTAATCTCTTTTTTAGTACCAAAACATCATTGTTGTCACCGGGACCATGTTGCTACACCACAACGCCCTTTGCCCAAAAACATCATTGATCACTAGATTCATTTCTTGATATATTCACCAAATACCGAAATAGATTGAGAGCCCACCATTCTACCATTGGCTATGATACAATTTGTTGCGAGTGCATACTAAAAGCTCGATACCTTTACCTGGGGGGGATCGCTGAGAGGTATTATTAGTCTGAGTCCATTAACATGTTCAATTGGATCCATCAAGTTGTCGCAACTCGACTTCAGCGCCACGGCAACGTCTTGTTTTTTTTTTTTTGGTCGGAAACATCTTGTTTATATAGTTGCAATTCTCTCTCCTCGCATACATGAGAGCATGTGCCTGCTGAATTCTGGTGTATGGCTTGTGTTTCCAGTATGATTTTTCATTTGTCTGACACTACAATGATCTAACATTTCGTATTTCCTAAGCTTGTTTAAAACTCATCAAGTTTGTTCTCAAATTTTGTCGACACAACAAATGTAACAGGATCTATTTTATTGTGATTTACATGGAGTAGCTAATTTAGATTACGGACATTGTTTCTCTATTGAAGTATTTTTGAAAGAACTAGCTTAAGTCAAAACCATAGAGAAATAAAGAAGATACAGTGAGATGCAAGCCACCAGGAAAAGTTGCTTGACAGTCGAGCCCCATCTTCAGTTTGGCAACTAGGGAGAATTGAAAATCATTTTTACTTGAAGCATGAGAGTTATATGAACGTCTATTTTGCCCATAAATAACTGGTTTGGTGTTTATTTTCTTTCGCCCTATGGACAGTGGGTACGAAAACGAAAAAATCACGAGAAACACAGTTTACATAAGTTCTTTGGTTGAATTTACACAAAAGCACCAGAAGCTGATTGCCAACCCTGATTTCAAAAATCGCCTTCCCACTCAGATATATCTTATGGCCTATGGCAGAATTCCTAATTCGGTTTGCGCTTTTTGCAACTCTATGCCGGATTCCGTAAATCACCTCTTTTTTGCTTGCTGCATCCCCAATTCTCTATCTAATTATTGGGCCGCCAAGTGTAATCTCCCTTGGAGCAACTCCTCTTGGTCGGATAATCTACTTTGGGCTACCAATTTTTTGTCTGGAAAAGGATTTTACCGGGAGATAGCACTTTTCTCCTTTGGTTCTCTCTGCTATATTATTTGGAAAACCAGAAATGACATCCTTTTCAGTGACCATAACCTTTGTTTTCCCTCCATGAAGCAATACCTCCATAAGGCGGTCAAGGATAAAGCCCTAACCTTCAAATCGGTTGAAGACAACCCTAGAAATAGAAGGATGCAACGTAGCTGGGGGATAGACCCCCAGATTTTTGGAGTGGACCTGCCCATGACTTAGTATAGGATGGCTTTGGTCCTCTTAGTTCCTTGGGCTTCTAGCCTCTTGTATATTTCATTTTGGGACTACGGTACCCCTCTACTTCAGGACTTGTCATCCAGATGAGTGGTTGTTGGTACCGTGTCTCCCCCCTGTTGTACAGTTCTCTAGTTGTTTTATATAATCTTACCTTACAAAAAAAAAAACTCTGATTTCAAAGCCTTCGCAACTGTTTAGTGTTCTCTTTTTATCCGTATGTGCCATAGCGATTATGATGGAAATTGACCTGGAAGCTAAAACTACCGGAAGCTTCTTGGATGTTTGAGTGAAACATAATGTTAATAACAGATAAGTTCCTGAGGTACCAATGATAAGACGCCCTGCAATAAGGAACATGTTTCTCAAATTAGCTGATCTTGACTATAATGCCTTCTTTCTTCTTGTTTCTTGTCGTTTCTTTTCTCAAAAAAAAAAAAAAAACCTCAGTTACCCAAGTTGACCGTATATCCTAATTAAAATTCTGTAATTCTTTCTTCTCTTCATCTCTTTTCTTTGTTTTTATTGTTATTTTTTGTTAAATCCTCTTTCTCCGCCATAGGCAAACTTCGAACCCCGCCGACCTACTTTCAGCATCACCCCAACACGACCGAGCTCTGATGAATGTAAGATCGCCACCTGTCGATGGAGGCGACCAAGCAGAAAGTTCGTCTTCCTGAAACAGAGTCCCTAACGAACCGATGTTGATAGAGGTCGCAGGCGGAGGCGACGGACTACCACCGCTGACCGAACGAACACATGGAAACTGATGACGTAGCTTCCGGTGAACGATTCCTCCTGACGTTCTGGGCTTCATGCAGATTGCTGTAGATGAGGTAACACCTGGCACATCCAAATTGTATTAAGTTGGTGTAATACTTTAGCTGAATTTTGAAATCAATTCGTATGATGCTACAATTGCGCGGAACTTGAAGAATGTGGGTTTAATTTGTTTGAGAGACGTTGGTTAAATGTTTCTTCGTAAGTTTTGTCAAGATGCATCGTAGTGAATTCTCTGGCAGTCAAAGTTACACTCTGCAAAATAAGCAACAATCTCTAGGAGGTATAGCTTTTGTTCCTTTCTTTTGATAGGTGGCAATTTTATCAAAGAAGTAGGTGAAGTCTAGGTTCAAAGGAAAAACAATCGAGGGAGAGTGAAACAATGGGAAATAGGGCGTACATGGGTTGGTTCAGTCAGAAACCAATCACAATGAAAAGTGAGAGATTTGGGTGCTTTTGAGGCGTCTGGGAAATGTGGATGAGTAGTATGTACCTATCGTAAAGATGTGCAGCGGGTAATAGGTTTGCCGGGACAATTGAATTGTGAGAAACTTTGATCACTGGGATGGGACTTTGTTGCTAAGTTTTATGAGGCACTTGAAGTGGCAAAATCATGGAGGAATGAAGAAGTGCAATGGCAAGTCGCTAGGAAAGGTTGCTTGACATTCGAGTCCTTTTACCACTTGTTGACTTTGCAACTTAGGAGAATTAATAACCAAATTTACTTGGAGGTGAGAGTATTACGAACATCGGTTGTGCCCATTGATAACTAGTTATGCAGTTATTTTCTTTCGTCCTATAGGCTGTGGATACGGAAAAAAAAAATCCGCAGAAACACAGAGCCTGCATAACCCATTCAGTAGAATAGAGGCAAGAGCACAAGAAGCTGAGTGTCAATTCTGATTTCTTAGACCTTTGTAACAGTTTAGGGTTCTCTTTTTATCCTCACGTGCCATACTGTTGATGAAGGAAAATGACCCAGAAGCTAAAACTCCTGAAGGCTTCTTGAATGTTTGAGTGAAACCTAATTAATGAAAGATAAGCTTCTGAGGTACCGATGATAGGACACACTAAGAATGAGCAACATGTAGTATTTCAAAGTTGTTTTTGCTTAAGTTTAGTTAGAGCCATATCAGTTTCACAGTTATGTGGGATTCGCATCTGAATTACAGGATGAGTATGTGGTGATAATCATTACTCGGAAGGTTGTGACCATCAGGACTTGCAAGATCTTGTCATATAGCATATAGCTGTGAGACATGGTTTCATTCCATTAGAGATCATATTTTATCAAATAGACCATCACATAACCGTTTGCCAATATATGGTGACAATACACTGCTCTAGATGACTTTGTGAACAATAATGAATAGTTGATGTGAAAATTATTTGGCCCCTTCAATATCTCGTGGAGCATAATAAAAAACAAAGGCACCTTGCTCCAGGGGGTATATATAACAATACTGTCAGAAAAGGTGAAGGTGGCTAATCCAATAAGAAGCCGCCTTTTCCATGAAAGATTTCCAGCAACTTTAGGCAAGAAAAACTTGTTGACTTCATGTAGTGTATGGCTTGATCAATCTTGTATATGCTCAATCAGTTTATTTGAAGGTGAAAACATTTCTCATGAATTGCATTTCCTAAATTTATGTTGAAACTGCAGTAACAGCAACTTTCTCACGAACAAAGCTCCAAATTTTGATATGCTTGCTTTATTTTTCTCCTTGCACTTTCATAGGCAACAAGACATGCAGAGATGGAAGCTATTGATGATGTTCTTGGACAGTGGCAGAGGACTGATTTTCGACTGCAGAAGTTGCTGAGAAGTTTTCAGCATGCTCCCTTCATGTGTATTGTGAACCATAGATAATCTATGCAGCGGCATTGTCAATCATTGGTACATCTGTTGATCATACTAAAATAAACTAAACTTCCCTGAAATTTATTTATTCTTATATGATTAGATGACTCTTACCCATCGTTAGGTATAAAGGAGTATACTATGGCTGTGCAAATGATAAATTTGGAGGTTGCAGCTCAATACTGTTGTTGCATCAAGTAGCTCCGCGGTCAGTTTCTGAACTTGCTTTTGTTGCTGATGTCATATCTACTTAGCCACTTTGAAATTGTGACATATGACAATTGACAACTAAAGCTTACTGGAGGTTTATTACTGATGGATGTGGCTAGGTAGTAATTCTGCTTCTTGTCACACTATGAATATGGTGATTATGGAACTTATTTTCCATCTTTTGTGTCCTTTTCCTAGTCGAAATGGAAGAAAGTGGAGTTTCCGGAAGTGTCAACAAGTCAAGTTTATGTTGATCCTTTCTTTCTCCGCTTTGTTTCCTTTTCCTTAAATTCTTTGTGACTTGTTACACATTTTTGTATTCTTTTATTTTGCCCTAAAGAAATTTACAGTTCTGGGAAGTGCTACAAGTTAAGCTAACATTAGTTTGTTTTATCCTTTTCCCTTTGCCCCAGTTTCTTCATCTCTTTTTCTTCTTTTTCACTGCTGTGAGATTCTTTGATGTCTTTAATGATATCATATATAAATCGGGAGATATAGTATCTTCAATGAAAAATGATATCTTATCTATGAGGAAGTTATGCTTTCAGATATGCCCTGGGCACCATACCTAATAAAGAAATCTCTGTTCTTGTTTATTAGTTGCAATTGTCGCTTCATGCATACATGAGAGCATGTGCTTGTTAAGTTGTGGTGTATGTCTTGTGCTTTCAGTATGATTTTTCTTCTGTCTGAGGCTGCCATGATCTAACATTTCATGTTTCCTAAACTTGTTCAGAACTCATCAATTTTTTGCTCAAATGTTGTTGACATAAAAGTTAAAATGTAGTGACATAGGATCTGTCTTATTGCGATTTGAGCAGTACATGAAGCAGCTAATCTAGATTATGGACATTGTCTCTCTGTTGAAATATTAGTTTGGAAGAACAAGCTCAAGTACTGGAGGAAGGAGCAAGAGAGATGTATGAAGGATGCATCGAAACAAAAAATTTAGGTAAAGAAATAAACCATGAAAACTTTTACTTTTAGAGCTTGAAATTTATATTTATGCTTGTCTTATTAAATCGATTACGAGTCAAAAGTATCGAGGGAAACATGAACTAGCTCATTGTCTTTCTAAATACAACATCAAGCAAGAGGACTCACCTTGCAAATAAAGGACTGCCTTGCTCAATTTCCTTGCTCTGGAGCTCAGAAACTAGCCCTAAGTATTGCATAGTTTCATGATAGTGAGAATAAGACTTTTGTCGTAACAGTGAGCATGGTTCCTATGCAATGTTTGGAAGATGTAGCTGATTGAAACCCTTCCTAGCCAATAGTAATAAACAAATCACCCACAAATCTTCTCTTAGTCAGATCGCTTGTGCCAAGATCTCTCTGGAGCAAAGTTGCCTATCTGAATTGAAAGCCTCTAAGAATCACCCTGTTTACTGCGTGTTGTTTGCTCTCGAAGGACATTAGGTTTTATGTCAAAGAGAATATAGAATGACCAAAGGCATCTTTAAAGTAAAAAATTTTAAGCCATTGTTACCCCCAAAACACTCTCCACTTAAATTTGATGCAAGAATTTTGCCAAGGTGAGTGCCACTTAATAGAGCCTAGTTACTGTCAATTGAATCAAATGGTGCACTTCGGAGATAATTTGCTTCATGAAAACCTGTTTCCTGGAGTATAGGCATTTCTTAAAATTGATATTCTTTGGACCGAAATGTAAACTCCAACTAAACATATTCTCCTATTGGCAAACTAGTTTTTGCTTAGATAGTATCTCCTCTTGCAAAGTGCTTTGTCAATGAGTCTGCTAAATTATTGCTCGCATGATATTTGGACATTTTTTGCAAATAGAATGTGTCTTGGATTTTAAGCTTATGAGCTAGGTAAAAATGCAGAATCATTGGAAATATTGGCTGGTTTTTACAGAAACTCCATCTGTGTTTTCCCTTTCAAGTGTGCGCTTGATTGATGATTGTTTGCAACTGTGTTCTTGTTGCTCTTCAGTAACAGTGATTATGGATCAAAGGGTTTCAGATGTCATGGAGGTGCAATGGAATCAGAAACAATTTCTCTTCTGTGAGATTTTTATGAACAAGGAAACCTTAATGGTATGAATGGCAATCCACCATTTTAACCAGTTGAACCGCCTGTTTGAAAGAATTTTATAATACTACAGTTAGCACTTATTAGCATTAAATAACATGAGGGAAATGATACTTCTTTTAAAAATAGACCCTTTGTTAAATACACCTTTTATGAGGCTTTCTGCTTTTTTTGAGCATAATAGAGCAATTCCACTTTTTGAAACAGGTTCACCAATTAATGAAGTTGAGCATTGTGCCTTCTAGCAAGGTGTAGAATTTGCCTAGTAAACAAAGAGTAGAGTTTCAGATGCCCGCTCTTCCTTCCTTTTTTTTTTTTTTTTTTTTTTTGTGGCCAATTTTCAGCTGCCCTGTTTATCATATGGAGCTTTCCTCTAGAGTGGGTATTCATAGCCAGATTGCCATTTGAGTAATGGGATGTCATGTCCCTGGTTAAGGAAAAAGACGGAGTGGAGTATCTTAATAGTTGATAATCCATTGGTAGACTCATTGGAGAGAGATATCTTTTTGCCTTTTCCCTATTGTAAATTGCTAAACATATATGGTTTCCGGTTGAGCAATTCTCCAAGTTGAGCTCTTCAGTTGCAAATATAACAAGAGACTGACCAGCCCATAATTTTTTCGAGGCTCTGAGATAATCAGTATTCTCGAAGCTCATTACAATAATAAAACATGGCCCTAATGTAATTTGTATTCACAATGATAAAATCAACTTGGTTCATGTTTCTTCTCTGTTTTGTGGAACCCTGGCACATGAATATCATTTCTCTTCGCCTTTTTGTCCCCTCCTTTTCCATTCATCTGCTATTAATTACATTGTGGAAACTACAAAATTGTTCGAGTATTATATATACTGAATGCTGATATTTGGTTTTCAGCGCCAAAGCCTCACAGGTCACAGGTTACTCAAGCTTCTCATTAGATCTGCATGCTGATTCTTCCTGCTGAATCGTCTCATGCCTTTGCACAACTAAGTAAGACCCTTGAACTTATGATTCTTTGCTTTTCTGAACATCATGCATACTTTTATGATGCACCTCTGCTGCATATTGAATGATTATCAGTGACTTTTGCATATAATTATAGCCTGTTAACAATGGAATGGCACAGACTAGGGTGCTGCAGCAGTATGATATGATGCTCATGCTGAGAATGAATATAGCTTTAGCTATAGATTTCCTTGTATGATGGTAAGTCAATCACAATGAGGACACCAGAAAAGGTCTTCAAGATGAAGTTAGACAACATCCTTTGTATTCATTCTTGATTCTTACTTTATTCTGATTATATTGGTCATCATTCTTATTCCCATTAATCTCTTCATTTGACTATTAGTCGAACTGGCTGTTCAAGGTAGTTCTCGTTCTTGGGGTGAACTCATCTCAAATTAACTTTTGGACTATAGTTTTGTGACTCTTTGTATTTAACATGTAAAGAGCATATTCGGATGTGAAATCATTGGGGCTGATTCTAGCATAATAAGATTCTCTCCTGTTTGACTATGATGTTAGAAACAGTTGATGTAGTTGAACATCTAGCATTCCATGAAGTGTTTTCAAACGATTCACTGCACTTTAACTGACATTTACTGCTCTTCCAATTTCAGAACTGAATAAAGAGACCTGAGAAAGGAAGCGTGATGTACATCCAAATCAGTTCTTGTCCAGATGTTCATGTGTTTGATAAGGGGTTCAGCTGTGATCACAGGTCCATTTCATGCTTTAAGTTCATCAGATCGGGCACCACTAAGACAGTAGATTACATGGGCCCGTAGAAATTTAACGTCACTTGCGAGGACCAGGAATAATTATTATACAAAATAAGGTCACGGGCTAATAAGAATTGGGCGTATGATGAAAATGGAAGCGCAAGTGACTTGTTGGTGAAGATCGATTAATTATTACATACATCATCGAATCTGTTCACCTTCTTGTTGTGGTGAATATGCCCAGGGCCTTTAAAAAGTATTATGCTGCATATTATACGGTCAAGGATGTATAAAATGAATTTACATTATTTGGGCTCTTTGTGGTTTTTCTTTTTTCAGAAAATTTTATGTTGGTGTGTATAAATAAATTACCAAGAGGTACTGTTGAGATCTTGTTCTTGGTTCGAGCTGGTGACCTCACTGTGAGTTAGCGCTCAAACGCGACATTGAGAGCCGAAGTCTATTTGGGGCAAATTATAGGAAGCTTGATTTGATTGTTGAAACTTGATTAGTTCAAATTTATCGCATCACAGATTTGTCTTTGAGCTCTCATTTCACAAATTATTCAAAAGTATTCTCTTCATTGGTCTTTAAGGAGTGAAAAATGCTGAAATTAGAGCTTGGATTGGGTCAAGGATAGGTTAGAGTTTGGGTGGGTTGAGTACATGTCATTAAAATTGTATTTCATAATAATAAATCAATACGGGTTAAATAGGTTATTTTGAAATGAGCAATGCTTAGAGGACGATATTGTCACTTTCCACAAAGTGATGGTATTGTTCCGACGACACATCTCTTGATTGATGATTGACAAAATCTACTGTTAAACTATACAAAATATATTGCTAGACCACACACTTGGAGATGTGTGGTTGAGAGGCTACTGTGACTTTGTGGAAAGTGACGGTACCATTCTCTAAGCACTTCTCTTTTGGGAAAGATCATTTTCAACCGATTTAAACTCAACTCAATCTATCCATTTGATAGATTTTGGCATAACCCTATATAGGCATCACTTTTATGCTGCTAATTTTTGTCATATGCATTTTTATTTTTTTTGTAGCTTTGTTCTTTTGAGTTTTCAAACTTTGAGGTAATTTTGGGCCTGCTGCTGTTAACATGTCTGAGTTTCATAGTTTGGGACTATATCATGTAGTGATCCTAAATAGAGATAAATGACACGGATTTCTTAGCAAAGGATTGCATTTACTAGTTTTATGCTCCTAGTTATACCAATTATGTCCTAGATACTTGTGAGAAAATCTCACTGATTTGATATGATTGGTTGAGATAGGTCCACTATTGGCTCCAAAAATACATAAAAATCCAAGTTTTTTGCTCGGTCAAGGGGCAATTGGCAATTGCTTCTTCCCTAAGTGTGTTTGCCTTACCTTTTTAATCACATTTTTATTACGCTAGTAACTATGACAATCAAATCTAGTAAAGCATCGTAAAACACCAAAACATATGCCAAATGACCCATATTCTAAAACAAACACGTTGATGGTAATTTTAGATCATAATATGTTAGAATTTCTAATAAATGTGGGCTAACATTAGTGTTATAATATGAGAAAAAAAGTTTGTCATGAAGCGTATAAGTTATATGAGGGTCCTCCGTTGCCCAAGTGCTGTTATGGAATTATATCATATTGAGCTTGACACATCTTGATTACAGTAATAATGTAATTAGGCAATGAAGGTGGAATGATATTTTAATGGTGACCCGTGATGGTTGATTTATTATAAAATGCTACATAAATAGGCTATGGTCTTGCCCCTCCTCATACCATATACTCACCGTTTATCCTTCGAGATTGTCCAAGGAAGTGGAGTGAGAGGAAGACCTAATCCCAAATTCGTACAACTTCATTTGTAATGATCAGTTAAAGGACAATGATTGGCTAAACCACTTACATGTTTTCGATTCGAGGTTAGGTATATTAAATTCTACATACAAGTATTTTGGATTTCTTACATGTGGTATGCAAAGCTATTGTATATGAATTCATAATCCAATCTATGCAAAATCTTCATGCAATTACATGTATAGTGCATAGATTTCAAGGCTTATGAGTGAGTTTGGGAATGTAATTGCTTATTTTTTATGTTGCTTATTTTGATTCCATGCAAATCTTCTATGACTTAGTGGATGCGGTGAGAATTTTATATAAATAGATGGGTATGTAAATTGGAAATGATATTTTGCAACTTGACCTTTCAGCTTGCTATTTTGCACAATTAATGAATGGCTTTTGTTACCCATGCAACGATTCTTATACCCTCTAAATTTCATGTCCTAATTTAATGTGTGCATAAAGAATTTCAAACTGGAAAATTTGGGATGAATAAGAGAACCGGAAATCATGCAGTGCAATTCAACAACTTTCCTTATTAATTCTCAAAATAAATTAAATTGAACATCAGTTCTAGTTCATTGATTTCATGTCGTCATAGATTTGATATGTTAAGAGACAAGTATTAATAGTGTAGATTTCTTATAGTTGGACCGTCATTAGTCTATTAGATGCACAGTGACGCTATTTTTTATCTTAAAGGTCGTTTAATCGGGTGTAAATTTGAGTTTATTTCTTTTTAAGAGCCAATTCTAGAGTGTTAACACCTGAATATTTGCCAACAAGTTGAAAATGCATTTCTATGAAAAAAATAAAAGAAAAAGAAGAGAGAAAAGAAAGAAATAAAGCTCCGGCCTATCCCTTAAGTTCGGCCCTATGCAGCCTGGTCCGGCCACAAGCCCAGCCCATCAAACATTTTGCTTAATTCGCATCGTCCCATCACTCCAGCCAATCGAAACACCTTCAGCCCAACCCGCCGGCCGCGCCTCCGCCTCCGTTGCAGCTCCTCTCCCTCCGCCGGCATGTCTCCGCCACCGTCGATGGCTCCTCTGTTTTGTGTTTTTCCCTTGCCAGCGACGCTCACTACCACTGCATGACGATCTCAACATCGATCCAACCACGCTGGCTTCGCGACCCTCCAAGCACCGAGCTTCAGCCTGCCTCCTCCTCTTCCGTCCTCTGTCCCTCCCCAGCGTTGCTTTGGGCTTTGGCCTCGGGATTGCATACCAATTTCTGAGGGCGATGGCTTGAACCGGTTTGTGGCTTTTGCTGGCTCATTGATGACGCCCGCAGATATGACTTCAAATCATTCCCGCTTTGCCCGCACTGTTTTCCGAGTTTCATCGCCGTTAATTAAACTGTGGAGGAGGAATCGAATTTGCAAAGAAGGCGTTCGATGAAATGACGAAGCTGCACTCTGTTTCGAGGAGTGCCTGTTCACGATAGAGATGATCGACGACTCTGGTGGCGGCGACCTCAAGCTTTGGATTGGTGATCGAGCGAGAGCAAGACTACCAAAGATCCAAGTCCAGAGAAGCTTGCTGAATGCGCTCGACAACACCTTGATCGTGTCCATGGACTCTCTCCATCTCTCTCAAGTCTCAGCCAGACGAAAGAAAGAATTAACCTCGAGAGTTTGCATGAAAGGATTGGAACTGGAGATGGTGAAGCAGACGTGGTGGCCTCAGGGGAAGGTACTTGGGATCGACCGTCAGCCATATCACCTTGAGCTCGAACTTGGGACTCTCCACCTCCTCCAATCCCAGAATCTGCAATCAGCGAAAGAGCAATTCAGGACCTGGAGAAAGTGACAAACTTGACCAGTGGGACAGAAAGAGAAAGACAGAGACCTCACCGTAGAGAACTCGGCCAGGCGCCGGAAGTCGGAGGATTCTCTTGAGACGTGGCGGAGACACGCCGCCTTTCTTGCCATTTCTCGTTTCTGGTTTGGAGAGCAGTGAACAAAACACTTCCTAAATTAGAGAGAAGCTTTGAGGTCGAGGGATGAACATCTTAAGATGAGCGATGCAATATCATGCTTTGGGATTAAAATTCCTTTTTCATCGCATGGATGACAAACACATCGTCATCTCATTGGAGAATGCTTTAGTTGTGGTGTCCGGTTTTAGCAGTTGTGCGCCAGGGCGTGGGATTTGTTTCCGGTACGATCGCTCGGTACATCCGCAATTTTTGCATTAATGTTTTCAAAAAAGGTTCGGGGGATGGAAAATTTGTACCACGAAAATAAAAGGGAGAGAAGAAAAGACATAACAAGGGGGTCAATTCTATCTAGAGGTATAAGGTTGGCGAATCCGTCATCGTGACCCCCACCAAGATTCTAGCACCTTGGAAAATAGGTAATCCTGTCTGTTACCACCTAACCAACCATCTTGATACTTGAAAGTGAGTACGAGTCAAGCCACATCTAACTCTGGTTATCGACGAAGCCAAAAGTTGTAACTTGTCTGGTTGGCCGATTCATGGGCTATATCATCTCCTCCATTGCCATGATCAATCATCATTTATGAATGCCACCGTCATCATCATCGATAACGTCTCTTGCCATCTAATTCCTATTTCTTCTCTACCTTTCAAGAGACCAATGCCGTGATGTTCTATTCAGGCTGATCAAGTAACCAATTCAACAAATGCAGGTCTCCGGAAGAGCAAACCAGATGTCTTCTCAACTTCAGTGTAGACGTGTGAAATCTCCTGCACAATACATGGTATGCCACAAGGTTAAATCCATTTGTCTCATCCCCACAGACCGCATTAGTTAGTCTATGTGCTGATTCAATTTGCACGCGAGCGTGAGCACATACGCTCTCGCCCTTCTCCAATGAGCTAGACCAAACACATTTAAATCAAGAAGACGCGGTGGAAGTCGCTGAACATTCAAGCTCAAACGTTTCAAAATGAATGTCACGCCTCCTGAAGGACCAAAGTTGAACACAGATCAATCCCAACTCCTTCGCAAAATCTCTGGACCTGGAATGATAAAAACAATTGCTGTTTGACGGCAAAACTCATACTGCCAGCATGACAACTAATGCGGACACATCACCAACATGCCCATTGGTAAATCCCCTCACTGGCATGAAGCTTGCCATGACGAGCGATTTCCCCCACACGGAGAGCGGAACTACAAGATAATCACAGCAGTTTGCGACTGCATAATAATACATAACATGAAGTCCAAATCCACATCCAACAGCACGTGTTCAAGATAAAAGCAAAGTGGAGGGTGTATGTTCTATCTAAGAGAAGGGTTGTGCATTGCAGATTTAGATTATCTTCGAGATTGAAATATGGCTAGCTGCCCACAAGATGTTCCCCTTTTTTCACTCTTTTCTAAGTTTGTGAGGGTCCAGATAGATTTTCCATTTATCAAGTAACTAACAGCATTAAAGAACTATTGGGAACCCTACGTCTTGTCCATTGTCAATCTTTTTCAGAGAGCTGAGCCATTAAAAAAGGACATCTAGTTCGAGATAGAGATTTGCACTTGTTATTGGCTCAAGGAGTAGCTAATGATTGGCCCAAAAAAATACAAATGGAGGTATTACTGAAGCCCAAGGTTCACTGAGATGGACCCATCTCACGTAAACTCTGGAAATTTTTGAAAAAAATGTTAACCCCTAAATTTTAATGATTTATTAAGTTGTTTGTTGTATAAATTTAGGGATCACCATTGGTCCCTAAACAAAAATTAAATTAAATTTGCATATAAATATCAGAAATTATTTTAATTTAGTAGTAATAAGTCTGCATATATTTGCATTTAAATTGGATTGGCCGCGTATGAATTTAAATAAATGATTTTGAATTTGATTGGATTAATTGGACTAAGCCCATAAGAGCATGAAATATTGGCCAAGACCACGGATGCTAGATAGTTGAAAATTGCATAATTAAAATGCCAAATTGAAAAATTAATTTATTAGAAGCAAACTTGGGAGCAATTAATATTAATATTATCAAAATTCAAATTTTAGAGGATAATTGAGCAAATTGATTTGATATTATCACAATAAGACAAGAAAAGAGAATCCTATTGTAAAGATAACAACATATCCAAGAATATCTCTTACTCTTGAAAGAAATCCTAATTGTCAGCTTATATGAACTCTACTAAGTTCCTTGTAGGATTACTTTAGAATTCAAATTGGAGTGTGAAGCATGATTTGCACAAGACCGTGAATCCAAGCGATGAAAATTGGTTCCTTGTTGGATTATTCAAAGCTTGAAAGAAGGCTTGAAAGGCCTGATCTCACCATCAAAATTCATGCACGCCTTCACTTCTTCGAGAAGTGGTGAAAAAAAGCTCAAATTAGTATATTTGTAACAAATTTATCCTCTGTTGATTTCCGTTGAATTTTATCGTTAAATTGCTAAGTTAGATGACATGTGATAGTTGATAGGTATATCGGTACAGGATTTTACCCTTCATTTGTTATATGTATACCGGTTTATGGTTTCTTGTGGTATTAATCCAATTCAATGGAAATAAGAAAGTAAATTTATTATAATTATACTAATTTAGATTTTTTTAGCTTCAAAAAATTAACCATGAGTAAATTTGTCTCGTAAATATCAGTTTAGGATTTTTGGTGATAAAATTTAATTTGGGATAAATTTTTCATAGATTTATTAGTTTGAAACTTTTCATGGTACTACCCTTCTTTTTTAAAATAATTTGTTGGTCCTAAAACTGCGAATTTGGTTGTTAATTAGCTCTTACTACTGGGGTTTGGACTATTCTTTTTTACTTTTATGTTATTAAACTACTCACGGCGGTGCTTTTGGCACTAACAGGGAGCCATATGGATATTTGCTTTGTACCTTTTGCAACAAATTTATCTCCCTTTTCTTGTTTAGGCAAAGCTTGAAAGGTAGAACTTAAGCCCGTAATGCCGAGGATTTGCGACACCTTTTAAATATTTGTTTGTAAAGCCAAAGGATTGTAACGGACATTGGTGATTGTCGCGACCTCACCTCGGGTGCACCACCTAGGGTTTGGCTAATGGATTACTAAGCCTAAACTTAGTTCGGGCTCTTCCAAGCCCATACCAATTCGCGACTTAGGGTTTAAGTTTTTTTTAACATGCCAATAATTTTTACTTAGGAGTCACCACTAATCTATTTTTGGTGGGTCGATTAGAAACCCAAGTAAAGTAACGGGAGAATTACTTCACTCTTACGAACCAGAGACTATGGGATCAGGGACTTGATTACGTTAGATTTCTCTAACGCCCTTTCGGTACCTTTTCTCTTTTATTTGAAAAAATGATTTGCAGGCAGTTTGGATTGATTTTAATTTATTCCCTAACATGTAAGGTGATCAAGCACATGTGCAATCATTATTTAACACGCAATGATCAAAGCATTAAATAAATTGCAAGGAAAGGGAGGAAGTTACTTACCTTGAAGCTACGAAAGCATCTGCAATGTTAGCTTAAAAATCACATCACAAATCCTAGATATGATTTCTAATTAACATGCAATTATTCAATTGTTTTTTAAGGTTTTAAATTATTTAATGAGGCCTAAAACTACGTGCAATGCATGACATACGAAAGTATCTAACTATACTAGCATGCAATGTGCAATTTAATATGCAAACTATATGTCACGCAACATTAATTATTTAACTTAATCTAATACTAGAAAATATTTAATGCAACTATCCTAATATGTCACGCATTCGAATGACCCTAAACATGTGACGACTAGATGACACACGGAAGATGACCTAATTCTACATGAGCATGGCAATTTTTATGTTTTCTTTTTTATAATCAAAATTCGAAATTAAAACTAACCTATAGTTAAACATGCAAACTATCCTAAAAGAAAATATCCTAACAAAAACCACATTCAACTAAACTATATATATATTTTTTTGGGTTTTTTTTTATAAGCAAAATCAATTTGGGCAAAGGCATCAATGGCAACAAATCAGGCAAGATATTTTCCACATCTATTTAATTTTGGAAACAAACAAAATTGACAAATCGTATCTCGAGCATGAGATCGGATCGGCCAATTTTCAAAAGAAATCGTGACTCGTATCTCGGGCATGAGATCGGATTGACGATTTTTCCGTGCAATCGCGAATCGTATCTCGGGCGTGAGATCGGATTGACGATTATAGCACGTTGTGAAGTGAGGAAAATTTCCTATTTCACAAGGGGTCAGGAAATCTTTGTTGATCAAATATTTTACTAAGATTGCAATTCCATGAACTAGGCAATAAAATATGAGAAAATTGCATTAATCGGGATTCTCACCTAGTTTTCGGTATCGCACGAATAAAGTTTCCAAATTGGGGCTCGCCGGACAAAGGGATTGGCAAGTTGTGGTGATTTCGGTGGAACGTGATGGCAAGGGGGCAACAACCCACGACTAGGTAGGGCTCGTGGTGGGAGCTTGACTTGGATCAACAAGCAACAACTCGACACAAGGCTCGGGTCATGACGATGATCAAAGCAGCGAGCTCGGTTGTAGTTGGCTCAAGTAGTGAGTCGCAAACAGCAGTGACTCGGGCTTGCGATGGCAGGCTCACGACCGACGAACCTGGATCCTGGGCAATGCTGGAGCGTGAGGCGTCGCTGATTTTGGGGTACAAGAAGCAGCAAGGCGGCATTAGGGTGAGTGGTGGACTCCGCAACAATGAAGAAGACTCCAATTGTTTGACTCTCCTCAGCACTTGAATTTTTATGTGCTGCCCCCCATGCCCTCTCTTTCTTTTATTTCGTCTCTTTCATGGCTCCCTCTTTCATGTCTCTCTCACTCCCTTTTCTCTGTGTTTTTTTTCGGTGTGTCCGTCTCCCTTTTATAGGCAAGACAAAGCGGCGCCCTTAAAAAAAACAAGATAAGGAACGATGATCTGCTTTCTTATTGCGGATATATCATTTTTGCTCTTTTCCTATCTTTAACCATGCAGATATACTTTACCTTTGAACCAACCACATCCATTCCTTTTTTTGACCGTGTGGATATACTTTACCTTTGAATCAGCCACATCCCTGCAGATATGTTTTACTTTTGAACTAACCACATCCCTACGTTTTCTTGACAATTCAAAAATCGGCCGCCGCAGATTATGCTCCTAAAACTATATGCTATACAATATTAAATTATAAATGATTAATCAAAATTTAGGTGTCAACAGTGATACTTTAATAAAAAAGAAGAAGAAGAATGAATTTAGGTTATTTATTGAAAGTCTTCGAAGTGTTTTGTATGGTGATACTTTTGATTGTCGGTTGACCCTGTCTATGGTTTAATTGCCGATTGCTAGTTGTTTGTGGCTGGGTTGAGTGAGGGGTGGTTCTGGAGAAATACCCCGGGTTGAGTTCATGTACTAATCAGGACTTAGGGGAAGAACTTGCTGAGATTTTATCTCAACCCGTCATAGTTAACCATTTTCAAGTCCTTAGAATGGTGCACCCACAGTGGAGAATCTTGCCCCCACTTCTCCAGTGATCAACTTGACAGAGTCGAGTTCGATGGGTCTTAGTGATCGTGGTGTTGAACCCGAGGGTTCATTTTGTATAGCTGGATTAGCCTAGTTTCTTTTTGGCCTGGCTTAAAGGATGGATCGGCCTCTTTTGTCGGGCTTGTAATTCGAAAGACGATCCTCCGTTGGTTAATCCAGTAAATTGTATAAATTAGTAGTCGAGGTTTTTGCTGTTCATCCCTCTATCCTTGATTGATTGATTGTTTGTTTGTTGAACTGGGGATAGTTCGTCTTTCGCTTGCACATAACGAAAGATTAAAATGAATGGTCATCGACGAGCCTTGAGATGTCGTTTTCTATTGACCATGGTATGGAGTTGTTGCGTGCTCGGGGTTTGGGGCATGACACACTAAACATTTATTTAATAAAATTATAAAAAGAGCTTGAATTGATTATATTGAATTGTGATACTGCTAAGAAGTTTGAGGTTAAGGATGTTATGTTGTATCTCTCCACCGTTATCCGGGAGTTCATAATGTGGTTTTTGTTAAATTATAAGTTTAAGCTTGAATTGATAATATATATTAAATCTTCACTAGTAATACTTAAATGGCCTCATAATTTTTCAATTTCAATTTAATATGACCAGGCTTTATTCAAAAGATGCAAGTTCGGTGGCCGATCGGTTTTTTCATGGATGTTCAAGGCCATGGCTATTTGGTGCACACTTACTAGGCACATTGGTGGCTTGAGACAAACTCAAAGTTCATGACACACTTTGAGAAAATGGTAGGCACTTTGATAAAACGGCTGCATTTCAATAGCCTAATTAGAATTTTCCGACTTTTACTTCTATATAAAAATGTGATACTAATACGGTCAGTCTTTGTTCATTTGCCATTGAAATGCTTTTATAATGTTTGGAACCTCGTATCATTGTCGATAGTGTTCTCATATATTAGGGCATACCTTCCGTCCCATAGGCTTCTGTCATGCATAAATAGCTCCGGGGAATTTGACCCATTAAAAATACAGGACTTCAAACGAATCTCTTCAACTTTTATGATTTAGATTTAGTTTACTACATGTATTTTTTCAGTTTTAATTTCTTACTTATTAGACGCAAATAACTGCATCCACGCAGCTTTTCTCTCACCAACAGCTCAAGTTTACCGGCGATTGTGTCGATGATCCAACACATTTTGTTAGTGGAATATATCTCTAAACTATAAGTGAAGTGACACTGTTAATGCACAAATAGATAGATAGTTAGTTGCTCTCTAAAGCGCCACATGATTGTCCATTCAACCAATCTACTTCATCATAATATTTTTCTTTAGAGGAAAGTAAAAAATTCATGGCACTTGATATTGAATAATCAGTTGCGTGGCTGATCCAATGATGTTTTGAAAGCATCTAACGTTTTGTCAACAAAAAAACTATTGTAGATGAGTTGTTGCTGACTCATTTATTTAATAAATTAATTAAACAACACATCCATTTTGAGAATATAAATATATGTCGTTTTATGTAAGTCTTATTCATCTTCTCACCCATTAAGTTTCTATGATTGAGAATGCAAAATTTAAATATAATCGGGAGTAAACACTAAAGATTGTCAACAATGTTGATCTACATAATTTTAATTGTTCCAATTCTACATGAGTCCATAGTACTTTATTTATTTGGAATTTGATCTCCAAAATATTTTTGCCAAAAATTCCTAAACCTATGGCATTTTTGTCAATTAAGTCATAAACCTTTCAATTTTATCAATTGAGTCATAAATATTTTCACTTTCTACCAATTGAGTCCATCTTATGTAGCACGGTTGGTGTTGACATGGATAAAATTTATTATTTTTAAATATTTTCAAAATTTTAAGTTTTTTTCTTTTTTCCCTCTTTTTTTCCCCTTTCTCTCCTTCCTCTGTTGGTCACCCAAACTATGGTGACAGGCCTAAGGCTATGACCTGCGAGGGTTGACCTAGTCAATCTTAGGCAAGGTGACCCTTGCCGGGATTTGGTGAGGGATGACCTCGTGGCTGGCGAGGTTGATTTTCACCTTCACTCAAAGCAGGCAAGGGGTGACCTCACTGGCTATGAGCGAGGCTTGCCCTCACCATATCTAGCAAGGGCGAGCCTCACCTAAGGCCCACGATGTTGCCCTCACCAATCCCAATGAGGGTGACCTTATGGGAGGCCAACAAAGTCGCCCCTCACAAGTTCTCAGTAAGGCCAACCCTTGTCGGTCATGGCCTCTGGCTAGTCCTCGGAGGCTACAAAACTGGTAGAGTAAGAAGGGAAAGGGAAATGAAAGAAAAACAAAGAGGGAACAAAGAAAAAAAGAAAAAAAAATATTAAAGAATTCGAGAAAAGATTTAAAAAATAATAAAATTTGTTCACATCAATGCCAGCTATACCATGTAGGACAGCCGACGTCCACATCATTGACTTCTGGCCAAAATTCACTAGATGGATTCAATTGATAAAAAGTGAAAAAGTTTAGGAGTTAATTGGCAAAAATAAAATGTTTAGGATTGAATTGGCAAAAATTCAATAGGTATAGGAATTTTGGACAATTTTCCCAAAATTCATGGCACTTGATATTGAATAATCAGTTGTGTGGCTGATCCGATGATGTTTTGAAAGCATCTTCCGTTCTGTCCAAAAAAAAAACTATTATAGATGAGCTGTTGCTGACTCATTTATTTAATAAATTGGTTAAACAATACATCCATTATTAGAATACTAATATATGTCGCTTTATGTAAGTCTTATTCATCTTCTCACCCATTATGTTTCTATGATTGAGAATGCAAAATTTAAATATAAACGGGAGTAAAAACTAAAGATTTTCAACGAAGTTGATTTACATAATTTTAATTTTTCCAATTCTATATGAGTCCACAGTACTTTTCTTATTTGGAATTCAATCGCCGAAAGATTTATGTGATGATGAAAATGGAAACTATTTATAAACCACATATAGAAATGGCTCTAATGATATTTTTTTCTAACCATTAGAGAGATTTCCTCAAATGGTATATTTTTGACATGCACATAGTCTAAAACTTCATAAGACTTGAACACCAATTTGCTCGATAATATACAAGCTGGGAATATATAATGCTTCTTTTTTTATTTAATGACTGCATAACATTCATAAAAATTAATATATGAAAGAAAAATTCTACAGCAAAGAGTACGACAACTATAATACATAAGGAAAATGTTTAAATGATCTCTAAGAAATTTGATATGATGGTAAATTCTCTATACCTTCATAAGAAGAGTTTAGTGTAGTATGAAGTTTTGAAATGTAATATCTACATTGTAATTTTTTAATAAATAATCGGGACAATTTTGAGATGATGCAATAATTTGTCTTTTTTTTTTAATAAAGAAATTAACACTTTAATTTTCCAAATGATTTGCACATGATTAGCGTAGTGTTAACATTTTTTGTTAATTTTGAAATATAACTGAAATTAATCCTTCAGTTCCTGTGCATATCACGGACTCTTTAGGTAATATAAAATGACGTAGTTGGTACGAACAGTTTATGTAAGACTTTCTCCCTGAGGAACTGAGTAGGTATTGGTAATGTCATAGTCATGTGGCGCACATAGATAAAGACGGAGGAACAAATAGAAAGGTTAGGCTCTTTAATTAACACTAAAATTTAAAAACTCCGCCAGTAAGCATGGAGATGTTAGTTTTCTATTCCTTTCGGGTAGGCCGGCAAATCATTCATGTTTTATTAAATAAATGGAGCCTTAAATTCGTCGCTCTTCTGTCTATGCTAAATAGAAAAATATTCATAGGCTCTTCTTTAGCATGAAAAAAATTTCATAGTCTTGACTTTGGTGCGCAAGACAAAAGAAATATATAGATGCTCAAAACGTTTCTACTTGACTTGGATTGGTTGACAAGAAATTTGAGGTTGAAAATTTACAATGAAAATTTATGATCTTCCACGGATTAACTTACTTTTTTGCAAAACTCAACTGAACAAATTCCTGCCACACCTTTGAATAAGATCATGGGAATCAGAATTCATTCTTAGCCCACAAGATCATCTATGGAGAGATTAGGAGCACGGCTAAGAAAGACGATTGAAGGCGTATCATATTTCTTAGTAATGATATTCTCTGGTAAGATGATATACTTAAATTGTCCTTATAATTATATATTTTATGAGTAGCCATGTGGTGGATATTATATAGCAAAGACAAAACAACTACCGAGGAGATGTAAAACGCCATCTCGAGGAAGCCAGCAAAATTTGTCTGATTGACTAGCCTATGACAAAAGCTAACCTAACGAAGTCAATGCCCCATATTAGAAAAAGAAAAGCGAAGACTATACAGATGGAAACCATTGACCTCATAGCGCAAGAAAAACTCAACAAGAGCATCTAATGGTGAACAAATTACCGGATAACATTGTGCCAAATCTAAAGCTAATATTCGTTGCTGATTCCTAATCTCTATCATCCAATGGCTTCTTCATCAAAACCGAAAAATAATTATGAGGTCTTTTTGAGTTTCAGAGGCACAGACCTACGTAAAACCTTCCTCAGTCATCTCTACAAAGCTTTATACCAGAATGGAGTACACACTTTCATTGATAGTGAGGAACTTAGGAAGGGAGACCAAACATTGCCGGCGCTCGTGATGGCCATCGAAGAATCGCGCATTGCGATCATCGTTTTCTCTGAGGACTATGCTTCCTCATGGTGGTGCTTGGAAGAGGTGACGAAGATTATGGAGTGCAAAGAGAAAAAGGACCTCACCGTTCTACCAGTGTTTTATAAAGTGCACCCAAGTGAAGTGAGACGGGGCAGCAAGAGTTATGGGAGAGCTCTAGCTAAACATGAGTCTAAGTTTGGGAAGGATTCGAAGAAAGTGAAGAGATGGAAGAAAGCTCTTTTTGATGCCGGTAGCTTGTCCGGATGGCATTTGAATGATGAGTAAGTAGATTCGAGTCCTTTTTTATATGAGAAGCTAATCCTTACAAATAAGTTTAAAGTTTGTTAAAAACGAAAAAAATCTCCGCATGCCTGATTGTTTGTACTCGTATAGATGCTTCATTTCATGATTCTCAAAAATTCTAAAGTTCTTTCTTAATGACCGAGCGATATAATTTCTAGGGAATCAGTCTTATCAATCATTTCATTTCTTTGGCCTGGACGATTGGAGTTCTGCTCCCAAAAAAAATGATTTTTTTTTCTTTTGCTTTGATAGATTTTATAAAGAGTTGAAAAACGTTAATGACTAATAGTTAAAAAGTTACCGGTTATTTGAAATCTGAATAAGCTATTGGTAATATAACAACAATTTCATGAAACTACTAGCTTTTTTGATAGTTCGCAAATTACTTTGTTTTTAGTGTTTTAACGAAATTTAGTTGTCTTTTTTTAGCAACAGCTTAAATTCACCGACTCGTACAATAGATCATCAATTTTCCCTTTGAGTCTTTACCAGCTCCTTTCCTATTAGATTGTTAACTAACTTTGGATTATCAACCCTTGTTTCAGTTACTTAGTAACATTTATTTCCTTCATTTTATTAATTTTTATTGCTGTTTACTAAATTTTATTTATTTATCTTACAAATGCCTTAAATTATCAACTTTTATGTGAATTTGTGAACCTTTAGTTGTGTGACTGACCAACTTTTTCTTTTATTACATTACCAACTAGTTTTGGTTTATGAATGCTCATCCAAGTTGCTTACCGACATTTGTTCTTTTTAATTTAATAAGTTCTTTTTTTGAGAGCTGTCAACTTTTATTTGCCCTACTTTCGATGATATTAGATTTACTAACTTTTTTCCGAAATTATCAATCTTAATTGGAGAGATTATCAACTTTTGTCCAATTTAATCAACCTATTTTGCATTACCAACTCTTATTATACTTAGTTATTGGTATTTATTTGCATTTTTTTCATTTAAACTTCTCTTAATTTTCAGCAACTTTTGTTCAACTTTCTTACCAATGCCTTAAATTTGCCAACTATCATAACTATCCTTGAGTAACCAACTAGTTTGGGGTGATCAACTCTAATTTGACTGTTACTACCAACTTTATTACTTTTACTAAGTTACCAATTTTTCTTATCATTTGACAACTTTTATTTGACTTGCTCACCAATTTTTAAACTTAGCAAGTGTTTTCAGAAAATACCAACTTCAATGAGAGTGCTTACCAACTTTTCTTCGATTAAATTACTAACTAGTTTTGCATAACAAACTTTAGATAAAGATAATTATCGATGTTAATTTGTTTTTCTTTAAATTAAGAACTTCTTTTATCTCTAACAAAATAAAAGGTTCTCTTATATTTTATCAACTTTCATTTACCTTCTAACCTGTAATATCCATTACTATATGAAATTAGCAACATTTGGTTGAATAACTTATCAAATTTTCTCTAACTAAGTCATCAACTATTCTTTTATTATCAACATTCATTCGCGTTGCTTACCAACATTTACAAATATACCAACTCTTGCATTGAGATACTATTTTTATTTGTCTTGCTTGTCAAGCTTTTAAATTTATCATCTCCATTTAGAAATTACCAACCTTTGTTAAAGTGATTATCAACTTTTCTTCAGTTAAGTTACCTACCGACTAGTTTTGGGTTAGCAACTCTTGCTTGAGTTAATTCTCAACGTATATTTATTTTTTAAATTACTGACTCTTATTTTTGGAAAAAAATAGCTTTTTCTTATTTGTTACCAAAATTGGTTTACCTTTCTTACCAGCATCTTAAATATGCCATTATGCCAACTATTATATGAGTCACAAATATTTATATGTGGTCACCAAATTTTTCCAATTAAGTTATTGACTAACTTTGAATTATACTCTAATTTACGGTTCTTACAAACTGTTATATGTTTTTCTTTTTTAATTTGACCAACCATCTTCTACAATTAAGTTAACAACTAATTTTATGATACAAACTCTTGCTGAGTTGGTTACCAGCATTCATTTTTTTCTTCTAAATTACTAACTTCTCTTATCTTTGACCAAAAAAAATTTTCTCTTATCTTTCACCAACTTTTATTTACCTTTGTTACCAATGCCTTAAATATATAGACTATTCTATGAATGTTTGACTTACCCACCAACTTTTTTTCTTGATTCAGTAACCCAATATAAAAATTTGTAAATTAAACAAAACAAATAAATGCCGGTAACTAAGTCAAAAAAGAGTCGGTAAACTAGAATTAGTTGATTACTTAATCGGAGAAAAGTTGAGAAGTCACTTGCATCAAATTGGTTTCATATAAGAGTTGGTAAATTTAAGATGTAATTAAAAATGATAAATAAAATTTGGCAAATGATAGGAAAAATAGTTAATTCAAAGAAAAATTAAACTTGGCAAGTAACTCAAATGAGAGTTGATAACAAAAACTAGTTATCAACTTAATCGAAGAAAAGTTGGTATCACTCTAATAACAAAAACTAGTTATCAACTTAATCGAAGAAAAGTTGGTATCACTCTAATTAAGGCCCGTATTTTCTAAAAAGTGTTAGTAAGTAACTCAAATAAGAGTTCATGACCCAATAGAAAAGTTGGTAAATTATAAAAACAAGAAATAATTATTAGTATGTAGTTCAAATGATAGTTGGTAACCCAAAACTAGTAGGTGATCTTTTTTTACATGACAAAACTCGGTAAGTTGCTACAATATAGATTGGTAATTTGATATAAAAAGTTAGTTTATTAGTTAGTATATTAGAACTAGTAATTTATGCAAATCAAGTTTGGTTAGTTAGTTTAACAATTGGTAACTTGTAAATGATAAATAAATATGGTAATTTCATATAAACATAGGAAAGTTACTAACAAGTTATGTGAAAGTAACAATTAAATTCCTCCTACAGCATTTGTGAGTGGGCTATTTGAGTTCTTCACGTTTCATTTCTGGCAATTGAGTTTGAAACTCACTGCCAATTGCCTTTTGATTCCTAAAAACCACATGTGGCTAACCATAGAATTGACAAGTGGCTCTTTCCAGTTATAAGAAATTGATACTAGGACATCATTGGTTGAAATGTTTGCTGACTCATTTGAATAAAATCTGTCACGCCCCGAACCCCCGAGCTCGCGGCAACCCCTTCTCTTGGTCGATTGAAAGCGACGTCCCAGGATCCGTCGACGACCATTCATTTTATCTTTCGTTAAGCGCAAGCGGAAGACAAACCATCCCCAGACCAACAAACAATCAAACAGGGATAGAGGGATGAACAGCTAGAACAACAGCAACTACTCATTTATTCAAATTACTGGATTAACCAACGGATGATCGTTTCCGAATTACAAGCCCGACAAAAAGGGGGCCGATCCATCCTCTAAGCGAAACCAAAAGAACTAGGCTAATCCAACAGTACACAAAGAACCATTGGGTTCAACACCACGGTCACTCGGACCCATCGAACTCAAGCTCCGTCGAGTCGATCACTGGAGAAGCGGGGGTAGGATTCTCCACTGCGGGTACGCCATTCTAAGGACCTGAAAATGTTTACCACGACGGGTTGAGATAAAATCTCAGCGAGTTCTTCCCCCTAAGCCCCGGTTAGTACGCCAACTCAACCCGGGGTATCTCTCCAGAACCACCCCTCACTCAACCCAACAACCCACAACCAGCAAACAGCAGGCCAGACAATAGACAGGGCAACCAACATAGCAATATTCGATTCGCATGCAACCTTACCCGGTATGCCATACCCTGCACGTTCAAACTCATACAATGCAAGCAAGGCACATGGCCGTTAGATGACATAATTCATCAATCACATGCGAGTCGCGCCACAAGCGATCTCACCTGGCCATTGCCACACCCTGCACGACTGTCAACTCATGCGTGCGTACCACAAATCATCACGACATTAAGAGCATGCGAATAATCAGAGCATCTCACACAACTTTCTCGTGTCTCACACTCACACATGCTCCGATTATTAACGCCCCCCCCTGGGCCAACGGCACAACCTTATAGTTGGCGGTTCGGCTAAACCAGCTTCGTCCTCTTTACCTCGAGGCACGGCGACGTCGGGGTCATCCCTTCCCTCTCGACGGCATTCCCGAAGGAGCACGGGACCCGCCCACTACCGCAGTCCCGCAAGAATCGACGGGGAACATAGGACCCGCCCACTACCGCAGTCCCGTCACATGTCCCTTGTCAGGCATCCGACCGAAGTCAGGCGACCAAACGGCCACGGCACAACCCCATAAGGATTGGCGGTCTTCCGGCAACACCGGGGTTCCCTCTCTTAATGTGATCATGCAACACATCATCAAGCAATTCATTCTTGTCTTTGCTTTTTGCTTGGTCGTGAATGCAACATCGCTCATGCTCATGCGACATGCCATTTCTGAAAACCCACGCAATATGTCATGCGATCTCACTCGACAATTCCAAAATCCGAAATCCAACCAACACTCGATCACGCATTTCATCATCAAATTCAAACAAAAATTAGCCTCTGGATGAACAGTATCGTGAACAGTGATTATGAACAGTGATTTTTCCGAAATTCAATTAATTAAAACATTTAATCCAGAAATTAAACAAAACATTAATTAAAACAATTAATAAATTCAATTAAAGCAAATCATGCTTAATTAAACACATAAGCATAATTAATCACAAATTAAGCACAATTAAGCCTAATAAGCAAAATTAAGCTAATCTAATCTTAACCAACTATCTAACCACCTATCTTAGGGTTAATACAACTTAATTAAACCCCTTAAACCAAGATTAACACTAACTAACCAACCCTAAGCAAGTTTAGGCACTAAATAGGGATTAGGAGCTAAACTCACCCGTTAAGCGGGCCGGCGACACGGACGCAGCGGCGGCGACAAACCCAACACCTGGGGACCTCTGTCACAACGATCCAAGGCGGTCCTGGGCTGAGAACAGCAGCAACAAACTCGAAATCCCTCTGCAACTCTGAAAACGACTGCACAGGAGGAAAGTTGCTGACCGGAGTTGAACGGGCTGCCCGGAGCTCCGGCGAGCGGCGGCCAGCGACGGCGGCACCTGGGGGTCGAGGGGGAACCACTTGTGGCTGGGATGGGTGGTGGTTTGGCCGGAAAGGGAGGAAAATGGCCGAAACAGCAAAACAGAACAGCAGTAGGCGGTCAGAAAACGGTCCAGCCGGCGGTGGCTTTCGGCCGGAATACGGGACGATCGGAGGCTCCTTCCGGCGATCGGTCGACGCTGTCTGAACGGTTTTCGTCTCCTGAACACAACGGCAGGTGGCACGAGACGAGATTCCAACGGGAAGGCAATGAACAACTCAGATTTCGGTGAAAGGTCAAACTGAAAAACAGAAGGAATGAAGGAGAACCATGGGAGAGAAGGGTGTGCGGTTTGGGGAAGATGAAGAGAGAGAGAGAGAGTGAAGTGAAGGCTGAAGGATAAGGCTTATCAAAGCCTTCAATGCTTGCCCCACTTGTCAAGAAAATGACCTCATCTTCTCTTTCTTCTTTTTGACTTTTCTTCAAAATATCCAAGGGCATTTTGGTCATTTCCACCTTGCACATTTCCTAATCTGTCCTTGGGCTGAAAATGGAAGGGCGGGCCTAGGAAATGGGCTTGAAAATGAATAGGAACGGGCTCGGGAATTTATTGGGCTTGAATCGGCTCGGTTTTAGACAATGGGCTCGGAAGGGTAAAGGGTCGGTTTGACCCAACGGGCTCACTTGCTTGCCTCGGGTCTTCCATGGTGGCTGTCCCACCTTAGGCGTGAGGCCCACACTGATTTTTCCCGGCCCACGTCCTCGTAGGCTCGTTTTCTTGGTCCGAAAGTCCCTTTTCCAAATACTTGGCTCAACCGACAGTGTCGACTGTCTAAGAAGCATCGTCCAAAAATCCATCTCGAACATTCCCAAAAATTCGAAGTCCAATATTGGATTCTCATGCCATGTCAATTTCGTCCGAATGTCATTTTGGTACTACTCAGACTGACAGGCGGCTTTGAGGAATCACGCGTAACCGACTCGTGCCAATTCACGTTCAAGACTTCTCGACACATGGACGTCCTTGACTACATGAAATTGCGAAGAATCGATTCTTATTTCAAAGTACACGATTACTAAGGATCGACACAGGGCTGTTCGCAGGTTCGATAATAGTAGGCGGAATCACCCGTCGTCCCATTATGTTCTGCCCATGAATCGACTCCTATTCGTCCTTGGAATCGGCTGCATGACTACGGGATCATCCTTACGCAAGTCTCACGGTCGAGTCGTTTTCCCAGGTCAAGTTCTTTAGTCGCACGAGTTCTGTCCTCATTAGCCTTTCCCCTCAAGGTCGGTATCTCGGGAGTGATCGGTCCGAGTGAGATCAACCAACAATGCATTTACGAAATTAACGCTCGTTCCTCCCTAAAAGGACTCGAATTTCAGGATGTTACAAAATCATATGTTAAAATTGGATTGACCAATGAACAAAATGTTAAATAGTGTTATTGCACTTTTCTCATTTCTTTGCAAGGATTAAGAAAGTTTGCAACACCTAATACAAGATTAATAGTTTGTATAGGCCATGCTGGGCAATGACATCATGCTTCAAGGTAGTTAAGGATTTTTGAATTGAAAATCTTAACCCCCATTAAAAGTTCTAAATAGCTCTATTTGATTAAGCATACATATAAATCACATATATCCATCAAAAAGATAAATAAGTACATTGTCATATGTATATAAAAAAAACATGAATCATTTGGATGACTAAATGTTGAAGCCTTAATTGGTGTGGAGCTCTTGGAGTTCAAATTCAACCTAGTGGGAATGCATATTGTTTTGGTTGTGATCAATAGAAAATGTGATGCAATGCTTTGTAATTGTTGGTCGGTAATTGCTCATTTTTGCTTATTCAAATTGCTAAAAATGATCCTGAAACTTCTTTTTTCTGTTTTTGTCAGTGATGAGTCAGAGCTTATAGAAAGAATTGTGAAGGAGATCTCCACTCATCTAGACCGAACACCTTTGCATGTTGCTAAGCATCCGGTTGGGATCGATTCATGAGTGGTTAAGCTAATATCTATGCTAAACCTTGAGTCTAATGATGGTGTTCTTATGATGGGGTTATGGGGAAAGGGAGGCATAGGGAAGACAAGTTTAGCTAAAGCCATTTATAATGATATATTCAGACAATTTGAAGGTTCAACTTTTTTGGCAAATGTTCGAGAAACTTCAAAAGATTGCAGGGATATAGTTGCTTTGCAAGAAAAATTACTATCGGAGATATTATTATTGAAGCAAAGATTAGTAGTGTCCAATGTCGATGCAGGTACTAATCTAGTACGAGATAGACTTTGTCGCAAAAAAGTTCTCCTTATCCTTGATGATGTGGACGACTTGTGCCAATTAAATGCTTTAGCAGGAGAAGGCAAGTGGTTTGGTAATGGAAGTAGAGTCATCGTTACTACAAGAGATAGACATTTGCTAATTTGTCATGGGATAGATCAAGATCATGTGTATGAAGTTAAAGCATTGGAGGACTATGAAGCTCGCGAGCTACTTAGTAAGCATGCTTTTCGGACACACCAAAAACTAATAATCAAGACAGATCTAGTGGATAGTGTTCTGAATCATGCCGAAGGCCTTCCTTTAGCAATTGAGGTGCTAGGTTCCTTCTTATGTGGTAGAGGAGAACATGAATGGAAAAGTACACTAAAGAAACTTTCTAGGGTTCCTCACAAAACCATTAATAATGTGCTCAAAATAAGTTATGATGGACTAGAGGATAACGAGAAAGAGATTTTTCTTCACATTGCCTGCTTCTTTAAAGGGTGGGATAGTGAGTACATAAAGAAAGTTATTGATAGTTGCGATTTCGAGATAGCTATAGGATTAGAAATTCTCATTGAGAGGTCCTTGATAAGTATTGAGCATGGAATCATAGAAGTGCATGACTTGATTCAATTGATGGGTATGGATATTGTGAACCAAGAATGTCGTGATTATCCTTGGAGGCGAAGCAGACTATGGCTTTATGATGATGTTCTCGATGTTTTGTCCCACAACATGGTAAGACTTGCAAATATAGTCAAAATTATGCTTCTTATCTTTGACTCTAATTACTAAATATGCATTACTAAAATAGTCTCATATATACAGGGAGATTGTGTAGTAAAGGCCATAGTGTTGGAGTTGCCGAAGCAGAAAGATATATACATTGAGCCTAATGCTTTTACAAATGCGAGTAGGTTGAGATTGCTCATTATGCACAATGTGCATAATTCTTTTCAAGGTCCTATATGTCTTCCTAATGAGCTAAGATGGTTTGAATGGGTTGGCTGTGCTTCTTGGTTTCCTGAATTTTCCTCTGGTCCAAAGAAATTAGTGGGACTTCATATGAGTAAAAGCAGCATAATAAGAGTGCCAAAACAATTTAAGGTGAGTATTTACCAATATAGAATTATAATTTACCATTATATCATCTACAATTTAAGGTGAGCATTTGGTAGTACATGTGCATTATATGTACTAGTAAACAAAAGAAAGTGGTGTTCCTGCTTTATAAAAAACACTTCTCCTTTTTCTTTCAAAATGACCCTAACTACTTGCTTTAAAAATATTCGTTCATGCAACAAAATTGGCATTTGAAAAATTAAGCGTTAATAACTTTGCTAAATATAAATACAAAAAACTAGGAAATTATATAAATATATGTGGGAGAGAAAGATATATCAAGATTTGAATTGTTTTATGAAGGTCATGTTAGATGGTATTGGGTCTTTCTCATCCCATAAGTTAACTTAAAGGGAGAGGCTTTCCTTTATACTTATAATCTAACCACCAGCTCCTTCTACAACCAATGTGAGACAACCCTCAACAATCTCCTTCTCACACATTGAGCCTAGGTTAGAGACACAGTAAAACATAACTCTCCCATGTGACTATTGGGTTCATACTTATTGGCAACTCGGACTCTAATCTAAGTGTTGGGTGATCTTGGACCTCTTCCACAACCGATGTAAAACAATTTCAACAAGTCAATGAATTATAGGAGAAAGTTATATGGAAAAGGAAAGATATTTGGAGATATGATTTTTTTTAGGTCATTGCATCATAAGAAAATTGAAATTTTAGTATTGAAACATATTATAAAATAATGCAAAAGCTATCTAGCCTTGCAACTAAATCAATGCAAAATCACCAATGTGTTAACAGCAAAATAACCTAATAATCAATCGGAGACTTCTAGAGTTACAATTGCTTAGACACAACCCACAATGTTCACAATGAAATAATCAATTCAAACGTTAAACTCATTGTACAAAATATCATTTTGTGTTTTTGCTCCTGTGCATGGCTAAATAGGAGCTTCCCACTTGTTTCTTTTTTGTGTAGCTGTGGATGAAGAGAGATAAAAAATAAAGGAAAGTCCACCTTGAGTGACATTGAAAAGAGTTCAACTCTTATCTTAGTCAGGCCTCTTGCATATCATGGCATATATAATACTATGCACTACACTAAAATGAAAAATGGCATATATGTTCCATCTCCTTAGTTTGTAACGAGTTTAAAGTGTTTGGCTAAAGGTATACTCACATATTTCTTTTGATATAGATGTGGAACTCTTGTAGCTCTATCACGTAATATCTTTATATCCAATATTTTCTTTGTAGTGTCTAAAATCTTTCATCTCAAACTCAGTACTCAACTAGTGCTTCAACACATGAATATCAAATATATCCTTAGCTGCTATCAACATGTTATCAATATATAGTAACATGTAAATCAAATACTCATCTTCCAATTTCTTAAAGCTAGCACAACTATCCAGTTGACTTTTTGAATGGTCCAACTAGTCAGGGAAGCATCAAAATGTTTATACAATTATCTAGGAGACTGTTTCAACCCATGTAAAAATTTCTTTATCAAGCAAACATGATCTTCCTTACGGAAATAACATAACTCCAGTTGCCTCATGCAAATCTACACCTCCCACACACTATAAAGAAACATTGTTTTCACATCTAGTTGCATCGGCTTGGGATCTTATGTAGCAACTAAGGCAAATAATACTTGAATAGAAGTATGCCTTACTAGATGACAGAATACCTTATTGTGATAATGTCTTTCTACTACGTATATTCCCCACAACAAGTCTTGCCTTGTACATCACTACCCAACATTGGGAATGTCCTCATTCTATTTAGACCCATTTGCATCTAACCATCTTCTAGCTTTTAGATACTTTGACTAGATCCCATGTCACATTTCAATGGAGTGACTCCATTTCTTTACTCATAGTTGCTAGCTACTACAACAACTTAACACTAGTCATCGCCTCAGAATAAAATGAATGTGCATCCGTCTCCATCTCATCACTAATAGTCAATGCATGAGCAATATCTAGATGACCATAATATACTAGTAGCTTGATTTGCCTTCTCTGTTTGCTTGTGGCTATACTGTGTTGTGCCTTTACTAGTTGTTTAGTATCATCGACTTTAGGAATTGTAATGTCAACCTCCATTACCTCTGAGTTATCCAGAGTCTTCACCTAAAGATCCATTTCACAATTGATACCATGATTTATTCTACTAATAGTATCTTAGGACTTCACTATTAATGTATAGCAAGCGTCTACTGTCATGTCTTTGTAGATGAGAAAATGGATGATTTGGGACCATTACACCACATTTGGTGACCTTTCACCCAATGTGCATAACCCAAAATTGTGCACTTTTTTTTACCTCAGCTCAAACTTACCATCATTTGCATGAGTATATACAAGATATATGAATACTTGTAGTCTAAAGTAGTCAACAGGATTCCCGTGACCATACTTCCTCATGAGCCTTCCACTTGATAATAGATGATGGAGATCGACTAACCAAGTAATAGCATCAATTCACTACTTTGGCCTAAAATTCCTTGCCCGGTCTACATGAAAAATAATGCACCAAGTTCACTTAATCAAAATTATATTCTTTCATTCTGCAACATCATTCTACTGTAGGGTTCGAGATACTATGCTATGTCTCACAAACCCTTCTCCCTTGCCGATTGCAAAATCTTTACTGTAGAACTTCATGTCGTTATTGCTCTTAAGACACTTAATTTGATTACTGAATGCTTCTCAATAAGTGCCTTAAACTTCTTGACCTAGTTGAACACCTCGGATTTGTGTTTTAGGAAGCATATCCTTCCTTGTTCAAAAAAATTGTTGATGAATATTAGTTTATATCAAGCATCTCACTTTGAAGAATCCCGAGAAGGGCTTCAAACTTCTAAATGAATGTAACCAATCCATTGCTTGGTTGAATGCATATCTATAGTGAACTTAATTTGGCTTTGCTTCCTTAAGATGCATTGGTCTCACAAGTCTAGCTTCCCTATCTTTTGACCCTTAAGTAACCTATTCTCACTCAGTATTGTCATACTTGTCTCATTCTTATGCCTCAATGGCATATGCCATAACTTAATCAAATCGTGAAATTGTAGGAGCTATAGTCATGGCCTCTCATGGTAAATGATACAGAGAATTCACCTTCTTCTCTTTCATCACCATCATAGCACATCTAGAGATCTTTAGCACTCCTCATTTAGCAATATACTTACACATTTGTTATCAAGTGTTTCAAGAGAAATAAGGTTATTCTTGAGCTTCATTATATGCCTCGTGTCTTTTAGAATGTGCATTATTGTATTGTGTATCCAAATCTAAACTATTCCTGTTTAGACAATCTTTTCGGCTACATGTGTGGTTAGCTGAGTAGTAAACAAGTTCCTATGAAGAATCATATGATAAGAACACCCCAAATTCTATCACTATACATCTCTTGATGAGTCCATTGTCATAGTCAAAACAACCTTCGCATCATTAGTGTTTTCCTTGGCAACGTTCGTCACATTACACTACTAGTGGTATTTTGCCTAATATCTCTATTTCTCAGTTTTGGACAATCTCTCTTCATGTGTCCCTCCTCATGATGTTCAAAGCACATCACGCAACCCTTTAGACTTTTCATGGTGAGACTTCGATTTGTTTTGACCTTTGCTCCTAGACTTCGATGTTGATCTCTACCTCGAATCACAAGTCCTTGCACCACCTCTTATGCTAGATCTTGATCTTCCTACTATCTCTACCACTCCTTAGAAAACAAGGCAAATTGTACCTCTTTAAGGTAATTGCAGTATGTCCTGTAATAGGGAATTAGTAAAGTACTCTCACGACTTTGGTAAAGAAGCCAACAATATCATGCCTTAGTTTTCATCATCTAGGGGTCTCTTCAACATTCTTTGAGTCCATGATGAGTTTGTTAAACACATCTAAATTGAATTTGATGGAAATATCTTTAGCATAACCAACTTGAAATATCCTCTTCAACATATAGAAGCAATAATCAACCCTTCTTTATATAGAGTGCTTGAAGTTTTGCCTATGACACTAGAGCATCCTACTCTTTGGCCACCATTATTAATACCTCCTCTAATATATTCAATAGGATTATACTCCTCGCTCTCTCAATTAGCTCATTTTAATTAGCATCTTTCATCGTTTTTGACAACTTAGCTTTGTCATCTGATGCCTTAGCCAAATCTTGAGTTGTTAATAGCGCAACCATCGTAAAGCTCCACAACCCAAAGTTATTCCTCCTATTATAATTCTCAAAATTTCTATTTCCATTTTACACATAATTGCAATAATAGAATTTCTAGACAACAATCATACAACGAGCAAAAACTAGTGGATCTTGCAATCAAATCAATGCAAAGTTACTAGTAAACAAAGGAGAAATAAAATAGAAATAACTAAAAACACAAAATGCTTATGTGTTTGGTCTCAGTATTTGTACCTGCTTCATGGAAAGAACCGACACCAAAAAAATCACTCATTAATTAGAGAATTTCAGAGTTACAATCGCTCATATGCTCGAGTACTTCCCAATCGTGAATACTCCTAAGCCTTAAATTCTCACAAAGAAACAAATCAATTTGGATGTAAGATTACACTGCATATATATTACCGTGTGTTCCCATTCGTTTGCCCGGCTAAAGAAGAGCTTCCCCGTGTTTCTCTTTTATTGGATTGAAGCTGAAGGGAGACCGTCAATAAAACCCACACTTCTTTTCTATCTCTAAAATCCACCTAGGACTTTCTTTAGAGTATTCCTTTTTGTTTCCTCTTGTGCGGCCTTTTGAAGGAAAGTCAATCGAGAGGAGTTCAACTTTTGGTCCATACCTTTTGTATAGATATGAAGAAACCCTTGTCGGTTGACCGAATGTTGGATTCAAATATCCCAACAAAGAAAAACAAACTATAATCCAAGATTATCGTCCGAAGAACGCAACACCTTGTCAAAGATTAACTCGGACTTTTCTTTAACATCTAATCCAATACAAAGGTCCAAATTGATAGAATTAGCGCTGTCAAAGGTTTGAATGTACTGTGTTGTAAACAAGGCATTGTTAACTACATAAGTCAGTTCTTAAGGAGCAACATTCTAAGCTAACAAAATAAAATATTTATTAGAAGTTTTGCGAATACTGTTGTAATGTGTTCACAAATAATGAGATCTAGTAGTGGCATACCACTAGTTTCTTATAGTGGACATTCTAAGCTAACATAATTGTATATGTGAATTATTTTTCTTCAGAATTTTTTTCAAAGTTGTTTTTATTTTCTTTTCATGACTTCGAAGAAATTTAAAATTTTATTTAATTTTGGAAAACTTTAATTGTGATAGAATATAGTCTTGACATTAAGCTATTATATATAGTCTAAATCAAAATAAATGTTCACTCTAGTGCTTGCACATGACATTAAATTTACTTCTCTAGTTGGCACATAGCATGACATGTGGCTTAATTTTGTCATGTGGCCCACATTCGCATGATTGTTGCATTGCACCTCACTTTTTTTTTTTTTTTTATTGCCACACGGCATAACATGTGGCATAGTTTTACCACGTGGCTCACATCTAATTAATATCCATTAGCTTGTTGAATTATCATATATATATTTGGAAGAATTTCAAATAAGAGCTCAAAGTACTCTTAATTTCTCAAATAAAGGCTTGAAACGAATGATTTTTCAAATAAGACCCTAAAGTGCTCTAATTTTCTCAAATAAGAGCACGAGGTGAACCTTATTTCAAATATAAGCGTCAAGGACATTTCCATCACATACATTTTCTTTCATTTTCTTTCCTTTTTTTCCTTTTTTCTATTTTTCCCATAATAGAAAAAATAAAAAAATAAAGAAAAGATTAGAATTTAAAAAAAAAGCACACACACAAAAATGATAAAAAAACCTAGGTGGGAGGCTTCCACCTATGGCTACCTGTCAGCCATGGCTGACACCCCATTGGCAATAGGGTGGATGGGGTAGCAACCCTTGCTAATTGTATTTTTTTATTTTAGCATGTTTTCTTTTTTGAGTTTTTTTGATGAAAAATAAAAAAAAAAAAATGAAAAATGAAAGAAAATAACAAAAAGTAAAAGATAAATTACCCCTGACCAAGCAGTGAGGTTAAGCCATTCTTTGAGTTGACATGATCACTAAAGACCCTTATTTGAAATAAGGTCAATTTCAAATTTTTATTTGAAAAAATGAGAGTACTTTAGGTCCTTTTTAAAAATAAGGTCCACTTCAATAGCCTATTTGAAAAAATGAGGGTGTAAAATACCCTCATTTGGAATTTTTCCTTTAAATTTTAATCTCTTATAGTATATACATGCGGATTTGCTATTACTAGTAAAGTTTCTAATTGTTTACTAATTTTTCAATACAATATGTAATTCCCAGAAAATTAATTTATAGTAACTTTTAATGAAATTTGGTTTCGTTGTTTTTGCAGGACTTCCAACAATTGAAGTACATTAATTTCAGTAACTGTGAATCACTTATTCATATGCCCGACCTTTCTTGTAGTCCAAATCTTGAAGAATTGGTTCTTTGTGATTGCAAAAACTTGGTAGAAGCCCATGAGTCTATTGCATATCATGACAAGTTACAATTGTTGAATTTAAGGGGGTGCAGAAAATTTGATAGTTTCCCTGATATTCCACGTAAACTTGAAGGCTTGAAAAAGCTTTGTTTACAAGGGACTGCTATTAAAGAACTCCCCTGCATCAATAGAAAATCTTGTCTTTTTAAAAATAATGGATTTATTTAATTGCAAGAACTTGGTAAGTCTTCCAGCTAGCATTTATAAGTTACAAAACATTGAACAATTGGAACTTGGATATTGCCCAAATTTAATAGGATTTCCAAAATACAAGGATTCAATTGATCCGTGCATGAAGACTGGACTTTCAAATTTGCTCTATTTATCTCTTGGGGAATGTAATTTGTCTGGAATAGAATTTCTCGACAATCCTTCTTGTTTTCCCTTCTTGCAACAATTAATTCTGGCAGAAAGCAATGTTACTAGCCTTCCCCCATCTATTCTTAATCGTGACCATTTGTCTGTATATACAATTTCATTTTGCCGTCCATTACAAGAGATGCACGAGCTTCCACCATTTTTGAAGCATATTTTGGCTAATGGTTGCGAATCTTTGCAAAAAGATGGAGATCCATTTTCCTCGTCTGTTTTAGTCCGTAGAGTGTTGACCATGGCTAACATTCCCTCTCTGGAACAGGTTAGACTCTCTCTCTCTCTCTCTCACGGAGTATATGCTGGATGTATTGTGTTCTTGTATATTGCAATAGTAGTAAATGCAAAGGCTCAAGAAAAGCAAACAAATATAAAGTGTTTGCATGTAATATAGTTGGCTAACATACTTTTATGGGAATGATTTCTATGACATGAGAGTTGTATGTTAATGAAAGCAAAGGTCAATGAATATCTATTCATTTATAGAGCTTTGATTTGAAGTGGAATTCACTAGGATAAATCATTGAACTCAAAATGATTATTTTAGTTGGTTGCTACTAATAACAAACTTTGGTACTTTCTAATGGTCTATCTTTATAATAGACACCTCCTGATTACTCAATTTGGATCCTTGGAGGAGAGATGCCAAAGTGGGTCCTCCCTATTGAAGAGAGTTCCATATCATTCATGGCTTCAAAGAACTTGTATGACAAGTTTATTGGGTTGACTTTCTGTACCATTTTCAAAAATGATGAACAAGCGAAGTATCCGATAGTTGAGATTTTACCACATGTGAATGGTGAAATGAGGGATTGCAAAGGAGGAATGACCTTCTTAGCAATGGATTTGGATCAAATCTTGCTTTGGTGTTTCACACCATATGATCTGTGGGGAGAAGTTGATTTTGGTCAAATTGATGGGAATTATGTACATTTTAGCCTTACTGTATCAGCTACGAAGGTGAAAAAGTGGGGATTCCGAATAATATGCAAGCCGCTTGAGGAAGATTTAAAGGTTGAGATTCAAGACAATCGGCTGATCGATCTAGCTTTACTTCACGAGGTTGTTCTTAAACCAACTGATTTAGAAGTTGAGAGTCCACCTATGCTCAAAAATAGTTTGATCAAAGTAGATCTACAAAAGGACTTGCAGGATTGTCACAGGAGTAATGAGGAACATAGTCAAATAACATTAAAGGGAAATCCTAAGCTTATTCTCCCTCTTGGCATGCAGACCAAGAATATGCTGACTTCCAATTCGATCGGTAGAGACGAGCATGGTTGCGTTGGGTTGCAGCTTTTATTGCTAGAATGATAAAGACTTCTCGTTAGGGAAGCAATTCGTAGGTAAATGGACTCGTTGATGTTGATTACAATGCATTCTTTCTTCTTGTTCTTCTTGTTTTCTCTTCTCAAGAAAACTTGTAACATTATGTTAGTATCTGCTATCCCCCTTATATTAACATTGAGGTACTTTATGTGTCCATGTTAATTAGCATTAACTTTGCTAGCCAACGATGGAAATAATCAGCCTCATAGAGACCCCCAAATGGAGAAAGGAGGACGCCCTACTTCTCAGACTTGATATTGAGAAAATGACCTCGACCAAGAAATCATGCAAAGGTTGTGGCTAGACAGTTGCCTGAGGAGGGTCGGCAAATAATTTCATGCGTGGAGAGTACATTTCATGGGAAGAAAATTAGAACGAGAACAAGATCACAAGCTCTTACCTATGGCAAAGCATGCAAACATGGGAAGCGGTCGGGATGGAGGATGATCTTGTCAGAACATGGAGTGATTCCAGCACATGTAAAGAGGTGGGAGGTGAACGTGCGATTTATCACCGTGGGATGTGCACTTGATGTTGATGGAGTCAAACTTGGAAGAGAAGGCACGTTAACTTCCATTCCATAGGAGTACCAAGGACCAAGGCATCAAAAGAGAGAGAGACGAGTGCATGCAAAAATACTCTCTGTAAGTTTTTATCTTATCTTTGTTCTCTCTTTTTTCTTTACTTTTTCTTCACTTGCACGTGTGCCTTCGGCTCATGCCACTTTCATTTCCGCGTGTTTTCGTCTCAAAATTTATTTTCTTTCAATAGAATCTCAAATCCAGTACATCTACTTTTATTCACACTTAGTTTCATGTAGATTCACTCCTTAATCCAAAGCCCATTCATACATTTTATACTCGAGTATGAGATCATGGTGTGATCCCTATCATTCTCCCTTCACTCAACTATCACTAGATACCGATTTGAACACGACTCTTAAAAATTACCCCATTATGTCATTTTTGTGAAATGACATTTTAAAAATTATCAATGTCAAATTTTTTGTGAAATAAAAAGGGCCTAACAAAACTGATTTTCGCCTTTGTTGGAGTACCCTTGCATCATTATAGAAATATATTTTATCTTTGATGGTCTCCTGCTTAAAATGAAAAATTACCTTTTCTGCTTTGTTCGGATCCCCTTTGATTAATCCATGTTAGTTAACTTTAATTCCCAAATAAAAATTCTGTAATTTTTTCTTCTCTCTTTATTCATTTGCTTTTGATTTTCCCCGTCGTTGTCGTAGTAACTTGTGATCTCCTTCCTTTTCTCTACCATAGCCGAACTTTGACCTCCATCGATACGATGCCAGTGCGCTTTGACGCATTGAAGATAGCGAACCGATGGCGATGGAGACCGGCCAGCAGAGACGACGGACTACCATCGCTGACCGAAGCTTGGGGCGAACGATTCTCTCCTGAGATTCTGGGCTTCTTGCAGCTTGCTATAGAGCAGGTGACGCTTGCCACGTCCGAATTTTATTAAGTTGGTGGAATACTTGAGATGGATTTTTTGAATTCGATCGTTTGGTGCTGCAATTGCGCAGGAAGTTGACGAACGTGTCGTTGAATCTGTTCGTGAGACGCGGAATCGGTGTTTCTTCATGACTTTTGTCTGTGGATGCTTGGTAGTGAATTCATAGGTTATCTACGTTACACGTGGCAATATCAGCGACCATCTCTGGAAAGGTTAACAGGTTAGGTTGTTATTTTCTTTCACCCTGTGGACTGTGGATATGAAAAAGAAATAATCACGAGAGACATGGAGTTTACATAATTTATTCAGTAGAACAGAGACAAAAGCACAAGATGCTCAATGTCAATTCTGATTTGTAAGGCCTTCACAACAGTTTGGGATTCTCTTTTTATCCTTAAGTGCCATAGCTTTTATGAAGGAAAATGACTGAGAAGCTAAAACTCCTGGATGCTTCTTGAATGTTTGAGTGAAACGTGATTAATGAAAGATAAACTTTCGAGGTACCAATGATAAGACACTGGAATGAGCAACAAGTAGTTTCTTAAATTAATTGTTGTTTTTGCTTTAGTGCTGTTAGAGCCATATCAGTTTAAGCTAGGTGAGATTTGCATCTGATTACAGAATAAGTATGTATTAATATCATTACTTGGAAGTTTGTGACCAGTATATTACATAGGGCCTGCAAGATCTTGATCTTATTATAGCTACAAGATATGGATTCATTCCGTTAGCAGCTGCATATCCATACTGATATATTTGTACTGCTAGCAACTTGATGCTAATTTCAACTTGAATTGCCTTAATGCACGTATGAGAGAAATTATGACTCTTATATCCATATTTTTTTTTCTCCTAACAAGTAACTAGACCTATTTGCTTTTTGTTTAACAAATCTTGCTTTGGACAGCCTTGTAGTTCCAGTTGGGTAAGAAACTGATTTTTAGTAACCAGGTGCATTTAAGATATGCTCAGTTATTTTCTAATTTAGATGATTAGTGTCTTCAGTCTTAAATGGTGAATGATTTCACATTGTACATTATATTTAAATTATACCTTGATTGAAAAGCTGTGTAATTGTTGAGGAAGGGCACCTTATTGTGGTAGGAAGAAACAGTACTAATGAGACACAGAATGTATGTCTATCATTGCTTCTCCATCACTTTCTATAACTTTTGGCAAACAATTCTTTGTTGTTGTTATGAATTGATACCCTCACAGTATCCACTTGTAGTTATTGTTGATCTTTTTTGTGTTTCTGCCTTAAGTATTTGTTTAATATATGAGAAAATAGTACATCTGAACAAATCTGTTAAAAAGTGGAGTTTTCTATGCATTATTAGGCTGTAACTGGTTTTGTTCCCATTATTCTTTCATAAAATATTACTTTGGCTAACAATAGCAAGAATCTTGCTTTACAATGCACAATGTTTCACGATTCTCATTTGTCGTTGCGCTCTGTCTGAATTTTGGACTGAGAATAGTCAAAGAAAAAGCTTCAATGAGGAGAGAGAATAGGGGAATGATATTTATTTTTTGAATAGAAATAAAGCCATTGCAAGCTGCTGGACCAAAATGTTGTGCACTCCTAGATTGTGCTGTATTGCATGCTTGAATATGTTAATTAGTACTTGATCGCCGCAAGAGATTATAAATTTATAGATTATTCTGGGTATGTATTTATTGCTTTACATTACAAGAGAGCAAGTTGGTATGGTGACTACACTTCTCTTGATTAAAAAGGTGTAGTGAGAGATGCAAACTTCTATAATTATGGGAAGCAAGCTAAGAGATTTTGCAGAATCTCAAGTATAAGGATGATAACTGTAATTTCTCATAAATTTTCAGAGAATATAACGTTTGAGTACTAGAAATCAGATCGAATGCCTAATAGTAAGGAGAATACTCTTCAAACAATGTCCACACCTTGACATTGAGGAGCAAAGAGACTTGTCCACGCTTCATGCATAAGATCCTCTCTTAGACTCTTAGTGTTGTGGGTATTTGAATAAAGAACTGAAATTTTCAGATAAGGTCTATTGATGATATTGTCTTAAAGAGAGTGGTTCTTCCAATAGGATTCATGATCTAATGCAATTGGCTTTGATGAAAATCCTATCCCTAGGACACAATGTATGCACTCAATCTTCCTCACTTAGCTTGCATACTGAGCAAATGATGAACACAATTTAAGCCTTGAAAGTATAGTCGACACGGAGCAGATACAAAAGGGGTGATTTGAAGAGGAAATAGATTTGGACTCAAATGTTAAGCAAGAGTAAAAAATAAATAAACGTGAAAGAGAAAACCTTTTAATGAAATACATTTCCTAAAATTATGTTGAACTACACTAAAAGCTACTTTACAAGCTCCTAAGTTTGATATGCTTTCTTTATTTTAATCCTTGCTCTTTCCTAGGCAACAAGACATGCAGAAATGGAAGCTCTTGATGTTCTTCTTGAACAGTGGTGGAGGACTGGATTTTCGTCTGCAGAAGTTGCAGAGAAGTTTTTCAGCATGCTCCCTTTATGTGACATGTGAACCATGCATAATGTGTGCAGCAGCATTATGGATCATTGGTACATCTATTGATCATACTGAAATAAAACTAACCTTTTGTAAAATTTGTTTATTCATAAATGATTAGATGACTCTTAGCCATTTTTTGGTATAAAGGAAGTTTATTATGGCTGCGCAAAATGATAAATTTGGAGACTCTGGCTCAATATTGTCGTTGCATTCAAGTAGCTCTGAGGCACACATTAGGTCAGTTTCTGAACTTGCTTTTGTTGCTAATTTCATTTCTGCTTAGCCCCACTTTGAAATTGTGACATATGTCAATTGACAACTAAAGGTTACTGGAGGTTTATGACTCCTTACGTTGATTACTGAGGGATGTGGATTCGTAGTACTTCTGTTTGTTGTTGCAATTTGAATATTGCAACACATAACCATGGAAATAGAAAAAGTTTATGGAACTAAATTTCCATCTTTTCTGTCCTTTTCCTAGTCTAAATGGAAAAAAGTCGAGTTTTAGGAAGTGTTATGGAGTCAAGTTTATATTTTTTCTTTCTTTCCCCACTCTATTTCTTTTTTTTTAAAAAATCTATGTGACTTGTTAGACATTTCCTTTGTTTTTTTGCCATAAAAAATTTGCTATTCTGGGAAGTAGTACAAGTTAACATAACATCGGTTTGTTCTTCCCTTTTCCCTTTACCTCCTGTTTCTTCATCTCTTCTTCCTCGCTCTTTTCCATTGCAGCAAGATTCTTTGATGTCTTTAATGTTATCAAGTTCAAAGCAGGACATATAGCATCTTCAAAGAAATATGATTTAACTAGGAGGAAATTACGCTTTCTGATGTCTTTTCTTGCCTACATGCAGGAATGTGCTTGCTAAATTGTGGTGTATGGCATGTGTTTCCAGTGTGATTTTTCATATGTCTGACGCTAACATATCATGTTTCCTGAGATTGTATAGAAGTCATCAATTTTTTACTGAGATTGTGTCGACATAAAATAGCTAATATAGATTATGGACAATGTCTTTCTTTTGAATTATTAGTTTTGAAAGAAGAAGCTCAAGAACGGGGAAGAAGCGAGAGCATGTGTAAAAAATTTTAGGGGGGAAAAATTAGCCATGTGATGCAAGAAGTTTGCCAAGGTATAGAGCCTAGTTACTGTCAATTGAAGTAAATGGTACACTTCAGAGATATTTTACTTGCCTGAACCTGTTTCCTAGAGTACAGACATTTCTTAATATCAATATTCTTAGGACCTAAATTTAAACTTCCAAAGTTGAGCATATTCCTATATCAAGTGCTTTGTCAATTACTCTGCTAAATTATCTCTTGTTGGATATTTGGGCATGCTTTCCGAATGGAATCTATCTCGGGTTTCAAGCTGATGAGCTAGGTAAAAATGCAAAATCATCAGAAATATTGGGTTTTTTTCACAGAAATTCTGAATCAAAGGGTTTCAAATGTTGTGGAGGTATAATGGCATCAGAAGCAATTTCTCTTCTGCAAGATTTTTTATGAATGAGGAAATCCCAATGGTATGAAGGACTATCAACCATTTTAACTAGCTGAACTGTCTGCTCAAAAGAATGTTGTAATAATGCAGTTAGCACCTATATACATTAGATAACCTAAGGGAAATGATCATTCTCTTTCAATGGACCCATAGTTAAATGCACTCTTTAAGAGGCTTTTATGAGCATAATAGAGCAAGTCTACGTTTTGAACTGAAGTTTACTTCATCAATCAATGAACTTGAGCATTATGCCTACTAGCAACATCTCCCTGAAGGACCCTTTCGGGAAAAGCTCTTTTAAAATCTAATGCTTTGGTGTTCCTAGCACTCATCCCCATGTATATTAATTGAGAAGAATTCAGGAAGCCTGTTCTATTTCTATTTTTCAATCAATTCTCCCAACCATCTAGAGAGAACTGTAGCTGGGGCTTTTGGTAATTGCAGATCTTGTTGAACAACTCTCTCTCTCTCTCTCTCGCACTTGTCCATATGTGAATGGTTTTTTCAGTAAAATATGTTGTTGTATCCTTGGTCTGGAGAATTATCTACCCACATCCCATAAAGCTGGCCTAGTGGAACTTTTTGTAATTATATGAGTTCATGAAATTAGAAGAATAGAATTAATGAGTCATTGGTTGCATAAGAACCCATTCAGATGTTTGCTCCATCAAAGATAAGGTGCACATCTTGAGATGGTGGGTACACTTATCCAGACTGACACTAAGTATAGTTGCTTCAATGGAATGGTGCTCAGCCATATAATGGTTGCTATGAATAGATGTAGAATTTGCCCAGTAAACAAAAGGTAGTGTTTCAGTACTAGTCTTTTCTTTTGGCCATTTTTCAGATGCCTTGTTCATCAAATTTAGCTTTCCTCTTGACTGGCTATGCTTAGCCAGATTGCCATATAAGAAATGGGACATCATGTCCTTGGTTAAGGAAAAAGGTGAAGTTAATAGTTGATTAGACTCATTGGGAGAAGTATCTTCTTCCTTAATCCCTAACATGAATTACTAAACATATATGGTTTTTGGTTGAGCAATTCTCCAATGTGAGCTCTTCAATTGCAATTATTTCAAGATACTGATCAGACCATAACCTTTTCATGTTTCTGAGATAATTAGAATGACTTGGAAACTCATTACATGTAGAAATGATGGACTTGAAATAATTAGTCTATGCATTGATAAGATGAATTTCATTTTCTTCCCTGTTTCATAGAACCCTGCAACATGAATATCATTTCTCTCTGTCATTTTCCCCTCCGTCTCCATTCATTTGCTGTGTATGACATTGTGGAATTTGAGATTTGTTTAAGTATTATAGATATATGCTGAATGCTAATATTTGGATTTCAGTTCCAAAGCCTCACAAGTTATGGATTACTCTGGCTTCTCATTAGATCTTCGTGCATTGATTCTTCCTGTTGAATCCTCTCATGGCTTTACACGACTAGGTAAGACCTTTGCATTATGATTCATGCTTCGCTGAACATCATGGACATCTCATATGGCATTATGATGCAACTCTGCTGCATATTGAATGATTGCCAGTTACTTGTGCATAGAACAAGTGGACTGCATGGTGTGACCTTCAATAATGTGGCCTGTTAAAAGGGAATGGTAATGATTAGGGTATTGTGGCAATGTTTCTTGCTGTGCCAGTAGGATATAATGCTCATGCTAAGATTGAGTATACCTAGAGCTATAGATTGCCTTGTATTATAGTAATAAATCACAACAAGGACGCTATAAAGGTCTTCAAGATTAAGTTTGACAACATCCTCGCTCTTCATTCCTGATTCTTGGTTTATTCTGATTATATTGTTGATTGTTCTTATTCCTGATGGTTAATCTCTTCAACCTAAGTCAAATTTGCAGTCCAGGTAGTTCCCATTCTTGAGATGAACCCATAAATTGCTTTTTGAACTATATTTTTCTGATTCTTCATATGTTACATGTAAAGCGCAAATCTGGGTATGACATCATTGGGTATGACATCATTGGTGCAAATCTGGGTATGACATCATTGGTGCTTAATAAGATTCTCCCGTTTGTGTGTGATGTTAGAAACAGTTAACTATTTTTGTCTTAAGATCTTACAAAATCTAATAATCAGTGCGTTCAAACAGCCCTTTAAGTATAGAGATCTGTGTGGATATTATTGATGATGATTTGCATTCTTTTTCATGGTAAGAGGATGTAGTTAGACATCCAGCATCCCAGAAGTGTCTTCAAAATTGAATGCCAATCTGACTGACAATACATGTGCCATATACTGCTTTTCCAATCACAGAATTTCATTGAGGGACCTGGGGAAGGAAGCGTGATGCTTGTCCAGATCAGTTTTTGCTCGGATGTTCATGTGTTTGCAGAGGGTTGCAGTTGTGATTGGAAGTCCATTTCACGCTTTAACTTTATGATCAGATTGTTAAGATAAGTTACGGCATAAACTGTGTAGGCATCACCTTTTTTATGCTAATTTTTGTCATCAGCGTATTCAGTAATCAAGCTTATTCTTTTATGATTTTTTTAAAACTTTTGAGTTATTCTAGGTGTGCTATTGATGTGTGTACTCCAGAGTTTCGAAATATGTCATGTATTATCCCTAATGATGACAAAGAGGTCAATGATTTGCATGTGGTTCGTGTAGATATCCTGGCAAAGAATTGCAATGTTGGATTTAAGGCTCCCAGTCATACCAATAATGTCGTGAATACTTGAATTTATAATATAGATAAGTAACTTGATGTCTTGATCGTTGTTGGCTACGCCTAGCATATTATTGTGAGAAAATCTTAGTAATACGATTGGTCTTTTGGTGGCCATGATTCGTTGAGATAGTCAAGAGGTGGCTCCAAAAGTACATGAAAATCTCAATGTTTTGCTCGGTGAAGGGGCAATTGGCAATTGCTTCTTCCCTACGCGTGCTTTCATTATTGTTCAATCCTGAGGTGACCTCTTTTCTTCTGATAATAAAAATGTCAATTTGAGTGTTTTTTTTTTAAGCTAGTGATGATTATGTAATTATTATATCTGGTAAAACATAGAAAATACCAAACCATTTGCCCAAAAGACGATCACCTAAAATGAACAGGAATATGGTAATTTTGAACCATAATATGCTAGAAATTTTTATAAATGTAGGGTTCTTATCTACGTTGAATATCAGTTCTATTCTGTTAATTTCACGTTGTGATATGAGTTGAGTCGTGGGACTGCCATCTAGAAGTTTCAGAAATTTTTGGAATAAACTACCATGTGACCGAGTAGACAATCTTCAAATTGGACGTCGATTTCTATTCATATGTCCAAATTGGCTTTATTATCGTATTACCCACAGCAATTTCGGTCATTATGCACCTTTAATTTCGAATCAATTCCATCAGGGCACCTGAATTCATGGGCAAAATTCCTCACAATTTACCAAGTGTTAATGGTAGAAATTCCTCATAATTGGAACTCATTAGGCTATTAGATGCAGAGGCGACCTCCACGATTCTATTTCCCTTCTTCATGACCGTTTAATTGAGTGCAATTTCGAGTTGTTATGCATTTACATGAGAATGCATTTCATTGGTTATAGAATTTTTTTTTTTTGGTAAGGTAAGATTATATAAAACAACCAAAAAACTATACAACAGAAGGGGGGAGACACGGTACCAACAAACACTCATCTGGACGAATAGTCCCTAGAGTAAAAGGGTACCGCGGTCACCAAAATAAAATATTCAAATAGGCTAGGAACCCAAGGAACTAAGAGGACCTAAATCATCCTATACTAAGCCGTGGGCGGCTCCACTCCAAAAATCTGAGGGTCTATCCCCCAACTACGTTGCATCATTCTATTTCTAGGGTTGTCTTCAACCGATTTGAAAGCTTGGGCTTTATCCTTGACCGCCTTATAGAGGTATTGCTTCATGGAGGGAATATAAAGGCTGTGGCCACGGAAAAGAATGTCATTTCTAGTTTTCCAGATAATATAGCAAAGAGAACCAAAGGAGAAAAGTGCTATCTCTCGGTAAAATCCTTTTCCAGACAAAAAATTGATAGCCCAAAGAAGATTATCCGACCAAGAGGAGTTGCTCCAAGGGAGATTACACTTGGCGGCCTAGAAATTAGATAGAGAATCCGGCCTAGAGTTGCACAAAGCACAGACCAAATTAGGAATTCTGCCATAGGACATGAGATATATCTGAGTGGGGAGATGATTTTTGGTAATAAGCTAGAGCAGAAATTGATGTCTAGGGGTCAAAGCCTTGTCCCAGACAAAAGAGGACCAATGAACCAGGTTGGATTTGCATCATATTATAGCCCAAGCAAAGCTGTTGAAAATTTTCCAGAGGAGCCCTCCAACCATGTAAAGGTGTCTTGGCCGATTGAGAGATGGGAAATCGGTATTTGCCACAAGACCAGCTCTTAGAGTAACTGAGTCCCTTCTGGGGAATATAAGTCCTTCACTCTCACTTTTCTAGGAAGGTCCGATTGGTAGATGTAACTATTTGAGAATACTGAATTTAGAGGACCAAAGTCAAACCATGGGTCAAACCAAAGCGATGTCAATTCACCATCTCCTATTTTCCACCTGAAGTGGGGTAGGAATTCATCCCTTAAAGTAAGAATCTTCCGCCAAGCCCAAGAACAATGGGTAGGAGTCGAAGCATTCTAAAAATTCTTCCTTTTGAGATATGTAGCATGAATCCATTTGCACCATAATGATTCTTTATCAGTGAATTGTAGCCAGATGTGTTTAACCATGGTTGCTTTATTGCTATCACCGATCTTTCTTATACCAAGGCCTCCTTCCAGAGGGGGAAGGCAAACATCAACCCAAGACACCTTTGCACCTCCCAGACCCATAGTTGGGCCCTTGTAGAGGAATTGTCTACATGTTTGCTCTATCTTGTCCACTACCGCCGATGGGAGCCAAAAGATGGAGGCCCAATAAGCTTGTATGGCAGGTAGCACCGACTTAATAAGTTGTAGTCGACCTACGAAAAAAAGAAAACAGTGGGTCCAAGATTGGACTCTAGCAGTGAGGCGGCATACTAGGACATTGCAGTCCACTTTGTTCAGTCTTGATGTGATAATGGGTACACCCAAGTAACGCACAGGGAGGGAACCACGATTGAAGCCAAGAGCTTGTACAATCTGCTCATTAGTGGTCTCAGAAGCTCCTGAAATGAATGCTTCACTTTTACTGGTGTTAAGGACTAATCCACTCCAAGTAGAGAATAAGGTAAGCCCGTCTTGGAGGCAAGAAATGGAAGCGAGTTTCGCTTCACTAAAGAGAAAAACATCATCTGTCACGCCCCGAACCCCAAGCACGCGACAACCCCTTACCATGGTCAATTGAAAGCGACGTCCCAGGACTCGTCGATGACCATTCATTTTAATCTTTCGTTATGCGCAAGCAGAAGACAAACCATCCCTAGTCCAACAATCAATCAATCAATCAATCAGGGATAGAGGGATGAATAACAAGAACAACCATCACTACTCATTTACACAATTTCTTGGATTAACCAACGGAGGATCGTCTTTTGAATTACAAGCCCGACAAAAGGGGCCGATCCATTCTCTAAGCCTGGCCAAAAAGAAACTAGGTTAATCCAGCCATACAGAATGAACCCTCGGGTTCAACACCACGGTCACTCGGACCCATCGGACTCCACTCCGTCAGGTCGATCACTGGAGAACCGGGGGGCAGGATTCTCCACAGCGGGTGCACCATTCTAAAGACCTGAAAAAGGTTAACCACGACAGGTTAAGATAAAATCTCAGCGAGTTCTTCCCATAAGCCCCGGTTAGTACACCAACTCAACCCGGGGTATCTCTCCAGAACCACCCCTCACTCAACCCGACCACAAACACCCAAAGCAATCAGCAATCAAACCACGAGATAGGTTCAACCAACAATCAGAGGTCGGTTCGCATGCAACCTTACCCGGTATGCCATACCCTGCACGTTAAATCTCATTCAATGCAAGCAATGCAACCAACAATGGAATAGTCAGTTTGCATGCAACCTTACCCGATATGCCATACCCTGCACGTTATAAGTCAGCACAATACACGCAATGCACATGGCCGTTAGATGATGCGGTTCATCAATCACATGCGAGTCGCGTCACAAGCGATCTCACCTGGCCATTGCCACCCTTGCACGTTATCAATTCATGCGTGCGTGCCATAAATGATATGATCACCTCATGCATAATCGGAACCAATGATGCCATGTTTTCTCATGCACTCTCGCATCCACACGTGTTCCGATTATTACGCCCACGGGGCTACAACTTGGCCGAGGTGCAACGGCGCTACGGCGCCCTTCTTTCGCGAGAGGCGCAAGCGTGCCCTTCCATGCTATTGCTACGGCGCTACGGCGCCCTTCCTCCGTACTGGCGCAACCGTGCCCTTCCGTGCGGCCGGCGCTATGGCGCTACGGCGCCCTTCCTCCGCGAGGCGCAACCATGCCCTTCCATACCCTCCGAGGCGCCATAGCGCTACGGCGCCCTTCCTCCGCAGAGGCGCAACCGTGCCCTTCCATGCCCTCCCTTTCCATAATCTCCAATAAATCAGGTTCAACTTAGTGATCACGCAAGCATACCATCACAATCCACTTATTATCTTTGAGCATTAGCCAATGCACATATGCTTGCATATAAAACCTCAAATCATTTCTCACAAAAACGGTTCATTTTCGATGTCCCTCAGACGAACCATTTTCCCCACCTTTCTCATAAAAGCGGTCCATTTCCAGTGTCCCTTGGACAAATCACTTTCTTTCTCATAAAGGCGGTCCATTTCCGGTGTCCCTCGGACAAACCATTTTTCCCTTTTGTGAAATTCGCACGATTCATATGAATGTTCATGCCACGACACATCAATTTCACTTCATATGATCAAGACACATGAAATTATGCACAATTTCACTTCCGGATGAACAGTGCCGTGAACAGTAATCCGTGAACAGTAATTTCCGAAAATTCAATTAATAATAAATTAAATTCAGAAATTAAACAAAACATTGATTAAACACAAATTAATCAATCAATTAAGCTAAGCAAGCTTAATTATCACATAATCCACAATTAAGCACAATCAAGCATAATTAAGCAAGATTAAGCTAAGCTAATATTAATCACCAATCTAACCACCTATCTTAGGGCTAATACAACTTAATTAACCCTCCTAAACCAGTATTAACACTAATTAACCCAACCCTAAGCAAGTTTAGGCACTAAATAGGGATTAGGAGCTAAACTCACCCGTTAAGCGGGCCGGCGACACGGGCGTGGCGGCGGCGAACCCGACACCTGGGGACTTCTCCCACGACACTCCAAGGCGGTCCCGAGATGGAAATCATAGCAAAAGCTTCTGCTCACACCCCCAACCGGAAAACAAAGACTTTGAGAGGAGGACGGGGGCGACCGGAGTTGAACAGGGGCTGCCCGGAGCTCCGGCGAGCGGCGGGCCAACGACCAACGGCACTGGGGTCGAGGGGGAACCACTTGTGGCTGGGATGGGTGGTGGTTTGGCCGGAAATGGAGAGAAACGGAAGAAAAGGCGGAGCTGTGCGAGGGCGACGCTACGGTGACGGACGGAGGACCGGTAACCCGGCCGCCGTACGGGTCGGAAGGCAGCTCCGTTCGGCGATCGGCCGCCGTGAACAGTACTGAATTTCTGTGCTGAACATTTTGATAGGTGGCACGGCCCAAGATTCCACCAGGAAGGCAACAAAAAACTCAAATTTCGGTGAGAGGTCCAAAACAGAAACTGCAGAAATTGCAAGGAGAAGCAAGGGGAAGAGGGCTGCGATTTTGGAGAAGATGAAGAGGAGAGAGAGAGTGAAGTGAGGGCTGGAGATAGGCCTCATTAAGGCCATTAATGCTTGCCCCAACTTGCCAAGAAAATGACCTCATCTTCTCTCTCTTCCTTTTAACTTTTCTTCAAAATATCCAAGGGCATTTTGGTCATTTCCACCTTGCACATTTCCCAATTTGTACTTGGGCTGAAAATGAAGGGCGGGCCTAGGAAACGGGCTGGGAAATGGGTAGGAACTGGCTCAGGAATTTATTGGGCTCGAATTGGCTCAAGTTTAGACACCGGGCTAGGACGGGTGAGGGGTTGGTTGGGTCCAACGGGCTCGTTTGTTTGTCTCGGTCTTCCACGGTGGCCATCCTACCTTGAGCGTGTGGCCCACACTACTCTTGCCCGCCCCACGTCCTCGTAGACTCGTTTCCTCGTCTGAAAATTCCTTTCCCAAAAACTCGGCTCGACCGACACGCCGACTATCAAGGAATCATCGTCCAAAAGTCCGTCTCGGACGTTCCGAAAATTCGAAGTCCAATCTTGGATTCTCATGCCTTGTCAATTTTGCCCAAATGTCATTTTGGTATAATTCGGGCCCGACAGGTGGCTTCAAGGATTCACACGTAACCGACTCGTGCCAAACCACGTTCAAGACTTCTCGACACATGGACGTCCTTGATGACATGAAATTGCGAAGGATAGATTCTTATTTCAAAGTACACGATTATCAAGGATCGACATAGGGTCGTTCACGGGTTTGATAACAGTAGACGGAATCACCCGTCGTCCCATTATTTCTGTCCGCGAATCGACTTCTATTCATCCCTAAAATCGGCCTGCATGACTACAGGATCGTCCTTACGCAAGTCTCACGGTCGAGTCATTTTCCCAGGTCAAGTTCTTTAGTCGCACAAGTTCTGTCCTCAGTAGCCTTTCCCCTCAAGGTCAGTATCTCGAAAATGATTGGGTCCGAGCAGAATCAACCAACAATGCATTGGCGAAATTCACGTTCACTCATCCCTAATAGGGCTCGAATTTCAGGATGTCACATCCGCAAAGAATAGGTGGGATAGATGTGTAGCCTTGCACCGCCAGTGGTATCGAAAATCCAGGTGCCAAGTATGAGAGTCAAGAATCCCAGTAAAAATTCCATGATCAAGGTGAAAAGGTATGGAGACATAGGGTCACCTTGTCTTATACCACATCCACTAGCAAAGAAACCATGGAGTTCGCCATTTATGGAGATAGAAAATTTTGGGGTACGGACACAAACCATAATAAGCTTTGTGAGATGGGTGGGAAATCCAAACGCTTGATGTGACGTCCTGAAATTCGAGCCCTCTGAGGGAGGACTGAACGTTAATTTCGCCAATGCATTGTTGGTTGATCTCACTCGGAACTGATCACTCCCGAGATACTGACCTTGAGGGGAAAGGCTAATGAGGATAGAACTTGTGCGACTAAAGAACTTGACCTGGGAAAATGACTCGACCGTGAGACTTGCGTAAGGACGATCCTGTAGTCAGCGAGGCCAATTTCGGGGACGACTAGAAGTCGATTCGCCGACGAAATAATGGGATGACGGGTGATTCCGTCTACCGTTATCGAACCCGTGAATGGCCCTATGTCGATCCTTGATAATCGTGTACTTAGAAATAAGAATCGATCCTTCACAATTTCATGTAGTCAAGGACGTCCATGTGTCGAGAAGTCTTGAACGTGAATTGGCACGAGTCGGTTACGCGTGAATCCTCGAAGCCGCCTGTCAGTCTGAGTAGTACCAAAATGGCATTTGAGCGAAATTGACAAGGCATGAGAATCCAATATTGGACTTCGAATTTTCGGGAACGTCCGGGATGGACTTTTTGACGATGCTTCGTGGTCAGTCGACAATGTCAGATGAGCCGAGTAATTGGAAAAAGGGATCTTCGGACCAAGGAAATGAGCTTACGAGGACGTGGGCCGGGCAAAATCAGTGTGGGCCTCACGCCCAAGGTGGGACAGCCGCCATGGAAGGCCCGAGGCAAGCAAGTGAGCCTGTTGGGCCAAACCGACCATTTACCCTTCCGAGCCCATTGTCTAAAACCGAGCCGATTCAAGCCCAATAAATTCCCGAGCCCGTTCCTATTCATTTTCAAGCCCATTTCCTAGGCCCGTCCTCCATTTTCAGCCCAAGGACAAATTGGGAAATGTGCAAGGTGGAAATGACCAAAATGCCCTTGGATATTTTGAAGAAAAGTCAAAAGGAAGAGAGAGAAGATGAGGTCATTGTTTGGCAAGTGGGGCAAACCTTGATGGCTTGGATAAGGCTTATCCTTCAGCCTTCACTTCACTCTCTCTCTCCTCTTCATCTTCTCCAAAAATCGCAGCCCTTCTTCCCCTTGCTTCTCCTTGCATTTCTGCAGTTTCAGTTTCTGACCTCTTGCCGAAATTGGAGTTGTTCGTTGCCTTCCCGGTGGAATCTTGGGACGTGTCACCCACTGTTACGCTCGGGAGAGAGAATCCGTACGGATAGCGTTGGCCGTTCGTCGATCGGAGCTACCTTCCGATCCGTACGGCGGCCGGAAGTCGGCTGTTGCCGGACCGCCTACTGTAGCGTCGCCTCCTGCGCAGCTCCGCCTTTTGCTCCGTTTCTCTCCATTTTCGACCAAACAACCGCCACACCAGCCACCCAAAACTCCCCCTCGACCCCCTGGAGCCTCCGGTCACCGGCCACCAGCTTGCCGGAGCTCTGGCCAAGCCGTTTTGCTCCAATCAGCCCGGTTCTCCTCCTGTACAGTTAGTTTTTCAGAAGTTGCTGAGGGAACCAGAGTTTGTTGCTGTTGTTTCTGCCCCGGGACCACCTTGGATCGCTGTGGTGGAGGTCCCCGGGTGTCGGGTTCGTCGCCGCCGCCGCGTTCGCGTCTCCGGCCCGCTTAACGGGTGAGTTTAGCCCCTAATCCCTATTTAGTGCCTAAACTTGCTTAGTGTTGGGTTAATTAGTGTTAATGCTGGTTTAGGAGGGTTAATTAAGTTGTATTAGCCCTAAGATAGGTGGTTAAGATTAGATTAGCTTAATCTTGCTTGATTATGCTTGATTATGCTTAATTGTGCTTATTTGTGGATTATGTGATAATTAAGCTTGCTTAACTTAATTGATTGATTAATTTGTGTTTAATCAATGTTTTGTTTAATTTCTGAATTTAATTTATTATTAATTGAATTTCGGAAATTACCGTTCACGGATTCTTGTTCATGGATTCTTGTTCATGATTATCATTTACGGCATTGTTCATCCGAAAGTGAAATTGTGCATCATTTCATGTGTCTTGATCATATGAAGTGAAATTGATGTGTCATGGCATGAACATTTGCATGAATCGTGTGAATTTCACAAAAAGGGAAAAATGGTTTGTCCGAGGGACACCGGAAATGGACCGCCTTTATGAGAAAGAAAGTGATTTGTCCAAGGGACACTGGAAATGGACCGCTTTTATGAGAAAGGTGGGGAAAATGGTTTGTCCGAGGGACATCGGAAATGGACCGCTTTTGTGAGAAATGATTTGAGGATTTATATGCAAGCATGTGTGCATTAACTAATGCTCAAAGATAATAAGTGGATTGTGATGGAATGCTTGCGTGATCACTAAGTTGAACCCGATTTATCGGAGATTATGGAAAGGGAGGGCACGGAAGGGCACGGTTGCGCCTCTGCGGAGGAAGGGCGCCGTAGCGCCGTTGCGCCTCAGAGGGCACGGAAGGGCACGGTTGCGCCTCTGCGGAGGAAGGGCGCCGTACCGCCGTGGCGCCTCGGAGGGTATGGAAGGGCACGATTACGCCTCTACGGAGGAAGGGCGCCGTAGCGCCATAGCGCCTCGGCCTACACGGAAGGGCACGGTTGCGCCTTTGCGGAGGAAGGGCGCCGTAGCGCCGTAGCAATAGCACGGAAGGGCACGGTTGCGCCTCTGCGGAGGAAGGGCGCCATAGCGCCGTTGCACCTCGGCCAAGTTGTAGCCCCTGTGGGCGTAATAATCGGAACACGTGTGGATGCGAGAGTGCATGAGAAAACATGGCATCATTGGTTCCGATTATGCATGAGGTGATCATATCATTTATGACACGCACGCATGAATTGATAATGTGCAAGGGTGGCAATGGCCAGGTGAGATCGCTTGTGATGCGACTCGCATGTGATTGATGAACTGCATCATCTAACGGACATGTGCATTGCGTGTATTGTGCTGACTTATAACGTGCAGGGTATGGTATACCGGGTAAGGTTGCATGCGAACTGACTATTCGATTGTTAGTTACATTGCTTGCATTGAAGGAGATTTAACGTGCAGGGTATGGCATACCGAGTAAGGTTGCATGCGAACCGACCTCTGATTGTTGGTTGAACCTGTCTGTGGTTTGATTCTTTGGGTGTTTGTGGTCGGGTTGAGTGAGGGGTGGTTCGGAGAGATACCCCGGGTTGAGTTGGTGTACTAACCGGGGCTTAAGGGAAGAACTCGCTGAGATTTTATCTCAACCCGTCGTGGTTAACATTTTTCAGGTCTTTAGAATGGTGCACCCGCCGTGGAGAATCCTGTCCCCCCCCGGTTTCTCCAGTGATCGACCTGACGGAGTCGAATCCGATGGGTCTGAGTGACCGTGGTGTTAAACCCGAGGGTTCATTCTGTATAGCTGGATTAGCCTAATTTATTTTTGGTCTGGCTTAGAGGATGGATCGGCCCCTTTTGTCGGGCTTGTAATTCAAAAGACGATCCTCCGTTGGTTAATCCAGTAAATTGTGTAAATGAGTAGTGATGGTTGTTCTTGTTATTCATCCCTCTATCCCTGATTGATTGATTGATTGATTGTTGGACTGGGGATGGTTCGTCTTCCGCTTGCGCATAACAAAAGATTAAAATAAATGGTCGTCGACGAGTCCTGGGACGTCGCTTTCAATTGACCAAGAGAAGGGGTTGTCGCGTGCTCGGGTTTCGGGGCGTGACACTTGAAGAGTCTTGTAACATCCTGAATTTCGACCCATTCCGAGATAGGTGAAATGGTTATTTTATCAATGCACTGTTAGTTACGTGTACTCTGAGTTAGCCCCTCACGAGTTAACTAACTATTCGGCAAGGCAATTAAGGATCGATACGCGTACGACTAGTGAATTTAATCAGGGATAGGCCGCTCGACCATAAGGATCAAAGAGGAATAATACTACATTGTTGTAGGCCAATTAGCGAACGGAAATAAATCGAGTCGGCAAAAATACGAGGTCGGATTGCGGGTGATTCCGCACGACTTCGATATTAATTGCGGACAACGTTAAACCGATTTCCTTTTGGCCTTGTACTCAGTGTGAGCAATTAACCTCTCGTGATTACATGATAACCGAGGATCGCCCTAATTTGCATGCACGATCGTGGATTGAAAAGCTATCAACCACGGGTCAAACGCGCGAGAGCTCCTAAACGCCGCCCGAAAGTTAGGTTGTACTAAAGTTGCGATTGATTGATGTTAACCACGAATTTCAATCCGGTATCGGGTATCGAATTTTTAAGGATGTCGAGACTAAAATATTGGACATTGTCTCATTGATTCTCGGATTTTTCGGTAAGCCCGAATTATTGGAAAAGGATTCAACAGGCCGAGTTCTGGAGCCAAATATTGGGAATTTGTGCTTCAGGGGTAAAAAGACCAAAATACCCCTTAAAGGCTTGAATAGGATTTGTCTTGTTTTGTCTTGTCTTCTTTTCTTTTCCTTTTTCTTTTCTTTTCTCTCTCCTTCTCCCTCAAGTTTCGGCAGCCCCCTTCCCCACGTTTTTCTCTCTCTTCTTCCGCACGTCTCTCTCTCCCCCTTTTTTTCTTTCTCTTCCCCCTCACGTTTCCCTCTCTTGGTTGACAGCCACTTGCCCATCTTTTCTCACTTTTCCCCCCCTTTGACTAGTCTTCTCTCTTGTCTCTTTCTTCTTTTTCTCTTTCTCTCTCTCTCTCTCTTCGGCAACTTCCTCTCGCACGTTCGAAGCCCCTCTTCCCAGCAGCTTCTTCCTTTTCTTCTTCTTCTCCTCCTTCGGCCAACGCTAGCTTGCTGCTGCTGCGTTTTCTTGCTGCTGCCACCCATCACCACCGCAGCACCGCCGTCCAACCAACTCGCCGCCAGTCCGCCGGTCTCGTCGTCCGCCGGCCTCGCGAGCTAGCTGCACCGCCTCCCTTTTCCCTCTCTCGGTTCTGTCCAGACCTCGCCGGAGCCGCTCGCCTGGTCGCCGGAGCTGCTGGCCGCCGTCCGGAGTTGCCGGGCCGCCCACTAGCCAGCCCCGTGCCGCCGGTTCCTTCGTTTGTCGGCTTTTCGTCGCGTGGACAGCCGCCCTCGGCCACCGAGATCTGGTCCCGGGCCGCCTCGTCTCGACGCGTCGGAATTCTCGGGCGTTCCGTTCGCCGCCGTCGCGCTCGTGTCGTCGGATTAGCTAAACCCGTGAGTTGATTTTCTAAACCTTGCTTAGGGTGCTAAACTCCCTTAGGGTGATTAGTTTAATGTTAAGCATGATGATTGGTGTTTGATTATTATTTGATTAAGCATGTTTAGTGTCAATCGTGGTTAGAATAAATTAATTGCGGTTAGAGTAACTATAGTTGGTTAATCGCGGTTAGATTAAAGTAATCTTGGTTGGGTTAATTAACCATAGTTGGGTTGGACCGGTAACCATGATTAGTATTAATAAATATTATTATTTTTTGGGACAAAATAATAATTATTTATTAATTTCGGAATTATTATTTATTATTTTCGGAGTTAATTAATTTGATTAATTTCGAAATTGATGGTTGTTATTTTTGGGTAATAATTAATTAATTGTTTTTGGAGGATAATTAATTAATTAGTGGTGGATGATTAATTATTCTTGGATGTTGAATATTGATTGTTGGATAATATTATTCTTGGATGTTGAATATTTATTATTGGATAATTATTAATGGAATATTTTTGGAGTAAAGTATTATTTTTGGAAAGTACATATTTATTAATTGTGATAGTATCGATTAATTTCGATGGATTATTGTTTGTATTTTCCTCACGTGAATTATATGTTGAATACATGTATATATGCTGCCTTTGATGATATTGTTTAATATATACTCGGTGGATTAAATTCACGGACTGCGATTGTGAATTAGGATTGAGTATATTCAGCATATTTGTGTGACTACGTGTGAAAGGCATTTGTATTCGTGTGACCACGTGTGAAATATTATCGCATTACATGTAGAGTTTGAGATAAATTGATATGTACAAGCACGAATCATGTCTGCATTGTCTGCATTACAAGATAATGACATGAGCATGATTAATTGATGTGCTTGCGTGGTCACGTAAGAGCCCGTCGCTCAGTGGGGGATCTGTGGTTGACGAAGTCCGTATTATCGGAATGCCCGGGCGGGGTCCGGATGCGGGTCGCGGTAGAGGCCGGATCAATGCTCCTTCGGGAATGCCGTCTGGGGGCCAAACGTAGCCGTGCCCAATGTAGTGGGACGATGCCCAGTTAGGCCGGTAGACTACCAACTTGTGTGTTGGAAGGAAATTCCCCCAAAGGTGTTAATAAAAGGAAAACGAGAAAGTGCATGGTACATGAGACGATTTGAAAGGTGTTCTAATTGTTTATTATAATTGTTGCATCGAGGTGAGCATATGATAAACTGTATCATACAGGTTGCGTGTGGCAAAAGCAAGGTAAGGATGCATGTGATTGCAATTGTTAATCATTAATAATTGCATATGAGCCTTGGTCTAATCGTGCGTTTGTCAATGGTTGATTGGGTGTTATCCTGTTGTTGAATTGTTGGCGATAGAGACTTTGCACGTCAGGGCGCACTCGAGGCGAGTAGGTCTCCTAACCGAGGCTTAGGATCTTGACTTGCTGAGATTTATCTCACTGGTTATTGAATAACCACTTTTAGGTCCATAGGATGGAGGATCGACGCGCGTCACGGCTCGTGGCCGTTTTCGAAGGGAGTAGATTAACCTCGGCTTATTGGTTTCTTTGGCTCGATAGGAAGATGCCCGTGGTAAGGGTTTGTACTTGTAAACTTCCTAGGGTTAATCAGTAGATAAATAAAGCAGTACTTTGGAGTGTGTTATTATTGGGTTTTCCTGCTATCCCTTCTTTTGTAATTGACCGGGGATTGTGTTTCGCTTCCGCATGCGTTTGATTAAAAGATAAAAATAACGGTCGGCGATGGATCCTGGAGAGTCGCAACTCAAATGACCGCAAGAGAACAGGGGTTGTTGCGGACTCGAGAGTCGGGTCGTGACAAGTCTTCTCTAGGAAGTCCCAATTGAGAGTATCATAGGCTTTCCTGAAATCTACCTTGATGGCACACTTTGGGATATAAGGCTTATTATGAAAACCACTGAAGAGTTCTTAGGCAAGAAGGATATTGTCACTTATTCTCCTACCTTTTACAAATGCAGTTTGAACCAGACTGATCAGATAAGGAAGAATCATGGCAATTCTAGAGGAGAATATCTTGGTGATACACTTGTAAATTGTATTACAACAGGCAATAGGACGAAAATCGGATACCGATGTCGCGTTGGGGATTTTAGGCACCAGGGCAATGATAGTATTGTTGACTTCCTTAAGCATACAACCAGATACAAGGAAATCCATAATCGCTTCAGTAGCTGAAGGCCCAACCTTGTTTCAATTCTTTTTAAAGAAATCAACATTAGCCATAAGGTTGAGGGGCTTTATTTCCAATCATCGAGAACATAGCATCACGAATTTCCGAAGGAAGAAACGGTTGGGATAGAAAGGTAATATGATCTTCCTTGAGAGGGGAGTGAATGACATCAGTGAGCTCCTATATAAAAGGCCTCAAAGTCATAACAGCTAGAGTAAGGAGGTCTTGGAAGTACAGAGGGTATTGGAAGTAAGAGATAAATACCCTCTGTACTTCCTTCATTTCTGATACCATTTGTCCTGAGCTATCCATGATAGAAATAATACGATTACGGAGGTGCTGGTGGTTGACTGAGTGATGGAAGAACTTGGTATTATGATCCCCTTCCTTAAGCCAGCGAATTCTAGACTTTTGCTTGAAGCAAGATTCCTCAAGAGAGCGGAGTTCATAATAGTCCTTGAGTTGAGAATGTTCCTCAGCCGCCAAAAAGCTACTTTGAGGGTCTAGATGAAGAGCCTCTTGAGTAGATAAAAGGACGCTCTTAGCCGTAGCTACCCGCATTGAGATATCTGAGTAAGCATCTCTATTAAGACACTTAAGCTGACCCTTCAGGAGCTTGAGTCTAGCATAGAGTCTGTACATAGGAGAACCTGACACTTGGGCCTCCCAAGTCTGAGATACTAGCATGAGGAAGTCCGTGTGGCTCATCCATAAGTTAAAGAATTTAAAGGGAGTTCGCTGAGAACCAGGTGCAAGAATTCTCACAGCCATCGAAGTATGGTTAGATAGGCCCGGGGCCAGAAAAGATGTTTCAGAGAAGGAAAAGGCGGAGCACCAACAATTGTTGACTAGGACTCAATCAATTTTCCGTTGTTTCCTATGAGGGCCAGAGGAGGTGGACCAGGTAAACCGGAAACCTACATAATGAAGGTCAAATAGTTCAGCTTGGTCCAGGCAATCCTGCAAATCATCGAAGGCGGAAATCCAAATATCCAAGCTCCCCATGCGATCCGAAGAATCCCGAATGGCATTGAAATCACCGGCAACCATCCAAGGACTTTCCTTTAGAGAAGAGCTCAAACTAATAAGTTCACTCCAAAGGGGTCTTCAAGCAACAATGGTATGCTCTCCATAAACCACCGATAAAAAAAGTGTAATCCCTAAGTTCAAGAATTTTACATCACCATGAATAATCTGGTCAGTACTAATCCGAGTAGTAAAGCATACCAAAAGTGGGTTCCATCCAACCCAAATCCACCATCGAGAAGAGTACTCATAATTAGAACCCCAATTCCATCCAGGAGGTAAACCAGAAGAAGGATTAGGAAAGCTAGCAATTGGAACTTTAGTTTCCAATAGACCAACACAGCATAGATTATTGAGGCGCACAAACTGTCTAACCTCAGCTTGCTTAATAGGATTCATAAGACCCTTGACATTCCAAAAGCCAAAAGACATAAAGAAAAATGTACAAAAGGAAGAACAGGCGGACTATTTTCTTTTTCGGCGCCTTCTGGTGGCTGCTAGTTTAGAAGCTTTCCCAGACGAAGGTCCAGACCTACTAACTTGCTCAGATATTTTTGCCTTAACAGGAGGAGTAATAGAGGTAGGCCCTAATCTACTAGCTTGCTCAATTCTCACCTCAATAAGCTTCAGATTAGAAAAGTCAGTCTTAGGAGGGGCAGTAACAGGTCTCATTTCCTGGTTTGAACATACAGTAGCAACACCTTCCAATGCTGAACTAACAGTAGCATCAACAATGGGAAGTCCAGCAACAAGGCCCGTCTCACGGCCAGACTAGATGGAACCAGCTCCAGCAAATTTTGAAGCAGTATAGACAATAGCAGATTTTGTTTCCTGACCAGAACAGGCAACAACAACACCAGCAAGGTTGGAAGTAATAGCAGGAGCAAAGACAGTAGCAGTAGACACTGGAAAACCCACAGTAGCAGCACCAGCACATACAACAGCAGCAGCAGACTCTAGACATCCCACAGCAACACCAACACAGACAACAGCAGACTCTAGAAAGCCCACACAGGACACTCTTGATCTGACCAAACAGGACCAACACCCGCCGAGCCTGAAATAGCACAACCAGTAGCAGTTCTCTTCTGGTTTGAGCAAACAACAACAACACCAGCAGCTTCTAAGGTAACAACAACATCAGTTTCATCATCCAAATCATCATCCAAGTCAAAGGGGGATGGGGGAGCAGGTTCAAGCCGCGCAGAAGCAATCTGCTTATTCTTGTTTCCAACCCGGCGGTTCTATTTGCTACTGGCTCATTTCCACTCCTTTGCAGGGGCTAGTCTAGTCTCCATTGCTGGTATAGAGGTAGCATTAAGAAGGGGTCCTTGTCCTTCCCTAATAGCAGGGAGATGAGAAGCCTGCACATGAGCTAGGTTCATCGATTCAAACTCAGATGGGTAAGGGACTTGAGCAGGGCACCTATGACCAAAGGTATCACAAATATGACAAGATACAGATTTCCATTCATATTCAACATTCACTATACGAGGCTGCCCGTTTATAAAGATTGTAATAGTATCACAACAGGGTTTAGAGGCTGCCAGTTCAACACAGACCCTAGCAAATGAAATCATTTTCAAATTCTCCATACACTGGTCTACATAGAGCGGTATTCCCACGACACTGGCAACCTTGCTAATCCCCTTAGTAGACACATCCCATAAGGGAGATTCTTTAGTCTAATCTAAACTGGAATTGTAGAATGATCTTCTTGTTTCAACTTTAGCATGGGGTGCCATTGTTGAAGGATTAGGGGCACACATGCCATTATCAATGGACCACCCTCAATTACCTTTCGCCTAAACTCAAGATCAGAAATATGGAAAAAATAAAACCCTTTGTCATTAGCTTTAACATCTAGCATATGTTGGCCCAAAGATGTTTGAGGGCCGTCTCGACTAACTTAAATGGGAGTTTCTTCCCAACAAAGTAGCCAACTAAGCAATTGTGTCAAATAGGATCAGCAGCATCAAGATCATCCTCCGAACAGTGGACTATATTACTCCCATCAAAATAGGGATCAATGAAGGAAAGGGAATACCCTTGCATAGCAGCCTTGGCTACATTAGCCCAGGAGCAAGTGGCTATGATCGGCGCTCAAGCACGTTGGGGCAACAAGCCTTGCCTTTGCTCTGCTGAGATGGGGTTCTAACCTTAGCTAGGCCTAGCAACATCCATACCAGAGAGAGACAAATTTGTTCTGCTGTCATTAAGAGACCCCACAGCAGCAGGATTTTAGCCTACATTCCTGCCTCTCCTCAAATCTCCAGCAGCACTTCGAGCAGCAGGGGCCCTACTCCGGCTGCGATGACGACCACCAGCCAATCCAAGCTGGGATTTCGCAACAACAGCATCCCTATCCATGATTACAACAAAACACAACTACCCAGCTAGCCAAATCTAGACTTTCCCATTGCAAGATATAAATGCGAGGACAGAAAGCCTTACCGGAGCAGAGAACAGCAAGCAATTGGTGAAACACGCTCGATCTCTCACTCGAAATGTGGCTTCCACCGGATTTAGCAAATGCCAGCACTGAGCCACCCCAAAGTCGGAGCGGAGCAGAGAACAGCAAGGATAGTTGGCCGGCACGCTCAAGCCTCTCACCGAAATGTGGCTTTCGCCAGAGCTAGCAAGCGCTTGCACAGAGCCACACCAGAATCGGAGCTACAGTGGATGGGAGCTCAGAAACAGAGAGGGTGATGAACAGTAAAACCCCTTTTGGTTGTTTTTCCTTTCATTGGTTATAGAGTTATTCATAAGCTTTTCTGTTATTGGTCTATTTCTCAATAAATAGACTTTACTTCCAACCACGGAATTTAATCAGGATTTTTAATGATTAATATTTAAAAAATCAAAATAGAGACTTAATTGGGCTCCAAAAGTGTCGAATTTGCTGTGTTTTAACGGGTCGCGATTGGGTAGAAAATTGGGTCGAGCGACCCGGACAGAGGTTGGAAAAGACTTTTTGGGTGCATGCCAAGTCTTTTGGGTTCCATTTTCCATGCTTTTATTTTTCTGCGTTGTGCTCCATGCGGTCTTTTCAGATATATCGTATAAATGCATAATTTTCTAGGAGCGAGGTACTGCAAAATTACTTTAATATATGAGGGATATAATAGCAACAATCACTCTCCTTAGTGTTGTTTGACGATATGTTGGCTATCATTACCGCAAAGTCGACATGGCATTGTCACTAGGTGGCGCGAAGGTCTGTTGGTGGTGCGGCCACGACCGTACAGTGGTTCAAACGCTACGATCAGGTCCATCAAAGAGGTACTGCTAGAGCCCACGTTAAGCGTCGGGAAAGACAAGGGAGACTCGTTGACATTAGTTGGACCAGTTTATTTCGGGGAAGTTGGGAGAGGATGGTGGTGGTTCATGGGGCTCGTTTCGGGATGGGGACTATCCGATCGAGCTCTTTTCCAATGAGATCGGACCCATCAGGTAGTAAAATGACGATTGTGCTTGTGGATGTTGTATCCGTGAATTGAAGTTCTAATCGTTGCTCATGGTCAATTGGATGTGATCTCAATGGTGAATTTTGATACAAGTGATTCCTATCGCACGTCGCAAATTTGCATATATACTACCTAGGCTACCCACCATGCATGGTCTGTAGTAAAAGAAAAACATGTAACTTTAGATATTTTAGTCTCACGAAAAACTCATTTCTAAAATTTTTAGTAAGATGTGGACAAGAACTCTGTCATGATATTAATATTAAAATGCCCATTCATCTAATAACTTACATATTTCTATCTTTTCATGGTGCCAACATATGGCATTTGTAACTGCATGCTCAAATCTGTTTGGGCCTATTACATATTTCTATCTTTTAGTATTAGATAACATCAGAGCCTATGAGTAAAGGAGTGTTACAACATTAATATTAAAACATGTGTTCATCCACGAGCTTCATATATTTGTATTGGATGATATTCATTCATTCCACTGCAGTTCGTTTTTATTCTTGATTGCATTTCTTATCATACCATTTATAGGCTTTCTATCTCAAATTTCTTTTAAATTCCAGAATGATGTCCAATAAAAAAAATTTGTGACCTTTTATTTTCTAAAGATACTTAAATAGGCCAAGTGTGGAAAGAAAAAAAAACACAACATTTAATTGCTCTGACCAATCTATCACGACCTTTCTAACGTACCAACAAAAGCGCAACTTTTTCCCTTTGTAACACAACCTGTCAGGCATACAATAAAAAATGCAAATTGTTTGACCTATGTGACCAAAATAAGATTTATTAATATCTTGGTCCATAGCCGGAATATCTAGACCTCTATCCGTAAGATCCAATTTTGCAAAAAAATAAATAAATTGTGTACTTTTAGGAGGGAAATTTTTTACTTGTTCAGAGAAAATTAAGTGATTTCAGCATTGATGAAATCCATATTAAGATGAAAGCAGACTGTATTTGGGGGATTGAGAATGTGTTGGTACAAGTCATTACTTGCTGTCAATGCAGAGTGAGTCTGGTAGGCTAATACGTGGACTTAATAGTAGAGAGAGAATGGACGGAATACTAAAGAATGCTACTTTTTTATCATAGTAATAACATGTTATGCAATTTATGGGTATGAAAGTCCATGTTACAAATGTCACCGTGGTAAAATCTTGTGCTTTTTTCTTTTTTTTTTGTGGTGTTTGGCCTGCTTAAATATCATTTATTATCATACATAGTTCTCATTTTTTAGTTATTCATTCTTTTATTGCAAATTGAATTATTGATATAAAAAGTCGAGTTTTTGAATTCTCTTCCTAAGCTTATCAAATTGTGTTATATTCATAATCTCACTCACCAAAAAAAAAACATCCACCTAATGCTCGAAGGCAAAAAAAAACAAGAAGAACAAGCAATAATTGCGGACCTCAATCAAAAGACAAAGCATGAGCAATTCATCTGTGATGTCAATTGATAAACCGGTCCAATTGACATTAAACGAATGGGCAAAGGACCAGTCGGACAAAGCATGAGCATTTCATCGGTGATGTCCGTATAGCGAGGGTAGGAGTAATTTTAGCTGAACAATTTTAAGTAAAAAATGACAATTGGCTAAACCAAGTATGTTTTTTGAGGATAGGTATTCTTATTGCTATATACGAGTTTTAGATCTTTGAATTTCATACATGTGATATCAGAGAAAATGCATATGGTTCATAATCTAATTGATGAATAATCCTGATGCAATGACATGTATAGTTCCTAGATTTCAAGATTTTATAGGTGATTTTGGGATTTAATATTTATGGTCGCTTATTTACGATATCAATATGAGATTTTAATTACCTGTTACACAGAAAGTATTCTTTGCAAATTTCTTGCTATAACTCGGTCGATGCTAAGAGAATTTCAAAGTTCAAAAGGCATGTGAACTGGAAATGATATTATGCAATTTGACCTTTTTGCTTGTTATTTTGCACAATTAATATATGGCTTTTTTTAACCATCTAAAATTCATTATATTCTCTAAATTCTGCGTCCTTAATCTGTTCATAAAGAATTTCAAACTAGAAGATTTTGGCAAGAATAAGAGAAACCGGAAATTATGTAGTGCACTTTGACTAATTACTTTTTTATGCACAAAATTAGTTAGGGGGTTCTGTTCTACGTTGAATACCTGCTTTACTTTGTTAATTTCATATCATGCATGGTCTAAGCCGTTAAAATTTCAATCTAGAAGTTAAAAAAATTTCGGTGTAAATACCTTCTGACAGAGTACCCAAGCTTCAAATTGTATGTTGATTTCTTACTATCCAAATTCCCTTCATTATCATATTACTCACAGCAATTTCGGTCTTTTTTGCAGCTTTAATTTGTAAAGACATCCATTCAGGGCACCCAAATTGAGTTTAATGGTGCAAATTCCTTCTAATTGGAACGTCATTAGGCTATTAGATCCTTTGTGAAAAAAGGGGTATAAGCTGGCGCTTGATCTTAGCTAGATTGGCCATACAATGGAGGAGGAGAAAGGAGAGGTATTCCCAAGGAGTAATTTTTCTTATCAGTTATAAATGGACAGAAAGAGTGATTTTTTCACAATCTTATCGATGTGGTCAAGAAAACCATATCTTGACTTTTGCGAAAAATCATTGCAAATTGATGGAACACAGGATTTCTTTTCTTTTTTAGAATGTTAAAGTTAATGCTTTCACAAACAGCTTTCTAAATCTGAAAGAGATTAGTCGAGAAAGAACGCACAGAGATAGAGAGATGCGAGGATGCAATGAAAATACAGGCTCATGCATATGGAACCCTTAATAATCTTTCTTGCTTCGATACTTCCTCAACATTTTATTGAATCATATATTTATAGTTGAGGAAAAGGAAAATCAACCTGGACAATATTGTAGTTATCTCATGGTCACCTGATTGATCAATTCAGTACGCCATGCTCGGGTGCAAATGCTGGTGTAAGGACAAAAGTCTCATAATGTGACATGATATACTCCTCCCACAATTCATCCACAGACTGATCACGAAGAATGCATCAAAGTACGAATTTTCCATCATTGCGTTGGGCCTCTTCTTGTTGCAAAACTCTAGGAAATATGCTGTCACGGTGTACCCTTCATCCCATCTGGAGCCGGACCCTCTTGGCAGCCAATACTTTGATGGCCATCTTACCTTCAACCGGATGTAGTCAGCAATGCCTGTGATAAGGCTGATGGGGGCAGTATCATTACCTGTCCATTGCCATATGTGAGCACTTTCGTGGTACAGGATCCCTGTGAACTCACCCTTCACGTCACACTCATAGGCTTGGAGGTAGTGTGCATTCACCCAGAATTGGCTGCCATTATTGGTCACGATGGTGAAGGGAAATCCATTGGCAGCAAAACTCTCAACAATTGCAAGCACCATCGAGAAGCCTCTTCCTCCACAGTTGCTTTGATTGAATGTCTCTAGGACCAACTCAGTAGCAGCTAAAGAAGTTTCCACACTGTATTCAACTCCAATCTCTTCCCTAAATCTGGTGTCGGGAGTGCCGGAGGTGTTGTCGAAGACTCTGCAGCTGAAATCACTAGCTGATTGTGTTGGTTTCAGAGCAATGAGGATAAAGGTACAGAGAAGAAAGAGCCTCAAAGTTCTCATTTTGAAACGGTGTATTGTACCTGCTTTTGATGAGGTTTGTGCAATCTCTTGAGTCTACTCATTGAGCATATATATACAAAGGGTCTTGAGGATGAAATGAAACACACACGAGATATGTTCAATAAATGTTGTTATATATTGTGTCTGCGCATGTGCAGTGATTATTTATCACCATCGCAGTGTGTTTCTATCATAGAGTGAAATGCAAGTGTGTTTGTTAGGTCCCTTGGAATCATGGAAAATTTCGAAAAGTGAGGGTAATTAACTAATTGTGAAAAGAAAAGAAAAGAACTGGAGTTGTCTCATAAGAGACTAAATAAGGGCTCAATCCATGAGTCAGTAAAGTGGAACCATCTATTTTTGTCACTCAAGTCAATGAGATTTCATTCTTAGAAAAATTGAGTTTTTCATGTCGAGACAGACATTAATGCAATCAGTTAGAGCAACCCGTCTGTATTACCAAAAAAAATAAAAAATCAACATGGCTATAAATTGGTATGACTTTGATAAGCATTCAAGCTCAGGAGATGATCCCAATAGGTGCAGTTTGTCCTAACAAAATTGACAGGAAATAAGAGACATGGAAGGGAAAACTCTTTATTTTTTTGCTTTTATTGTCAAGAGCACCTAAGAAAAAGGAATAGTTCCTCCATCCCACTGCTGTCACGTTGGAGTGACGCCGGAAAAGTGCTTTCGCTTGATTCTGGTGTATATAATTGTATGCTTCTTGAATACTTTTACGTGGTTTGAGTTCTAAGCGTCTCGATCAACCTGATATGTTATTAGGCATAAATGGAGTAATTGTCAATATAAAAGGTACGGAGGTATTTGTAAGTTTTTAGTGGAGGACTAGTATTCCAAAGCAATTTTCATGAAATAATAGAGTGAATCGATTATCCTAATTGATTGAAAAATGGCCTTCGTGTTCAAGTTGATCAATTTATATATGGGAAATAACTTCATCAAGGGATTGCATCAAGTACAAATTGGATACAAGACCTTGTGTTGAACCCAAGTTTAGAGCCATTTCAGTTCCAAATCAAAAAGAATCTCTTGAAAAAAGGAGTCATTTCACCAGCAAAATATTTGTTTTCTTATTTGAGCAAGAAGCATCACACGTGTAGGTTGCATCAGCATTGAATGAGTTCTACAAGTTAAAGACTTGAAATAAAGTATGTATGAAGTTTGGTGAACAAATATCACACGTGATTTTCTCGAGACATAAATGCATTTTATTTGTAGCATCTCTTATCCTCACTTGATTAGGTTGAATTTAGTGACGTAATGCATGAACTTATACAACCAAGATGGCAGCGGAGGAAACTTAAGGGGTTGGTAATATATAATTTTGCAAAATAAATAATGGGTGTAAAAAGGAATTTTTAGTTCTCTTCCTAAGCTAATATAGACGAAAACAAACAAGAAGAATAAAGGATAGCTGGGGACCACACAATCAAAAGACAACAACATTGATGGACCGGCCCAATTGACATCGAACAAAAGGGGAAAATATCCGGTTAGACAAAGCGTGAACATGTCATAAGTGGTGTCGATATTGCAGGGGTAGGAATAAGTTTAGCCGTAGATTTTTGTGGTCCTATTGTATCATATTATTATGAGACATGATTTTATATTAATACAAAAACTAAAGAGTGACAAATTACGTATCAATTGTCAAATAAGGATTTTGTTTTGGTGCAACAACAAAATAGTTATCATTTGTAGCAATGTTTTATATGATTGGATGAGATTTTACACACAAAAAAAAGGCTCATCCGAAATTATAAACCTTAAGTATGAAATGCATTTTAATCATAAATCATTCATTTGATACTATCAAGTCTTAATCTTTATAAGAGTAATTACAATATCGACCTCTGGTGTCAACAAAATTTACACGAGGGGCGCAAATCCACCATTGGTTTAAAAGAGTGAACAGTTTTAATCCTCAAATCAAGAGCAGATAAAGCCCCTTATATAAAATTTCATTTACACTGGTGGTATATATAATATTAGTCGTCACTCTTTATTTTCTTCTCTTCCTTCTAGAATTATACATACAATTTCTTTATTATTATAATTTTTGTTTTAAAATCTAGTTTTACAGTCAAGGTGACCTCCGACTATCAGGAGAAAGTATAAAAAAGAAAGACACTTGAAATACATGAGCAATCACATTCAAAAGGAGTAATTTTCCCATTCTAACGTTATCGTGTGCTTCTTGAGGCTTTTTTTTTGTTTGAAGGGTATGAAGCTATTTTTAACGTTTAGCTGATAAACGAGTATTCTGGAGCACTCTTCGTGAAGCAAAGAGTGAACCTCTATTTCCCTAATCCACCAAAAAAATTGGCGATTCATATATAAGAAATAACTTCATCATGAGATAACACCACCGAATACGAATTGAATATGAGACCATGTGCGGAGTCCAAATTTAGAACCCGAGCAATCTCGTTGAAAATGAAGTTATCTTACTAGCAAAAGATTGGTATTCTTATTGGAGGAACAAACATCACGCATGTAGGTTGCTCTAGCATTACATGAGTTTCTGTTTTAAGTATCCAAAATTCTTATTCCATATTGATTAGGTTGGATTCAGTGACGAAATGCATAAATTAAAAAGCATAGATCTTAACCCCAAAAAATTAACGGTACCTAAATGGTAGTAGGAAATCAAGATAGTAATGGTATAGCATATTGCAAATTAAATAATTGGTATAAAAAAATGAAAATGATTGGTTATGTTCCTATGAAAATATTCATCAGAAGCTTTATACATTTAGTTGAAATGCAATCCAATCATAAATCATTCATTTGATACTATCGAGCGCAAAAAAAAAAAAAAAAAAATTACACAAGCAACGTAAATTCACCATTAATTTAAGTGAGTGGGCGATTATAATCCTCAAATTGGTGGGGGATAAGGTCTATTGTGTAAACTTTTCTTTACATTAGTGGTGCATGCTCTATTTTTCCTCCTTCAATAATGCGATGAAGTTTAATGTGTGTTGGTACTATAAATTGCTCGAGTGATAATGTTAGAGATTTAAACGTACAAGACAATGGAGAAGTGATGACCAAATTGACTAGACTGCACTTTCAGTTTAAAAAAAAAAAAAACAAAAAACAAAAAACTTAGGATTTGGTTGCATCATTTAAAAATTTTATAACCCATTGGCAACGAAAAAAGCTTATCACTTGACTGCATTCCAGACATAAAAATTTCAAACTTCTAATATGCTTTTTATCTATTTATCTTCTGAAAAATACAAATATATAAGTCTGTGATTTCTTTGATATCATTTGGTCTTTTCATTTTCAAAGGTGTCAAGTTTGTAATTTAAAAAATTTAATGGGGCCAAAGTCTATAAAAGTGACAAATATATACTGCATGTGAAAATTTATAGATATATATAATATGAAATATACAAATTTGAGACCCATTCAAATAAGGGATGCGTTGTCAATGGATCCAATTCAAATGTTCATAGGTGAGTCGAGTTATTTTTTTGATCAGAAAGGAGTGACTTGCATTACTAACTCAGAAAAGGAGTATCATATGTATGAAAGTCCAGACATAAAATAGACCTGTTGACACTTAAATTTATGTTGGCGACTCGTTTAATTGTTTATTAATCATATTGAAAAATTAGGGATTAATTTCTAACCCTTAATAAAAAATTCATTAAAATTGTATCGCATATAGAAAATAGGAGCACTTGCATCATTAGTTTTAAAATTTACCAAAAAAAATTACAAAAAAATTAAAAATTAGAATTAATTAATTAATTAAAATGTATGTGGGTTCTGGGCCAAGGTTGGGCCTGCCCGGCCCCTTTCTTTTCTTTTTTTCTTTCCCCACACGGGCCTGGCCCGTTTTCCTTTCTTTCCTTCTCGGCCCAACTTGCCCCATCCTTTCCTCTTCTCCCTCATGCGAACGATCTTCTACAAGGAGAAGAAAAAGTGAAGGATAGAAATACTTCTTAAATCTGTCATTTAGGCCATCCCTCAATATGCCATGTCAGTTTTCAAAATCCCACTATCTATTTGCAGGGCTATTGAGAAAAAAACGGCATCCTTTTGGTGGAAACAAAATGCATCAAAGAGGGGTATCCATTGGAAAAAGTGGGAAAACCTGAAAACTAGGAAAGACCAGGGAGGCTTAGGGTTCCGAGACCTTGTGCATTTCAACAGAGCAATGCTGGGCAAACAAGCCTGGCGACTAGTCCAAATGCCTAATGAACTATGGAGTCAAGTGCTGAAAAGTGTATATTTCCCAAGGGAGGAGTTCTAGACAACCCAAAAACGACCCCAATCCTCTTGGGGGTGGCAAAGTCTATTAGAAGGACGGGCTGTCATTGAATCACATACACGGCGGATCGTGGGAAATGGGGAAAAAATCAGAATTCGAGAGGACCGATGGTTGCCTTCCGGGAAGATACATGGACCTCCTAATCGGGGCGACCCATGCAAGGTAAATGAATTGTTGACTCAGCAGCCAAAGGAATGGAATATTGGCAAGTTGAATGAGCTCTTTGGGGAGTCAATTGTTAAGGAAATAGTGGCTATCCCTCTAAGTATACAATCAGCTCCTGACCAGCTAAAATGGACAGCAAATAGTTCGGGGATGTACACGGTTAAGAGCGGATATAACTGCATCTACAATATCAGTGAGTCCTCCTCAAACACTAACCCTTCTACCTCTTATCAAATACCCAAATCCCTGTGGACAAAGGTCTGGAGTCTTCATTCCCCTGCTAAAATCAGATTGTTTATTTGGAACATATGCAATAATGCACTTCCCACAAGTGAAAACCTCTACAAACGACAGCTTGTACCAACTCCTATATGCCCCATTTGCATAACTGAATCCGAAACACTAGAACACATTTTTATCCTCTGCAATTGGTCAAAGGATGTATGGTCACAACAGCCTTTCCACCTCAACATCAACCAGCAAAAATCAGCAGAATTGAAACGTGGATACATGAGAACCTCACCTCGACGCCTTGCTCCTCTGCTGGAAACCTCTTTGCTGCTGTTCTTTGGCAGATCTGGAAACAGAGAAATGCCCTGGTGTTCCGCGGCAAGCCCCCTGATCCGAAGCAAACGGTCGACTTAGCGGTCTCCTCGCAAACCCTGTTTGAGAAAACACACGAGCTCAAGAAAATACCCCCATGGCAGCACCTGCAAACCACGAAGACCTGGGTTCCTCCGCCGCGACACACACTGAAGCTAAACGTGGATAGTACCTGGGACAGCAACTCCTTCTCTGGTTCGGTCGCTGGTCTGTGCAGAAATTCCGCCGGGCTGTTGATTGATGGCTTTGTTCGGAGGATCCAAGCTCCGTCTGCGCTAGTCGCGGAAACCCTCGGGGTTAGGGCAGCGCTGCTCTGGCTGAAGGAGAAACGAAGTCTTTCAACTGATCTGCCGTGCTACTCAACTGATCGAAGACCGCTTCACTTAGCAAATATGCAGGTTCACTTATCAACGGATAATCAATCTGTGTGCAACTTCGTGATGGGCCGAGAAACACCCCCATGGTCGGCCCAGCCCATCATCCGGGACTACAAAGCTCTAATGACAGAGCTTGGTTGGGTCCAGCTGCTCTTTGGGCCGCGCGAAGCCAATCAAGCCGCCGATTGGGTTGCGAAAGCCCATCGAGACAACCTTTTACCTTCCAACTGGATTGAACATCCACCTTTTCCCTTATGGTCGTTATTATGTATGGATTTTCCTAGCTCACAAACTCTAGTTTTGAGTTAGTAATGGAAAGCTTAAATTTGATTCAAAAAAAAAGGATAGACGCAGAGGATTAGGGGGGAGCAGCTCCGGTGCAATCCGCGGGTCAGGGGGCCAAGTCAATCAACAGGTTGGCTAGGCAGGAGTCAAGCACGCTTGCCAAGGGGGATAAAAAATATCGGACAAAGAGAGCTCGGGGGACAGAAAATCGGAGAGCAAAACTAGAGAGAGAGAGTGAACTGCTCGAGAGAGGTTCTTCAGAGAAGAATCCGGAGGGGGAGCGAGAGCGAAACAGAGAGAGGGATCGAGCCAGAGAGGAGGGCTTGACCTAGAGAGCGAACTAGAGAAGAAATCTAGAGAAGGAGGGAGCTCGACAAAGCAAATGACTTCTAGAAGGGGAGAAGGTGAGCGAGAGCTAAAGGAGGTGTCGTTCGGGAGAGAGCAGCAAGGATTTTGGGGGGTCTTGGCTTCGGCGGGAGAGCGGGAGAGAGTCTGAGTGAGGCAGTGACTGAGGAAGAGTAAGAGAGCTTCAGCCAAGGCCTCGGTCGCAGACAAGCTCCGTCCGACGGCTTCTCAGCTGGCATCCTCAAGATGAACCCGGTAGGCCCTTCTTTGTGTTCTGTTTCGCCTTGTTCGCGCACCGGGCCGGAGTTCGCGGCCGTTTGGCTCATGCCAAATCCGGCCCAGCCAGTTCCCTGTCGAGCTTTTTTGTGTTCCAATTTGTTTTATCGAGAGTCTCGGCTCAAGTTTGAGTCTTGGTTGAATTGAAAATCTCTCTTTTCCATGGCGTGTACTAGGTGTTCGATGTAATGCCAGAGTGAGGTTTGGTTTTCTTTTGCTATCTTGACCGGAATTGAGTTGTTTGGGTTTCGTCCCATTCAGTCAAGCTTTTCTCAGGATTGTTAGCATTCCATGTATTGACTGTTGTTCGTTTTCGTTCCCCCATTGTCGTTTTTTTGGTTCCCGCTGGCAAAGAAGGCATCCTCGGCTGGCAAGCGGCGGTTAGGGTGGTGGATCGATGGATGCAGTGGTTTGGCAGCGAAGTGGATGCCGATGATAAGACGACAGGAAGGTGGCGAGGCTCGTCGCAAAATGGCATCGGTCCCCTCGAAGCTTTGGTGAAGATGACCTTCGGGCATGAGGCATCAGGTAAGAAGAAGACATAAACTTTTCGTAAATGTTTAATTTAGTCTTTAAACTACATAAAAATATCCAATGTTATTCTTCCATTTATCTAAATTCAAGAATTACATTGAATATTTTTATATAGTTGAAGAAGTAAATTGAATATGAACCAAAAGTTTATGGATTATATTAAATAAATTAAAGTTATTGGACAACATTGTATATTGGGTTAAAGTTCAAAACTATATTAAATAAATTTAAAGTTCAATGACTATATTATATATTGAGCCAAAGTTCTTAAGATTATTTATGTCATCTTCTCTACTTGATTGACCAAAAAAAAAAAGTCAATACTTCATTTTCCATAAAAGATATAGAAAATAAAAATCTAAATAGATGAAAGCCATTACCTCGAAGACAGCACATTGATTAAACAAAATTTATCTTGTGTTGAACATAGTACTCATTAACAATTTAACAATAGATTCAACGTCAAACAAAAAACATGACAATACAGATAATGCCGGGCTACAAGACAATCCGCATAAGTCCATGGGTTCACACTCATTTGGTAACTTGGTCCCCCTGGGGGTGTACACACTCGTACAACGCAAGTTTAGTCGTAGATGTAATGACCACACTCGCGCAAGTTCTAGTCATAGATGTAATAGCCACAGTCTGTCTTAGCATAGGTGAATGCTTTGTTTTCGTTAAGAACATCATTTCATTAGCAGGATCATTGCACTAGTAAAAATACGATTTTGTTATTGTGGTATTTGGAACGTCTCAACTAGTCAATTCATGATTGTTACCATTAGCCATATTTTCCATTAAGAGAGCTCTAAATAAAATTCCTTGACTTTTTCTAGAAAAAAATATCCAGGATGATCCTCAGTATGAAATATGTGATTTGGTATATCATCAAGTAGTTCAGACAAAATTACAACAAAATTCAAATACTATTAATCTAAATTTTCGTGAATATTTACCTATCCAAAAATCATTGCAGGGCTCACATCGTGTTTATTTATACAGACGTGACTTTCTAGATCCATCATTTCTCACAGAGTTGTCGGTCCAATGGTGTGTCGTCGACCAGTGAGCACGTAACCTGAGGTGGAATAAATCCAAGCCGAATCACATGCACGCACTTGATAAAATATTGAAAGATGCTTTATGGTAAATACTACAAAAGAACGCCCAGTGGCTCTTGATTAAAGAAAGATAATTGGGTTCGATACCCAAAATTTTTGGACAATAAACCTATGATATCGGTGCACACGGGGCCTCCACAGGCTTCATAGCACCTTTCAGTTTATAATGACAAGAAATCAATCAATTAATTAATTGATTAGTGCCCGGTGCACAAATATCGTAAGTAAATCGATCATCACTCACAAATTTGCCATATAAGAGTGCATATATAAAGCTAACCAAGATGATTTACGTTCACCTCTGAGTGAAGGTATACTATATCCCTTAGCTTTGACATACTTAAATTGCGCATATTGAATAGTTTAAATTTTTATTTAGCAAAGAGAAAACAACTACTTAGAAGTCGGGAATGCCATTTTGAGGAAGCCAGGAAAATGTTTGTCTTATTGGTGAGCCGATGACAAAAGCTAACCTAATGAGGGTCAATGCTTGATCAAGGATAATTATACAAATGGTCCTTGAACTTTGACTTAATGTGTAATGTCATCTTTGAACTTTTAATTAGTTCAATACGATTTTTGAATTTTAGCTCAATGTGCAATGTGATCTCCAAACTTTTAATAATTATTCAACCTAATTTCTAAACTCTATGCAAATATTCAATATTATCATTCAATTAATTCAAGTTCAAGAATAATATCAAGTATTTTCATGTAGTCTAAGGACTAGATTATATATGTACCAAAATATCTAGGATCATATTGAGCAAATTCAAATTTGAGAGTTAACATTACATATTAAGCTAAAGTTTAGGAATTGTATTAAACAAATAAAAGTTCAAGAACCATATTGTATATTGGGTTTGAGACTATTTGTGTTATTTCCCCTCCTTGGTAAAAAAAATGGCAATAATTCATTTTCTATAAAATATAAGGAAAAACAAAAACTAAATATTGAACATCAACAAAAAGTTTCGTGTGTATAAGTCAATGCCGATAATGCCGTGTTATGCAGTCTTTCAATGAAAATGAGTCCATGTGTTCCCACTTATTAGGTATCTTGGTCCATCCTTAGGCATCATCATTATCCGGATTTTGATATTCTTAATTTTGTGATAATTATTGAGCCATCATCTGTTAAATGATTATTTAACAAATAAAAAACAACTATTAGTTTGGGAACGCCATTCAAGGAATCCACCACTCTAAAGTTGTTTGTCAGTTATTGCAATAATTGAGTCCAGTAGGATCAGTAGCGACCTATACTAGTCGTTGCTTTTGTCATTTGGCTTGTTGACCAGTCAAGTTCATCAATAGTCTTATAATAAATTTTAACATCAAACAAAGAAATTTGTGTCAATTAGCCAATCCAAATAATGCCATAATACGTGACGATAAAAATAAGTCCATAGATTTGAACCTGTCACGCATCTTTGTCCATCCTAAAGCACCATCATTTTTCAAAATTCTTATATTATTAATGAATCTAATATTATTCTTTGTTGACCCTACCCAAAAACAACCATGCATCTCTGTGCTCTAGTATAAAAATAAATCAACAAATTGATCAAATGCTGAATGAACTACTCTGAAACACTACACCAAGCTTTAAGCTCATACCCATAGCTGATTGTTAAACTCCATCATTTGATGGCTTCTTCATCAAAACACCAAAGGAATCATGATGTCTTCTTGAGTTTTAGAGGTATGAATATGCGTAACAACTTTCTTAGTCATCTCAACAAAGCTTTAGACCAGAATGGAATATACACATTTCTTGATAGCGAGGATCTGAGAAAAGGAGGCCAAACATCGCCAGCGATCATGAAGGCCATTGAAGAATCATGCATCGCAATCATCATTTTCTCAAAGGACTATGCTTCCTCATGGTGGTGCTTGGAAGAGTTGGCACAGATTATGGATTGCAAGGAGCAAAAGAACCTCATTGTTTTCCCAGTGTTTTATAAAGTGGATCCAAGAGAAGTGAGATAGGGAAGAGAGAGTTATGGGAGAGCTCTAGCTGAGCATGAGTCTAATTTCGGAAAGGATTCAGAGAAAGTGAAGAGATGGAAGAAAGCTCTTTTCAATGCTAGTAGCCTGTGCGGGTGGCATTTGAATGATCGGTAAGTAGAGTGGAGTACATATTTTGTGTTAAGTAGAGTGGAGTCCATATTTTGTGTAAGAAACTGATCTTTACAAGTAGATATACAGACAACAGATGCACGATTGTAAGTACACATATAGATGTTTCATGTTATGATTCTTGGAAATTCTTCTGTTGCTTGAATTAAAGTTAGTACATATAAAAGTTGGTAAATGTAAAACAAAGTTAAGAAAGATAAATAAAAATTGACAAAAGATAAGGAAAGTTTATAATTAAAAGGAAAAAAACTTAGCAAGCACCTTAAATGATAATCGATAGCCCATTATTAGTTGGTAACATCTTTGAAGAAAAGTTAGTAAGTCACTCTAATTAAGTTTGACAATTTTTCTAATGATAGTTGATAACCCAATAAAAAAGATTAATTAAAGAATAAGTAAACATTTACAAGTAGCTTAAATGAGAGCTCATAATCCAAACTAATCAGTAAATATCTAGCATGACAAAAATTGGTAAGTCACTCTAATTTGAGTTGGTAATTTGATATAAAAGTTAGTAAATTTAACGCTCAAGTTATGCAGATCGTATTTGGTGAGTCAAAACAAAATTAGCAATCAATAAGTTATAAAAAAAATTGGCTATTTCATTAAAGAAAAAGTCACCAATCTTCTTTTCACTGATAATTTTTTAACATTTACTAACACTTGCTGAAATGCACCGGCACGAAAAGAAGAACCAAGTTTGAACATGAAACAATAAATTTCTATCTTCTGCTTTTGTCAAGCCCAGTTTCACTCGGGTAAGGTGCATAGCGTTTTCATTTGGATCCCTGTTGCCCTCCTCGAAGTGTAATAAGAGTTTGAAAAGTTTTGTTTGTGGGCTATTTGATTCGAATAATCACATGTGGCTAATCACAGAATAAATGGATTTTCCAGTAATAAAAAAATGACAATGGCGCTTCATCGGCTGTAAAATTTACTGACCCATAATCTTAAAACTTTATCGACCAATCGACAAAATTTTAATTATTGTTATTGCACTTACGACAAGATATTGACCCCGGTTCAAAGTCCTAAATAGCTCTTTTCTACTAAACATATAACTAAATCAAATATAATAGTCAAAACCAAAAATAAGTAGATTGTTGTGCATAAATCAAAAGAACATGACTCACTTGGATGACTAAAGTTGAACCCTGAACTTGTCTTGATTGGTGCAGAGCTCTTACAGTTCAAATTCGACTTGGTGGGAATACATTCTATTTTGGCTGTGTTTATTTGAAAATGTGATGCACTGCTTTGTCATTGTTGGCCAGTGATTGCTCGTTAATTGCTTATTCAAATAGCTCAAACGATATTACAAATTCTCCTTCTATTTTTGTCAGAGATGAGTCAGAACTTGTCACGCCCCGAACCCCGAGCACGCGACAACCCCTTTTTTTGGTCGATTGAAAGCGACGTCCCAGGACTCGTCGATGACCATTCATTTTAATCTTTCGTTATGCGCAAGCGGAAGACGAACCATCCCCAGTCCCACAAACAATCAATCAATCAATCAGGGATAGAGGGATGAATAACAAGAACAACCATCACTACTCATTTAGACAATTTACTGGATTAATCAACGGAGGATCGTCTTTTGAATTACAAGCCCGACAAAAGGGGCTGATCCATCCTCTAAGCCAGGCCAAAAAGAAACTAGGCTAATCCAGCTATACAGAATGAACCCTCGGGTTCAACACCACGGTCACTCGGACCCATCGAACTCAACTCCGTCAAGTCGATCACTGGAGAAACGGGGGCAGGATTCTCCACTGCGGGTGTACCATTCTAGGGGTCTGAAAAATGTTAACCACGACGGGTTGAGATAAAATCTCAGCGAGTTCTTCCCCCTAAGCCCCGGTTAGTACACCAACTCAACCTGGGGTATCTCTCCAGAACCACCCCTCACTCAACCCAACAACAACAACCAGCAACCCCCAAGCAAACAACAGATAGGGGCAACCAACAAACAATTAGTCGATTCGCATGCAAACTTACCCGACATGCCATACCCTGCACGTAAAACCTCATACAATACAAGCAATGCAACCAACAATCAAAAGTCGGTTCGCATGCAACCTTACCCGGTATGCCATACCCTGCACGTAAAATCTCATACGATACAAACAATGCGACCAACAATCATATAGTCGGTTCGCATGCAACCTTACCCGGTATGCCATACCCTACACGTTATAAGTCAGCACAATACACGCAATGCACATGGCCGTTAGATGATGCAGTTCATCAATCACATGCGAGTCGCACCACAAGCGATCTCACCTGGCCATTGCCACACCCTGCACGTTATAAAATCATGCGTGCATGCCATAAATCATGATGTGATCACCTCATGCATAATCGGAACCAATGATACCATATTTCTCATGCACTCTTGCATCCACACGTGTTCCGATTATTACGCCCCTCGGGCTACAACCGAACTCCCGCCGGTGTCTACTGGCATAGTCAGGCATCGCCCTCCCCATGAGGCGCGGCGACGTCAAGGGACCCCCCCGCCCAAGACGGCATTCCCGAAGGAGCATGGGCCCGGCCTCTACCGCGACTCCGCATCCGGCTCACAACTGAGGCGCCACGGCGCTACGGCGCCCTTCCTCCGCAGAGACGCAACCGTGCCCTCGCCGGGTTTCCGATAAATCGGACTATCACCCCCCGAACTTCGGCCGGGGCGGCGGGTTCAACTTAGTGATCACGCAAGCATGCCATCACAACCGATTTATTATCTTTGAGCATTAGCCAATGCACACTTGCTTGCATATGAAACCTCAAATGCTTTCTCATAAAAGCAATCCATTTCCAATGTCCCTCGGACAAACCATTTTTCCCACATTTCTCATAAAAGCGGTCCATTTTCAGTGTCCCTCGGACAAATCACTTCATTTCTCATAAAAGCAATCCATTTTCAATGTCCCTCGGACAAACCATTTTTCCCACATTTCTCATAAAAGCGGTCCATTTTTAGTGTCCTTTGGACAAATCACTTCCTTTCTCATAAAGGCGGTCCATTTCCGGTGTCCCTCAGATAAATCATTTTCTTTCTTTTGTAAAAATCACACGATTCAAGCGGATGCTTATGCAATGCCACATCCAATTCACTTCATATGATCAACGCACATAAAATTATGCACAATCTCACTTTCGGATGAACAGTAATCGTGAACAGTAATCCATGAACAGTAATTTTCGAAATTCAATTAATAATAAATTAAATTCAGAAATTAAACAAAACATTGATTAAACACAATTAATCAATCAATTAAGCTAAGCAAGCTTAATTAACACATAAACCACACATAACCAACACTTAAGCATAATCAAGCATAATTAAGCAAGATTAAGCTAAGCTAATCTTAATCAAATATCTAACCACCTATCTTAGGGCTAATACACTTAATTAACCCTCCTAAACCAGCATTAACACTAATTAACCCAACCCTAAGCAAGTTTAGGCACTAAATAGGGATTAGGAGCTAAACTCACCCGTTAAGCGGGCCGGCGACACCGGCGCGCGGCGGCGGCGACGAACCCGACACCGGGGACTTCTCCCACGACACTCCAAGGCGGTCCCGAGATGGAAATCACAGCAAAAGCTTCTGCTCACACCCCCAACTTCAGAAAACAGCCTGCGGGAGGAGGACGGGGCGACCGGAGTTGAACGGGCTGCCGGAGCTCGGCGAGCGGCGGAGCCAGCGACCAACGGCACCTGGGGTTGAGGGGGAACCACTTGTGGCTGGGATGGGTGGTGGTTTGGCCGGAAATGGAGAGAAACGGAAGAAAAGGCGGAGCTGTGCAGAGGGCGACGCTACAGTAGGCGGTCCGGAAACAGCCGACTTCCGGCCGCCATACGGATCGGACGGCAGCTCCGATCGACGAACGGCCGACGCTATCCGTACGGATTCTCTCTCCCGAGCGCAACGATGGGTGGCACGCCCGAGATTCCACCGGGAAGGCAACGAACAACTCAATTTCGGTGAGAGGTCGAAACTGAAACTGCAGGAAGGCAAGGGAAGAAGGGGGGAGAGAGGGGCTGCGATTTTGGAGAAGATGAAGAGGAGAGAGAGAGTGAAGTGAAGGCTGAAGGATAAGCCTTATCCAAGCCATCAAGGCTTGCCCCACTTGCCAAACAATGACCTCATCTTCTCTCTCTTCCTTTTTGACTTTTCTTCAAAATATCAAAGGGCATTTTGGTCATTTCCACCTTGCACATTTCCCAATCTGTCCTTGGGCTGAAAATGGAGGACGGGCCTAGGAAAAAGGCCAGAAAAATGAATAGGAACGGGCTCGGGAATTTATTGGGCTCGAATTGGCTCGAGGTTTAGACAATGGGCTAGGAAGGGTAAAGGGTCGGTTTGGCCCAACGGGCTCACTTGCTTGCCTCGGGCCTTCTATGGTGGCTGTCCTACCTTGGGCGTGAGGCCCAAACTGCTTCTTGCCCGGACCACGTCCTCGTAGGCTCATTTCCTCGGTCCGAAATCCCTTTCTCAAAAACTCGGCTCAACCGACACCGTCGTCGGCTGTCGAGGAAGCATCGTCCAAAAGTCTGTCTTAGACGTTCCCGAAAATTCGAAGTCCAATCTTGGATTCTCATGCCTTGTCAATTTCGCCCGAATGCCATTTTGGTACTGCTCAGACTGACAGGCGGTTTCGAGGATTCACGCGTAACCGACTCGTGCCAATTCACGTTCAAGACTTCTCGACACATGGACGTCCTTGACTATATGAAATTGCGAAGGATCGATTCTTATTTCTAAGTGCACGATTATCAAGGATCGACATAGGGCCTTTCGCGGGTTCGATAACGGTAGAGACGGAATCACCCGTTGTCCCATTATTTCTATCCGCGAATCGACTTCTAGTCGTCCCTGAAATCGGCCTGCATGACTACAGGATCGTCCTTACGCAAGTCTCACGGTCGAGTCGTTTTCCCAGGTCAAGTTCTTTAGTCGCACGAGTTCTGTCCTCATTAACCTTTCCCCTCAAGGTCAGTATCTCAAGAGTGATCAATTCCGAGTGAGATCAACCAACAATGCATTGGCGAAATTAACGTTCATTTCTCCTTCAAAGGGCTCAAATTTCAGGATGTCACAATTCTTCCCCCCTTACAAAAATTTCGTCCTCGAAATTTGCAACCACCAAATCCTCAAAAGATGGGGGTGCTGATGCTTCATCACTTTCTCACTTTCCTCATGCAACTCTCTGTTCCATGATGTTGCCAAATCACTTTAACCAAGGCGATAGTCTTGTTTCCAAGTACTTGCTCTTTACGGTCCTCTATTCGTGTCGGCCTCTCCACGTACGACACTCGTCGTCTATGTCCAGTTTTCTCAAAATTCAACATATGATTCGGGTCCAGTTCATACTTTCTCAACATGGACACGTGGAAAACATCATGTACTTGAGCAAGTTTCGGTGGCAATGCAAGACGTACACTAAAACATGTACCTCGTACTTAACTTTCCTTTCTTGCCAAATCTGGAAGTACCCCTCATCGGCAATACTTTCAGAAACACATGATCGTCCACCTTAAACTCCAACGGTCTATGACGCTTATCTGCACAACTCTTCTGACGACTCTGAGCGGTCTTTAATCGACTCGATAATCTGAACTGCATTCAATAAGCTGAAACCGAATTTTGAACTAGCGATTCCCCGTTCTCTAACCTCGTTCTATAAACTGGAGTTCCACAAACTTGATCACATTGTGGCTATACCATTTCAATAAAATCTTATCCCACAAGCACTCTCTTTTTGCACAGTGTGTAATTCAATTCATTTCTACCCCTTTCGACATCCTAGAAGCCTGCTGGGAGTCGCTCCTTGCTCAGGCACTCTGGCCCTGGCGACCACTCCCCGCCCTCGTCGGATCAGTCGTTATGGGCATCTTCGAACTGCACCACTACTAGTCCCTTTTAGACATGCACTAGAGGTATTATCCGCTTTGGCCTGTCCCATACCAAGCCTCACGGTTTTAACCTCGTCTAAGAACCTCAAAGTGCAAAACTTTCTCCAGCTCGTCAACCCGTGAGTTTGTTTCCACGGGGTCACTTATTGACTCTTAAAATCTGATTCACTGAATTTCCATCGAACCACCATCCGAATTCCACAAACCACCGATTTTTCTTTCAATATTCCCTTCACAAGTCATTTAATAACCATACCAAGAATTCACCTCAATCACATGAAAATTAGTGCAAACCAAATGTCATTTCTCGCACTAGAGGCTTTCGAGTACTTCTTCAAATCCTTTCTAATTGATCGTCCATCTACGGATGGTACGCCGTACTATACTGCAATTTCATCCCAAGGCCGACTGCAAACTTTTCTAGAAAGTTGCCACAAACTTAGGATCACGATCAGATGTGATTGTCATTGGAACTCCATGTATGCACATAATCTGATGTATGTACAACTCTGCATACTACCCAAATCGAGTCATTACCTTGCTGACTCCTTGGCAGTCCCATCACAAAATCTATGATAATATGTTCCCACTTCCACTCGGGAATCTCAAGAGGTTGTAATAACCCACCAGGCTTACAATGCTGAGCATTTACTTGCTGGCACATCAAATACTTTCCAGCAAGATTGCTTCCTTAAGCTCTGCATCTTTCGGAACGCACAATCGCCCTCGAAACTTCAATGTCCCATCCTCGGACACTTTTTTTCTTTTTTTCTTTTTTTCTTTTTTTTTTTCACTTTGCATCTCGGGTTCCACCTTGAGAGTGGCCATTAGACTAGCAAAATGGCCAACCTCAATTTTAAAATTTGAGTCCCTGACTCCCTCCAAAAGAATCCATTCTCGTACCATCATCTGACCAATTATCGAGTTTCGACTAAGTGCATTTGCCACTTTATTCGCTTTCCCCAGATGATACAAATTTCACAATCATAGTCCTTAAGAAGTTCCATCTATCGTCTTTGAACATGAGGCAAAGATGATCACCGCATTTTGCTATGTTGCATTAACACGCAACCTAATCCTTTATACGACGCATCACTGTAGATTTCGTACCCACCAGGACCAGACAGCAATGTCAAGACAGGTTTACTCTTGAGCTCTTGGAAACTACTCTCGCACTTGTCCGTCCAATCAAACCTCTCATCTTTCTTTAATAACCACGTCAATGGCATGGCTATCGCAAAGAAACTTCTCCATGAAACATCTGTAATATCCCGCCAATGCCAAGAAACTTCGAATCTCAGTTATCGTCATAGGTCTTGGCCAATTCATGATCGCCTCAATCTTAGCCGGGTCAACGACGATCCCTTCACTTGAAATTACATGCCCTAAAAATGCCACGCGAGATAGCCAAAACTCGCACTTGCTAACTTAGCATAAAGTTCATGCTTCCTCAAGGTCTGCAAGCATCGATCTCGGGTATTTCTCATGATCCTCGGGACTCCGCAAGTACACCGAGAATATCATCAACCCTTGGCAATTGATACTTGTTCTTAATTGTCACTTGATTAAGCTGCCGGTAATCAATGCAGACGCAAAGACCGGTCCTTTTTTTTTCTTACAAACAAAGTATCGGTGCTCCCCAAAAGAGACGCTCGTCCTAGTGCGTCTCGCACCTTCGATTCTTTCAATTCGACAAGGCCATCCTATAAAGCGCCTTGGAAATTAGTTCAATCCAGGGGGCCAACTCAATCACAAACTCAATTTCTCTCTCTAGAAGGCAATCCCGGCAATTCTTCGGGAAACCCGTCCATGTACTATTGTATTATTGCAATATCCTCCACATTTGATCCTTCTACCAGCGTATTTGCCACCAATGCCAAATACTCTTGACACCCAGATTCCAACAACCGAGTCACCTCAAGTGACGAAATCAGAAGGACGGAGGGTCCTCCTCGATTTCCCACAAACTCAAAACTACCACCCACTACTGGGTTAAACTGAATTGTCTTTCCATGACAATCCATCATATGCAATGACTTCTTTGCGACCTAGTTTCGGGCGGTCGGCTTTCCCACGTAATTCTTTTTATTAGGTGGGATGGGATTCCTTCTCCCCATCATTGGTCCCTTTCCAAACCAACGATTGTCTCTATTAGGCACGAATCGCGAGCCAAATGCGGTCGCTCTCTCGATCATATTCTTCTCTATCATTTAGGCCCTTTCGTACATCTCATCAAAGCTCTTTAAGTTTAAGGGCACTAGCTAGGCTTTCAATTCTTGCTTCAAGCCATCTCTAAAATGTCTCGTCCTATCCACACGGTCCTTTACCAATCTCGGCGCATACTTGGCCAACTCAGCGAACTTCGCCTCATACTGATCAACTAACATCTGATTCTGACGAAACTGTAGGAACTTTGCCATCTTTGACTCTCTCGCACTGTCTAAGAAACACTTCCCATTGAAAGCTTCACGGAAGGCACCCCAAGCTTGAGCTGTGCCTTCCGGGAACACTCTTTCTTGAGTGACTTCCCACCAATTAATGACATTACCTTGAAGCTAATAAGCCGCCAGAACCACTCCGTCTGACTCTGAACACCCCAGCACTGAAACAGTCCTCTCACTATCCTTTATCCAAAGGGTCACAGCTTCAGGGTCGCCCACGCCACTAACCTTGGTGGCTTTAGTCTCAGGAACTGCTTTACTAGGCTAGGTATCGGTCTCTCATAGACCTCTCCTCTCACTAGGGGAACCACAAGGACCACAGCAAAAGCACTCAGCTTGCTGTCCTATCAAGGTCTCTAGCGCCAGCAGGATCTCGTCTAACCTAAGATCTGCTTGCATGCTACCTCTAGCATTGGTCTGACCAGACGCTGCCCTACGCCTAAGGGCTCTCTCCGTTCAGGATTGCTCATCACTCTGGACTATGAGCAACCCGCCACCACACAAAGCCACACAAGGCCACAAAAGCAATCACAGGCACATAACATAAAAGCCATCCCTATCTCACTATCCCAAAAATCCCACGCACCTTATCACTCCAAGTCTCAACCTCGCTCTGATACCAAAACCGACGGGGATGTCACGCCCCGAACCCCGAGCACGCGACAACCCCTTTTTTTGGTCGATTGAAAGCGACGTCCCAGGACTCGTCGATGACCATTCATTTTAATCTTTCGTTATGCGCAAGCGAAGACGAACCATCCCCAGCCCCACAAACAATCAATCAATCAATCGGGGATAGAGGGATGAATAACAAGAACAACCATCACTACTCATTTAGACAATTTCTTGGATTAATCAACGGAGGATCGTCTTTTGAATTACAAGCCCGACAAAAGGGGCTGATCCATCCTCTAAGCCAGGCCAAAAAGAAACTAGGCTAATCCAGCTATACAGAATGAACCCTCGGGTTCAACACCACGGTCACTCGGACCCATCGAACTCAACTCCGTCAAGTCGATCACTGGAGAAACGGGGGCGGGATTCTCCCTTTGCGGGTGTGCCATTCTAGGGGCCTGAAAAATGTTAACCACGACGGGTTGAGATAAAATCTCAGCGAGTTCTTCCCCTAAGCCCCGGTTAGTACACCAACTCAACCTGGGGTATCTCTCCAGAACCACCCCTCACTCAACCCAACAACAACAACCAGCAACCCCCAAGCAAACAACAGATAGGGGCAACCAACAAACAATTAGTCGATTCGCATGCAACCTTACCCGACATGCCATACCCTGCACGTAAAACCTCATACAATACAAGCAATGCAACCAACAATCAAAAGTCGGTTCGCATGCAACCTTACCCGGTATGACATACCCTGCACGTAAAATCTCATACGATACAAACAATGTGACCAACAATCATATAGTCGGTTCGCATGCAACCTTACCCGGTATGCCATACCCTGCACGTTATAAGTCAGCACAATACACGCAATGCACATGGCCGTTAGATGATGCAGTTCATCAATCACATGCGAGTCGCACCACAAGCGATCTCACCGGCCATTGCCACACCCGCACGTTATAAAATCATGCGTGCATGCCATAAATCATGATGTGATCACCTCATGCATAATCGGAACCAATGATACCATATTTCTCATGCACTCTTGCATCCACACGTGTTCCGATTAGTACTGCCCCTCGGGCTACAACCGAACTCCCGCCGGTGTCTACCGGCATAGCCAGGCATCGCCCTCCCCATGAGGCGCGGCGACGTCAAGGGACCCCCGCCCAAGACGGCATTCCCGAAGGAGCATGGGCCCGGCCTCTACCGCGACTCCGCATCCGGCTCACTGGCGAGGCGCCACGGCGCTACGGCGCCCTTCCTCCGCAGAGACGCAACCGTGCCCTTGCCGGGTTTCCGATAAATCGGACTATCACCTCCCGAACTTCGGCCGAGGCGGCGGGTTCAACTTAGTGATCACGCAAGCATGCCATCACAACCGATTTATTATCTTTGAGCATTAGCCAATGCACACTTGCTTGCATATGAAACCTCAAATGCTTTCTCATAAAAGCAATCCATTTCCAATGTCTCTCGGACAAACCATTTTTCCCATATTTCTCATAAAAGCGGTCCATTTTCAGTGTCCCTCGGACAAATCACTTCATTTCTCATAAAAGCAATCCATTTTCAATGTCCCTCGGACAAACCATTTTTCCCACATTTCTCATAAAAGCGGTCCATTTTTAGTGTCCTTTGGACAAATCACTTCCTTTCTCATAAAGGCGGTCCATTTCCGGTGTCCCTCGGATAAATCATTTTCTTTCTTTTGTAAAATTCACACGATTCAAGCGGATGCTTATGCAATGCCACATCCAATTCACTTCATATGATCAACGCACATAAAATTATGCACAATCTCACTTTCGGATGAACAAGTAATCGTGAACGAGTAATCCATGAACAGTAATTTTCGAAATTCAATTAATAATAAATTAAATTCAGAAATTAAACAAAACATTGATTAAACACAATTAATCAATCAATTAAGCTAAGCAAGCTTAATTAACACATAAACCACACATAACCAACACTTAAGCATAATCAAGCATAATTAAGCAAGATTAAGCTAAGCTAATCTTAATCAAATATCTAACCACCTATCTTAGGGCTAATACACTTAATTAACCCTCCTAAACCAGCATTAACACTAATTAACCCAACCCTAAGCAAGTTTAGGCACTAAATAGGGATTAGGAGCTAAACTCACCCGTTAAGCGGGCCGGCGACACCGGCGCGGCGGCGGCGACGAACCCGACACCCGGGGACTTCTCCCACGACACTCCAAGGCGGTCCCGAGACGGAAATCACAGCAAAAGCTTCTGCTCACACCCCCAACTTCAAAAAACAGCACTGCAGGAGGAGGACAGGGGCTGACCGGAGTTGAACGGGCTGCCCGGAGCTCCGGCGAGCGGCAGGCCAGCGACCAACGGCACCTGGGGTTGAGGGGGAACCACTTGTGGCTGGGATGGGTGGTGGTTTGGCCGGAAATGGAGAGAAACGGAAGAAAAGGCGGAGCTGTGCAGAGGGCGACGCTACAGTAGGCGGTCCGGAAACAGCCGACTTCCGGCCGCCGTACGGATCGGACGGAAGCTCCGATCGACGAACGGCCGACGCTATCCGTACGGATTCTCTCTCCCGAGCGCAACGGTGGGTGGCACGCCCCGAGATTCCACCGGGAAGGCAACGAACAACTCCAATTTCGGTGAGAGGTCAGAAACTGAAACTGCAGGAAGGCAAGGGAAGAAGGGGAGAGAGGGGCTGCGATTTTGGAGAAGATGAAGAGGAGAGAGAGAGTGAAGTGAAGGCTGAAGGATAAGCCTTATCCAAGCCATCAAGGCTTGCCCCACTTGCCAAACAATGACCTCATCTTCTCTCTCTTCCTTTTTGACTTTTCTTCAAAATATCCAAGGGCATTTTGGTCATTTCCACCTTGCACATTTCCCAATCTGTCCTTGGGCTGAAAATGGAGGACGGGCCTAGGAAAAAGGCCAGAAAAATGAATAGGAACGGGCTCGGGAATTTATTGGGCTCGAATTGGCTCAGGTTTAGACAATGGGCTAGGAAGGGTAAAGGGTCGGTTTGGCCCAACGGGCTCACTTGCTTGCCTCGGGCCTTCTATGGTGGCTGTCCTACCTTGGGCGTGAGGCCCAAACTGTTCTTGCCCGGCCCACGTCCTCGTAGGCTCATTTCCTCGGTCCGAAATCCCTTTCTCAAAAACTCGGCTCAACCGACACTGTCGACTGTCGAGGAAGCATCGTCCAAAAGTCTGTCTTAGACGTTCCCGAAAATTCGAAGTCCAATCTTGGATTCTCATGCCTTGTCAATTTCGCCCGAATGCCATTTTGGTACTGCTCGGGCCCGACGGGCGGCTTCGAGGATTCACGCGTAACCGACTCGTGCCAATTCACGTTCAAGACTTCTCGACACATGAACGTCCTTGACTACATGAAATTGCGAAAGATCGATTCTTATTTCTAAGTGCACGATTATCAAGGATCGACATAGGGCCATTCGCGGGTTCGATAACGGTAGACGGAATCACCCGTCGTCCCATTATTTCTATCCGCGAATCGACTTCTAGTCGTCCCCGAAATCGGCCGCATGACTACGGGATCGTCCTTACGCAAGTCTCACGGTCGAGTCGTTTTCCCAGGTCAAGTTCTTTAGTCGCACGAGTTCGTCCTCATTAACCTTTCCCCTCAAGGTCGTATCTCAAGAGTGATCAATTCCGAGTGAGATCAACCAACAATGCATTGGCGAAATTAACGTTCATTTCTCCTTCAAAGGGCTCGAATTTCAGGATGTCACAGAACTTGTACAAAGAATTGTGAAGAAAATCTCCACTGACCTAGATCGAACACCTTTGCATGTTGCTAAGCATCCAGTTGGGATAGATTCTCGAGTGGTTAAGATGAAATCAATGCTAAACCTTGAAGCTGAAGATGATGTTGTCATGATGGGATTATGGGGACAAGGAGGTATAGGGAAGACAACTTTAGCAAAAGCCCTTTACAATGCTGTTTTCAGACAATTTGAGGGTTCATGTTTTATGGCAAATGTTCGAGAAACTTCAAAAGGTTGTCGGGGTTTAGTTACTTTGCAAGAAATATTACTAAAGGATATACTATTACCGCAACAAAGATTAGTAGTGTCCAATGTTGACAGAGGTATTAATCTAATACAACATAGACTTGGTCGTAAGAAGGTTCTTCTCATCCTTGATGATGTGGATGACTTGCGTCAAGTAAATGCTTTAGTTGGAGAAGGCATGTGGTTTGGTAATGGAAGTAGAATTATTTTCATTACAAGAGATAAACATATGTTAATTTGTCAAGGGATAGATGAAGATCATGTCTATGAAGTAAAGGCATTGGATCGTAGTGAAGCTCATGAGCTTCTTAGTAAGCATGCTTTCCCAACACACCAAAAATTAGAAATTAGAACAGATCTAGTGGATAGTGTTCTAAATCATGCTAAAGGCCTTCCTTTAGCACTTGAGGTGCTAGGTTCCTTCTTATGTGGTAGAAGAGAACATGTATGGGAAAGCACGCTAAATAAACTTTCTAGGATTCCTAATAAAAACATTAATGATGTGCTCAAAATAAGTTATGATGGACTGGAGGAAAATGAGAAAGAGATTTTTCTCCACATTACTTGCTTCTTTAGGGAGTGGAATAGTGAGTACATAAAGAAAGTTCTCGACAGTTGCGATTTTGAGGCATCTATAGGATTCGAAATTCTCATGGAGAGATCCTTGATAAACATTGAACGCGGAATTGTACAAGTGCATGACTTGATTCAATTGATGGGTATGGATATTGTGAACCAAGAATGTTGCAGTGATCCTGGAAGACGTAGCAGACTATGGCTATATGATGATATTCTTGATGTTTTGTCAAGCAACATGGTAAGACTTGCGAATATGATCAAAATTCTTCCCTTATCTTTGACTCTATTTATTAAATTTGCGTAACCTAAATAGTCTTGTAAATATAGGGAGATTGTGCTGTAAAAGCTGTAGTGTTGAAGCCACCTGAGCTGAAAGAAATCTATATTGGCGCTAATGCTTTTACAAAGATGAGAAGGTTGAGATTGCTCAGTGTGCGCAATGTGCATAATTCTTTCCAAGGTCCTATATATCTTCCAAATGAGCTAAGATGGTTTGAATGGCATGGATGTGCTCTCCAAATTCCAGAATTTTCATCTGGTCCAAAGAAATTAGTAGGACTTGACATGAGCTATTGCAATATCACAATAGTGCCAAAACAACTTAAGGTGAGCATTTATGTAACATCCCAAATTTTCGATAAGCCCGAAAATTGCTCGAGTTGGATTAATGGGCCGAGATTAGGATCGGATTTTTGGGAACCGCGCTTCAGGGGTAAAAAGACCGGATTGCCCCCCCTTCTAGAAGCTTGTTTGAATTTTGTCTTGTTCTCTTTTCTTTTTCTTTTTCTTTTTATTTTCTTTTCTTTCCCCCCCATCTTCCTCCGCACGGTTCTCTCTCTCCCTCTCTTTTCTCTCTCTTCCCCTCACGTTTCTCTCTCCGTCGGCAGCCCCACTTGCCCAACTTTTCCCCCCCCTTATCGACACTCTCACCCACTTGCCCTTATCTTGACTGGTCTTATCTTCTTTTTCTCTCTCCCCAACCCACTTGCGACACCCATCTTTCTCTCTCTCTCTCTCTCTCTCTCTCTCTTTCCTCCCCTTCCCCCCCGTGCACGATCGCCCCCTCTCTCCTCTCCGCAACTTCTCTTCCTCCTCTTCTTCTTTCGGCTGTTTTCCCTCGGCCGGAGCTGCTGCTGCCTTGCTTCCCCCACCGGCGAGACCAGCAACCACCCGTCACCACCGCACCCCCGTCGTCCCGCCAGCTCGCCGCCGTTCGCCGGCCTCAGGCCGAACCAGTCGCCCAGCTTGTCCTCCTCTGTCTTCTTCCTCTGTCCTCACCATCCGACCGCTGTTGCAGCTTCGCCGGACTGCTCGAGGACCACCGTTGTGAGCCGCGAACCACCGCCCTTCGCCTGACCGCCATGGACCGAGCCGCTGCTGCTCTTCTTCAGACCTAACCTAGCTGAACCAGATCCGGCGAGCTGCCATCCTTGGCCCAACCTCCGCCCCGTCGTCCCTCCGCCACCGGGCCGCCGCTCGCCGTCCGCCTGCACCCCGCCGAGGCCGACCGACCAGCCAGCCTCCTCCACCCGCGAACCAACCGCTGCATCACTGTCCTTTTCCCTCTCTCGGTTCTGGTTCAAACCGAGCCAGCCGCCGCCGCCCGAGCTTCGCCACCTCGCCGTCGCTCGGCCGCCGTCGTTCCTCCGCCCTAGCCACTGCCCAGACCTTCGCCAGAACCACCCCCGACCTGCTGCCATCCCCCGAGCCAGCTAGACCGCCCCTCCTTCTCCCTTTCCAGCTGCTGTCCAACTTCGCCGGAGCTGTTGCCTGCCTCACCGGAGCTGCTGGCCGCCGTCCGGAGTCGCCGGACCGCCCGCCGCCGGCCTTGGACCACCACGGCCCGCTGGTCCCTGCGTTTCTCGGCTTTTGCCGCGCGGACAGCCGCCTCGGCCGAGATCCGGCCCGGGCCGCCTCGTCCCGACGCGCCGGAAGTTCCCGGGCGTTCCCCTCGCCGCCGCCGTCGCGCTCGTGTCGTCGGAATCGCTAAACCGTGAGTCGATTTCCTAATCCTTATTTAGGGGTTAATCTTGCTTAGGAGTAGTTTAATTAGTTTAAACTTTGATTAGTGTTTTGGACGAGGATTATTAGTGTTTTAATACTATTTGATGAAGCTTGCTTAGTGTTAATCATGTTTAGTATTAATAAATATTATTATTATTTTCGGAATAAATAATAATAATTATTTATTATTTTCGGAATTATTAATTAAATTAATTTATAATTTCGAATTATTAATAGTAATATTGTTATTACTATTCATTGCTGAAAATTAATTATTTTTTGAGAAAATAATTAATTGTGATTATTTATTGGAAATGGTTTTAATTGAGTAATTTTGGGGGAAAATTACTATGATCTATTTTTCCAAAGTCAATAGTATTTATATACTATTTTATTAAATGGCATTGATTTATTGAGGAAGGGTTTTACTAAATGAAATTATTTGGGTTGGATAATTAATTATGGGATTGAAAAATAATTATAAGTATTTTGTAGGACTTGAATTATTTTATCGGAACAATCAACTATAGTATTATATGCTTCTTAAATTGAGTATCTTTGAGTATAATTATATTTTATACTTATTTTGGGATAATTGAATATTATTGGGGAATAGTTGATTGTTGTAGTCGTGAGGACACGCATTTATTTATTATTAAATATTGAGACACGTGGTTGGGTATTGGAGTATCGTGATGTTGATTGGTCGGGATTGATTGAAAATGACTTGAATTGTTGGTTGTTCCCAAGAGTTAGGGAATGTGCGTGATTAAATGCTGATTGGAAATTGAATTTTGGAATTGTCGAGTGATACCGCATGACATATTGTGTGGGTTATCTGAAATGGCATGTCGCATGGACATGAGCGTATGAGCAATGTTACATTCACGACCAAGCAAAAGCAAAGACAAGAATGAACTGTTTGTTGATGTGTTGCATGGTCAGATTAAAGTTGATAGCCCGGTTGAGCCGGATGACCGCCAATCCTTCGGGGTTGTGCCGTGACCATTGGGTCGCCTGACAGTGGTCAGATGCGGAGTCGCGGTTGAGGCCGGGCCCATGCTCCTTATGGAATGCCGTCGGTGGGGGAAAGCCCATGACATCGCCGTGCCTCACAGGGGAGGACGATGCCTGGTTTACGACCAGTTGACCGCCAACCATAAGGTTGTGCCGTGGCCTAGAGGGTCGTAATAATCGGAGCATGTGTATGGGTGTGAGACCGAGAAAGTTACGTGAGATGCTCTGATTATTCGTATGCTCTTAATGTCGTGATGATTGAATTGACAGTTTCTGAGGTTACGTGTGCCAAGGCCAGGTAGGGTCGCTTGTGTTTGCAACTGCTTATTGAACTGTCGTCTGATAATGTTGCTTGAGGTGTGGTATGTGTTGTTTGCCGGAACTAGGTTGCATGGTTAGATTGCTCTCAAGGCGAGCGAAGTTCCTAACCGGGGCTTAGGACTTTGACTTGCTGAGTTTATCTCAACCCGTCGTGGTTAACATTTTTCAGGTCCATAGGATGGAGGATCGACGCGTGTTACGGCTCGTGGCCGTCTTCGAAGGGAGTAGATTAACCCTGGCCTGTTAGTTTTATTGGCTCGATAGGAAGATGCCCGTGGTAAGGGCTTGTACTTGTAAACTTCCTAGGGTTAATCAGTAGATAAATAAAGCAGTACTTTTGAATGTGTTCTTGTTGGGTTTTCCTGCTATCCCTGTTTTTGTAATTGACCGGGGATTGTGTTTCGCTTCCGCATGCGTTTAATCAAAAGATAAAAATAACGGTCGGCGACGGATCCTGGGGAGTCGCAAATCAAATGACCACAAGAGAACAGGGGTTGTCGCGTGCTCGAGGGTCGGGGCGTGACAATTTACTTACATGGCCCTTTGTATTATCTACTTCAGTTGTATGTGTATGTGTTACTAGTACCCAAAAGGAAGTGATGTTCCTATGTTTTAGAAACTGCTTCTCTATTTACTTTCGAAATTACCCTAATTACATGCGTTAGAAATATTTTTATGTGCAGCAAAATTGGCATTTGAAAAATTAACCATAAGCAACTTTATTAGAAATAAATACACAATACAAATGTGCTAGGTTAATCTGTGTAAATTTATTGTAACCGAGTGAAGAAATTCAAAATGCATATATGCTAGTGTAAGCTGTGTAAATTCATTCTAACTGTGTCGGTTATTTACATATAATCTTTTCTAGTTTACAGAAAGATTGTCCAATGATCGAATTTGGGAAACAAAAATATGGTGAACGCACCTGTTGATATTGTGCATAAAAGTTAAAAACACTCCAGGAGTAGATGGCTAAGGGGTCAAGGCTTTGATTTGGAAGTGGCAAATCAAATATTCTAAATTTATAATAACAGCATATCCTACTTGAAGCAACTTTAGAGGCCAGATAGTCCTCAAGTGATAGCCTTACCCAATGCACGTAGGTAAACGGCGAAATTTGCCTCGCATCATTAGAATTAGGTCAGTCAAAGGTTTGAATGCACTGTGCTGTAAAACAAGGCATTTTTTATTGCTTAAATCAATTCTTATGGAGCAACAATTCTAAGTTGATGTCATAAAATATTTGTTATAGACTTTGCCAGTAATGCGAGTAATGTATATACAAAAATTCGATGTAAGGGATCCAGTGGTGGCATACCACTAGTTTCTAAATTGAAAGTTAGAGTCAGATTTTGAATTGAATACATGAGATAATTTTTTTCTTCTTAATGATTTTCAAAGTCGTTTTCATTACCGACTTCAAAAAATTAAAAGTTCATTAATTATTGGGAAATTTTCATTGTGATAGCATATATTTGTCTGACATTAAGCAATAATAAATAGTCCAAACCAAAATTGAAAGAATGCTCACTTCAGTGCTTGCCACGTGACATTCACTTTGCTTCTATTATAGGCAAACGGCATGACATGTGATTTAATTTTGTCACGTGGCTTGCATTCGGATGGTCGCTGTGTGGCACTTTACCTTTTAGATCCATGAGGCCAAAAATTCATTAGCGTTTTTATTTGTCATTTCTAAATTTCAATCTGTTACCCCATAAATATATATATATATATATATATATTATCTATATATATATATAGATTTACAGTTACTATTAAATATTCTAAGAGTTCACTAATATCTCAATACAATATGAAATTCCCACAAAATCAGTTTGTAGTAACTTTGAATGAAATGTCGGTTTTCGCCGTTTTTGCAGGATTTCCAACAGTTGAAGTACATTAATTTCAGTAACTGTGAGTCACTAATTAGCATGCCCGACCTCTCATGTACTCCAAATCTCAAGGAATTGGATCTCAAGGATTGCAAAAACTTGGTAGAAGCCCACAATTCGATCGCATATCATGACAAGTTACAACTATTGAATTTATGGGGGTGCTCTGAACTCAGTGTCTTCCCAAATGTGATCAAGTCAAAAAATCTTCAAACTCTCAATCTTGATGGTTGCAGAAAATTTGAAAGATTCCCTAATATCCCACATGAACTCAAAGGCTTGAAAAAGCTTTGTTTAGAAGGGACCGCTATTAAAGGACTTCCTGCATCAATTGGAAATCTTATCTCTTTGGAGAGAATGTATTTAAATAATTGCAAGAGCCTGGTCAGTCTTCCATCTAGCATTTACAAGTTACAAAACCTTGGAAACTTGGGACTTGACGGTTGCACAAATCTAAGTGGGTTTCCAAAGTACGAGGATTTAGCTGATCCGTGCATGAAGACCGGACTTTCAAAGTTACGCTGGTTAAGCCTTTCGAAATGCAATCTATCCGAAGTAAAGTTTCTTGAGGATCTTTCCTGTTTTCCCTTCTTGAAAGAATTAGATTTGACATGGAACAATATTACTAGCCTTCCTGCATCCTTCAATAAACGTGATCATTTGACGCATTTGGATGTTACAAAATGCCATCAATTACGAGAGATTCGCGAGCTTCCCCCATTTTTAGATGGTCTTTGGGCGGAGGGCTGCGAATCTTTGCAAAAAAATGGAGACTTAACTTCAATTCATCATTTTATCCGCAGACGGTTGACCATGACTGATATCTTTCCACATGGCCAGGTTAGACTCTCTCTCTCTCACACATCGATGTGCGGTATATGTCGGATGTAGTGTGTGCTTGTACATTTGCGATAGTAGAAAATGCCAGATTGGAGGCTTAAGAAAAACAAACACATAAAAATTGATTCTGCATGTACATACATGTAATGGAATTGCCAACCGTACTTTAATGCGAATGATTTCTATCACATGAGGCTTGGTATATTAGTGCAAGCAAGGACCAATGAACCTCTAATAATATATAGAGTTCTAGTTCGAATAGGAATTCACAAGGATTACTAACTAAAATCAAATTGAATTTTTCTATTTGGGTACTAACAACAAAATTGGTACTTTCAAATGGTCTCTTTTGATAACAGATACCTACCGGTTTCAATTTTTTTCTCCCTGAAGGAGAGATGCCAGAGTGGGTCGTCCCTATTGAAGAGAGTTCTGTATCTTTCATGGTTTCAAAGGACTTGTATGATAAGTTTCTTGGATTTTCTCTTTGTGTTGTTCTCGGTAAGAATGAACCAGAAGAGAAACTCTCATATGAGGTTGTACCACATGTTGATGGCGAAAGGAGAAATATTTTTGTACGACTTCCCCTTTGGTTGGATTCAGATCATATGGCAATTCAGTATCTCGTACCATCTGAGCTATTTGGAGCAGTCAATTTTGGTCAAATTGAGGGGAGTTATGTACAATTTAGCCTTACAGTATTAGGTAGAATTGTCAAAAAGTGGGGATTCCGAATAATATGCAAGCGACTAAAGGATAATCTAAAGGTTATGCTCAAAGACAATCGGCTAATGGATCCAGCTTTACTCTACGAGGTTTGTCCTGAAGAATCAACATATTCAAAAGGCGAGAGCTCACTTATGCATGAAGATAGTTTGATTGGAACGTAGACAAATAATATCAAAGAGAAATTATGAGCTTTTCTCCTTAAGGCATGTGAACCAAGACCATGTGGATTTCTCATTCGATTGGCGGAGACGAGTATGCAGTGTTGGCTCGCTACCTTTGTTGTTAGAATGATTGACACTAGCTAAGGAAGGATTTGTATGTAAGTGAACTCAGCTGATCTTGATTACAATGCCTTCTTTCTTCTTGTCGTTCTCGTTTTCCTTTCTCAAAAAGTTCGTAACATGCCGTTAGTACTCATTTTTACTCATATACTTCCATTAAGGTATTTCGTTTGTCCACATTAATTTGTGTTAACTTTGCCAGCTACAACGATGGAAATGATCAGCCTCGGAGAGAGCTCAACAAGGAGAGAGAAGCTCGACCTGCTTCTCGACGTAATATCGAGAAAATGAATTCGGCCAAGAGAGCAGGCAAAGGTTATGCCTGCGTGTTTGAAGAGCACATATCATTCGAAGAAGTCAAGCGAGAACGAGATTGCATACTCTTCCATGTGGTCATGATGGACGAAGATTTGGTCAGAACACGTAAAGAAATGGGAAGTGATCGCGCGGTTTATCAGGGGGGTATGTGCATTTGATGCTGGTGGAGGAATTATTGGAACAGAAGTTACGACTTCCTTGGAGTCTATAGAGGACGAAGGCATCGGAGAAGGGAGACGCACCCACAGACACTCTCCGTGAGTTTTATCTATCTATGTTCTCATTTTTACTTCCTCTTTCCTTGCATTGCATTCAAGTAATTTCCTTTCCATGTAATTTCAATTTCCAGTGCATTCGCTTTTCTTCGCACTTAAGAATTGCATAGTCTCATCACTCTACTATTACTGTAAAGAGATTCGAACGCATGATTCAGAACATATTATCAGCAGCCTTGATCGCATAGCTGACTCGCTAATGTCATTTTTATGGAAAAACGACTTCTTGAAAATTATAAATATCCAATTTTATTGCGAAATAATAGGAGCATGTAACAAAAGATTTTCGTTAATCTCGACAACTAACCTTCCATCATGATGGAAATATCATCGCTATTCCCCTTCCAAGCTTTTCTTTGTTCTTTTTCTTTGATTATCCCGTTGGATGCTCCTTCCTTTTGTCCGCCATAGGCAAACTTCCAACTCCACCGACGCCACTTTCAGCATCACGACTCCTCATCTTCCATACGACACCACCAATGAGCTCTGACGATATGGAAGATTGCCACCTGCTAATGGAGGCGACGAACAGAACAAGTTCGTCTTCAGGAAACAGTCCCTGCTGAACCAACAACGACTGACTACCTCTGCCAACCGAAGCCATGGAAACTGGCCATGTAGCTTCGGGTGAATGATTCTCTCCTGGGGTTCTGGGGTTCATGCAGCTTGCTATAAATCAGGTGAAACCTGGCACATCATTTATTAAGTTGATGTAACACTTGAGCAGGATTTTAAATTCGATTCAGTTGGTGCTCCAGTTGCACGGGTACTTGAAGAATGTGTCATTGAATTTGCTCAAGAGACATCGATTAAGTGTTTCTTCGTAAGTTTTGTCTGAGGATGCTTGGTAGTGAATTCAAAGGTCATCGACATTACGCTCTGCAAAATCAGCAACAATCCTAGAAGGTATACCTTTCTTTTCATAGGCGGCAATTTATTGAAAGAAGTAGTTGAAGTCTAGGTTCAAAGGAAAAACAAGCGATCTGTGTAGTATGTACTTATCATACAGATATGCAGCAGGTAATAGGTTTGCCTGGAGAATTGAATTCTGAGAAATTTTGATTCACTGGGATGGGGCTCTGTCTCCATGTTTTATGAGACACTTGAAGAGGCAAAACCACAGAGGAATGAAGAAGATGCAGTGAGATGGCAAGCCACCAGGAAAGGTTGCTTGATAGTCAAGTCCTTTAACCACTTCTTGACTTTGGCAACTAGGGAGAATTGAAAACCAAATTTACTTACTGTGAAATATGAACATCTTTGTACCAATGGTTAACCGGTTCTGGGGTTATTTTCTTTCACCCCTGTGGATTGTGGATACGAAAAAGAAATAATCACAAGAGACACAGAGTTTACATAAGTTAGTCAGTAGAATAGAGACAAAAGCACGAGAAGCTGATTGTCTAATCTGATTTCCGAGGCCTTTGCAACAGTTCAGCATCTTGTACTAGCCATCACTAGAATGTATTGTTAAAAGATCATCAATGGCTAATGAATTTGATGTAGCAGTTCAGGCCAATCTCATGACTCGATCTGGAGTTAGATTGATTATAGGATTCTCTTTTTATCCTTATGAACCATAGCTTTTATGAAGGGAAATGACCGAGAAGCTAAAACTCCTGTATGCTTCTTGAATGTTCAAATGAATCCTGATTGATGAAAGAAAAAACTTCGGAGGTACAAATAATAAGACACGCTGGAATGAGCAACATCTAGTTTCTCAATAGTTGTTTTTGCTTTAGTGCTGTTAGAGCTATATCAGTTTGAGCATTAGGCAGGAGTTGCATCTGAATTACAGGATGAGTATGTATCAATAATTATTATTTGGAAGTTTGTGACCAGTACATTATACAGGACCTGCAAGATCTTGATCTTATAGCATGACATATTAATTCACTCCATTACTAGCTGCAATTTGACACTGAAATATTTCTACTGCTGGCAACTTGATGCTGATTTCCCCTTGAGAGAAATTCTGACTCTTATACTCATTTTTTCCCCTCATAACAAGTAACAAGACCTATTTGCCTCTTTTTTTTTTAGAAGGCAAAGCTTGCTTTGGACAGCCTTAAAGTTCCAGTTAGGTAAGAAACTGATATAACCTGGTGCATTTCAGATATGTTACCTTATTTTCTAATTAAATTGAATCTGTCTAATTAGCAAATGATTTCACATTGTACTTTATTTATATTGTACCTTGATTGAACAGCTGCGTGACTGCAGAGGAAAGGCAACTTATTGTGGCAGGAAGAAAGAGGACTAATGAGACACAGAATGTATGTCTACCATTGCTTCTCCACCCCTCTATAAATTTTGGCCAACAGCACTTTGTTGTTGTTCTGAATTGATACCCTCACAACATCCACTCGTGGTTATTGTTGATCCTTTTTGTGTTTCTGCCTTATATATTTCCTTAGTGAATTCTATATCTGAACAAAGCTGTTAAAAAGAGGAATTTTCTATGTATTATTAGGCTGTAAATGGTTTTGTTCCCATTATTCTTCCATAAAATATTACTGGCCAACAGTAGCAAGAATCTTGCTTTACCATGTACAATGTTTTAGGATTCTCGTTTGCCATTGTGCTTTGTCTGAATTTCGGACCAAGAACAGTCAATGAAAAAGCTTTAATGAGGATAGCGAGAATAGGGGAATGATAGTTATTTTTTTGAATCGAAATAAAGTTGTTGCAAGCTTCTGGACCAGAATGTTGAATGCTCATAAATTGTGCTGTGTTGCGCGCTTGAACATGTTAATTAGTACTTGATCGCCTCAGCAGATTATAAATATATAGATTATTCTGGGTACGTAGCTATTGCTTTACATTACATGAGAGCGAGCTGTTATGGTGGCTTCACCTCTCCTGATTAAAAAGGTGTAGCGAAAGAAGCAAAATTCTTAAGTTGAGGAAGCGAGTCAAGAGACTTCACAAAATCTCAAGTGTAGGGAGTTTAACTACAATTTCACATAAAATTTCAAAGAACATAACGCTAGAGTACTAGAAATTAGATTGAGTACCTTATAGCAATGAGAAAAGAGAGTTGTCCTCTCTTAGATTCTCAGTGTTGTGGGTATTTGAAGAAAGATAAGAAATTTCCAGATAAGGTGTATCAATAATTCTGTCTTAAAGACAGTGATTTTTTAATAGGATTCATGATCAAATGTAGTTGGCTTTGACGAAAATCCTGTCCCTAGGATACAATGTATGCACTTAATCTCCCTCACTTAGTCTGCATACTGAGCATAGGATGAAAACGATCAAGCCCATGGAGCAGATATGAAAGAAGCGATTTGAAGAGGAAGAAGAGTTATATTGTGTTGTCATTATTTTCTTCTGTTAACTATTTTTTATTTGCACTACAAATGCTCTCAACACTAGGACGAAGAAGGAAAGGGCATTAAGAGATGAATCGATTGATAGATAAACTATTGGACTCAAACGTTAAGCAAGAGTAGAATGAATAAATAAACGTGAATGAGAAAACATATTTCATGAAATGCATTTCCTAAATTTATGTTGAAACTACACTGACAGCAACTTTCTCTCTGATGAAGCTCCAAAGTTTGATATGCTTTCTTTATTTTTCTTCTTACAATTTCCTAGGCAACAAGACATGCGGAGATGCTCTCGATGTTCTTCTTAAGCAGTGGCAGCGGACTGGATTTTCGTCCGCAGAAGTTGCAAAGAAGTTTTCAGCATGCTCCCCTTACGTGACATGTGAACCATGCATAATGTGTGCAGCAGCTATCAATCATTGGTACATCTGTTGGTCTTACTGAAGTGAAACTAAACTTTGGCAAAATTTGTTTATTCAAATATGATTCGATGACTCTTAACCATTTTTAGGTATAAAGGAAGTATCTTATGGCTCTGCGAATGATAAATTTGGAGGTTGTGGCTGAATACTATAATTGCATTCAAGTAGCTCCTAGGCATGCATTGGGTCAGTTTCTGAACTTGCTTTTGCTGCTGATTTCATATCTACTTAGCCCCACTTTGAAATGGTTACATATGTCAATTGACAACTAAAGCTTATTGGAGGTTTATGACTCCTTATGTTGATTAATGATAGATGTGGTTTCCTAGTTATTAAATGGGAAAATGACACGAACAATCCCTAAACTTTGACTCAATGTGTAATTTGATCTTTAAATTTTCAATTTGTTCAAAGTGGTCCATGAACCTTAGTCTAATGTATAATATGGTCCCTAAACTTTTAATTTTTTAATGCAATTCCTAAAATTTTAGTACATGTTCAATTTAATCCCTAAACTGTATGAAAATATTTAATATAGCCATTTTCCATTAATTCAAGACTAGGGACTATATTGAATATGTACTAAAAGTTCAAGGATTACATTGAACAAATTAAAAGTTCAAAAACCACATTGCATATTAGATTAAAGTTCAGGAACTATATTAAACAAATTAAAAATCCAAGAATAAATCACATATTGAGCCAAAGTTCAATAACCATTTGTATCATTTTCCCTTATTAAATAGAGGTTTATGGAACTAGTTTTCCACCTTTTCTATACTTTTCCAAGTCTAAATAGAAGAAACTCGAGTTTCTTTAAGTGTCAGGAAGTCAATTTCTTCCCCTGCTTCGTTTCCTTTTGTTTTTAAATTCAATGTGATTGTAAGGCATTTCCACCTTTTCTTTTTATTTTTTTGTTTGCCCTGAAAAATTTTACAGCTTTAAGATTTCGAATCTTTGGACGATGCTCATATCCAGCTGGCTTGTGAGCTGTTCTTAAGCGGAGAAATCTGAAGACTAGAGCATATAAACACTGGGCAGAGCAGGTGGGGGAGTTGGCTTTGTCTTCTGCTTGCAGAATTTCGCAATGCGCTCGTCAGAGTCGAGAATTTTCTTGTCCCAATTGAGGATAGGTTTGTAGGATGGGGACACAGGTTTAACCGAGGAAGGCTTTGCTCTAGGAGGAATGGACTTGTGTTGGGTAAAAATGGGGGAGAAGTTTCACAAAGAGGGGTATCATGTTTGGGTGGTCCATAGGACACCAAAATTTGATATTTACACCAGTCCAATAGATGGGAGAAAAGAAAACTTTCATACAATACTCACTTAAATGACATAATTTTTTGGTGTGTTACATCAATAAAAAAATCATTTACTTGAGTGTCTATTCTAGCGATTGTCCTAAATGGCTTTTTTAATAAAGTCTATAATCTGACATGGCTTACAAAAATCAAATCCAAAGGAAAATGGACAAGGAAACATGGCATTGGAAACCACATACTTTGACGCTTCCCTGCAAGCACTAGGAAGTATCGCCTCTCTCTCTCTCTCTCTCTCTCTCTCTCTCTCTCTCTCTCTCTCTCCGACCGTTGGCTACACCTTCAGACCTGCCTTCCTCGCGGAAGTTGCTCAGAGGAGGAGCTCTGCATGACCAGCTTCAGCTCCCAGAGGGCGAACCTGTAGAGGTTTGATCCGGCGAGCAATATCGAGAGGTCTTGCGACAGTGTTGTTAGAGAGAGTCTCCGGAATGAGTTCTTTGTCACGTTCTTCTTGGGCTAGCACTTCTTGTTTTGTTTGTGGTTTTGAAGCAGCTTGTGACCGGAGACCTTCATAAAAAAGAAAAATTTATAGCCATTTGGTGAAAAGTTTTCTTTTTGAATTGATCCATGAACTACTAAACTTGCTCTTCTTGAAGTGAAGACGAAGCTATCATCGTAATCGTCTTGGCTTTGTTTACACAATATGAACCACTTCTCTCCATCGCAAATTTAATATTAGGTTTTGGAGTATTTAGCCCCAAATCCTCAAACTAGGACTCGGGTTTGAAGAGTTAAGCCCTAATTCGTGAACTTGGGGCAAACAAATTGGCCAAACAACGTCATTTAACTATTATTTTACCGACTTCATTTCACTGACAAGCTAAGTCGGGCAATTTCATGCCATGTTAGATTTTCTAGGCACACAAATTGCCAACGGCACTCAAGTAAACAATTTTTAAGTAATGTGGCATTTAAGTGATCAAAAAAAAGTTATGCATTCAAGTAAGTGTCGTTAAAAAATTATGGTATTTGTGATGGCAATTTTTAGGTTTAAGACATGTGAGTTCCTCTTGCATCAGCTATAACTGGTATTCAAAAAACTCTAAAATACCCAAATCATTTTCAAGAGGAACTCACAAGTACTCTGAAATTACGGAAAGTTATTTGGTAAATGTCATTCTAGGTCTTTGCAATTTTGGAGTGGATTTCAACAAGCCATGGGAACTAAGCTACACTTTAGTATTGCCTTTCACCCATAAACAGATGGACAATCTGAGCGAGTTATACAAACATTAGAGGATACACCCCATATTACTCTCGTTTGTGCCCCCATTTAGTCTTCTTTGTTCTTGTGAATAGAATAGTAATAATGGGGGGAACAAAATCACAGCTCAACAAGTCACAATCATCATTACTTCTATGACATCAACTAACGAATAATGCAATTCATAAATATGTACCGATAATATACATCTAGAAATAACACGAACATATATTCTCAAATAACATAAATATTTTACACATTATGCATAAGTTAGTACATCACATAATATGAATTACAACATAAATCATATCTTAGCAAATATCAATGCCACTCACTTATGTTGAAAAAACTTAATGGTGACATTTCGCCATATGCCAAGATTTGAATGCACATATACTTGCACATATTGTCGTCAAAGCCATTGAGCTATTGTGCACAAACTGCTATAAGCTAGGATTACCAGCAAATAGGTCAAAAGCCTAGATTTAATTTTATTTATGGGGCTTACTAGTGTTTTAGTAGCCTCTAGGTAGCTACGATCAACACAAAAAGTGAAAGAGGGTTAGGCCACTTTTAATGAACGAAACAACTTAAAATTAAATGACTACAAAGTACTCTCTCTCTCTCTCTCTCTCTCTCTCTCTCTCTCTCTCTCTCTCTCTCTCTGTTTTCATTGAGAATATCATGTCACTTCTAGGATCATTGCACTTACTAAGTATACAATTTTTTTATTCCGATAACTTGTACATTTCAACGAAATTACTCAATTCATGATTAGTATGAGCCATATTTTTCATTAAGAGAGCCCTAAATAATAATCCTTATCTTTTTTTCTAGAAAAAAATATTTTTGTGATAATTATCAATATAGCATGCATGATTTAGTATATCATCAAGTAGTTCAAATGCTATTATAATCCAATTCAAATACTATTCATCTAATTTCTTGTGAATAGTCACCTATCCTAGATTCCTATTAGGCTAACATTGTGTTTATTTCATACAAACATGATTTTCTACATCCACCATTTCTCAATTACCGGTCCAATGGTGTGTAGTCGACCACGTAATTTGAGGTGGAGTAAATTCTAGACGAATCACATGCACCCACTTAATAGAATATCAAAAGATGCTTTACCATAAAGACTAGAAGAAACCGTCCAAATTAGTCAGGATTAAAGAAGAATTATTGGGTTCCATACCCATCAAACCTGCGATGTTGGTGCACATGATGCCACCACAAGTTTCGGAGCAGCTTTCATCGCTGTAATGACAAGAAATTAATTGATTGATTTAGCGTCCGGTCCACAAATATCGAGGGACCTCGATCATTTCTCTCAAATTTCTGACAAATCTGCATACATCACTTCTGATTGAAGGTATACCATAGCACTTAGCTATGATACATTTTTTTTTGGTCGATAGCTATGATATACTTAAATTGTGCATATCATTATATATTTTATGAGTAGTTATGTGTTAAATTGTCATTTAGCAAAGAGAAAACAACTACTCAAAGGTACGGAATGCCATTTTGAGGAAGCCATAAAAAAGTTTGTTTTGCTGGTGTGACTATGACAAAAGTTACCTAATGAAAGGCAATATTTGATCAGATCTAATTATACAACTAGTCCTTGAATTATAGTCCAATGTATAATATTGTCTATAAGCTTTTAATTTGTTCAATATGATCTCTAAATTTTTTATAAATATTCAATTTAGTCCCTTAACTAAAAAAATATCAAATACTATTCTTCCATTAATTCAAATGAATAATACTTGCATAGCGGTGCGGTCATTACTTTAAGATGACGGTGCAATCTCAGCCACCACTTTCACTTTAAGAGGAACTGGCTGCTGGATTTGTGTAAATAAGAAAAAAGGGAAGGTTGTTCAATGGGTTCACCGGAAAGGAAAATTAGAATTTTCTTATTTTTCATCCTAACCTCACATGTTCTCTTGAGAATATTATAAAGTTAAGAGAACATTAGAAACACAGTAAACTAAATCAAATCTCATTTTACCATGTTAACTCTAAATTTCCCTTTAGTACGCTTCTTTAGAATATGTTTGTGTTTTTCAATCCGAGAATATTCTTGTTCAGGATAACTACTACAACGTGAGTAGTTCACTTGGTCAATCACCTAGATTTCCCCCTCCCAAATTTTTTGTGCAATTACACCTTCCTTGCATTCTCGGATTGACGTGAAAGTGATTATGGTTAAACTGGCTACCCCCATCGTAGTGATTATCCTGAACAAGCATTTTTCAGATTAAAAAATACAAACATAATCTAAAGAAGTGCATTAAAGGAAAATTTAGAGTTAAAACTGTAAAATGTGATTTGATTTAGTTTATTGTGTTTATGATGTTCTCTTAACTTTGTAACTCTCCGGCTTTTCATAGCAATTAAGCACTAAATATTGTAAAATCAGAAATAAAGAGTTATATCTAACAATAAAAGATCCCACGAAGAAAGTTGGGCCAGAGATCAAGAGAACATGTGAGGTGAGGATGAAAGAGATAGGGAAAATTTTCTAATTTTCCTTTCCTGCGCAACCCATTGAACAACCTTCCCTTTTTTTTATTTTACACAAATCCAATAGCCGGTTCCTCTTTAAGTGAAATTGATCATTGAAATTGCACCGTCATCTTCAAGCAATAACGGGGCCATTACGCTAGCATTGCTCAATTCAAATTCAGGAATAATATTGAGCATTTTTTTATAGTTCAATAACTAAATTGAACATGTATCAAAACTTCATGGACCATATTAAACAAAGTTAAAGTTCATTGACAACATTGGGTTAAAGTTTAAAAATCATATTAAATAAATTTAAAATTCATCACCACATTATATATAAAGCCAAAGTTCTTGGGATCATTTATGTCATATTCCTTACTTGATCAACAAAAATATAAAAAGTCGATACTTTCCATAAACGATAAATAAAAGCAAAAACTAAATAGATGAAAGCCATTACGTCGAAGACAGGTCATTGATTAAACAAAATTTATGTTATGTTGAACATGGTACCCACCAACAATTTAACAATATCTTCATCATCAAAAAATCAAAAAAAAAATTGTAGTTACAAGACAATCAAGATAATGCCGGGTTACAAGACAATCTGCATAAGTCCATGTGTTCACACTTATTTGGTATCTTGGTCTATCCTTAAGCACCATTATTATCGGGATTGTGATAGACTTAATTATGGATATAATTATATATCATTTGAGTCATCATCTGTTAAATTATTATTTAGCAAAGAGAAAACAACTACTCGGAGGCTAGGAACGCCAATTCACCCCTCTAAACTTGTTTGTCAGCATGTGCGATAATTGAGTCCAGTAGGACCAGTAGGGATCTTTACTAGTCATTACTTTTGTCGGCCATTTGGCTTGTTGACCCGGCAAGTTCATCAGTAGTCTTATAATAAATTCAACATCAAACAAAGAAACTTTGTGTCAGTTAGCCAACTCGAATAACATAATAATACACGAAGACAAAAGTAAGATGTGTTCATACCTGTAAGGTACCTTTATCCATCCTTAAGCACCACCGTTTTCCAAAGTTCTCATATTATTAATGAATCTAATATTATTCTTTGTTGACCCTACCTAAAAACAGCCAAGCATTTCTGTCTTGTAGTATAACAATAAATCAACAAGAAGATCAAATGCCAAATGAACTTCCTGAAAACACAGTGCCAAGTATTAAGCTTATGCTCCTTGCTGATTGTTAAACTCCATCGTCTAATGGCTTCTTCATCAAAACGCAAAAGGAATCATGATGTCTTCTTGAGTTTTAGAGGCACGGATCTACGTAACAACTTTCTTGGTCATCTTTACAAAACTTTAGATCAGAATGGAATCTACACTTTTGTTGATAGCGAAGAACTGAGAAAATGGGACCAAATATCATCCACACTTATGAAGGCCATCGAAGAATCTTGCATCGCAGTTATTGTTTTCTCCGAGGATTACGCTTCCTCATGGTGGTGTTTGGAAGAGTTGGCACAGATTATGGATTGCAAGGAGCAAAAGAACCTCACTGTTTTCCCAGTGTTTTATAAAGTTGATCCAGGAGAAGTAAGAGGGGGAAAAGAAAGTTATGGAAGAGCTCTAGCTAAGCATGAGTCCAAGTTTGGAAAGGATTCAGAGAAAGTGAAAAGATGGAAGAAAGCTCTTTTTGACTCTGGTAGCTTGTGCGGGTGGCATTTGAATGATGGGTAAGTAGAGCAAAGTCCATATTTTGTGTAAGAAACTACTATTTACAAGTATATCTAAAGACTTAAATAAAGCAACACACACATGATTGCACGATTGTACGTATACATATAGATGCTTCATGTTATGATTCCTGAAATTTTTTTTTGTTGCTTAAGCTCTTTCCAGTAGCTTGTATGGGTGACCTTTGAATGATATGTATGTAGAGTCGAGTCCATATTTTGTGCAAGAAACTAATTTTTACTAGTAAATATAAAGACTTAAAAAGTTAACACACATACAATTGTTAGTAATACATATAGATGCTTCATGTTATGATTCCTGAAAATTCTTATGTTGCTTAAGTTAAAGTTAGTAATTTCACATAAGATTTGGTAAATGTAAAAAAAATAACAAAGATAAATAAAATTTGGCAAAAGATAAGAAAAATTGATAATTAGAAGGAAAATAACTTGGCAAGTAAATTAAACAAGAATTGATAGCCCATAATTAGTCGGAAATTTCTTCAAAGAAAAGTTGGTTAGTCACTCTAATTAAGGTTGATGATTTCTTAAATAAGAGTTTATAACCCAATAGAAAAGTTGATAGCTTAAAAGTAAAGTAAACATTGTTAAGTACCTTAAGTGAGAGTTAGTAACCCAGACTAATAGGTAATTATTTAACATGACATAAATTGGTAAGTCACTCTAAATTAAGTTGGTGATTTGATATAAAAGTCAGTAAATCAACATTCAAGTTATGCACATTAAATTTAAGGAATTAATACAAAATTAGCAATCAGCAAATTATAAAAAATTTGGTGGTTCATAACACTTTTGGTAGAATACTAACAAGCTATTTGAAAGGAAAAGTCACCAATCCTTTTTCCATAACATTTTTGGTAAGTTACTAACAAGTTATTTGGTGATTTCACAACATTTTGGGTAAGCTACTAATAATATTTTAAATTTATTAACATTTTTTGAAATTCACTGGCACGAAAAAATGAAAAACCTAATTTTTATCATCAAACAATAGATTTCGGTCTTTTGCTTTTGCTAAACCCTGTTTCTTTCGGTCAGTCTATAGCTCTTTCTTTTGGATCCTTGTTTCCCTCCTCGAAGAATAAAAGTTCTAAAAAACGTTTTGTTCGTGGGGTATTTGGTTCGAAAATCACATGTGGCTAACCAAGGAATAAACACGTAGCTTTTTCCAGTAATAAAAAAAAAATGACAATAGGGCTTCATCGGCTGAAAAATTTAGTGATCCATTTAAACAAAATAAAATATCAAAATTTGATCGACCAATCAAAAAAATGTTAATAATTGTAATTGGACTTACGGAAAAATTTTAACCATGGTTCAAAGTCCTAAATAGCCCTTTTTGATTTAGCAAATATGTAAATAAGATATAACTGTCAAAAGGAAAAATAAGTAGATCGTCCTGTACACATCAAAAGAATATGACTCACTTGGATGACCAAAAGTCGAACCCTGAATTTGTTTGATCGGTGTGGAGCTCTTGGAGTTCTAATTTGATTAAGTTGGCATACATTTTATTTTAGCTGTGATTATCTAAAAATGTGATGCACTGTTATGTGATTGTTGGCTGATGATTGCTTGTTAATTGCTTACTCAAATTGCTTATTCAAATTGTTTAAATGACACTACAACTTCTCTTTCTGTTTTTTTGTCAGAGATGAGTCAAAACTTATACAGAGAATTGTACAGAGAATCTCCACTGACCTAGACCGAACACCTTTGCAAGTTGCTAAGCATCCTGTTGGAATAGATTCCAAAGTGGTTAAGTTGGAATCAATGTTAAACCTTGAGTCTAAAGATAGTGTTGTCGTGGTGGGATTATGGGGACAAGGAGGCATAGGAAAGACAACTCTAGCAAAAGCCCTTTACAATGTTGTCTTTAGACAATTTGAGGGTTCGTCTTTTCTTGCAAATGTTCGAGAAACTTCTAAAGGTTGTAGGGGTTTAGTTACTTTGCAAGAAATATTACTAAAGGATATACTATTACCAAAACAAAGATTAATAGTGTCCAATGTCGATAGAGGTATTAATCTAATACAACACAGACTTGGTCGCAAAAAGGTTCTCCTCATCCTTGATGATGTGGATGACTTGCGCCAGGTAAATGCTTTAGCAGGAGAAGGCATGTGGTTTGGTAATGGAAGTAGAATTATCTTCACTACAAGAGATAAACATTTGCTAACTTGTTACGGGATAGACGAAGATCATGTGTATGAAGTAAAAGCATTGGATGCCGGTGAAGCTTATGAGCTACTTAGTAAGCATGCTTTTCCGACGCACCAAAAACTAGAAATCAAGACAAATCTAGTGGATAGTATTTTGAATCATGCTAAAGGGCTTCCTTTAGCACTTGAGGTATTGGGTTCCTTCTTATATGGTAGAAGAGAACATGTATGGGAAAGTACAGTAAATCAACTTTCTAGGATTCCCAACAAAACCATTAATGATGTGCTCAAAATAAGTTATGATGGATTAGAGGAAAATGAGAAAGAGATTTTTCTCCACATTGCCTGCTTCTTTAGGGAGTGGGATAGCAAGTATATAAAGAAAGTTCTCGACAGTTGTGATTTTGAGGCAACAATAGGATATGAAATTCTCATTGAGAGATCCTTGATAAGCATTGAGAGTGGACTCCTACAAGTGCATGACTTGATTCAATTGATGGGCATGGATATTGTGAACCAAGAATGTCGCAATGATCCTGGGAGACGCAGCAGACTATGGCTATATGATGATATTCTCGATGTTCTATCAAGTGTCATGGTAAGACTTATGAATACGATCAATAATCTTCCCCTTATCCTTGACTTTATTTACTAAATATGCATAACCTAAATAGTCTCGCGTCTACAGGGAGATTGTTTTGTAAAAGCCATAGTGTTGAAGCCACCTGAGCTGAAAGAGATATGCATTGGTCCTAATGCTTTTACAAAAATGAAAAGGTTGAGATTGCTCATCCTACGCAACGTGCATAATTCTTTCCAAAGTCACATGTGTCTTCCTAATGAGCTAAGATGGTTTGAATGGCCTGGATGTGATTGCCGGATTTTGGAATTTTCCTCTTGTCCAAAGAAATTAATTGGGCTTGATATGAGGGAAAGCAGCATCACGGTGGTGGCAAGACAATTTAAGGTGAGCATTTATTTACATAGACATTTTTGTTACTTACTTCCTTTGTAGTTATAGATGTGTATCATATGTACTAGTACACAAAAGGAAGTGTTGTTCTTATGACCGCTTCTCTATTTTCTCTCAAAATGACTCTAACTACTTGAAATATATTTTTTAATGTATGTGGCAACTCAAAGATATTCCAAAATTTGAAATTTATTTATGAACATTGCATCATAAGAAAACTCAAATTTTATATATGTGAGAAATAAAATAGAATAATCAATTCCACATATCTGCCCATGGTAGAATACCTGTAAAAATTGATGAAAAGTGAAAAAAAAACAGAGAGAGAGATTGAAATGCCTTAAATTTTTGAGGTCATCTTTTTTTTTTTATGTAATAATATAGATGAAGTCCAAATGCTTTCTAAAGCTAATATCTTTCTAACTATCGAAATAGTTATAGTTCAAAGTCAAACCAAATTTACCCAGTGTAGAAATGCGAAATGCAAATCTGCCAGTATGAGCTGTGTATAGTGATCAAATAAAAGGGAACAAAAACATAACAAACCTAACAGTTGACATATATATATCCAAGTAAGAACTCAAGGAATAGCTAGTTGACTAGTCACGAATTTGATTTGGATGTGACAGATTAGATATCCTAATTACAGCATTTCAGACTCAAAGTAACCTTAGAGGCCCCGTAGTCATCAATTGATGGAGCCTTACTCAATGCATATATATAAATGGCATGATTAGGAATAGCTCAGTCAAAAGTTTGAATTCACCATGCCATAAAACAAGGAATTTTAATTGCTTAAATCCACCATGATGTAGTACCATATGTAAGTAGACGTAATAAATATTTATTAGAAACTTTGCCAATAATGTGTGTAGTGTGTGCACAACTAATTCGATATAAGTGATCTAACAAGATATACCCCCATTTGCTTAATAGAAAGTCAGCAAGATTTTAAATTGAATATATATGAGGTTTTTATCTTTTTCATAATGTTTTTCGAAATTGGCTTCATGATCTTTGTATGACTTCAAAAAAATTTAAATTTTATTGTGATAGAACTTATATCTTTGACATTGATCTATTTTATACAGTTAAAGTCAGAATTGATTGAGTGTTCACTCCTATGCTTATCAAGTGACATGTGCTTTACTTTTATGATTGTCAAGTTGCATGGTGGGTGGCAGAGTTTTTCATATGGCCCGCATTCGCATGCTCGATCCATGGCACTTCACTTTAGTTTTGTGATTGCCACATGATCTAACATATAGCATAGTTTTAACCCCAACTAATTTTTTGGGTCAAGGGCACTGATTTAGGAATTTTTGTGAGTAAAAATTAATTTGAGATAAATGTGTCATGGGGAACTAGTCTGGAATTTTTTTTGAGGCAAAAATTAGTTTGGGGTAAAAGTATGTACTGGTTTGTGAATTTTAATGGTATTAAACCTAATTTCTTTAATGATTGTCTAACATATTTTATATGTGAATATTTTTTTATATTGTGTTTAATTCTTTCAAATAATGTCTAGAATATGAAGTTAACTCTTATTTGCCTAAATGATCATGAAAATTAAATTGCTGGGTAAAGCTAGTGAATGGGTATGCCAGGTGGCTTAGTCCTGCGAAAGCATTACCGTGTGTGTCTATAAATATATATAATTACTCGTAAAGTTTCTAAGTTTTTAGTAATCTTTCGATGCAATTTGCAATTCTAACCACATCAGTTCATAGTACCTTCGAATGAAAAGTTAATTAATAGGTTAGATATTTACTTAGAAACCAGAATAGCAGGTTCCAAGTTGCCTGATCTAAGGACGCTCTTGCTCCCTTGCACGTGAAGATTGTTGTGGCCTAATGATATCCTTAAAAGTGGCAACAGCATCATACGAACGCCCTTTCTTTCCCTTTCAGAATGTTTATTGAAGTTGGCTGTTTCTGCAGGGTTTTCAAAATTTGAAGTACATTAATTTCAGTTATTGCCAATCGCTGGCTCGTCTGCCTGACTTCTCATGTACTCCAAATCTCGAGAATTTGCATCTCCAATTTTGCAAAAACTTGATAGAAGTCCACGATTCAATTGCATACCATGACAAGTTACAGGTGTTGAATTTACTCGGGTGCTCCAAACTTTGCGCCTTTCCCAAAGTGCTCAAGTCAAAAAACCTACGAGATCTCATTCTTGCCGATTGCACGATATTTGAAAGGTTTCCCGATATTCCACATATACTCGAAGGCCTAAAAGAGCTTTCTTTGCGAGAGACTGCTATTAAAGAACTTCCAGCATCAATAGAAAATCTAGTCTCTTTGGAGAGTATGAATTTAGGTCAATGCAAGAGTCTAGAAAGTCTTCCATCCAGCATTTACAAGTTACAGAAAATTAAAAGCTTGGCACTTTGGGATTGCACAAACTTAATTGAGTTTCCAAAGTACGAAGATTCAGCTAATCCATGCATGGAGACCGGACTTTCAAATTTGCATTCTTTAGACCTTGCAGGATGTAATCTCTCCAAAGTAGAGTCTCTAGAGAATCTTTCCTGTTTTCCCTTCTTGAGAAAGTTATATCTGACGGGGAACAATATTACAAGCCTTCCAACATCCATCAATAGGCGTGATCATTTGTCTGACTTGGTAGTTGCAAATTGCCATCAATTACAAGAGATTCCTGAGCTTCCACCATCTTTGAATTTAATTTGGGCGGAAGGTTGCAAATCTCTAAAAAATTATGGAGATCTAACTTCAGTTCGTGATTTTGTCCATAGAGGGCTGACTGTGGCTGACATATCCGCACTTGACCAGGTTAGATTCTCTCTCTCCCCCCTCGTTCTCTTTCCTCTTTGAGATAGATATCGATTCGATGTGGAGGATATTCTCGATCCAGTGTGCTCTTGTAAAATTGCAATAGCACGAAATACAAGATTGGAGGCTTAAGAAAAGCAACCAAATATAAAGAAATTACTTCTTTGGGATGGTGACACCTAGGCTTATGAATTAAATGGAGTTGGCTACCATACTTCTGCAGGAATGATTTATATCACATGAGAATTGTATGATAATGCAAGCAAGTATCAATGGATCTATACTATATTACTAAGCTCTAGTTTTGTAGTGGAATTCACTATAACACTAAACTCAAGTTGCATTCTTCTATTTGGTGCTAAAATAACAAAATTGGATTTTCTTAATGGTCTATTTTCATAATAGGTTCGTCCTGATTACCTAATTGTTCTCCCTGGAGTAGAGATGCCAGAGTGGGTCCTTCCTATTGAAGAGGGTTCCATATCTTTCATGGTTTCAAAGGACTTATATGACAAGTTCCTTGGATTTGCTCTTTGTTTTATTCTCGGCTATGATGAACAAGGTACTAACGAACAAAAGGAGGAACTCCCATTTCAGGTTGTACCACATGTTAATGGCAAAAGACGGAATCACATTGGACAAATTCCTGATTCGTTGGATTTGGATCATGTCCAGCTTGAGTATCTAATACCATCTTATTTGTGGGGAGTAGTCGATTTTGATCAAATTGATGGGAGTTACATACAATTTAGCCTTACAGTATCAGGTGGAATGGTGAAAAAGTGGGGACTCCGAATAATATCCAAGCAACTAGAGGATGATTTAAAAGTTGTGCTTCAAGACAATCGGTTAATGGATATAGCTTTACTCTACGAGATTCTTGAATCAACAAATTCAGAAGTCGGGAGTTTACTTATGCATGAAGATAGTTTGATCGAAACAGATTTATAGAATGACTTGCAAGATTGTCAAATGAGTATGGAGAAACATAGGTAGATAGTATCAAAGAGAATTCATAAACTTGTTCTCCCCCAAGTTTGTAACCCCTCCAATCTGCGTGAGTTTTTTCTAGTCTTCTTCATTCAGACCCCTTCAATTCCTGCAGTGGAGAAGAACTGGGGGGAAATTGGTTCAGCGTCGTCCAAACAAGTATCTATCTTCTCTTGTCTTTTCACATTTGCATTTGTCAAAAAAATACATATATGTAAGAGAAAATAGAAGAGAGAGGCTACAAACGCTTCAAACGACGCAAGTATCCGAGGTGAGCAATTACAGTATGTTCCTAGTTTCCTTTTGTTCCTGTGCTTGCATTTACATGTCACTTCATCTGTATTTGTATTTCACCACATAACCTGTTGGAAAAATCAGGCAACTTTCTCTTTGAAAACAATCTCTTCGAACTCCTTAATAAAGTAGGGTAGCAGTCGACACCCAAATTTTACCTAACATTTTTTTTCAAAGAGATTAGTTGATTAGTTAGGGACATTATAATATACATACCTCTGGCCTAATAATTAAAATCTTAACAAGGATGAAGGGCCGGTCGGTCGACTCTAGCAGTCCAATTTGATTTCTGCAGTAAGGCCCAGTTGAATATTTTGGCCCGAACCAAGCTCGTTAAACTAATATCTTGGCCCATCATATTTTCCAGCACAAAAGTGATGATTGTGGTGAGCCTGAGCGAGGAGGGCCAGGTCCGGCCCGGCCAACGGGACCGGCACCCAGCTCGCCTTATTCTTGAACCATGGATTATCCTACATCAGCCCACCTCACCAATAACTGTATTGGACTGACGGCAAAACAGGATGGGCTCACTCTCTTCGCTCTCTAACGTTACTCTATGCTCTGTTTTTCGTTTCTTCCTCGTCTACTTCGATCCAATCTCTTCCATACTGAACAAGATGAGAACTCCTACATTTCGTTTACATGTCATTTTCGCCAAGGATTTTGGGTTAACCCAAGTTGAAAGATTGAAGAATGGCTAGGATAACTCGAATATGGGGGCCATTTATTGAATGTGCTTGGGGAAGCATAGTCCCAGATCACAGTGTTATAAACAGTTTCTTCATGGATCCTGTCCTCCAATCTATCTTTCTTTAGTCCTCATTGCTGTTTATATTCATGGTCCTCGTGAGATCATCCATCTGACTTGATAACCTGATTGAGAAAATTTGTTGAACAAGTTTAGATGTTGAAACCACACGTATGAGTGCTTCAGTGGCGACCTTCTTTGGCATATTGCTGGGTTGATTTTTTGTCTGTTTGGGGTAATATATGTTGGTCTATTTCAGTCGCCGTTACTGGAATTACGTAATCAGTTCACTAGTTACTCTTTGCTGAGTTCTTATGCTTCCGTTGTGACTCAAGCTTCCTGGACCTGTGCTTACACTTGCCACTCGTGCTCTTATTTGTCCATTTGATGATAATTTGGCTTTAAATTGAAGTTGTGCTTTTAGTATTGATGATGGAATCTTGTTTGTTGGCTTCGAAATTAAGATATTTCTGAACCTTCCCGAGAGTCTCATCTTTTTTTCTTCGCGGACCAAAGAGTTCGAGGATTTTTCTATGCGATCGTTCAATGTCACATACAACACCTCTCATTTTTGGAACGTTCCCTGATCATCTATCTTTACACTAGATAGTTTATCCGTCCAATACAAGCTTCTCGATATATCACGCTTGCGATCTCTTTCACTGTTTGTTTAGTTTTAATCCTTGGGGGAAGAGACTTTGATCTCATTGGCTCACCTATAGATTAGCACGTCGGTTTGAAGGCAGTCCTAATTAACTTTTGGTTGATTTCCAGTAAACTTAGTTCTTTCATCCCAAATCATTTAAGCATAGAACATATTGAGCAGTTTATGAGCTTACTATCCACGTGTTTATATGCCTTGAACCCGCTGAATTTGCGTCTATTCTTGTGAAGTTCACGGTGGTTTATCTAGATTCTTATAGAAAAGAGATACGCCAAGTTTATGTTTTGCTTCCTAGTTATAAAGTTGCGTTTTTATGGCTTGACCATGCTGAGTTCGGTTTAAGAAATCTGTGTTCAGAAATTATAGCGACACCTTAAAAGAAATCTACAATTTCGGGCCCTTATGGTCAAATATGGAGGTGCGGACTCTTACAGTGCCAAAACTTGACACAGATGAACACTTAAGTATCACAAGTTACAAAAGATACATTTAAATACCCTAAGTTATAAAAAGGTACATTTAAGTACCAAAGTCGAAACAAAATAATCAGTTAAGTGCCAACAATGAGAAAATCTGGCCAAAATGCATACATGGCATTTTCCGATGACTTTGTTTGCTGACGTGGCAATTTTCTTTTTAATAAAATATCCACATGACATTTTTTTTAAACTATCTGCGTGGTAAAAAATGCTACATCAGCCAAGAAACCCCCAAAAATCAATTTTATTAAAAAAATGGGTAAGGGTTAGGCGAGGGTTATGCAGCCCTTGCTGCTACCACCATTGCCCCACCATCACTAGGAAGGGACCGGCAACGATGGGGCAAGGGTTGGCAGCCAGTGGCCCTTGGCTCGGTTGGGGAGGGTCAGCATGTAACATCCTGAAAATTGACGCATTTTAGCCCGATTTTTAATCCGATTTTGGGAACCGATTTCTCCGTGATATCAGGACTAAATACTTGGACGTCGCCTCATTTATTTTGGGATTTTCCGTTGGACACGGAAGCGTCGGAAAAAGGAAAAATTGGACCGGGTTTCGGGCCCGCGGGGGCCGACACGGCGGCCCAAGACCGGCGGCCCAATGGGCCTTGCACCCATTCAGCCCAGCCCAAGGGGGCCCAAGCTGGCCCAAGTTCCCCTCCATTTCCAGCCCATGAGCTTCTCTCTTTTGGCCTTTTGCTTTTGTGCCCAAGTGGGCATTTTGTTTATGCTTGTTTTTGGTTGTTTTTGATTGGTTCTTGAAGCAAGTGGCTTGCCCACTTGCCTTGGCCTTATCCAAGCCTTCAGCAGCTCCTTCTCTCTCCTCTTTCTCCCCCAAAATTCGTGCACCAGCCCAGCCACCCTCTCTCTCCCTTTTTCTCTTCCTTTTCTCTTCCATTTTTGCTGTTTCTTGCTGTCTTTACTGTTTTCCAGCCGGAAAACAGCCTTGCCGCCGTCACCGGAGCCGCCACCACCGCCCAAAGTGTAGTCCTGGAAGTTAGGAAGCCAGCCGCGCACCCCGGGTCACCGCTGGTCGCCGTTAGTCGCCCGTTTCGGCCTTTTCCGCACTGCTGGTCGGTTCCGCGTGAACAGTAACCAGCAGTGTTTTTGGCCCGTTTCGGCCACCGTTTGTCATCCATTGCCATCCCCGAGCTTACCCCTCGTAGCCCTTGTTCCCCTCTACGCGCCGGTGTCGCCGGATTTCCGATCCAAGTAAGTTAACTTCCTAATCCTTGTTTAGGGGTTAATCTTGCTTAGGGGTTAATTAGTGTATTTGTGTATTTGTGATTAATTAAGGTTGATTGGTTAATTATTCTGGTTAATTAATTCTGACTAGGGTTAGTTAATTGACCATAGTTAGTATTAAAGTAACTAAGGTTAATTAATTAAAGTAACCATGGTTAGTTTTAAAAGTAACTAAGGTTAGAATTTAACTATGGTTAGGTTAGATTAACTAGGGTTGAGTTAATTTGTTAACCATGGTTAAGTTTATTTATTTTTATTTATTTATTTAATTTCGGACGAAATTACTGTTCACGGATTACTTGTTCACAAATTACATTCACGGACATCGTTCACAAATTCACTGTTCACGGCACTTGTTCATGCGAAGCTAATTTTTGGTTTATTTTGATGTGTTCTTGGTTGTTATGATTTATTGAAGTGCCGATTGTTAATTATACTTGTGAAATATAATGAAACGCATGATCGAAGACCGAGTGGAAGTGAAAGTGTTTGACTTATTGAGTTATTCCCGAGAATTAGGGAATGTACGTGATTGTTGATTGGTTGAATTTGGAATTTTGGAATTGTCGAGTGATACCGCATGACATATTGCGTGGGTTATCAGAAATGGCATGTCGCATGAGCATGAGCGATGGGCATTCACGACAGAGCAAAGAAAAGAACGAATTGATTGATGATATGTTGCATGGTCACATTAAATGAGAGAACCCGGCGTTGCCGGAAGACCGTCAATCCCTATGGGGTTGTGCCGTGGCCAGTGGGTCGCCTGACTTCGGTCGGATGCCTGACAGGGAGGGGTTCTATGTGGGACCGCGGTATGGGGGCGGGTCCCGGGCCTCCGTCGCAGCGGGACTGCGGTAGTGGGCGGGTCTTGTGCTCCTTCGGGAATGCCGTCTTGGGAGTGAGCCCTTGACGTCGCCGTGCCTCGAGGTAAAGAGGACGAAGCTGGTTTAGCCGAACCGCCAACCATAAGGTTGTGCCGTTGGCCCAGAGGGGGCGTAATAATCGGAGCATGTGTGAGTGTGAGACATGAGAAAGTTGTGTGAGATGCTCTGATTATTCGCATGCTCTTAATGTCGTGATGAGTTAAATGACAGTTTCTGCAGGTCACGTGTGCCAAGGCCAGGTAGGATCGCCCGTGGTTGTGTCTCCGCTTATTGAACTGTCCTATGCTTTTGTTTCTCTTTGCATTGTGTTGATGATTTGGATTAGGTTGTATGTTAAACTCCCGAGGCGAGCGAAGTTCCTAACCGGGGCTTAGGACTTTAACTTGCCGAGTTTATCTCAACCCGTCGTGGTTAACATTTTCAGGCCCTAGATGATGCGTCCGAGGATCGAAGAGAGCGATCCCTCGAGGCCCGTGAGTAGGCAGTGTAGCCTATTTCCTTTTGACGAGCCTTCCCCACTTGTACAGGGTTAGGTTAGCTAGGCCGGTCCCTTTTTGAGTAGGCCTTAGCTTGTCGCCTATAGTAAGGCGTGTATGTATTTGCTGGTATGCTGGCTAACCTTCAGATATATAAAATACTGGTTGTCTTTCCTCTGCTGTCGTTGTTACTATCCCTGTTGTTTGGTTTGGGAGTTGTTCGTTTCCGCATGTGCTTAATTACAAGATAAAATGAATTGGTCGACGACAGTACCTGGGACGTCGTACAGATAGACCTCAAGTGAAATGGGGTTGCCGCGAGCTCGAGAGTCGAGGCGTGACAACCCCGTCGATTTTGGTATCAGAGCCTGGTTGGCTGATGGAGTGATAAGGTGCGATGAGTCTTGTGTTGGTGCGTGGGGATAGTTAGTAGGAAAGACAATTTCTTTGCTTGCATGTGATTGACTGCAGGATCCTTCGTGGTCCTTTGTTTTAGGGTTGTCTCATTTTCTAATTCCGTGTGGGGGGAATTGGAACGCAGGTTAGGAGAGTCCTGCAAAATGAGCAATCCAGATCAGAGTACCCCTGGTTTGAGGACCCCAAGTCAGAGGAGTCAGAGGAAGAGGACGGCGCAGGTGCCGACTGGTGCAAGGGAGGTAGCACCGGAAGACCCGAGGATGGATGGGATTATGCATGCCATTGAGGCTCTGATAGGTCGCGAGGCTCGGACCCAAGCCGCTATTTGTTCTCGCCGCCACGTTGCTCCTACTGCACTAGGCCCGGGACTGGTAACCGGCCTATGCATCAGCTGGTGGAGCAATTCATGAAGCTGAAGCCGCCCAAGTTTTTCGGGGCCGGCGACCCGAGATAGACGACCCTCCGGGTAAGGGAGTTGGAAAAGACGTTCACCTTGCTGCAATGCTCTGAGGAGGAAAAGGTGATCATGGCGGCTTACCAACTGCAAGGTAATGCCGGCACTTGGTGGGAAGCTACCCAAGGATGGGTATTTCCCGAGGGTACAGCTAGGGTATGGGATACCTTTAGAGAGGTTTTTCTGAGCAAGTACTTCTCGACTAGCGCGCGAGGAGCGAAGTTGCGCGATTTCGCAGGGGGCTGCGTCAGAATCAGATGACGGTGGATCAGTACGAGGCCAAGTTTGCAGAGCTGTCAAAGTACGCGCCGCGGATGGTTGAGCACCCTTTGGACAAGGCTAGAAGGTTTCGGGATGGACTGAAAATGGAAATCCGAGACCATTTGGTGTCTGCGAACCTGAAGGAGTACAATGAGCTTTATGAGAGAGCTCAAATGATTGAGAGGCACATCGCGAGAGAAGGCGGCCGCATCCGGATCGCGGTTTGTGCCTAGTAGGGACAATCATCGGTTTGGAAAGAAACCGATGGCGGGGAGGAAGGTATCCTCTCCCGCCTAATAGAAGGGACGGTGTGGGAAAACCGTCGCCGAGCTTCTTCGGGGGATGTCGAAGGTGTGGAAAAAGGCATGGAAATATCCCGTGTCCCCCACTAAGGGGAGTCTGCTACGGATGTGGTCAGGTGGGCCACCAAGTGAGGGACTGCCCACGCAGGCCCATGATGCCATTCACGCCACGACCGCCAGCCGGACCACCAGTGGGCAATGTTCAACAAGGCAATCAATACAGACCCCCTGCTCAAGGACGGGTGTATGCAGTCACGAGGAAAGAGGCGGAGGACACGCCTGCCGTGATTACAGGTACGATATCTCTACACGACCATGTTGCTTATGCGTTGTTTGATCCGGGAGCTTCGCACTCCTTTGTTGCTAAACGGTTTGTAGAATTAGTGGGATTAAGACCAGAGCCGTTGGAAACGGTCTTTGTTATTTCTACTCCGTTAGAGGATTCAGTTTTATCTGCAGTAGGATGTGCTAGCTGTAAACCGGATTATAGATGGTCGGGAAGGAATAATTGATTTGATTGTTTTGGCAATGTATGACTTTGATGTCATTATTGGTATGGATTGGTTGACTAAGCAAGGAGCTACTATGGATTGTCGGGAGAAGAGAATCCGATTTAATCCGACTGGAGCTAGTAGTTTCCAGTTTGTAGGGAGCCGAGGAGGGTCCTCGATTCCCTTGATTTCTTCTTTGGAAGCAACCAGTTGTTAGGATTAGGATGTCGAGGATATTTGGCATCGGTGAGCGATACGTCGAAGGAAGGACCGAACCTGGAGGACATCGTGGTAGTACGAGATTATCCTGATGTCTTTCCAAAGGAATTGCCAGGACTACCCCCAGCCAGAGAGACAGAATTCGTAATCGAGTTGGCTCCTGGGACGGAACCAATCTCAAAAGCACCGTACAGGATGGCGTTATCAGAGTTGAAGGAATTGAAGGTGCAGATGCAAGAATTATTGGACAAGGGCTTTATTCGCCCGAGTGCATCGCCTTGGGGAGCGCCAGTCCTATTTGTCAAGAAAAAGGATGGTTTGTTGCGGTTATGTATTGACTATAGACAGCTTAATCAAGTGACGATTAAGAATAAGTACCCGCTACCGAGGATTGACGACCTGTTTGACCAACTCCAAGGAGCGTCGATATTCTCTAAGATAGACCTAAGGACGGGCTATCATCAATTGAGGATCCGAAAAGAGGACATACCGAAGACAGCTTTCCGTACTCGTTATGGTCATTACGAGTTTACGGTAATGCCTTTTGGATTAACAAATGCCCCTGCTGCTTTCATGGATTTGATGAACCGGGTGTTTAAGGAGTATTTGGATCGGTTCGTGATTGTGTTTATCGACGACATTTTGGTGTATTCGAAGAGTCCGGATAAACATGAGCAACACCTAAGGACCTGTTGCAAACCCTAAGAAATAATGAGATGTATGTGAAATTTAGCTAGTGTGAATTTTGGTTGGCTCGAGTAGCTTTTATAGGCCCCATGATTTCAGGCGAAGGGATTTCGGTGGACCCGACCAAGATTGAAGTGGTCATCAATCGGCCGAGATCAACTTCAATAATTGAGGTCCGTAGTTTTCTAGGATTAGCTAATTATTACAGACGATTTGTGGAAAGATTCTCTTCAATAGCTATGCCAATGACGCAGTTGCCGAAAAATGACAAGAAATATGAGTGAACGGATAAGTGCAAGCATAGTTTCCAAGAGCTTAAGCATAAGCTGACTATCGCACCAGTTTTGACTATTCCGTCAAGCTCGGGAGGATATGAGATTTTTAGCGACGCGTCATACAAGGGACTCGGTTGCGTTCTGATGCAACATGGTAAAGTGATAGCGTATGCTTCTAGGCAGTTGAGGCCTCACGAGCTGAATTATCCGACGCACGACTTAGAGTTGGCGGCCATCATATTTGCGTTGAAGATATGGAGGCATTATCTCTGTGGAGAGAGATTTCAGATTTATACGGACCATCAAAGTTTGAAGTATCTGTTCTCTCAAAAGGAACTGAACATGAGGCAGCGTAGATGGATGGAACTTCTTAAGGATTATGACTGCGATATCCTGTACCATCCCGGCAAGGCAAACAAAGTGGCAGACGCTTTGAGTCGCAAGTCATCGGTTGCTAGTATGATGGTTCAGGAATGGATTTTGTTGGAGGGAATCCGTGATTCAGAATTTAGGCTCGAGGTATGCCATCTTTCTAGTCTAATGGCTACCCTTAGGATCGAACCTGAAATTCAAGCCAAGATTAAGGCAATGCAACCTTTGGACGTTGAGATCCAAAAGATTTTGCAAATGGACGCGACTAAGAGAAAGTCGGATTTTCAAGTATCTGAGGATGGGATCTTGAAATTCCGTGGACGATTATGTGTACCAAGCGATGCCGAAATTAAGGAGAGGTTGTTATCCGAAGCGCATCGCAGCGACTACAGTGTGCATCCCGGTAGTACGAAGATGTATCAGAATCTGCGACAGTATTATTGGTGGAACGGCATGAAGCAAGACATCGCCAAGCATGTGGCGAAGTGTTTAACTTGCCAACAAGTGAAAGCGCAGCATTGCAAGCCAGGAGGGTTACTGCAACCTCTTGAAATCCCCGAATGGAAATGGGAGCACATCACGATGGACTTCGTGACGGGATTACCAAGAAGTCAGCGGGGTAATGATGCGATTTGGGTTATAGTGGACCGATTGACGAAGTCAGCTCATTTCATCGCCGTATGCAAGGATTTTGCTTTGGAAAAGTATGCAGAATTGTACGTGCGACAGATTATTCGTTTGCATGGGGTGCCAGTGACGATTACTTCAGATCGAGACCCTAGATTTACGGCTGCATTTTGGAAGAGTCTGGACTTCGATGGGGACAAAATTGCAATTCAAGACGGCCTACCATCCTCAAACAGATGGTCAATCAGAGAGAACGATTCAGACCTTGGAAGATATGCTGAGAGCCTGTGTATTGGATTTCAAAGGAAGTTGGGAGGAACAACTTCATCTTGTCGAGTTCGCATACAATAACAGTTATCAGCAGAGTATCAGAATGGCACCGTTCGAAGCTTTGTATGGCAGACCGTGTAGGACTCCTATTTGTTGGGACGAAGTCGGCGAGCGGAAAATTACAGGGCCAGAGTTAGTGCAGCAATCTTTAGACGCCGTCAAGATGATTCGAGAAAGGTTAAAGACGGCTCAGAGCAGACAGAAGAGTTATGGGGATAGGCGACGTAGGCCATTGGAATTTCAAGTGGGCGATCATGTGTTCCTTAAAGTATCGCCGATGCGAGGTACATCGCGATTTGGAAAGAAAGGAAAACTGAGCCCAAGGTACGTCGGACCGTTCGAGATTCTAGAAAAGATCGGGAATTTAGCCTATCGTCTTGCACTACCGCCTCGACTTGCTCAAGTGCATGACGTATTCCACGTGTCGATGTTAAGGAAATACGAGCCGGACCCGACACACGTGTTGAATTTTGAAGAAATAGAGGTGGACGACAGGGTGTCGTATGTGGAGAAACCGATTCGGATTGAGGATCGGAAAGAACAAATGCTGAGAAGCAAGACGGTCTCCTTGGTCAAAGTCATTTGGGAACATCATGGTACGGAGGGAGCTACGTGGGAAAGTGAAGAAATCATGAGGCGTCAGCACCCCTATCTTTTTGAGGATTAGCGTGTCAATTCAAATTTCGAGGACGAAATTTCTGTAAGAGGGGAAGAGTTGTAACATCCTGAAAATTGACGCATTTTAGCCCGATTTTTAATCCGATTTTGGGAACCGATTTCTCCGTGATATCAGGACTAAATACTTGGACGTCGCCTCATTTATTTTGGGATTTTCCGTTGGACACGGAAGCGTCGGAAAAAGGAAAAAATTGGACCGGGTTTCGGGCCGCGGGTGGGCCGGCCCAAGACCGGCGGCCCAATGGGCCTTGCACCCATTCAGCCCAGCCCAAGAGGGGCCCAAGCTGGCCCAAGTTCCCTCCATTTCCAGCCCATGAGCTTCTCTCTTTTGGCCTTTTGCTTTTGTGCCCAAGTGGGCTTTGTTTATGCTTGTTTTTGGTTGTTTTTGATTGGTTCTTGAAGCAAGTGGCTTGCCCACTTGCCTTGGCCTTATCCAAGCCTTCAGCAGCTCCTTCTCTCTCCTCTTTCTCCCCCAAAATTCGTGCACCAGCCCAGCCACCCTCTCTCTCCCTTTTTCTCTTCCTTTTCTCTTCCATTTTTGCTGTTTCTTGCTGTCTTTACTGTTTTCCAGCCGGAAAACAGCCTTGCCGCCGTCACCGGAGCCGCCACCACCGCCCAAAGTGTAGTCCTGGAAGTTAGGAAGCCAGCCGCGCACCCCGGGTCACCGCTGGTCGCCGTTAGTCGCCCGTTTCGGCCTTTTCCGCACTGCTGGTCAGTTCCGCGTGAACAGTAACCAGCAGTGTTTTTGGCCCGTTTCGGCCACCGTTTGTCATCCATTGCCATCCCCGAGCTTACCCCTCGTAGCCCTTGTTCCCCTCTACGCGCCGGTGTCGCCGGATTTCCGATCCAAGTAAGTTAACTTCCTAATCCTTGTTTAGGGGTTAATCTTGCTTAGGGGTTAATTAGTGTATTTGTGTATTTGTGATTAATTAAGGTTGATTGGTTAATTATTCTGGTTAATTAATTCTGACTAGGGTTAGTTAATTGACCATAGTTAGTATTAAAGTAACTAAGGTTAATTAATTAAAGTAACCATGGTTAGTTTTAAAAGTAACTAAGGTTAGAATTTAACTATGGTTAGGTTAGATTAACTAGGGTTGAGTTAATTTGTTAACCATGGTTAAGTTTATTTATTTTTATTTATTTATTTAATTTCGGACGAAATTACTGTTCATGATTACATTGTTCACAAATTACTGTTCATGATTCTTGTTCACAAATTACTGTTCACGACACTGTTCATGCGAAGCTAATTTTTGGTTTATTTTGATGTGTTCTTGGTTGTTATGATTTATTGAAGTGCCGATTGTTAATTATACTTGTGAAATATAATGAAACGCATGATCGAAGACCGAGTGGAAGTGAAAGTGTTTGACTTATTGAGTTATTCCCGAGAATTAGGGAATGTACGTGATTGTTGATTGGTTGAATTTGGAATTTTGGAATTGTCGAGTGATACCGCATGACATATTGCGTGGGTTATCAGAAATGGCATGTCGCATGAGCATGAGCGATGGGCATTCACGACAGAGCAAAGAAAAGAACGAATTGATTGATGATGTGTTGCATGGTCACATTAAATGAGAGAACCCGGCGTTGCCGGAAGACCGTCAATCCCTATGGGGGTTGTGCCGTGGCGTGGGTCGCCCGACTTCGGTCGGATGCCCGGGGAGGGGTTCTATGTGGGACCGCGGTATGGGGCGGGTCCGGGCCTCTCGTCGCAGCGGGACTGCGGTAGTGGGCGGGTCTTGTGCTCCTTCGGGAATGCCGTCTTGGGAGTGAGCCCTTGACGTCGCCGTGCCTCGAGGTAAAGAGGACGAAGCTGGTTTAGCCAGAACCGCCAACCATAAGGTTGTGCCGTTGGCCCAGAGGGGGCGTTAATAATCGGAGCATGTGTGAGTGTGAGACATGAGAAAGTTGTGTGAGATGCTCGATTATTCGCATGCTCTTAATGTCGTGATGAATTAAATGACGGTTTTCGCAGGTCACGTGTGCCAAGGCCGTAGGTAGGATCGCCCGTGGTTGTGTCTCTTGCTTATTGAACGTCCTATGCTTTTGTTTCTCTTTGCATTGTGCCGACTACTGGATTAGGTTGTATGTTAAACTCCCGAGGCGAGCGAAGTTCCTAACCGGGGCTTAGGACTTTAACTTGCTGAGTTTATCTCAACCCGTCGTGGTTAACATTTTCAGGCCCTAGATGATGCAGTACCGAGGATCGAAGAGAGCGATCCCTTTGAGGCCCGTGAGTAGGCAGCTGTAGCCTATTTCCTTTTTGACGAGCCTTCCCCCACTTGTACAGGGTTAGGTTAGCTAGGCCGGTCCCTTTTTGAGTAGGCCTTAGCTTGTCGCCTATAGTAAGGCGTGTATGTATTTGCTGGTATGCTGGCTAACCTTCGATATATAAAATACTGGTTGTCTTTCCTCTCGCTGTCGTTGTTACTATCCTGTTGTTTGGTTTGGGAGTTGTTCGTTTCCGCATGTGCTTAATTACAAGATAAAATGAATTGGTCGACGACAGTACCTGGGACGTCGTACAAATAGACCTCAAGTGAAATGGGGTTGCCGCGAGCTCGAGAGTCGAGGCGTGACACAGCAACCCTCGCCTCCCATTAGCTTGAGTCACTAGCCACTAGCTAAGGCCGGTCAACCCTAACCAACCGTCACCCCACCATTGCCAGCCTTTCTTGGTGATGATGGGGCGATCGCGGCAGCAAGGGCAAGGCCTATATAGCCCTCGCCCAACCCTCACCATCCTTTTTTTTAAAGCTTTTTATGTTGTTTAAGTAATATTTATATTAAATGTCAAGTCAATGCAAAAATGACGTCGATTTAGCTGAGTTTTTTATTGACTCAGCTTTCTAGCGAGCCACGTAGGCGAGTTATATTATTAAAATAAGCCACATCATATTTCTAGAGACTTTTGTCGAAATTTGCACTTAAATGTTCTAATTTTCAAAAAAAGTAGTACTTAAGTGTACATTTCGTAATTTTTGGCACTTAAATGCCCCTCCGTACCAAATTTTGGTACTTGAACTATTCTTTTGCCATCAAACTTGAGAAAAGTCACAAACTAGATAAATAAAATAAAATTCAAGAGCTTTAAATCATAGGTGGAGAATTAATATTGAACATCAGGGGCAGTCAAATTGGGCTTGCAATCACTGTGTTTTTGGGTGTGTGAGTGTCATGCCCCGAATCCTGAGCATGCAACAACCCCTTCCCTTAGTCGATGGAAAGCAATGTCTCATGACTCGTCGACGACCATTCATTTTAATCTTTCATTATGCACAAGCAGAAGACGAACCATCCCCTAGTCAAATAGACAATCAAGCAATCAAACAGGGATAGAGAGATAAACAGCAACATAACGTCAACTACTCATTTATACATCTTTAATGGATTAACTAAAAAGGATCGTTTCTGAAATACAAGCCCAACAAAGGGGTCGGATCCATCCTCTAAGCTAGACCAAAAAGAAACTAGGCCGGGCTAATCCATCTATACAAAAAGAACTCTCGGGTTTAGCACCACTATCACTCAGACCCATCGGACTCAGGCTCCGTTGAGTCATAGTCGAAGGCATTTAGGTCGATCACTGGAGGAGTGGGAATAGGATTTTCCACTACACCGTCAAAAGGGTCCAGCTCCATGAGATCCTAGTCGATGTCCTTGGAGCCCCTACCAGGCTCCTGAATGTACCATGCCAGGAACCAATGGGGTATCCATTGCCCCGGTCTCTCATCCACTAGATGATGAAGAGATACTTCTCGTAAAGATGCACCCGATCTAGGAAGCGATAGTGCGTCACAATGGTCTCAGTCCTTATGGATCCCAAATCGCACCGACAGGTGCGCCATTCTAATGGTTTGAAGTGGTTATACAATAACTAGTGAGATAAAATCTCAACGAATCCTCCCCCTAAGCCCCAATTAGTACACTAACTCAACTCAAGATATCTCTCTAGAACCACCCTTCAAGCAAACCAACAATCAAATCAAACAAGACAAGGTCAACTAGCAATCAACTAGTCGATTCACATGCAACCTTACCCAATATGCCATACCTGGCACGTTCAACTTCAACACAATACAAGCAATGCACATGGCTATTAGATAATGCAATTTATCAATCACATGCGAGTCATGTCACAGGCGATTTCACCTAGCCATTGCCACACCTTACATGTTATCAATTCATGCGTGCCATAAACAATGTGATCAACTCAAGCATAATCGGAACAAATGATGCCATGTTTCTCATACGCTCTTGCATCAACACATGTTCCGATTATTACTATCCTTCAGGGCAACAACTGAACCCCTGTCGGTGTCTACTGGTATAACCAGGCATCGCCCTCCCTCGTGAGGTATGATGATGTCGAGAGTTCTCTCGTAAGACAGCATTCCCTAAAAAGCATGGTCTCGGCCTCTAACACGACTCCGCATTTGAGCCCCCACCGGGTTTCTGACAAGTTGGACTATCACCCCTTGAACTACGGCCAGGACAATCGATTCAACTCAATGAGCATGCAAATATACCATCACAATCCACTTTTTATCTTTGAGCATTAACCAATGCACACATGTTTGCATATATGATCCCAAATCATTTTATCATAAAAGCGATCAATTTCCGGTGTCCCTCGGACAAATCATTTTCCCCATTTTGCGAAAAACCATACGATTCATATGAATATACATGCATTTACGCATCCAATTCACTTCATGAAATCAAAACACATGAAACAAGGCAATTTTTCACTTCCATGTGAACAGTACTGGTTGAATAGTGCACATGAACAATAATTTGTAAATAGTGCAATGTGAATAGTAAAATCAAGAATTTAATAATTAATAATTAAATTCAGAAATCATTAAAAACATTAATTAAAAACAACAATCACTTAATTAAGGCTTAACATGCTTAATTAAACACAAACCACAATTAAGCAACATAAAGCAAGATTAAGTTAAGTTAATCTTAACCATCTATCAACCACATATCTTAGGGCTAATACAATTTAATTAAACCTTATAAAATAGAATTAACTCTAATTAAATCAACCCTAAGCAAGTTTAGGCACTAATAAGGGATTAAAAGCTAAACTCATTTAAAGCTAAACTCACTCGTTAAGCGAATCAACGATATGAACATAGGACCTCAACCACAATGATCCAAGGCGGTCCTAAGGTCAAAATAGCAACAAACAACTCAAACTCCCTCTACTACACTGGAAAACTGAACTGCATAGGCAAGAAAGAAGTTGGGTAGGCCGGTCGATGACCGGCAGCACCTGGGGGTCAAAGGGGGACTAGCTGATGGCTAAGCTGGGTAATGGTTGGGTCGGAATAGGAGAAAAACAACTAATTTGGGCAGAATAGGGTTGAAATAGGCAGGTTGGCCGATGGTGGCTTTTGGCCGGCAAGCGGGTTAGCCGGTGACACCATTTGGCAAGTGGCTGCCGTGAGGGACACGGTTTGGACCTCCTGAGCACGGTGGTGGGTGGCACGGGCAATGATCAGCACAAGAAAGGAATGAACATCTTAGATCTTTGGAAGAAGGTCTGAAAGAGAAAAAGAAGAAAGTGGGAGAAACAAGGGGAGAGAGAGAATGCAGTTGTGAGGGGCTAAAAAGGAGGAGAGAAAGTGAAGTGATGGCTGAATGTCAAGCCTCATTAAGGCCATTAATGCTTGCTTCAACTCCCCATACAAGTGACATTATCTTCTCTCTCTTCTTTTGTCTTTTCCTCATAATATCTAGGGGCAAAATGGTCATTTCTACCTTACACATTTTCCAAACTGCCCTTGGGCTAAAATGAAGGGCGGGGCCTACGAAACGGGATAGGAAATGATTAGGAACAGGCTCAGGAATTGGTTGGGCTCAAAACGGCTCAAGGTTCGACAATGGGCTCGAAAGAATAAAATGGTTGGTTGGGTCCAAATGGCTCACTTGCTTGCCTCGGGCCTACTATGGTGGCTATCTCACCTTGGGCGTGAGGCTCGCGTTGGTCTTGCCTGGCCCACATCCTCGTAAGTTCATTTTCTCAATCCGTAAATCCATTTTCCAAATACTTAGCTTAATTGGTACTATCGACTATCGAAGAAGCATTGTCCAAAAGTTTGTCCCGGACGTTCCCGAAAATTCAAAGTCCAATAATAGATTCTCATGCTTTGTCAATTTCGCCCGAATGCTATTTTGGTATGACTCAAACTACAAGCGACTTCAAGGACTCCCACGTAACCGACTCGTGCTAAATCATATTCAAGACATCTCGACACATAGACGTCCTTGACTACATGAAATTGTGAAAGATAGATTCTTATTTCAAAGTACACGATTACAGAGAATCGGCATAGGGTCGTTCACGGGCTCAATAACAGTAAATGGAATCACTCCTCGTCGCATTATGTTATGTCCACGAATCGACTTCTAGTCATCCTTAAAATCAGCCTGCATATCTATAGGATCTTCCTTACACAAGTCTCACGATTAAGTCGTTTTCCCAAATCAAGTTCTTTAGTTGCACGAGTTCTGTCCTCATTAGCCTTTCCCCTCAAGGTGAGTATCTCGGGAATAATCAGTTTCGAGTAAGATCAACTAACAATACATTGACGAAATTCACATTCATTCATCCCTCAAAGGGCTCAAATTTCAATACGTCACAATTCTTCCCCCCTTACAAAAATTCCATCCTTGAAATTTGCAACCACAAACAAATCCTCAAAAAGATGGGGGTGCTGATGCTTTATCACTTCTTTACTTTCCCATATAACTCCCTCTGTTTCGTGATGTTTCCAAATCACCTTAACTAAAGCGATAGTCTTGTTTTAAAGCACTTGCTCTTTATGATCCTCTATTCGAATCGGCTTCTCCACGTAAGACACCCTGTTGTCTACGTCCAATTCTTCAAAATTCAATACATGAGTCGGTTCCGGTTCATACTTTCTCAACATGGACACGTGAAAAACATCATGTACTTGAGCAAGCTTTGATGGCAATGCAAGACAATACACTGAAACCCCGATCCTTTCCAAAATTTCTAAGGGTCCAACGTACCTCGGACTTAACTTTCCTTTCTTGCCGAACCTAGAAGTACCTCTCATTAGTGATACTTTCAAAAACACGTGATCCTCCACCTTAAACTCCAACAGTCTACGACGTTTGTCTGCATAGTGCTTTTGACGACTTTGGGCAATCTTTAATCTATCTCAGATAATTTGAACTGCATTCAAAGATTGTTGTACCAACTCTAGTCCTGTGATTTTTCACTCGCCAATCTCGTCCCAACAAAGCCGAATTCTACAAGGTCTCCCATATAAAGTCACAAATGGTGCCATCTTAATACTCTGTTGATAACTGTTGTTGTAAGTAAACTCAACCGAATGAAGCTGTTCTTCCCAATTGCCTTTAAAATCTATGACACAGGCTCGTAACATGTCCTCAAGACTTTGAATCGTCCTTTTTGATTAAACGTCCGTCTACGGATGGTACGCCGTACTATACTATAGTTTCATCCCCAAAGTTGATTGCAAACTTTTCTAGAAAGTTATCGTAAACTTAGGATCATGATCCTCACTAAAATTCCATAAATGCATACAATCTGACGCACATACAACTCTGCATACTTATCCAACATGAAATCCTTTTGTACGGCGATAAAGTGGGCTGACTTTGTCAATCTATCAACCACTATCCAAATCAAGTCATTGCCTTGCTGACTCATTGGCAATCTCATCACAAAATACATGGTAATGTGTTCCCACTTTCATTTGGTAATCTCAAGAGGTTGCAGTAGTTCATCAGGCTTACAATGCTAAGCCTTTACTTGTTGGCATGTCAAACACTTAGCCACATGCTTTGCAATGTCCAACTTCATACCATTCTACCAGAAGTGTTGCTTCAAATTCTAATACATTTTCATACTACCCAAATGGATGCTATAGTTATTTCGATGAGCTTCCGACAAGACTACTTCCTTAAGCTCTGCATCTTTCGGAATGCACAATCGTCCTCTAAACCTCAATGTCCCATCCTCGGATACTTGAAAGTCAACTTTTCTTTTTGTCTGATCCATCTGTAGGATCTTAAGAACTCCAGGATCTGTCGCTTGGGCACTCTTTATCCTACTTTACATCTCAGGCTCCACCCTAAAAGTGGCCATTATACTAGCAAGATGGCCGACCTCAATTTTAAAATCTAAGTCCCTAACTCCCTCCAAAAGAATCCATTTCCGTATCATAATCTATGCAATCAACGACTTTCGACTGAGCGCATCTACTAATTTGTTCGTTTTCCCCGGATGATATAGAATCTCACAATCATAATCCTTAAGAAGTTCCATCCATCGCCATTGCCTCATGTTCAACTCCTTTTAAGAGAACAAATATTTCAAACTCTGATGATCCATCAAAATCATAAACTTTTCCCCACACAAGTAATGCCTCCAAATCTTAAGTGCAAAGATTATCATCACTAATTCCAATTCATGGGTCGAATATTTAAGCTCATGAGACCTTAATTGTCAAGATGCGTATACAACCATTTTGCCATGTTACATTAACGCACAACATAGTCCTTTGTACAATGTGTCACTGTAGATTTCATACCCACTAGGACCAGATAGTATTGTTAAGACGAGTGCGGTAATTAATTTACTCTTGAGCTTTTGGAAATTAGGCTCGCACTTGTTCGTCTAATCGAACTTCTCTTCCTTCTTTAACAACTTCATCAAGGGCATGGCTATCATAGAAAACTTCTCTACGAAACGTCTATAATACCCTGCCAAACCTAAGAAACTTCAAATCTCAGTTAGCGTCGTAGGTCTAGCCAATTCATAACAGCTTTG